>CM070593.1:18425421-19025421 GCA_036346395.1 Hsuehochloa calcarea | reverse complement strand
TCGGAATAGAAACCACAAAGCAAAGATGTGAAGCGACGTCTGACCTAACAATCAACTTGAACTTTCTAGGTACACTCATCAGAAGAGGATCGAAGGTAAGACCTTACTCGATGGTCAACGTGTTTAACTTAATCTCAAATTTTGAATGGTCCTGCAGCTCCTCAAGGCACCATACGCACCTTACGTTATGTAATTGGCGTATGTACCGTGACGGTCAAAGCGATAAGCCCGACTTCTAATTTCTTCTCTGCGGAGATGAAGAGAATCCAGCTGAAAAATAGAGTTCTTATCGCAACCACGCAATGTTAACTCTTCACCAAAAGGTGAAATCCCAAATATGACTATTCATCAAGAAAGCAATTCCACTTCCAATGAATCAATTTGCGAAAAGAACACCACGAAAACTAAAAGAGAAATTTGCTTGAATACTCAAATCAAATATTTCTTTTACTCGATCAAGCTGGAAAGATTCGATCATGCCAACACGGCCCCAACTCAAAGTGCGAAAAACACTTATCAACAACACAAAACCCAAACGAAGCAAGCAAACACATCATTTTCCAAGAAACATCCTTTCTTCCGCTTCTATTCGAGGAGTAAAACTTCTCTCAATATTGGAATTAATTCATCGCATACCTCAAGAGATTAAACCTCTTAATTGAACATTATCAAATTATGCTCAAACCGAAATACATCATCCACACCATCACGCAATGCTATCCAATTGCGTTACTCTAAAAAATTCAATGAAGGTTTTCATACCTCAGATAATCACCAACCTTTTAAATCACGAATTGAAGTTCTAGAATTTCACTATACCTGTGTTAATCACCAGTAACACTTTTCGCACTTACTTGAAGTCAAACATCTCAGTGAATCAATTTCCTCCAAGGGATACAGATCAAAACCATTTCACATTCTACTACTCCTCGCTAAGTTGGTAGCAAAATATCATTGCTACGATTACTCATCCACCACCAAACAAGCCAAACTTTCACCTTGCAAACACTTCGCAACACAAAACTCGTGATCCTTTCTCAAAAGGAAGAGGCGAACAAAACAAGTTCATTCATCCAGAGCGTTGCTCACCACGGCGCCAAGAAACCAAAAGAAATATTCGCTAAAGGTGATCTTGGAAAACAAAAACTAAGTTCGCGATTGAGGGCACACATCCCTCAAGAGAGAATAGCAAATAACATCCGATCTGAAAGAAAGACATTGCGATTGAAACTCGACATCTCTTGAGCGGAAAGAGTAAGAGGTTTAAGAACGATTCAAATAATCACAAGTTACAAAACTTGACTCAAATTATCAAATACTCTCTGCACTCTTTCCTTTAACACAACAATTAGTTCTTGAACTAATAACACCTTGCCACATGAACAAAGTAAGTTCTTGATTCAACCCACGGAACTACTTAGAACAAATAAAATTTGTTGAAACAGTTCATCTACTCATGAAACATGTAATCCAAATGACCTCGACCACAAAACAAGCATTTTCCTTTACGGACTTCACGAAAAGCAAGCAGATTCTCAACGAAGCAACGAAAATTTCTTTTGATTGCAACCTCACTTTGCGAACTCAAACCAAGGAGCCTTTAGGACTAAATCACACGAAACTCTTAGAAGCAATAGGATATCTCCATGCACCCTTTTACTTAAAACAATCTCGATTACGAATATTCACGAACTCCAAAAGGTCACGGAAACTAAACTTGAAGTATTCTCATTTAGGCGGTATCACAGAGGTGATTATTTTTACTACAAGTTTCAACATCAATCTCACAACGTCAATTAGAAAACAATGGGTCGAATATTTCTCAAAAGAAGAGGCACATGAAAACGATTTTCACCAACTAGAAAATCATTTACCACTCGCCACAAACACCGGACCAAGGAGAAAACCAATTAAGCAATGAACTCATTGAACATAAGGGGAGTCCACAGTTGAAAGCATAAGCCTCAAAAGAAGAGAATGTCTAACCTTAGCAGATAAGAGCAACGAGCATTCAATATCAAAGCGCTCGCATCACTGAAGAACTATTATAACTTTACAACAAATTTTTTTACGCGGCAGACTTCGTTTACCAAAATAAACTTGAACCCCCAAAAGGTCATTTTAGAAACAACAAGAAAGGTGGTCAAACTTCTTTCTCTATAACAGAATCAACCTTACTCTCACATTACTGATCGTGTCAATAAACCTTCTAAAGGGAACATGACAAATCGGGTCATAAAAATTTTCAGCATCAAATGGAATTGTAATAACAACTTATTCTAGAAAAAGAATTCTGGTACGAAAACCACAAAGTTGAACAAACGTCACACCCAGCACTACAAAACTATAGAGAAAGGGGATTTCGACACTTTTCTTTTCAAAGGGAGGTTCTAAACTCCAATACTCCAAATATTCCAAAGAAATGAACATAGTCGAAATTTTCTTCAATGAACTTTGTGAAAGGAAATTTTCATTCTCCGAATCATCAAGCGGATAACAGAGCTACCCTTATCAACAAGAGAGATAGGGCTAACATAAAGAGAACGATCTTGTCAAGAATAACGTTCACCAACAAAGAATGAGAGCTCATGACGTAAAGGCAAGAAACTATTTTGAAAAAAAACAAATAGGGTATAATAGAAACCCGTAGCCCACAATCTTTGTTTGGGTGCAACCCCCGACTTAAGCATAACCAAGCACTCCAAAAGGGTTTTAACGCTTTTCTTCAGAAAAGAGATGCATCAAATTTCAACAAGTAGAGGGTTCCAAAGGAATACATTGAGCCCTTTGCTTTCGTGTTAACGATCTTGCAACAAAATTCTCATTAGGCAAACCATCAAGCGAGTAAATGAGTCGCTCTTTTCCAATGAGAAAGAAAGAACAACTATGAAAATATCAATGTTGCCAATTTACAAAGATCACTCGTAGTAAAAATAATTCGACAATCGAGAAACAATAATGTTTTCGGAGTGCCATTAAAGGCCTATTTAAACTCGTCTACCAACATCATGAACACAAGAGAAATTCATCAATCGCCATAGGACAAGAATTTGTCAAATTCAAAATCAAGGAAGAAACGACGTACTAAAGCAGCCCAAGAGAAATATGCAAGATCAATACACACTTGATAAAGAACTTGCAAAGAAGTCTTCAATCTGAGATTCCAAGCGAGCGAATGAGGTAAATTTCCCCAACGAGGGTAAAACAAGTCTTTTGTGAAAAGAGGAATCTTGCATTTGAACTATGCTCACGTGGAGCGAAATATCACAATAGTCGAAAGGGCAATATTTGTTTCAAAGAGCGAATCGTAGAAGCTAGCTGGAGCTTGCCTTCTTCATTAAAACCCCAATTTTAAAAGAATTCACGAACCGCGGGAACTACAACCGAGAAACCGGATATCGGTTCGAAAAGGCAACAAGTTCGTCAATGAGCTCATGCTCAATCTGAGCTTATGGAGCAGGTAAGAAGTTCTCTAATATCATACTACAAGCGGTGGTGTAGCCTGGCAAAACCCAGGACATCAACCACGAACTCAACTGATCAACCCCCGCTAGCGAAACGCATAACTAATGCAATCAATTATGAATATGTATATTTATATCGGATCATCTCATGACGATCTGTGAGACCCCGGTTTATCCGGCTTGTAATGCTTAACCATCCATTCGGTCCTAGCATCACAAAGCAGATAATCCGAGACTCGAGACATGTATACTTCCTGTAAATGCAAGATACACACCTCTTTACAAAGTTCATGCATCAATTCCATTCATTCACATAGAACCAAAGCAAAAACAACCATCCAGAAGATAACATAAATAGAAGATAGTATTTACAAAAGAGAGGCCGACCGGCCAAAAGACATATACATAAGGAAATTTAACAGCGGAAGCAAAAGTGCCATAAGATGGCTATAAACAAAAGAGGCGACGGTGTGCCTATAACCCACAAGGCAACCGACCGGGACCGCCAAGCTAGTCGTCGAATCCACAAAGACATCTCACAAAAGTGAGGCCCTTGGGGCTCACCTTCCTCCTCTGCAAACAAAAGCGGTAAGCAAAAGCGGTGAGTACTTTGAATGTACTACAAAGACTTACATGTGGAATAACAAACTGTACATATACTACATGCAAGCTTAGTCAAAAGTAGGCTGTATGTTTCCTTTAGCATAAAGCAAGTTTTTATTTGCAATAGTGTAATAGATTGCAAGCAATTTTAACAAATCTGTTTTTAATGTTCAAATAATGGCAAGCGACAACGATATAACGATGAGATAGATGACAACAACAATCACGGAAGTGACTAGCCCGTCGGTCACCACGACAATAGCATGAACTACCCGTTCATGCCACCTGACTTGATTTTAAGTTTTAAAGGTTGTAGTCTAGTTCTTGCGACCTTACCAAGCATGTCCATAACCTAGGGCGAGGCTATTCGAATAGTTTTATCCTGCGAGGTGTACCAATGTACCCACACGCGAGACCGCCTTTTGCCAAGCTATTAAGCACACTTCCTTAGGTATGCCTAAGCGCGGCTAAGTCCTCTGAGGCGTTTCCAATATTGTGAATTACTCTCGAGCCGCCTGTATGGATAGAAACCCATACGTTGTGTCGGGTCATCGTAAAGCCTCGGTCAACTACCCTTCGGGTAAAGCCTTGGACAACTCTGGCGCTCCTCGGGTGGAGAGCCTACCCGGAATCTCCACCACCGCACACCCAACACAAGAACACGACCACATATCATGTTTCACACAACACACACAACCCCTCCGTGACTCGGAGATAACCCACGCCAAAGTACTAAGTCAAGAGAGGTCCCATATCCTCTCGCGTGGTTAGCACGCATAATCGCAGCTTAGTGACACAAGTAACTCGGTCCTTGATGACCTAGGCACCATTCCATTCACACCAGCAGATCACACCAACATACCATTGTGCCCAAGTCGAAAACAGTTTTATTTTCAGTTTTGACTTTACAAAATAACAAAGCACAGTCTTTGGACATAATGGAGTAGTAGTAAGATGTGTGTGATCAACATCATCGACTAAGTCGATGGCGCTAATACTACCGACATCTAAGCATTTCTAAGCAATTTCAAATCGAAAGCTACTAAGTGACGAGTCCATCCATCGGACTCAGGCCACGACCAATAACCTAAGCTCATGGTAGTAGAGGATAACCAAGTCCTCTGATTATGCAACTATAGGATACTAACCATAATTTAACAACAAAATAGCAATGCATACATACGAGTTGAAATCAATATAGTAGACTTGAAAAATAATAGGATGAACATGATCAAACTGCTTGTGTTTGCTGCGCGGGTCAAGATGTAGCTGGGGATCACTTATGTTGTCAATGTGCTCTTCGGATCCTAACGGGAAAAGCGAAAAGCAATCGATAAGAACGAATAAAATGCAAGGACTCAACAGCAAACTTTTCTACAAAATTTCTGAAAATCTTACCGAAGCTAGGTACTGGTTTATAAAGAATTTAGCAACAAGAATCAATTGATTTAGATTCTTAATGCTAAAGATACGACCAAGAGAAGGTCTTACGACCAGGTGGTGGTCGTAGCAGAACCTACGACCAAACCATAGTCGTGGAAGGATTTACGACCAGATAGTGGTCGTAGACGGACGTATGACTGGGTACTAGTCGAAGACAGACTTACGACTAGGTACAGGTCACGACACAACTTTCGATTGGGTAAAGGCCTCAGAAGGACCTATGACCATGCCATAGTCGTAGTGAGACTAACGACTACGGGGTGATTGTAGGATAACTTACAATCACTCGATAAGGCCTTTCCTTACAAATATAAGGTGCAGGGACTACGTGACGATATTTACCCATCAATAAAGCGCATCCGGTCGAATCGACACAGGAGACCCGTTTATCCGACTTGTAATGCTTAACCATCCACTTGGTCCTAGCATCACAAATCGGATAATCCGAGACTCGAGATATGTATACTTCCAGTGCAAGATACACACCTCTTTACAAAGTTCATGCATCAATTCCATTCATCCACATAGAACCAAGCAAAACAACAAGCAGAAGATAACATAAATAAAGGATAGTTGTTACAAAAGAGAGGCCAATAGCCAAGCGACATATACATAAAGAAGTTTAACAGTGAAGCAAAAGTGCCATAAGATGGCCATAAACCAAAAGAGCCAATCGGTGTGCCTTTAACCCACAAGGCAACCGGGGACCGCCAAGCTAGTCGTCAAATCCACAAAGACTCACAAAAGTGAGGCCCTTGGGGCTCACCTTCCTCCCTACCAAACAAAAGCGTAGGCAAAAGCGGTGAGTACTTTGAATGTACTGCAAGACTTACATGTGGAATAACAAACACAATACATATACTACATGCAAGCTTATTGAAGTGGAGGTGTATGTTTCATTTTAGCATAAAGCAAGTTTCCATTTGCAATAAGGTAATAGATTGAAAGCAATTTAACAAATCTATTTTTAAGGTTCAAATAATCGTAAATGACAACAATATAACAAGATGAATGAGAACAACAACAATCACGGAAGTGACTAAACCCTTAGTCACCACAACAATAGCATGAATTACCCATTCATACCAACCATGTCAAATTTTAATTTAAAGGTTGTAGTCTAACTCTTGCAAAACCTAACCAAGCGTGTCCATAACCTAGGGCGAGGCTATTGAATAGTTTTATCCTGCGAGGGTGTACCAATGTACCCACACGCGGACGCCTTTTGCCACATGATTAGCATACTTCCTTTGGTATGCTTAAGCGCACTAAGTCCTACGAGACATTTCCAGTATTGTGTATTAACTACGAGTCGCCCGTATGGATAGAAACCCATACGTTGTGTCGGAGTCATTGTAAAGCCTCGGTCAACTACCCGTCGCAGGTAAAGCCTTGGACAACTACAATGCTCCTCGAGGTGGAGAGCCTACCCGGAATCTCCACCACCGCACACCCAACACAAGAACACATATCCTTTTTCACACAACACACACAACCCCCTCCTGCGACTCGAAGATAACACACGCCAAAGTACTAAGTCAAGAGAGGTCCCATATCCCTCTCGCGTGGTTAGCACGCAAAAATGCTTGGAGAGTGTGACACAAGATGTTCGGTCCTTGTTGACTTAGGCAAGACATCCACAAACCCAATAACCCACCATCCAACCACTTGCCCAAGTCCAAATCAGTTTTCCATTTTTAGAATTTTGACTTTACAAAATTAACAAAGCACAAAGTGCTGGACATAATGGAAGAATAATAATTTTTGTGTGATCAAGACCATCGACTAAGTCGATGATCGCCCAAAGCTACCGAACTAGGCATGGCTAAGCACAACGATTCGTATTCTACTAAGTGACAAGAGTGCATCCATCGAACTCTAATCCCAGCAAATAACCTAGGCTCAAGTAGTAGAGAATAAACAATATCCTACAGATTATGCAACTATAGGATCAACTAACCATAATTCAACACAAAGTAGCAATGCATACATACAGTTGAATTCAAAATATTAAACTTGTAAAATAATAGGATTAATATGATCAAACTGCTTGCCTGCTTGCTGTGGGTCAAGGTGCTGCTGAGGATCAACAATATTATCAATATGCTCTTCGGATCCTAACGAAAAAGCGAGAAACAAACGATAAGAGCGAATAAAATGCAAAGACCCAATAGAAAACCTTCTCCAAAAATTCTAAAATTTTTACAGTAGCAAGATAATGATTTATAAAGAATTTAGCAACAAGAACCAATTGATTTGGATTCTTAATGCAAAAGATATGCCCAAAACAATTTTGCTCAGCTTTTATAAATAAAAAATGCTACTATTCATTAGCAAAATTTTCTGGAGCTACACTGAGTTTAGAAACATTTTTAAATTAAATTCTAGTTAAAAACATAACCAACAAAATTTGAATCAACCGAAAAGGATTTGAAATGAATTAGTTATGCATTTTACAAGTTATCACATTTTTGATTGATAAATAAATCCTCTCGAAATTCGAAATTAGAAATGGCGTGGCGAGCGAGGCGTCGATCTTGGATCCGACGGTCCGCGTCCCGGCTGCATCAACCCAGCGCGCGCTGATACCTATAAACGTCAACCGTTGGATCTGGATCCAACGGCTCACGTGGCCCAGAGCGTTCGGTGGTCCGAACGTTCACGCGCTCGAGAGCCGTGGATCTGGGATCTGACGGTTCACTGAACCGGCGTCCGGTGGTCGAACGCGCCCACGCACGCGAGCCGTTGATCCGGGATCCAGCGGTTCGCGGATCAAGCGTCGCGTTTAGTTCAATTTCGGCGCAATCGTGGGTCGTAGATCTTAGGATCGACGATCATAGCGACTCAAGTTTAACTTCACCTAGATTTTCGTCGACAAAATTTGTGGGGAAGATCGGCTCGCCGCCGGCCGTGCTCGGCGCGGCGGTGCGGCAAACGCCTAAAATGGGTCTCAAACTTCATTGCGCACCTAAAGGTACCAATGGCGTTGGTGAGTGGACGGATCGCCGACAGCCGGAGGGAACCGAGAGGGCGAAAAATGATCAAAGCAGCGGTGATAAGCTCACCGCGGTTCAAGGGAGCGGTGCCAAACAACTAGGGACTAATAAGGAGTTACAGAGCCCGGAGAGCATACGGAGAGAGTTGAGCCGCTCGGGTGAAGAAGAGAGCTGTTTACCGAATTGGGAAGTCCAAATTGAGTGCTCTCCTTTACATCAAAAGCCAAATTGACAGAGGGTTAATACTCTGAGATGCCAAGTAACCGAGGAAGCAAGAGTTTTGAAAGAGAAGGCCGGAGCACCACTTCCACCAAGGATCGAAGCTTCAACAATGGCGTAGGGCAAAATTTGAAATGGAGCTCACTTAGTGTACTAGGAGCAATCTTGGAGCTCGAGGGTGTTTAAAGGAGGATAAGGAAGCCCTTTGGAGGAGTCTTATAGGCGAAGAGCAAGGAAGAAGCAGGGGAAGAAAAATGGTGGTGCACTGTCTTTGAGGTTGGCCGAGGCGGCGAGGCGAATAATCAGGAGGAGGCGACGGTGTGGGGCGGCGGACGGAGCAATAAATCGGAAGAGCCGTTGGCAAAGGAGGCCTTGACCGGCTCTGCAGAAGAGTACCGTGCACGCCACAGCGGTTGACTTCGCCGTCAGCGCGCGCGGAGGAAGACGACGAGCGGCGGCCGTTGGATTTAATCGGACGGTTGAAATAGATCGGTTCGATTACAACGATTCGATCGCGCGCTTGATCTCGGTCCGTTCGATGCTGATCCAACGGCTCACGACGCGCGCGCCCGAGCGACCGCGCCGGTGCGTTTAGTTGGTTGGACCGAGTCCATAGGCTCGAGCCCGAGTCTGGTTCGAACCCGAGGAACAGTGCAAACCAGTTAGAATTTGAATTTTAAACATCTGATTTTTGAGGAATTATTTGAGGTAGCAAACAAACTCCAAAATTTATGAAATTTTAACTGGAGCTTGCTGACAGAAGTAGGAACCTCCCATAAAATTTTCAGAGATGTTCATGCACTGAATTATTCTCCAGAAATTCCAGAAGAGGGGAAAATACGGTTTGACCAGTTTGACTTGCCTCCAAAATTATCAAATAATTTCTAAAAATCATGAGATAATTCAGAGGTGTTAAACATCAACCCTAGACCCAAGAAAAATTATTTCCAAAGGTTGGGCACCAGACTTTTATGAAGGATATTTGTGTTGGTGTCCAAATGGTAATTTGATTCTTGATTTCACATAATTCCTTTACAAAAATTATGGAACTGATTACAAAAATCAAGATCAGAGAAAAAGTTTTAATTTCTCCTCATTTTTATTACATTTGAAACACAAACCAATTTTGGGATGTTACACGACCAAACTACAGTGACTGGTCGGAATTTCGACCACGAGGCAGCGCCAACCAAGGGCGGGGTTGAGTGGGTATGGCTCGGGAGGACTCCCGAACGAACGGTACCAAAAGAAAAACGAAAACACGCCTGAGCTCCTACCGGGCAATGCGGACTTACTTGAGCCGAAGAGCGACCGAGGACCCACGGAGTGCTCCGCGACAGTATCCGAACAGCGGTGGTAAGGTTCTCGCTAGGCCCACAGACACAGGCACGAGAGAACCAAACCGCGTGAGTTAAGCTCAAAGAGCAAAGGGAAGCGAGAGGCGAAGACTTGAAGAAGAAAACCCATTGCCTGTTTTCCACCAAGCTCCACACTCAACAATGTCGTTCGAAGAGAGTGCGAGGGTGCGGCTCGAGCAAGAGGGTGAGTGCTAGCCGGAGTTGCGAAAGTGCTAAAGGAAGCTAAGTGTGAGGCACAAAGGAGTTTAAATAGGGCAATGGCGGAGAGCAGCGGTAGGATTTTTTTTCACGGTCAACCACGCCATGAGAGCACTTGAGAGCGATAGGAGCAGTTGGGTCATAGCCTCTTGAGGTAGGAGTCGACAGCATTTAATGCGCCTTGAGCTAGCCGTTTAAAGGTGGACATAGAGTGGACTGCTGTAGGACCGGAAAGGCGACTAGGGGGGGTGAATAGGCGCTTTCCAAACTTTTTCGCCTAAATCAAAAAACAACACGAACTTTACTCCTTTAGCTATGAAAGCTAAGAAGATCAGTAAGCACACAACGGAAGCCTTGTGTTGGATTTGATAAACCCTCAACCACACGACACAAATGGAGAAAAGAACTCACTTGTTCTTCACTCGGGTCTTGGCGGTGCGGCCAGCTACCACGAGCGGTCGGACCGACGGTCAACCAAATGATCCGACCGACAACTAACTAGCGGTCGGACCGATGGGCCAATGATTCGACCGGCAAACCCGTGTCTGAATACACGGCGGTCGAACCGCCGTTGAAAGGCCGGTCGGAGCGGTAGAGTCCAGTACTGAAAAACTCCACCCAAAACCAAAACGAAATTTGATCCAACTTTTGTTTCAACCAATAAAACTTGACCAAATTTCTAGCACACCTCCCTAATGATATTGGAGACCTATTTCTAGCGACGATCCGTCAGATCCACTTCGCAGAATCGATCTCTCGAGATTTTACCAAAGAAGTGCACAAACCCTAGAAAAGAGAAAATCTTGATTCAAGACATGCTTGTGGGGGTTTGATGAACTAGACGACTCTAGGAGTAAACCCACATATCAAAGCAAGATAAAGTAGGCCAAGAGACCAAGCATGAACCTTTGAATCAAGGAAGCACCAAAAATATCCAAAAGAGAGAAGAGCACAAAGGGAGCAATTGATCTTTCAATTAAGCATCACAAGATTGTTCACTCACAATAGATGCTTACAAAGCCTCTCCACCAAGGAGGGCAAGAGCTCAATAAGGAGCACACTTCAAACCCTAGTTCTCCTCTCCTCTCCTCCAAAACCTAGAAAAAGGAAGAAGGGGGCTAAATGAATGCTTGGCTTAGTTTTCCATCTCCCCCTTTCCTATTTATACTAGAGAGCTAGGGTTTCCTATTTGGGGTCACTTACACATGGGACCCACACACAAATAACTCTTGAAGCAATCGCTTTCACCACGTGTAGGTTGATCGTTGGTTCTCATCAGCGTCGCCAAGCCTCTCTTGTCCAATCCCATCGGAACCTCCCGAGACTCGCACCGATATCCGCACCGCTGATCCAACGGTATGTCGAACCACCCGCTCGATCCGTCTTGCCCATTCTGCACTGCTTGAGTCACACGACCTCACCCAGATCCCCGATCGTTACGGACCTCGGCTCTCCAAGCGTAGTCGATCCACTCACCGCTGACGTCGTTGACACGCAAGCCACCGCTGACAATAGACAAACAAACCGTTTCCGGGAACAAGTTCTTCACAACTTGACCCACATCAGTTCCGCAATGCAATATACATCAATAAAGCATTGAAGTTCATATAATAACTCACTCAAAGCAAACTCAATGCAACACTTGGCTCACCTCCAAGTATTGCCGGTCTGGCCTTACGGCCGGTCAGACCGATTCATCTTCGGTCGGACCGCTCCCACAACGGCGGTCGGACCGGTCCAAAGGACTTAGCCAAAATTCAAGCGAGAAATTCCGAAACCTTCTGGAAATTTCAAACGAATAGAACTTTTGACTGGGAGCTCCAAAAATGATGGGACCACATCCAGGAGACTCCCCTCACTTGCCTACACAACCTATTTTTGGCTCAGCTCCAAAAACCCAATTTCATTTTGGCGGTCGGACCGGCCACCATGGCCGGTCGGATCGCTCCACGCGCGATCGACCGCCCGGAACACCGGTCCGGACACTTTGTGGTGCGACGACCTTGAGCAAACCCGAAAACGCGAGATTTTGCAAACCAACAACGCCATTGCCAATTGACTCATCATCCTGAGATCGTGCACATATCCTCACGATATCCACAATCTCCCCCTTGATGAACACATTGGCAATTTTCAAGAAAATGTAGTTTTTCGAAATGAAAAGTAAAAATTAGCGTTTTATAAAGGCACAACTTGGTCCATAAGCAAGAAAAAGCCTAGGCACCACCAAAGTGGCTTCACAATAGTATAGGCAAGTGAGATAAGGCATTGAAAGCACAAAAGTATTCAAATTCCAAAAAGTAGCCAAAAATCTCACTAAGGTCCATATGAAAGGCAAATTGTTCTATTTGACCTTTGATCATTGTGAGTCTTCTTGAATTGCAAATCAAATCGAGAAAAAGACAATAAGACCAGAGACTCAACTCACTATGATCACAAATTTTCAAAAGGTTCACATTTTTTTGTATGTTCTTTTATATGAAACCTTGTATATTAAACCAAAAGCTCCAAACTCAAACATTTTCTTCACAATCTTTCTCCCCTTTGACAATGAATTCATCAAGATGCATGAAAAAGAAAGAGCATGAAGGAATGACTTTATTTTTGAACATTAGTGAAAAGGAGCCATGACCATTATACATGAAGGCAAGACAAGTATTATACCAAGCCATATAGAGTAGGCGCTAAATTCAATCATGGCAAAGCGTGTCTTTATAAGCTAAAACCAAGATAGCAACAATCGAGATTAACAATTAAAATCATGAAAGGTTGCTCAAAATCATAGATTCACTCAAAGCAACCAAAAATGAGTCAAGCCATGTCTATAAGTAAAAGAGACTCAAAACAAGAATTGAGGCATTTTGAGCATTAAGAAAATCCTTTTGAAGCAAAGCTCAAGCACTTAGCCCTTTTGGGCAATTTTCCTTTTTTCTTTGTGCTAGATCTCAAGCCTTGCCGCGACCATCTCAAGCGATAAGCTTAAAAGAATGATCTAGGTCATCCAAAACTCCCCCTGAGTTCATGCCTAGTGCAATGGCAAGCCGTCTCATGAGAAAGGATTGGTGAGATCGGTTTTTACGACGAAAATCTCATTTTCATTTGCTTGACTTAATAAGATAAAAGCTCATTTTCAACTCGAAATAAGTTCAAGACTCAATTCAACTTTTGTAAGACATGGCGAGAATCATAAGAGGATCACTAGAGCAAGACTAGTCACAAGATCCAACAAGACATGATTTGATTCAAATCTCTCACAGATACAAAGCTAGCAAGGCAAAGGCTAAGCCAAACACGAAGAGCCATAAAAGAAGTCTAGCAGACTATCACTTGATATGACAAGGTATAGTAGATGAAATTAAGTCATACAAGGATAATAATCAAAGCTCCACTAATTTTATTATACAATGCAAGACAAATGAATTGAAACATGCATTATGATACAATGAGTGCAAAAAGAGCAAATTCCCTCAAAACATCCATGCCTCAGTACTGGGATTTGAGATAAAAGATCTAGGAGTCCAGTACTGAGATGGATGAGGCCTGGGAATAGCAAAAGAAGCAGCAGAACAATGATTAGGCGCAAAATCATAAGAATGCCCATGAGCACCACCTGGACCTCTCCAAAACGATCTACCAAAAGACCGATACTCCCCCTGTCTAGGTGCTACCCGTGATCTATCCTCACGATATCCTAAACCAAACTGCTGCCTGGACCCACCAGAAGAGTCAACAAAATTCTCTACAGACCTAGGCCTATATGTGGTACGCTGAATAGGCTGCCTGGCTCTAGAGACTACAGCAGAAGAAGAGACTCCTCTAATGGATCTCAAAGTGCTCATTCTCTCTTTCCTCTCAATCTTTGCTCTCCGGAAGCAAAACTCAACCGTGTGGCCCTCTTTCTTGCAGAAGGTGCAATGGTACTTGACCTTTTGAGGGGTCCGCATCTTGGTGAGACAGAAGCACCTTTCTTGCTAGAAAGAGATTGAGCGAACCTCTGACTTTAGGAACAACCTTTGAAGTCAAAGAAGGTTCTTGCTCAACCAAACCACTTTTTACAACTCTAGCAATCTTTGGTGGAAGATTCTTGGAAAGCTCTAGGGACTTAAAACCTAGGCTACTGTTTTTCACACTCACCTTGGATTGATCTAGAATCAAGTTGAGCTTCTTTTTCCCACTAGAAAACTTCTCAAGAGTCATTTTGAGGTAATCGTTCTCTTTTGCCAAAACTCCACAATTGGAGCACTTTTTGGAATCGATTGCCTCAACATGTTTGCTCTCTTAAGAAGGTCTACTTCCACTTTAAGAGCCTCACAAGACACACAATAGGACTCTCAATCCTATTCAACTGCTCGTTAAATTTGACTCTAAAGCCTCTTGTACCTTACCAATAGCAGCTTTCAATTTCAAAGATGCAACATACAAGAGGAAGAATCAATAACTTTCTTGGAAGCGATAAGAGACATGGATCTTTCAATTTTAGCTTTCTCTTCAAGAGTCTTGTTTAAAGCTTCAATCTCAATTGTAAGCTTAGGGCAATTTTCACAAGAGGCAATTCTAGAATAAGCAACCATTTGACATCTCTTGCATTTTAATTCGATTATTCTTACAATGAGAACAAGCTGTGACTAGCATCAAATTTTTGCAATTCTTTTAAAGAGCTATCCAGTTTCAATTCTAGCATAGCACAATTTGAGCAAGTTAAAGGAATAGCATCTAAAGCAGTCACACCAAGCGGAATGGCATCCATGCAAACAGAACTAGACTTGAGAGATTCTAGTTCAGAAAGAGCATTTTCCAATTGTTTTTCAACAGAGGAATGAGCATTATTCAAGCTTGACAATTCATTAAGCAAGCTAGAGCATGAATCACAGAAATCATCAGGATTAATGGGTTTGAGCCTAACCACTTCTAGGTTCAAATTATCAATCATAGTATCCTGTTTCTTGACCACTTTAGCTTGCTTATGAAATTTTGTTCAGCAAGCACTAAAGCCCTTTTCATATCAGGAAGTGAAGGGCATACCTCATCGGGATCACTAAAAGGATCCTCGCTATTGGAGGAGTCGCTGTCGTGGCTGTTCTTAGCCATAAAGCACATGCCAGTGAAATCACGTGCCTTCTTCTTGCCACGGGAGTCACTCTTGTCGTCCTCCGACTCCAAGTCCACATCTTCCATGCTCACATCCTCTAGAGCTTCAAGGACTCGGCTGACAAACTTGCGATAGTTTGTCTTCTTGGACTTAGCATCCCTCGCTTGAGGATGCCTTTGTGACTCCTTCTCCTCCTTGCCCTTCAGTTTGGGGCATCTAGAGCGAATGTGGTTGAGCTCACCACACTCGAAGCATGTGATAGGTCCACCTCTCCTCCTACTCCTCACATTATTGTATGCTCTCGTGAATTTGGTGGATAGGAGGGCTAAATCATCTTCAGGTAGTCTCTCAAGTTGCTCATCACTCAAGGAATGCAAAGCAGACAAAGAAAATCCAGATGAGCTAACATTAAAAGAATCAGCGTATCTACCCTTAGATTGGTCGACCACTAAAGCCATCGGCTCTGTCGTGGTGAGACGCGAGATGAAATCAATCTCATGCGTCTTCAACCTCGAGTAAAGCTTATCCATGGTAAGCTCACTCATGATGTTGTCATTGATGGCGATGATCTTCATCCCCAGACCTTCACATCCAAAGCACCCAACGGTTGGCGTGCATTTTCGACTCGAAAAATACAAGATCAACAAATAGCGGAGATCATGAAGAATTTTAGAAAATCTCCCCACACTCATCTAAAGATTCACGAGTCTTTGCTCGATCTTGGAGTATGCTTTCTTAAGGTCGGTTCTGTCTCACTTCCTTGATCGCGATGGACCCTTCGTGATAGTCACAAAGAGTCGCGGATCTCATGAGCAGACGATAAATGGCGACACGCTCAAACTCCGATCGACTAAGGCCTTGAATCAAGAAATTCGAGCCTCTTTGTTGTTCTCCACATCCGAGTGATCAAATTGTCATCGGTGGCACGACATAAGGGCTTTTCACCTTAAGCCAACTCGCGTGCCCTTGAGCCTCGATGTAGGCCTCCATTCGGGCCTTCCAATATGCAAAATCAACTCCATCAAAAACATGTGGCCTGATTGAATATCGCTCGATCGCCATGGCTCCAAAGACCGTTAAGATCTATACAAAGAGCTAGCCGGCTCGATACCACTTGTAGGACCGGAAGGCGACTAGGGGGTGAATAGGCGCTTTCAAACTTTTTCGCCTAAATCAAAAAACAACACGAACATTACTCCTTTAGCTATGAAAGCTAAGAAGATCAGTAAGCACACAACGGAAGCCTTGTGTTGGATTTGATAAACCCCTCAACCACACGACACAAATGGAGAAAAGAACTCACTTTTTTCTTCACTAATCTGGCCGGTCGGCCCGGCTACCACGAAGCGATCGGACCGACGGTCAACAATGATCGACCGGCAACTAACTAGCGGTCGGACCGGTGGGCCAATGGTTCGACCCGCAAACCGATGCGAATACAGGCGGTCGAACCGCCGTTGAAAGGCCGGTCGGACCGGTAGAGTCCAGTACTGAAAAACTCCACCCAAAACCAAAACAAAATTTGATCCAACTTTTGTTTCAACCAATAAAACTTGACCAAATTTCTAGCACACCTCCCTAATGATATTGGAGACCTATTTCTAGCGACGATCCGTCAGATCCACTTCGCAGAATCGATCTCTCGAGATTTTACCAAAGAAGTGCACAAACCCTAGAAAAGAGAAAATTTTGATTCAAGACTTGCTTGTGGGGGTTTGATGAACTAGATGACTCTAAGAGTAAACCCACATATCAAAGCAAGATAAAGTAGGCCAAGAGACCAAGCATGAACCTTTGAATCAAGGAAGCACCAAAAATATCCAAAAGAGAGAAGAGCACAAAGGGAGCAATTGATCTTTCAATTAAGCATCACAAGATTGTTCACTCACAATAGATGCTTACAAAGCCTCTCCACCAAGGAGGGCAAGAGCTCAACAAGGAGCACACTTCAAACCCTAGTTCTCCTCTCCTCTCCTCCAAAACCTAGAAAAAGGAAGAAGGGGGCTAAATGAATGCTTGGCTTAGTTTTCCATCTCCCCCTTTCCTATTTATACTAGAGAGCTAGGGTTTCCTATTTGGGGTCACTTACACATGGGACCCACACACAAATAACTCTTGAAGCAATCGCCTGCTTCACCACGTGTAGGTTGATCAGCGGTTCTCATCGTGTCGCCAAGCCTCTCTTGTCCGAATCCCATCGGAACCTCCCAGAGACTCGCACCGATATCCGCACTTTGATCCAACGGTATGTGATCGAACCACCGTTCGATCCTTCTTGCCGATACGCACTGCTTGAGTCACACGACCTCACCCGGTATCCCCGATCGTTACGGACCTCGGCTCTCCAGCGTAGTCCCGATCCACTCACCGTTGACGTCGTTGACACGCAAGCCACCGCACAATAGAATAGACAAACAAACCGTTTAGGGAACAAGTTCTTCACAACTTGACCCACATCGATTCCGCAATGCAATATACATCAATAAAGCATTGAAGTTCATATAATAACTCACTCAAAGCAAACTCAATGCAACACTTGGCTCACCTCCAATTGATCACCGGTCCGACCGCCTTACGGGGCCGGTCCGACCGATTCATCTTGATCGGACCGCTCCCACAACGGCGGTCGGACGGTCCAAAGACAGCCAAAATTCAAGCGAGAAATTCAAACCTTACGAAATTTCAAGCGAATAGAACTTTTGACCGGAGCTCCAAAATGATGGGACCACATCCAGAGACTCCTCACTTGCCTACACAACCTATTTTTGGCTCGGCTCAAAGCCCAATTTCATTTTGGCGGTCGGACCGCCACCATGGCCGGTCGGATGCTCCACAGCGATCGACCGCCAAGAACACCGGGCGGACCGCTGTGGTGCGGCGACCTTGAAACAAACCCAAAATGTGAGATTTTGCAAACCAACAACGCCATTGCCAATTGACTCATCATCACGAGATCGTGCACATATCCTCACGATATCCACAATGGCACGCCACCGCTTTTCTCTTCTCTGCGCCGCGCAATGGCGAGAGGCTCACGCGTCTTGTGCGGACGGAGGAAGGAGGCGACTTCGTTGGTCGTCGGATTGAAATCGAGCAGCTAGGCTAGATCGGCGGATTGAAGCGATCACGGCTCTCGGTGAGGTCGAAGACCGTCGCGATGCCGATCCAACTACCGGGTTAGACCGGTGGTTCGCAGCGGCTCCACCGTTCGGTGGTGGTCGGCCGTTCGATCTTGATTCAACGGCTCACAACCCAGCGCTGAGCACGACCGGGTTGGTACAAATTTGAGGTCAACCGAGTCAAGTGGCTCGAGCCCGAGTCCAACTTCGCACTCCAAGGAGCAGTGAAAACCAGTTAGGGTTTGAATTTGAATAACTGATTTTGAGGATTATTTAAGGTAGCAAGCAAGCTCCAAACTTTACGAAAGTTTAACTGGAGATTGCTGACAGCAGGAGGAACCTCCCATAAAATTTTTAGGGGTTTTTATGCACCGAATTTTCCTCCGAAATTCGGAAGAGGAGAAATAGGGTTTGACCGAATTTGACTGCCTCCCTAATTACCAAATAATTTCTAAAAATCATGAGATAATTGGAGGTGTTGCCAAGCTCCCTAGAACTCAGGAGAACTATCTCCAAGGGTTTGGTATGAGATCTACGCCAACGAGCTTGTTGGACCGTAAAGGCGACTAGAGGGGGGGTGAATAGGAGCACGCTCACTTTTTCACAAATTATGAACTCAATACAATTTTACTCCAGGTAGCTATTAGAAAGCTATGAAGATCAATATACCATTCAGCCGGAAGACTAGTATTGAATCCAATTAAATCCCTAAGCAAAATAACAAAATCAATTAAGATTGCAAAGACTCACAAAGCAGGCGGTCGATCGCTTGTACCCAACCGGTCGGACCGATTGTCGGCGGTCGACCGGCGTTGTCTTTGGCGGTCGGACCGCTCAAAATCGGTCGGACCGGTGATGACGCGATCGACCGTGACTCGAACCGATCTGCAACAGTAAAATCAGCCCGATGACGAAGTTGCAATTAGGTGAAACTTTTGATTCTCAACTCCAATCTTTATGAAACTTTGCACACACCTTCTATATGCTATTGAGAACCTATTCCAATCGAATATTATGATAATTCTTGGAACGATCTTGAGCAATTGCCAATTGATTAACAGAAGGTCTAAAACCGGGCAAGAACGAAAATTTGATCCTAATGCTTGTTCGTGAGAGATTGATGATCAAGATGATGCTAGATAGATTCACACATATCACAGCAAGCTAATCCACATGAAAGAATCAATCACAAACTCGCGGATCAAAGGAAGCCCTAAAAACACAAAATTGAAAGCAAGAACGAAAGGAGACTTATCTCAAGCAAACCTTGCATAGATTGATTTCGTGATTGATGCTGGATTACATCCACACTATCATGGATCAGTAGACAATCAAAGATCACGAAATTCTCCACAAACCATCAAGAGCCCTAGCCTCCACCTCAACTCCCCTAAAGACAATTAGGGTTTTGAAACATAAAAAGGCGAGAGAGAGAAGGTGCAGCCACCATCTCCTCCTATTTATAGTGGAGGCCTAAAACTCTTAGGGTTTGACTTAATTTGGGCTCCCGTTAAGGCCCACTAACAAGCGGGTCACACACGCACGCCGCAAGCGGCGCCGTCTTTAACTTTTGACCTAAACCGCTTTACCATGTGCCATGGATTCGCCAATAGGTCACCCTTGTCCATCTTGTGTCACGCTTGAGTCGTTGACCTCAACCGGCATCGTCGATCGTTCTGGACCTCAACTCTCCGAGTCTAGTCCCGATCCTCCTCGCCGTTGACCGTCGTTGACCACCAAGCAACCTGCACAACCACAGACAAGCAAACACGAATTCGGGAATAAGTTCTTCACAACTTGACCCATGTTAGTCAAAACATGCATCATGCAAATCATATGCCATGAAACCAATGACTTTGACCTAACAAAACAACATCGCCACGAAGTTGGCCGACGTTCAAGTAGAAACCGGTCGACCGCTCAGGTGAGCGGTCGGACCGCCCCATGGCGGTTGGACCGCTCCACAATGAGCCGTCGGACCGCCACTAAGACTTAGCCGAATTTCATACCCTCAAAAACCGAAACCTTCTGGAAACTTAAATCCAATAGAACTTCTTACTGGAGACTCCAAAAATTATGAGACCAAGTGCATTGGGATCCCCTCACTTGCCTACAACACCTATTTTTGGCCCAGCTCGTTTTGAACACTTTTGGGTCACCGCCGGTCCGACCGCCCCACATGGCCGGTCCAACCGATTTGGGACCGGTCGGACCGCCGTGCAAGGACCGGTCGGACCGCCCCTGTCCAGAAAGCCTGACACTTTTGTCGAAAACGCGTGAAACGACAAACCGTAAACGCCATTGCCAATTGTCACATCACCCTAAGATCTGGAGCATATCCCCATGAAATCCACAATCTCCCCCTTGATGAACACATTGGCAATTATCCAGAAAATGTAAGTAAGAGGTTTGAAAACGAGTTTACTCGCAGTTTTCGCACAAAGGCACAACTTGGTCCATAAGCAAGAAAAAGCATTGAAAATGACCAAGCTGGCATCAGAATAGTATAGGCATGTGAGACAAGGCAAAAGAAAGTATAAAAACTTTGATTTCCAAAAAAGGGTCAAAATTCTCACATGAGGTCCATAAGAAAGAACAATTGTTCAATTTACCTATGATCATGGTGAGTAACAAAGAATGCAATTCAAGTTCAGAATATTCAATAAGACACTAAGAAAGGAACTCAAGAACTCCCCCTCACTATGATCCTCAAATTTCAAATTTTCAGTTTCTCCCCTTTGTACAAACTTCTCCCCCAACAAAGAAATATATTCTCATTAACACATCTTCTCTTCTCATTGAACACATCTTCTCCCCCTTTGACAATAGATTCATCAAGGAATCACGCCTTCCTCTCATCCAGAGATAACAAATATAGAATATAGGAAGAAGTAGAAACAAGAGAAGCATAAAGAGGAATATGCATGAAGTGCAATGGAGTGGCTTCAATTTTTGTATTTTTCAATTTTTGATTACAAGAAGCTTTGGAGATTACCCAAAAGAACAAACTAGTATCTCTAGAATTGCACAAACAGCATATCAAGCCTGACAGCACTAGCAAGATCATGGTAAGATATATATATCAAAGCTAAGCACAAAGGCTCAAAAGTTAAGCAGTAGATTTGATCAATTTAAGCAACGCTTCAAATTCAGCAAGTTCATCAACAGGGATCCTAAAGTGAAATTGGTCATGTCAAAATGTCAAAGTGAGATCAAAAATCTAACAAAGACCACATTAAGAGTCAATCAAGTCCCGTATTGAATCATTTTGCTCAATATTTTGTAAACGCCCATTTGTCAACATTTTTCTCATTTGCATTGAATATTGAAGTTGACTAATGATCTAACTTAGTGACAAGATCCTGGACTAGGAGCCATCCACAAACTCATCCTAAGCTTCGACCAAAAGTTGATTAAAGGTATATCTTAGTAAAGAAGATCCTGGACTAGGAGCCATCCACAAACTCTTTCTAAGCTTCTACCGGGGCGACAAATCTTGAGGTTCATGTCATTTCTGACAAGCAGTCCCCATGAGATCGTCTGGTTCATCAAACTATCTCCAAGTTCATGTCATTTGACTAGCAGTCTCGTAAGAATAGTTTGGCACAATTTAAGCATAAGACAATCTTGATTTTCATTTTTCACAAGAGCATTTTTAGAATCTCAAGAACACAAAAGCTCAAGTAATGGTCAATTTTAGATCAAAGAGCTAACAAAACAATTCTGACAGGGCCAATGTCACAAGAGGAGCACTAATTGCGCAACTCGCTAAAACATCCACAAATTGCAATTTCTTAGTTTGAGTTGTTTAAAAGGTTCTAGCTCATATAGCAAAGACTTAGCTACACATGTAAAAGCATGATAATTCTAGCAAGTCAAAGAACTAGACATGACATTGAGCAAGAATTGAAATACAAAAAGCTCTAAAGGGTAATAGGCAAAGCTTCATCAAAATAAGCAGGAAATCTTATATTACAATGCATCTTTTTGGATTTTTTTTCATACCATTTGTTGTAACCACTTGTTGGAGTTTTCATATGAATGCAATATGACACAATGAGATGCAATTAAAAGCCTAAAACCTAAAAAGTTCAAAAGATCACTAAGTTGAGGAAAAGAACAATAAAAGATCAAAAGAACAAGGAAAGATAAGAAAAGATCAAACTCCCCTCAAACCAACCCATAAGGATAAATTACCCTAACTCGCTTCTTAAGGAGGAAAATGCGGTTTGATCTAAAGGCTTGGTAAGAATATCGCCAATTGAGCTTGGACTCTCTGAAGTGCATCACAATATCACTTTTTCAACATGATCTTTAAGGAAGTGAAAGCGAATGTCTATGTGCTTAGTCCTATAATGTTGCATGGGTTTTTAGCAATATTAATAGCGAAGTGTTATCACGAAAAGAGGAACACTAGCAAAGTTTAACCCATAATCTTTCAAAGTGGGCGTCATCCACAAAATCGACTCTGACAACTAGCGTGCCTACATACTCCGCTTCAAAGAGGATTGTGCAATGTAAGACCGCTTCCTAGAAGACCAAGATACAAGAGAAGTGCCTAGGAAGTGACAGTGCACGAGGTACTCTTCCTATCTAACCGACGACCAAAATCGAATCGAAAAACCTCTAATGGACAAAGTGAAGAGCGGGAATACCAAATGCCATATAAGAGGGTAGAGTGTAAATACACGAATATGCGCTTAACGGCTTGCGATGGGAAGTTCTCGGAGACGCTGAAATCTTGCACAAAGGCATACCGTGAAGTGAATGTCCGGTCTCGAGGTCAAATCTGAAGGGAGCCGATCATGCTGCGGTACTCGCGTTGATCCACGACTTCTCCTTCCTCATCTGGATCCAACACCGTCGAGGTTGCCATGGGAGTGGAAATTGGCTTGCAGTTCACCCATGTTGAAGCGTTTGAGAAGATCTTTAGTGTACTTCGTCGATGGATGAAAGTTCCTTCCTTGCATTGCTTGATTTGAAGTCCCAAAAGTAATTAAGCTCTCCCATCATACTCATCTCAAATTCCTGGACATAGTGTCGGAAAAGCTGAAACAAGAGCATTAGAGGAACCACCAAAGATAATATCATCCACATAAATTTGAGCAAGCAGGAAGTCATTGTCACGTCTAAGAATGAATAGGGTTTTATCCACTTTACCCATCTCAAAATTATTTTTAAGCAAGAAGGTCTTAAGTCTATCATACCAGGCTCTAGGGGCTTGTTTAAGACCATACAATGCTTTAGATAGCTTGAAAACACGATTTGGATATTTAGGATCCTCAAAACCAGGGGGTTGCTTAACATACACTTCCTCATCTATGAAACCATTTAAAAAGGCACTTTTAACATCCATCTGATATAATTTAAAACCTTTTGATGCAGCAAATGCAAGCAGAATGCGAATGGCTTCTAGTCTAGCAGCAGTGCAAATGTCTCATCAAAATCTAACCCCTCAACTTGGTGAAACCACGAGCTACCAATCGGCCTTGTTTCTAACCACGTAACCATCCTCACCTTGTTTATTCTTAAACACCCAGCGGGTTCCTATAACATTATGACCACTAGGGGTTCTACTAGGTTCCAAACTTTGTTTCTTTCAAAATTCTCTAACTCCTCATGCATGGCATTTACCCAGCTAGAATCAGATAAAGCATGTGATATATCGCGAGGTTCAAAAGAAGCAACAAAAGCCGAATGAGAGTAGAGATTTGGATCATTATACCTGGAGCGAGTGACTCGCTCATGTAGATTACCTATTATCATTCCGGAGGATCTTTGTCTCTGAATCTGAAGTGGGCGCCGGGTGAGATGTCGTTTCTTCGACCTCCGCAGTATCTAGCTGATGATGATGATGCAGAGAGCCTCAATCAAGGTGAAGTAGGCGTAAGTGTTCTTGTATCAATATGGGTGCCTCGGCGGCAGCAGATGAGGGAATGACATTAGCCGTCCTCATCTTCCTCCACAAAAATACTCTCACCAGTAAATCATCTCAGAGCAATTGATCTAGCTCGTGGCTAGTCTCATCAAAAGTGACATTACAAGTCTCTGAATAATGTTAGTCTCAGTATTAAAAACTCGAAAACCCCTCGAATGAGCAGGATAACCCAAAAATACCCCATCAAGAGTTCTTGATTCAAATTTATCTAAGTTGCCTATCTTAAGGATAAAACATTTTGATCCAAAAACTCGAAAATGCGAAACAGAGGGTTTTCTACCAAAACGAAGCTCATAAGGAGTCTTGCCTAAAGAAGGTCTCAAAAAGACACAATTTGCAATATGGCAAGCAGTAGCAATAGCTTCGGCCCAAAATCTCCTCGGTGTGCTATACTCATCTAGCATCGTCCTAGCCATTTCGACCAAGGTCCTATTCTTCCTTTCCACCACGCCATTTTGTTGAGGGCGTGTGGAGAGGAGAAGCGATGCTCAATACCACGCTCGGCACAAAAGAAGCAAAAGAAGCATTTTTGAACTCCGTGCCATTATCATCGCGAATCGCTCTCAAAGCACCGAGAAGCTCGAAGCCAAGCGAAGAACAAGGTCATGAAAATAACCAAAAGCTTCATCTTTTGAAGTAAGAAAGAACACCCAAGTATATCTAGAAAGATCATCGACTATGACAAGAATATACCATTTTCCACCGATCGACGGGACTCTGGCGGGACCAACAAGATCCATATGAAGCAACCGTCACGGTCCGTCGGTCATAACCATAGTCACGAGAAGGGTGTGAGGCGGCAACTTGTTTGCCATGCCTACAGTAGCGCATCTGACATCCTTGATACTTTGAGTTTGGGCAAACCTCTCATGAGATCAAGGTTGCTAACTCGTGTCGATGATCAAAACCAATGTGCCCCAAACGTCGATGCCAAAGCCGTAAATCGAAGAAGATGTAAGCAAACATTTAAGAGATCCAAAGAGATTACGAAAAATCACTCCAAAAATTCTACCAACTCTAGAGATTCCAAACACAAGCTCACGGTAGAATCAAGCACACAACAAGCATTTTTCTTAAAAATAGTCTCATAACCATCATCAAGAAGTCGAGAAGCGAAAGAAGATTATACCTAAGCTTGTCCACAAGAGCGACATCTTTTAGAATGAATTTGTTGTTTACCCTAATTGATCATGTTCCTTCAATTCGCCCTTGTGTATCATCTCCAAAAGTGATGAAGTCATCACCGTTGCCGCGTGAAAGAGGTGAACCATTTTGAGTTTCCGGTCATGTGGCGTGAACATCCGAGTCAACGAACCACGTGTTCTTCCCTTTCCGCGGTAATCCCGAAAATCAAAGAACAAAGAACGATGTGTCTCAATCTCAGGTTAGATAAACAAGATTTAGGAATCGATCTTGAGACACACGTCTACAAGGAGTATACAAACCGAAGTACTATCCTTGATTTCACTTAAAATTCGGTTATGAGCAATGTTTAAATTAACATGAGACTTAAATCGTCCATGGGCGATCGACCGGCGTTGGTTTGTGATCGACCGGCGACCAAAACGGTCGGGCCGGTGACCACTCATCGGACCGCCCGATCGATAAACATTAGAATTAGGATATTTAGGAACATAATGATTTGCATGAGAGAAAATCCTAATCCGTGTTTATTCTTTCAATGTTACCATGTCTCATAGAAGCTCTAGGTTGCATGAATGAAATTCTATCAAAAATTTTCCTATCATTTTTCAACCTACGCCAATGAAATTCAATCAAATGCCCACCTTTCTTGCAATAAGTGCAATGGTACTTGGTACCACTAGAAGAAGCACCATTAGAATTAATACAAGGTTGAGCAAAACCTGCAGATTTAAAAGATGTTTTTGCGAGTTGGGTTTTGAATTCAATTAAACCTTTTCCAAGACTTGAATGACTTTTGGGTTTGAATTGTCTTGAAAAGAATTGAATCCTAAACCTTGCTTCTTATAAGGAGTTTTAGACTTGTCAAGAATCATGTTTAATTGTTTCTTACCTTTAGAAAATTTCTCTAATGTATCATGAAGGTAAGCATTTTCTTTTCTCAAGTTAACACAAGCATCACAAGTTTTATCCATAGATTTCTCCTTATACAAAGCAATTTCAAGCTTAAGAGCGGAACAAGAAGCACAAGTAGTATTTTCAATATTGTCCTTAAGCTTAGCATATTTGACTCTAGCGACTTCTAAGATATCTTTGATTTCACGTTCCTTTTCTAAACATGAAGTGCAAGGGCTAGAATCAAACACATCAAAAGCAATCAATTTACTAGATTCTAAACATTTTTCACAAGGATCACTTTTAATTTCATTTAGTTCAGATCTAGCATTCTCAAGTTGTTGTACGAAATATTATGAGCGGTTTGTAACTTAGTAATTTACGAGTGCATAGCATGACAAGATAAACATTCATCGAGTTCAAGAGTCTTAGCATTTTAAGCTCTACTTTGGTTTGTTAATCTTTGACTCTAATTTCTTATTTTTGTCATAACAAATTCTAGCGCTTCATCTTGACTAAGCAATTGCTCAACTATAGAATCATATTTAGCGTAAAGCTCATCATAAGAAAAAGATACCTCATCATCATCAATGTTGTCGGTGTCGACCATGAAGCACATGCCGTGAAGTCTTTGACCTTCCCTTTCTTTTGCCTTGAGGATCTCCTCCTCCTTATCCTCCTCACTCCCAAGTATCCACATCGCTCAAGGATTGATCCTCAAAAGCGGCAAGGACCCGTGAGCAGCCTTCACAAGCTTATTAGCCTCATACCTTGATTTGTTGAAAGGAGGCTTCTTCCAAGTCGGCTTTCCTTCCTTATGATTGCTCTTACCTTTCACTTGGGGCAATTTGCTCGGATATGATTGAGCTCACCACATTCATAGCATGTCACCGGACCACCTCTCTTTTGTTTCTCACATTATTGTAGGCCGTGTGAATTTTTTAGCAAGAAGAGCTAACTCTGTTTGGAATACTTTCAAGCTCCTCTTCATGAATAGCGGATAAACAAGCAAATGAAAATCCGTAAGAAGATTCAAAAGAGTCATCAAAAGCCTTTTGAGAGGATCGCTACCAAAGCTAAATTATCTTTCTTGGGATGATCAACTCTTTTAATTTCATGAGTCTTGAGTTTACTATAAAGCAATTCTAAAGTAAGACTTGAAAGATCAACATTTTCTTCTATAGCGATAGCCTTCATCTCCCACTCCTTGGTGTTGATTGCGGCCAAGAGATGGGTGGCATTTTCAGATTGAGAATATTCAATATCAACGACTTTCATTTGATTAATTACTTTATTAAAGCGATCGAAAATGTCATCGATGCTCTCTCGGGACGCATCTCGAATTTATTGTATTCACGCTTGTAAACAGCTTGGCGCACCTTTTGATTTGGGAAGAACCTTCATGATATGTTTCGAGAGTGTTCCAAATTTCATGCAGATTGAAAGATTACAAATTCGATCATATTCTTGTCTACCAAGTGCACCATATAAAAGATTCTTAGCTTTATTGTTGTTAGCCAAAAGAATTGCGAAGCGTGTAGCAATTTCGGGAATAACCAATGGGCTCTAACAACATCCCAAATAGCTTGTCCTCGCTCTCAAGAAAGACGCAGCATACGATTCTTCCAATAGGCATAGTCGTGCCCATCGAAGATATGCGGTTTAGTAGAAAACTTATCCATCGCCAAAGTTCAAGACCTGTTAAGATCAAGATTGAACTAACAGGACTCGATACCACTTGTTGGACCGTAAAGGCGACTAGAGGGGGTGAATAGGAGCACGCTCACTTTTTCACAAATTATGAACTCAATACAATTTTACTCCAAGAGCTATTAGAAAGCTATGAAGATCAATATACGATCAAATGAAGACTAGTATTGAATCCAATTAAATCCCTAAGCAAAATAACAAAATCAATTAAAATTGCAAAGACTCACGGACGGGCGGTCGACCATTGTACCCAACCGGTCGGACCGATTGCCGGGCGGTCTGACCGGCGTTGTGCTGGCGGTCGGACCGCTCAAAATCGGTCGACCGGTGATGACGGCGGTCGGACCGGCCGACTCGAACCGATCTGCAATAATAAAATCGGCCGATGACGGTTGCAATTAGGTGAAACTTTTGATTCTCAACTCCAATCTTTATGAAACTTTGCACACACCTTCTATATGCTATTGAGAACCTATTCCAATCGAATATTATGATAATTCTTGGAGCGATCTTGAGCAATTGCCAATTGATTAACGAAGGTCTAAAACCGCAAGAACGAAAACTTGATCCTAATGCTTGTTCGTGAGAGATTGATGATCAAGATGATGCTAGATAGATTCACACATATCACAGCAAGCTAATCCACGTGAAAGAATCAATCACAAACTCGCGGATCAAAGGAAGCCCTAAAAACACAAAATTGAAAGCAAGTACGAAAGGAGACTTATCTCAAGCAAACCTTGCATAGATTGATTTCGTGATTGATGCTGGATTACATCCACACCATCATGGATCAGTAGACAATCAAAGATCACGAAATTCTCCACAAACCATCAAGAGCGCTAGCCTCCACCTCAACTCCCCTAAAGACAATTAGGGTTTTGAAACATAAAAAGGCGAGAGGGAGAAGGTGCAGCCACCATCTCCTCCTATTTATAGTGGAGGCCTAAAACTCTTAGGGTTTGACTTAATTTGGGCTCCCGTTAAGGCCCACTAACAAACGGGTCACACACGCACGCTTCACGAAGCGCCGTCTTTAACTTTTGACCTAAACCGCTTCACCATGTGCCATGGATTCGCCAATAGGTCACCCTTGTCCATCTTGTGTCACGCTTGAGTCGTTGACCTCACCCGGCATCGTCGATCATTCTGGACCTCAACTCTCCGAGTCTAGTCCCGATCCTCCTCGCCGTTGACCGTCGTTGACCACCAAGCAACCTGCACAACCACAGACAAGCAAACACGAATTCGGGAACAAGTTCTTCACAACTTGACCCATGTTAGTCAAAACATGCATCATGCAAATCATATGCCATGAAACCAATGACTTTGACCTAACAAAACAACATCGCCATGAAGTTGGCCGACGTTCAAGTAGAAACCGGTCTGACCGCTCCAGGTGAGCCGGTCGGACCGCCCCATGGCCGGTCGGACCGCTCCCTGTGAGCCGGTCGGACCGCCACTAAGGACTTAGCCGAATTTCATACCCTCAAAACCAAACCTTCGAAACTTAAATCCAATAGAACTTCTTACTGGAGACTCCAAAAATTATGAGACCAAGTGCATTGGGATCCCCTCACTTGCCTACAACACCTATTTTTGGCCCAGCTCGTTTTGAACACTTTTGGGTCACCGCCGGTCCGACCGCCCCACATGGCCGGTCCGACCGAT
Source organism: Hsuehochloa calcarea (assembly GCA_036346395.1). Lineage (NCBI taxonomy): Eukaryota > Viridiplantae > Streptophyta > Magnoliopsida > Poales > Poaceae > Hsuehochloa > Hsuehochloa calcarea. The sequence goes on along the minus strand of CM070593.1, from coordinate 18,995,576 downwards.
TTGGGACCGGTCGGACCGCCGTGCAAGGACCGGTCGGACCGCCCCTGTCCAGAAAGCCTGACACTTTTGTCGAAAACGCGTGAAACGACAAACCGTAAACGCCATTGCCAATTGTCACATCACCCTAAGATCTGGAGCATATCCCCATGAAATCCACAGTTTTTGGTTAAAGTCAATTGAGTATTTGGTTTTGATTTTCTATAATTCTTCTCAAAAGAATTACAGAAACAACCAAGGGCTTCAAGATGCAAGAAAAGTTTTAATTTCTCCTGATTTTCTTACATTTGAACCGAAATCCATTTTTGGGATGTTACAAAACCTCCCCCCCTTACAAAAATCTCGTCCCGAGATTTGGCTCACTTGGTAAAGAAGGATGGATAGTCTGCACGGAGACGATCTTCCCTTTCCCAAGTAGCCTCATCTTCAGAATAGTTCGACCACTGAACTCTAAGGAATCTTATGGTTTTATTCCTTGTTCTTCGTTCAGCCTCATCGAGTATGCGAACACGGTGTTCGCGATAGGTCAAATCTTCTTGGACATCGAGAGTTTCCAACGGAGCTTCCTCTGTCGGAACACGGAGGCATTTCTTTAATTGGGACACATGGAACACATCATGTACCCCCTCTAGTGCAGCTGGCAATTCCAACTTATAGGCAACAGCTCCTTTCTTCTCGATAACTCGGTAAGGACCGACATATCGAGGAGCTAACTTGCCCTTGACGCCGAAACGTTGATGGCCCTTCAATGGAGAGACTTTGAGATAAACAAAGTCATTGGGCTCAAAGCTCAATTCACGACGACGGCGATCCGCATAGCTCTTTTGCCTGGATTGAGCTGTGCGTAAACGATCACGAACAAGCTGGACTTGACTCTCGGCCTCATTGATCGAGTCCGGGCCAAAGAAAGGTCTTTCGCCGGTCTCGGACCAATTCAACGGGGTTCTGCACTTTCTCCCGTATAAGGCCTCAAAAGGTGCCATGCCGAGGCTGGCTTGAAAACTGTTGTTGTAGGAAAACTCGGCAAAAGGCAAACATTTCTCCCAATTCTTTCCATAGGAGAGAACACAAGCACGGAGCATGTCTTTCAACACTTGGTTGACCCTTTCGGTCTGACCATCAGTTTGGGGGTGATATGCTGTGCTAAGGGAGACATGGGTTCCCATAGCCTCTTGCAAACTTTGCCAAAAGCGAGAGGTGAAAAGAGAACCGCGATCCGAGACAATTGTCTTGGGTACCCCATGTAAGCTCACAATGCGGGCAATGTAGAGATCCGCCAACAAAGCTACACGGAGATCCGACTTGACTGGAAGGAAGTGAGCCACCTTAGTTAGCCGATCAATGACAACCCAGATGGCATCATTGCCCTTGGAAGTACGAGGCAGACCGGTGATAAAATCCATCCCGATCGAATCCCACTTCCATTCAGGAATAGGCAAAGGCTGAAGCAGTCCTGCTGGACGCTGATGCTCGGCCTTGACACGATGACATACGTCGCACTCGGCAACGAACTTCGCAATTTCCCTCTTCATTCGGGTCCACCAAAATCTCTGACGGAGATCTGGATACATCTTCGTGGCCCCGGGATGAATAGACAAAGGCGAATCATGGGCTTCGCGGAGAATCAAATCCCGCAATTCCATGTCCTTTGGAATTACAAGGCGTTGCCCGAACCTTACAACACCATGCTCATCCTCAGAGAAGCACTTGGCTGTACCGTTCTTGACATTCTCCTTTATGCGGCTCACCCCAGCATCCGATTGCTGAGCGACCTTAATCCGATCCACCAAGGTTGGTTGCACAACCAAGGCAGCGAGGGAACCATGCTCAACCAAACCTAAGTTGAGACGCTGGAATTCCTTCAGAAGGGTGGGCTGACGCCCCTGGAGCAACAAGGCATTGCAATGCGCTTTGCGACTAAGCGCATCGGCAACGACATTAGCCTTGCCCGGATGGTAGTGAATACCCATGTCATAATCCTTGACCAACTCCAACCATATCTTTTGCCTGAGGTTCAGATCTGGTTGGGTGAACAAATACTTTAGGCTTTTGTGATCAGAATACACTTCACAACGATTACCGATTAGGTAATGTCGCCAAATCTTAAGTGCATGAATCACGGCAGCCAACTCCAAGTCATGGGTAGGATAGTTGAGTTCATGAGGTCTCAATTGCCTTGATGCATAGGCCACTACCTTGCCTTCTTGCATAAGGACACAACCGAGCCCTCGACGAGAAGCATCGCAAAAGATATCGAAGCTCCGGTGAAGGTCGGGAAGAACGAGGACGGGAGCGGTGGTCAAACGCTTCTTGAGTACTTGGAAGCTTTCCTCACAAGCATCGAACCACAAGAACTTCTTGTCCTTCTTAAGCAACTCCGTCATCGGCTTTGCGATCTTGGAGAAGTTCTCGATAAAACGGCGGTAATATCCCGCTAAACCAAGAAAACTCCGCACTTCGGTTATCGAAGTAGGCTGAACCCACGAAAGAACGTTGCTGACCTTGCCAGGGTCAACGGCTACGCCTCCTGGTGAAAGAATATGACCCAAGAAGGCCACTTCCTTCAACCAGAACGCGCACTTGCTGAACTTTGCATACAGCTGATGCTCACGAAGCTTGCCTAACACAAGCCTCAGATGCTCATCGTGTTACTCATCATCCTTGGAATAGATGAGAATATCATCGATGAAGACCACGACAAACTTATCCAAATACTCCATGAATACCGAATTCATGAGGTTCATGAACAAGGCGGGAGCATTGGTTAAGCCAAATGACATGACGGTATACTCATACAAGCCGTAGCGAGTAGAGAAAGCCGTCTTTGGAATATCTTCAGCTCGGATCCGAACTTGATGATACCCCATCCTCAAATCAATCTTGGAGAATACTCTAGCTCCAGTTAATTGATCAAAGAGATCATTAATGCGGGGCAATGGATACTTGTTCTTTACCGTTACCTCATTAAGCGGACGGTAATCAACGCACATGCGTAAAGTATTGTCCTTCTTCTTTACGAAGATTGCAGGACAACCCCACGGAGATGAGCTAGGGCGGATGAAGCCTTTTTCTTGCAGCTCACTCAGTTGTTTCTTCAATTCCACCAACTCGTGCGGTGGCATCCGATAATGCCTCTTTGAAATTGGGGCAGTACCGGGAACCAACTCAATGACAAACTCGAGGTCTCGAACTGGTGGCATTCCTGGAAGAGCTTCAGGAAAGACATCAATGAAGTCACAAACCGTTGGGACCTCACTAATATCTAGAGCGGGCTTTGCTTCAAGCGCGAAGAGGTGCGGACCTAGCAGCTTCAAGGACTAGATAGACATACACGCTTCTTGGCACAATCGATGTGTCCCTTATGCCGAGACAGCCAATCCATGCCAAGAATTACATCTAGACTTGCTGAATGGAGGAGGATAAGATTCGCGAAGAATCTCACTCCCTCGATCTCGACTGGGACATCCCTACACTCAGATTCAGTTCTCAACTCCAAACCAGGAGAGCGAATGAGCAACGGGACCAGCAATGGAGTAAAAAGGAGCTCACTAATAGAAGCAAAAGACTCAGAAACAAAAGAATGAGATGCTCTGAATCAAACAAAATGGTAGCAGAACGAGAGTTAACAGAAAGCGTACCCAACACAACGTCAGTGCCTCCCGTGCTTCCTCTGCTGAGATGAGGTTGACGCGACCACTACCCACACCTTGGGTAGAGGGGACGATCTTCAGGTCCTGAGAAGAACCGCCCCCTTGCCCGCGTCCTCCATTAGGACGAGGGGCTGCTCCTGTCTTCTGAGGGCATTGGTTCGCATAATGCCCCTTCTGATTGCAGGCGAAGCATGTGACCCCTGCAGTCGGGTTGCGGGGGCCACCCTGCTGACTTGCAGGTGCACGTGATTGGGGCACGACCTGCGAAGGACGAAGAATGTGATCGACGGCCTCGGGGTGCCAAGCCTGTGGGCGCGACCCGAGACTAAGCAAGCGGGAATAGCTAGCCCCAGATGACTTACGGGCCTCCCACTTACGCTTGCGGGAATCCGCAAGTGCTCTCCCTGAGTGCTCAGCGACAATGGCCTTGTCTACCAAGGCCTGGAAATCTGAGAAGTCAACGACAGATAGCTTGTCCTGCAGCTCCTCAGACAAACCGTCCTTGAACTTCTCTTGTTTGGCCTCATCAGTGGCCACCTCCTCGGAGCATAACGAGCCAAATGGTTGAACTCGTATAGGTACTCAGAATCGAGGCGCCCTTATGTCGAGCGACAAGAACTCCTTCTTCTTGACCTCATCAAGCCGGAAGGAATGTGACTCGACGGAAGGCGATGACGGAACTCCTCCTGTGTGACGTGTGACCGTCGGGCCGCATGGCGAAAGTTCTCCCACCAAGACAACGCTGCACCTCCACGGTGGTGCGATGTGAGCAGCGCCTTTTCGTGCTCCCCGCATGCGCTATCGGGTTTGCGCCAACCGGCGGCCAATCGTCAAGTCAAGCGAGTCCTCGGACCTAGAGAACGTGGGAGGCTGGGTGCTAAGAAACTCCGCGAGTCCCCCACGCAGCTGATATCCACTCCCTTGCCCGGATCCTGAAGCACCGGTAAGGGCGGAAGTGTTGCGCGCGATGACGTCCAGAAGAACCCTCCTGTCCTCTGCACGGTTGTGCTCGATCTCAAGAAGGACCTCGGCCATGGTCGGAGGAGGAGGAAGATCCTCGTCGCACTCACCGGTGGCCGCCTTGGCCGGCCGAGTCGTCCCGCCATCCTCTTACAAGAAATTTTTGTTAAAACTAAACTCAAAGATTCAAAGCCGAAAGAAAGCGAAAAGCTAACGACTAGGGGAATGGAATATCACCCTAACCGAAAGCCAAAAACAGTATGTATATAATCTTAAATATGTCTATAAAAAGACTCCAAAAACAGCAAGTAATTACCAAACCAAAGCTCAACTCCCCAATGCAACTAACCCGTATTGCACAAACGAGTAATTGCTTGAGAAGATAAAAATCAGAATATTAAGGTAAGATCTAATACTATTAAAGAGTAAGGTTCAATCAACGAAAATAGTGTTAGATACTTAGCTAACTAGTATCACATCTTACCCCTTTTTAACCCCACAAATTTTTGTCGAATCACCCTCTCATTTTCCACCCCCTTAGAAACCATCGAGTTTGCTGTCCGGAAATTGAAGTGGTTGTAGTGATTTTGCATCCAAGCTTCCAGCCGAAGTCTTCCATCCTAGAAACTTCAAAATCAGGCACACTTCAACTTGCCAAGCTCAGTGGTCCCATCCGAAACCATTGAGCTCGCTGTCCGGAAATTGAAGCGTGCTGTCCAGATTCCGCATCCAAGCCTCCAGCCGAAATCTTCAGTCCAGAAACTTCAAAATCCTAAGCACTTCAATTTGCCAAACTCAGTGGTTCCCAAAACCCAACAACTATCTTTGAAAGAAGGAGAGGAAATCAATTTTCAAAACTCAAATGAGAGTAAGGTGAGAGGAGAAAGCTAGGATAGGTAAGGATTAAATTCTGAGAATTCCTTAAGCTTTCATAAACCATTTGATACTTTGAAAATAAAGTTTTCCAAAATACCCTAAAGAAGACCATGCTTGGGTTACTACGGTCAGCATGGCTCTGATACCAAGCTTTGTGAGACCCCGGTTTATCCGGCTTGTAATGCTTAACCATCCATTCGGTCCTAGCATCACAAAGCAGATAATTCGAGACTCGAGACATGTATACTTCCTTAAATGCAAGATACACACCTCTTTACAAAGTTCATGCATCAATTCCATTCATTCACATAGAACCAAAGCAAAAACAACCATCCAGAAGATAACATAAATAGAAGATAGTATTTACAAAAGAGAGGCCGACCGGCCAAAAGACATATACATAAGGAAATTTAACAGCGGAAGCAAAAGTGCCATAAGATGGCTATAAACAAAAGAGCCGACCAGTGTGCCTATAACCCACAAGGCAGCCGACCGGACCGCCAAGCTAGTCGTCGAATCCACAGCACATCTCACAAAAGTGAGGCCCTTGGGGCTCACCTTCCTCCTCTGCAAACAAAAGCAGCCGGCAAAAGCCGGTGAGTACTTTGAATGTATTCGCAAGACTTACATGTGGAATAACAAACCTGTACATATACTACATGCAAGCTTAGTCAAAAGTAGGCTGTATGTTTCCTTTAGCATAAAGCAAGTTTTTATTTGCAATAGTGTAATAGATTGCAAGCAATTTTAACAAATCTGTTTTTAATGTTCAAATAATGGCAAACGACAACAGTATAACAGTAGATAGATGACAACAACAATCACGAAGTGACTAGCCTCAGTCACCACGACAATAGCATGAACTACCCGCTCATGCCACCCACGACCAGTTTTAAGTTTTACAAGGTTGTAGTCTAGTTCTTGCACGACCTTACCAAGCATGTCCATAACCTAGGACGAGGCTATTCGAATAGTTTTATCCCTGCAGGGGTGTACCAATGTACCCACACGCTGCACCGCCTTTTGCCAAGCTATTAAGCACACTTCCTTAGGTATGCCTAAGACGGCTAAGTCCTACGAGACGTTTCCAATATTGTGAATTACTCGAGCCGCCTGTATGGATAGAAACCCATACGTTGTGTCGGGTCATCGTAAAGCCTCGGTCAACTACCCTTCCCTGGTAAAGCCTTGGACAACTACGACGCTCCTCGAGGTGGAGAGCCTACCCTAATCTCCACCACCGCACACCCAACACAAGAACACGACCACATATCATGTTTCACACAACACACACAACCCCCTCCTGCGACTCGGAGATAACCCACGCCAAAGTACTAAGTCAAGAGAGGTCCCATATCCCTCTCGCGTGGTTAGCACGCATAATCGCTTGGCTTAGTGACACAAGTAACTCGGTCCTTGATGACCTAGGCACCATTCCATTCACACCAACAGATCACACCAACATACCATTGTGCCCAAGTCGAAAGCAGCTTTATTTTCGCTTTTGACTTTACAAAATAACAAAGCACGAGTCTTTGGACATAATGGAGTAGTAGTAAGATGTGTGTGATCAACATCATCGACTAAGTCGATGACTGCCCAATACTACCGACATCTAAGCATTTCTAAGCAATTTCAAATCGAAAGCTACTAAGTGACCAGAGTCCATCCATCGGACTCCGACCACAGCCAATAACCTAAGCTCATGGTAGTAGAGGATAACCAAGTCCTACAGATTATGCAACTATAGGATACTAACCATAATTTAACAACAAAATAGCAATGCATACATACGAGTTGAAATCAATATAGTAGACTTGAAAAATAATAGGATGAACATGATCAAACTGCTTGCGCTTGTCATGCGTCAAGATGTAGTCGGGATCACTTATGTTGTCAATGTGCTCTTGGATCCTAACGGAAAAGCTAAAAGCAATCGATAAGAACGAATAAAATGCAAGGACTCAACAAAGAAACTTTTCTACAAAATTTCAAAATCTTACCGGCTAGGTATCGGTTTATAAAGAATTTAGCAACAAGAATCAATTGATTTAGATTCTTAATGCTAAAGATACGACCAAGAGAAGGTCTTACGACCGGTGGTGGTCGAGCGTAACCTACGACCAAACCATAGTCGTGGAAGGATTTACGACCAGATAGTGGTCGTAGACGGACGTATGACTGGGTACTAGTCGAAGACAGACTTACGACTAGGTACAGGTCACGACACAACTTTCCATTGGGTAAAGGCCGCAGAAGGACCTATGACCATGCCATAGTCGTAGTGAGACTAACGACTACGGGGGTGATTGTAGGAGAACTTACAATCACTCGATAGGCCTTTCCCTTACAAATATAAGGTCTGGGGACTACACGACGATATTTACCCATCAATAAACTGCATCTGGTCGAATCGACCAAACTACGATGTTCGGTCGAATTTCGACCACGAGGCAGCGCCAACCAAGGGCGGGGTTGAGTGGGTATGGCTCGGGAGGACTCCCGAACGAACGGTACCAAAAGAAAAATGAAAACACGCCTGAGCTCCTACCGGGCAATGCGGACTTACTTGAGCCGAAGAACGACCAGAGACCCACGGAGTGGCTCCGGCGATGAGTATCCGAACGGCGGTGGTAAGGTTCTCGCTAGGCCACAGACACAGGCACAGAGAGAACCAAACCGCGTGAGAGTTAAGCTCAAAGAGCAAAGGGAAGCAGAGGGGCGAAGACTTGAAGAAGAAAACCCACGCACCGCCCCACCAAGCTCCACACTCAACAATGTCGTTCGAAGAGAGTGCGAGGGACTGCAGCTCAGGCAAGAGGGTGAGTGCTAGCTGGAGTTGCGAAAGTGCTAAAGGAAGCTAAGTGTGAGGCACAAAGGAGTTTAAATAGGGCAATGGTGGAGAGCAACGGCCGGATTTTTTTTTCAGTCGGGTCAACCCTGCCATGAGAGCACTTGAGAGCGATAGGAGTAGTTGGGTCATGGCCTACTGAGGTAGGAGTGCGACAGGCATTTAATGCTCGCAGAGCTAGCCGTTTAAAGGTGGACATAGAGTGGACTGCACGCCACCGCTTTTCTCCTCTGCGCACGCAATGGCAGAGGCTCACGCGCGCGCGGACAGAGGAAGGAGACGACTCGTTGGTCGTCGGATTGAAATCGAACGGCTAGGCTAGATCGAGCGGATTGAAACGATCACAGCTCTCGGCTGGTCGAAGACCGTGCGATGCCGATCCAACGGCTGGGTTAGACCGGGTGGTTCGCAACGGCTCCACCGTTCGGCTGGTCGAAGGCCGTTCGATGCTGATTCAACGGCTCACGACCCCAGCGCCCGAACGACCGGGTTGGTACAGCTAGTGGGCTGAACCGAGTCAAGTGGCTCGAGCCCGAGTCCAACTCGCACCCAAGGAACAGTGAAAACCAGTTAGGGTTTGAATTTGAATAACTGATTTTTGAGGGATTATTTAAGGTAGCAAGCAAGCTCCAAACTTTACGAAATTTTAACTGGAGATTGCTGACAGCAGGAGGAACCTCCCATAAAATTTTCAGGGGTTTTTATGCACTGAATTTTCCTCCAGAAATTCCAGAAGAGGAGAAATAGGGTTTGACCGAATTTGACCTGCCTCCCAGAATTACCAAATAATTTCTAAAAATCATGAGATAATTCAGAGGTGTTGCCAAGCCTCCCTAGAACTCAGGAGAACTATCTCCAAGGGTTTGGTATGAGATCTACGCCAAGGAGGTTTTTGGTTGAAGTCAATTGAGGATTTGGTTTTGATTTTCTATAATTCTTCTCAAAAGAATTACAGAAACAACCAAGGGCTTCAAGATGCAAGAAAAGTTTTAATTTCTCCTGATTTTCTTACATTTGAACCCAAATCCATTTTTGGGATGTTACACGATCATAGAATAATTTCATAGATAGAGGTTATCACATCATATCATGGATTAACACATCATAGCACAACACAATTTAACAACGACTCAATACTCGAGTCACCACAATTGAAATGTGGAAGCAACAGTTTACCCAACCCCTCCTAATGTGCACAGTGTGTCAATTTAATATGTTTGAATGAACCACGGACCTAAAGCCCGCTCGATACCAATCAACACACACTCGCTATTCTAAGCCAAGATGTCACGTAAAACTATCAAACTACTAAGAATAGCATTAAAGCTGGATTATACAGATTCAATCAACAATAATTTCTAAAGAATGACCATAAACGATCACCAGATTCATGGAAAAGAATGGATAAACAGATATAATACCACGAACAGTCAAGCAATACCAAAGTTGGATTATTACAAATCTGGAAATTTATTTAACAAGTTGGCTTGATGAAAGGTAATAATAATTATTCGATTGGAGAAAAGTGAAGTGCGAGCAGCCGAACTACCCCACCAAATCACCTTGTTTTCTCCTCAATTACCTAATTAAAACATACAAAGCAAGGGTGAGTCAAGACTCAAGAAGTACATACAAGAATAATCAAACATAGAGTGGACAACACAATCCAGTTGAATTACGAACAAATCTTGGAACACATATATGATTGAATGGAATGAATACATGAATGGATGGAATGAAAGAATGCATTGAAGGAATGGACTAATCACGGCTTATAATGGTGTAGCGAGTGATACACCTGTCGGTGTTCACTTAAGCCCGTGCCATGCAAAGTACGGGGACCCAATCACCGTATGAAGAACGTTTCATACGGTGTCCATGTTGCCACATTGAATGGTGGTCAACACTACCCACATTGGAATGGTGGGTTTTCAAATGCCCATGCCGGAATTGATGGGTCTTTCAAATGCCCATACCGGAATTGATGAGACTTACTAAAAGAATCCACTCCGTGGTCATAATGAATTTTATGAATGAATATGATGATTTCTCAAGGTATGAATGAATAACACACATTAGTGAAAAAGACACATGGCATTCAACAACATGTGTAAACAAGTATGAGTATGCATTCCCACACAACATAATATATCAAGGATGCCACACAAGTTAGTTGCATGTAATGGAATGCAACAACTGAAATGAATGCTAATTCTTTAATCACAAGAATCATCTTCTTGAAATGAAATAAACATCAGGATGGATAGAAAAAGGCATTCACAATTTATCCCAATATCAAGCAAACAATTGGAAACATCACCAAACAGCATAGGGTACTTGCCTTCCGCGATGTGACGTAATAGGAGGACACGAAGATGCCCCTCCACTCACCGCCTCACCGCCTACACAAATGTATAATCGAAATAAGAATAACAAGGTATTACATTGCTACAAGAGCCCTTCCATCCCCTCTATCTCTCCCACCCAAACAACGGGATCAATTTTTACCAAGTTTACCCAACAGCCCGATTACCGCTAAACTGGCAGCGATACTAGAAAAATCACCATTAATTATCTGTAACTCCAAAATACCTGAAACCAGTGCTCACTGAATCTTAACAGATCAGGCTACAAAACATTAGTTGACGGAATCCCCTGATTCGGCCAAAACAGAGGGCTAATCAATAGATGAAAACACTAACAATTATCTGCCCAAAATTCAGAACAGTGGTAAAGAAAATATCATAACTTTCATTATACAGATCCAATGGAGATGATCTTTATCATCTTTGAAAGATAATTGCAAGGGCTACAATAACTTATTTGGGTGGAGGTTCTGGAAATGCCTCTAACTAAATCAAAACCTAGGATCAAGCCGACAGATCTTTCTCGTCAGACAGACAGAACAGTGCGCACTAAACAAATAATATCTCCTAAACCGTAAGGCGGAATCACGTGATCTCAGTGGCTATGGAAAGCTAAGAACAATACCTACAACTTTCTAAGAGATGGACAGGACAGAAAACGAACGCATCTTACCCAAAATCGATGTACAAGGCAGTGCACGGCAAGGGGGAAGGGGGGCGGCGGCTCCAAAGGGTGGGAGGGGGAGAGAAATGTGGAGTTTAGGGTTTGGGGGGTGGGAACCCCCCTCTTATGGCCAGCCACCACATGGGCCCCTCTGGGCCGTGGCCTGAGCCCAGTTGCCGTGAAATCACAGAAAACCCCCCGGTGAAAAGATGATTCTGGTTTTTCGATTAGCTCCCTCTTCCGAAACTTTTTCTAATAAGCCGAATCACCTTCGGGGTATTACAGAAAGTTTTGACTGTGCCCATTTCTTTTGGAGTAGTTGGAGTCTTGGAGTTTAGATCCTCTCTTTGAAAAAAAGTGACGAAACCCTTTGTAAGGTTTTGTGGTGTTATGTGATGGGTTGTTAGTAAATAACCTAATTGATAACCTATGAAATCAAGTTGGATTATTAGCGTGATGCATAATTAATATTAACCGATGTGCTCAGTAGCTAGCTGGTTAATTTTTTATTGCCTTACAATGATTGCATAGCGAGCTGTGATTTAGAATATATTTATTCCTGATTAGAATCAACAGGGCTCTAAGAAGAGTGAATATTAATATGAAACTATCTCGTAAACATCTACTTGATGATCTTACATAAGTGCTGGACTTACCTATTTTCTTCACATGCTAAGATTGTTGAAACCTTATGCTTTTGCCACATTGAGATTTCTAACTTTCAAAGTCAATACCTTCTTCTCATTTGGAGTTTGATCTTCTTTTCGTGCGAGTCATGTGGCCTCAACTATGGACTTCACATATGTTTTCTGAGTTCATTGTCTAATTGGTTTTCCCCTTGGTCCTGTGTTCATTGCGAGTGGTAAATGACTTTCTAGTTGGCGAAAATCGTTTTCATGTGCCTCTTCTTTTGAGAAAGATTCAATCCATTCTTTTCGCATGGGTCTTTTCGAAGTGTTTTCTAATTGTTGTTGTGAGATTGATGTTAATACTTGTAGTAAATTGATCTCCTCTGGTGATATCGTTTAAATGAGAATACTCTAAGTTTAGTTTTCGTGATCTTTTGGAGCTTATGAATATTCTGGTAGCTAAAATTATTTTAAATAAAATAGTGTATGGGAATATCCTATTGCTTCTTAAGATTTCATGTGATTTAGTCTTAAAGGCTCTTTGGTTTGAGTTCGCAAAGTGAGATTGCAATCAAAGAAAATTTTGGATAATTTTTTCAAGAGGAAATTAATCCGTTTGCTTTCTGTGAAATCCTGTAAATGAAAATGGTTTGAGTTTTGTGGTTGAGATCATTTGGATCTCATGTTTCATGACTAGATGAACTGCTCTGAGTAATTTTGGCGTGTTGAAGAATTTTATTGGTTCTTAAGTAGTTCTGTGGGTTGGACTAAAGAAGTTACCTTGTTCGTTGTGGCAAAATGTTGTTAGTGAATGATTAATTTCTGTGTTAAAGGAAAGAGTGCAGTAGAAGTATTTGAGAATATGAGTTAAATTTTGTAACTTGTGGTTATTTGAATCATGCCTAAACTTTCTGCTCTTTCCGCTGAAGAGATATCGAGTTTCAATCGTAAGGTTATTTTCTTATTAATTGTTTCTTATTATTTCTTTTTGTTTCGTGCTCGCTGTGAGGAGCAACGTTTTCCTGTGTGACGAAACTTGTTCTTGTTCGCCTCTTTCTTTTGAGAAAGAATCAACCGTTTTATATTGCAAAGTTTTAAAAAGCGTAAATTGACAACTGTTTGGTGGTGGTTAAGTAATGGTAGTGGTGAGATTTTGCTACCAAGCTATTGGATGAGTAGTAGAAGATGAATTGATTTTGATCTGTACCTCTTGGAGGAAATTTGATTCACATGGAATGTTTGGCTTCGAAGTAAATTTGAATAGTGTTACGACTGAGTAGAACCTATGGCATAGTGAAACTCCAGAACTTCAGTTCATGTTGAAAGATCGGGGATTATCGAAGGTATGGAAACCTTGATTAATTTTATAGAGTAACGCAATTGGATAGTATTGCGAGATTGTGTGGGTAATTTCTGATGATGTCAATGAGTAAGTATGTTAGAATTGTGGGAATGTTAGAGATTTAATCCGATGATTTCACTATTTGTTATAAGAGAAATTAGTTGTAGAGGTCTTGGAGGTTAAATCTGGGCTTTGCAGTAATATTCTGAAAAAAAACCTCTTTAGGGCCTGTGCGTAATTAAACAAAAGATGCTTCGTGAAAATAGAATATTTTAGTTAGAGTCTGAACCGAGATAAAAGGATGGGGATTCTAAAAACCCTAGAAATCTTTTTTCCCACCTAGGCGCCACCTTGTTTTTTTCTTTCCCCGGGCGCCACCACCCTCCTTGTTTTTCCTTTGGCCGGCGCATGGAGGTCAACACCGGGCTGCCGCTCGCCCACTGCCATTTGCCGCATGGATGCCCGTGGTTGTGCATGGCACCAGCACGTTGCGCCTGCCCGTGCATGCGCACGTCCACACCTTGCCCGGCCGCGTGAAGTCTCCTACCGTCGCGTGAAGCCGCCCACCCACCCGCTTCAGCCTTCAGCCAACGACACCACCCGAGCGTGTGGGATCTTCGGTTGGATTCTTGACCATCACGTGTAGACTTTGGGAGTTTGGTTGCATACTCTTTTGATGCTGTCACTTGGCTAGATAGTACTGCTTCTTTTTCATGTATGCATGCGTTGGCAATTAGTAGCTAATTAGTTTTGCACACGACTTGCTAGCTGGTAGCTAATTAGTTTTGCACACGTTACTAGTGGTGGTTAACTAGTGATGCAATGTATTTTGTATGCATGCATTACGTTTGGATTGGTAGAGGAAAGAGTGCAGCTAGCACAAGGAATTTCAGAGATGGGTTTTGGTCTGATTTTCTGTTGTACGATTTATTCAGGTACTTTAATGTCAAATTTTAGGAATATCATCTACTAGTTAATTGTAGATAATTTCGATATCTTTCTATAGCATATTTAATCATATCGAGCGGACAAGTATAATTGGAGTTATGGATTTTGGAAGACTGCTGTCTTTGTAGTTGTCGTCTTTCGGCACTGTTTTGGAAGACTGTAGATTACAAATAGTAAACAGGCTAATTAGAGTTTTTGATCTACATGAAAGATGTAGATAATTGTCTAAGGGTTCTTTAGAATCTAAGAACTTGAATTTTGATTGGGTAAAACAGAAGTTATGAATTTAGTAAGACCCGCTGTCTCGAAGCTGACAGATCGGTTTTCTCGGTTAAAAATGGAGGGTTAGATGATTTAATTAGAAGTCATGGTAATCTAAGAAAAAGTGGAGAATTTTGTGTAGATTCCAGAACTGGGTGGTTTATCGTGATCGGACTTTTGAGTCAAAAGTTACACTCTTTTTAGTACTATGGCAGTAGGGGGAGACTGTTCGGTACCGAGGAAGCGTTGTGGATTTGGGGAATGTGTAGGAGTGATGTCAATTGATTATTGTTCTTATGTTGTTGTAGCTTGTATTGAAATTTGAGTATCTAATGTAGGAGAGGCATCGTGCTTGTTGCCATCTTCTAACCAAACCGTGCATCGCAACTAGTAAAGGCAAGTGCATGGTAGACAGCGATCAATGATTGATCACTGTTTTCTTTATCTTCTATTACCTTTATTGTCGTGCTTTTATTTTATTTAATTGCAAATAATGGAATGGTATGGTTATATCTTTGTTGACAATCATGAGGAAAAGTTGGATATGATGAATATGATGGAGTTTGCAATTTTCATCCATAAGCATCTTTGCATATGAGAAGGTGATCATGATTGATCACAACTCCACGGGAGTGGGGAAGGTCCCTGATCCTTGAGGAGGAACGGGCTTGAGAGTGAATGTTGTCGTGAGCATTCACTCATGCCATACCGGTATACGCGAAAGAAGTGTATGTGGACATGTAGAGTAGAGTTGCATTGATATATGTAGAATGATGCATGTTAAAACAAAGAGACGAGAGTAGCATGATGATATTAATAGAAGTACAAGTGATGATAATGAAGCTATTGAATTATATTGATTTTTCTTTGTTCGTTGTATATTAATGTATTTGCTGAGTCGTGGACTCACCCTTGCTCTTCTGTTGTTTTTAGGTGAACTTCGAGGACGCCACGATTAAGAACGAGTAGAGCACATGGAATAAATTCATACTTCAAACACATGATCATTTGCCATAAGAACCTTTTTATTCAATGTAGGATTACTCTAGGACGTTAAAGGTTGAATAAAGTTTAGGTCAACGATTTGGTATAGACTATTTGTTTCAATGCTTTGGATTCATTGGTTGTTGCTATTTTGGATTATTTACCTGGTTATGTTTCCCTTGTTTGTTTATTCTTATTTGATCCATAGTTATGTATGTTCTTTTGTGGTCCATGGATGTGTTTATTGTTGTTTACTTGCTAAAGTTTTATATTGTGCCGGTGATCACTAGTTTAGAGAGTAGTTTAGTGGCATTCCAGGCTCAATGTTGGGCTGGGGTGTTACATTTGCATTTTGATGCTAGAACCTTGGTCGCTTTATGATTATGTGTAAAAGTAGAAGAACAAAAGTGGATTCTGAAAAGTATTGATCATTGATAGAATCCTTTGGGGGTAGTAAATGAGTGTTTGTGTGCTGTGAATTTTAAGTTGATTATTCTTAAAGGATTGAGGGGATGTGATCGTGGGTGAAATTTATATTGAGGTGCGTTGGGGATTATTTATCAAAGTGATTCATTTGTTAGAGGAGTTGGCTAGAGCATGTTATTGTGGATTAGTAGAATTTCTCTACAAGAGTGTGGTTGTTGCTTTCGG
This sequence comes from Hsuehochloa calcarea, assembly GCA_036346395.1. Classification (NCBI taxonomy): domain Eukaryota; kingdom Viridiplantae; phylum Streptophyta; class Magnoliopsida; order Poales; family Poaceae; genus Hsuehochloa; species Hsuehochloa calcarea. The sequence continues at coordinate 18,979,397 of CM070593.1, read as the reverse complement.
GTTGAGCAACGCTTTGAGGTTGTCGGGTCAGAGGAAGGAGCAGTGTAGTAATTTGGAATCCCAGGATTTAAATAAAAGTTTATTCCTAAAATAAGGATTGAGGAAAAAGAATGTTTTCTTGGGTAGTAGAATGCTCTCTTGATTCTTGCTCGAGCTGCGTGTTATTACAGGTGTTATTTGCAATTTGATTTGGCATAATGTTGGTATGCGTGGTTCTTTCCAGTTCAGAAAGAATAAAAGAAATATTTGATTTGAGCATTCGAGTGATTTATCCTTTGCCTTCATAGTTTTCATTTGCAAACTGCCTAACTAGAAAGTGGAATAATTTTTTTGTCATGAATTTTTGATTTTGGATTTGACCCTTTTGTTGGTGAGTTAGCATGGTGTGGTTGTGATGAGAATCTTTTACTTTCAGTTCAGTCTTTTTTATAGTAGAGTTTGTTCAAAGAGAGTTATGTTGTGTGTCCCTCGTTAAAGGAGGTGATTCTTGTTTCGCTGAAGAGTTCGATTGAGAGTTGGAACGAGTGTCTCGTGTGACGTGTGCAGGATTTCTGGTTTGGTACCGAAGGGAAGGTTGTCCCAAGGTACACGGATTTGATTTTGGAGGTTGGCGTATTGCGAGGACTATCTCAAGTCCATGCGCGGAGTACGTAATGTCTTGTATGTCTACTGCTGAGTGAGTACCTGAGAGGTCCAAAGCTTGAGTTTTCGATAGAACCGTTGGTCAACTGGTAAGACCTTACATTTGTGTCCTGTGTGTTGAGAGAACCTGCAAAGGTCGAGACGAATACGTTGGTGTGCGTGATGGTCTGAGTGTGTCGAGACTTGGGACATGGAAACTCGCATGTGCGAGCTTTAACCAGAGTTATTCATGTCGGGTACGTGTTTATCATTGTTAAATTCCAGTCGCAGTTTTCTTTCTTGTAGATCGGTGTGTAGATTCGAGATCGAATCCTGTCATGGGGGGTAGAATGTAATACTCTGATTTATTATAAGAAAGAAAGCTCTCAAAAGAGAAATTAGAAATAAGAAAAAGGGGGTTTCTGTAGTTTTTCGGCAACCTGGGCCTCAGGCCTTGGCCTAGGAGGCCCATGAGGTGCCGGCCACGTATAAAAGGAGGGGGAAAATAGTAATGCTACTATAGCTACAGTGCACACTGCCACTGTAGCAGCCCCCCTCCATGGTGCTCTACCAAGTTGAGGAGAAGAGGAGAAGGGAAGGAGAGGAAGAAGAAGAAGAAAAGAAGAGGAAGAAAGGGAGAAGGAAGAAAGGGGGGAAGGAAGAGGAGAGCAAGGGCGCGATCACACGGCGAAATGTCGATCTTCAGCAGTTCGACAAGGGTAAACTCGATCCCCGATCGCTTGCTAGATTAATCAATTTATTTTGGTGCTGCCAGTAGTAAATCAGTTTGGAACAGCGATGTTGGTCATCATTTTTGGGTAGGTTGCGTGTGTTTTATGGACTAGTCGCTTCCTAGAGAGTTAGTTGTCGTTCTTAGCTTTCTATAGGCGTAAAGATCACTCAATTTGGAGTTGCGGTCTAGAAGTTATGATTGTTTCTTGGCGACTGTCTAGAAGGGCTGATGAGAATTAGCAGTTATCTTGTCTGGCCAATATGACTTAATTAGAGACCGAATCAGAACGTTTACCCAACATGAATTTTGTAGGAAATCCAGTAAGCTTTCTAGATTGTTAAAGAACACAATTTTTAGTTGTGTCAATCAAAAGTTATGGATTTTATACTATCGTTGCATTTCTGACTAACAGATCGATGGAATAGAAACTTCACCTGATCATTATATTCATTAGAAGGCCGAATCTGTGATACCCCGGAATTTAATCGGGTACATAGACAGCTAGTCGGGAGAAGAAAGAACAATAAAAAAATAGAAAATTCCTGGAAAAAGGGGGTTTTCGCTTATTTTCGCCAACTTTCATGGGCCACTACCAAGAGGCCCAAGAGGGAGGCCTACCAAGGGGGCCGGCCAGAGAGGCGGCGCCAAAACCCTAGCCACCCCCCCACTCTCCTCTATTCCCCCCAAGCCGCCACCCCCTCCCCCCATTGCTTCTCCCCTGCACCACCACCTCCCTCCTCGGCAAAGATCCTTGATGTGGTTCATTGGAGGAAAGGTGAGGAGACCACCGTTGGAGTGCCGGCCAAGACAAAGTAGCAGATCGATGTTGTTCAGTGCTGTTGATCGTCAGTTTTGGGTAAGCTTCGTACATTTTCGGATCTGATCATCTCTTACAAAGTTGTAGCCCTCGGTTTTATCTTTATTTGGGCACCAAGATCAACTAATTTGTACCTACGGTTTAGGAGTTATTGTAGTTTTACCACGACTGACCAGGAGAGCTGACGAGTTTTGGTAGATTGTATTGTCTGGCCATTATGAATTATTCAAAGGCCGAATTAGAAAAGCCACCCCAAATTAATATTGTAGAGGATTCAGTAATCTTTCCAAGATGATAAAGAACACAATTTTTAGAGTTGGCAATCAAAAGTTATGGAACTGTTACCGCCGCTATTTCGCTGACTGTTAGATTGTAGAGACAGAAAACATAGAAAACTTTACCTGAATATAAGAATTAGTAGGAAGCCGAATCAGGAGACTTGTCCAACTAGACTATTGTAGCTTATTTTGTCGTGATTCCAGAGAGTCCAATATCACCTCGTTCTGAGTTGCGTAGCAAACGTTAAGGTGGTTTTAGTGCTCTGTCCAGAGAACCCGATGTGAAATTGATGTTTTATTAACTGGCCTGGTAGGGTTATTATTTGGTGGATTTACTAAGGCTCACGAAGTAGACTTAGTTGGAGAATTTAATTACCTTTCCATAAAGTCTAAGAACATACTATTTGCACTCCTGTACCAATAGATATGGATTTTTGAAGTTTACTATCCACTGAGGGGACAGATCGATATTTAGGAATTTGGGGACGAGGATCGAGTTAGATGTTTTGCGAGTCCTTGGTTGTTGTTATATAGTTTTTTTTGATACGCTGCTGTGTCTTAGCGTATGTTATAATTATTATTCGTGTGGTGGATCGCACCGGGCAAGACCTTCAGATAAACCCTCGTTCTCTCATGGTTTAGGCAAGTATAATGATAAATATAATATGTATTATTAAATGGCAATGTTTGGTATATATTATGAGTACTTGTGTGTTCATGTTTGTGATGATGATGGCTGGATTGGTATTGTTCATGGTTGCTAGAGATATGAATCACGTGTTATTCATGGTTATGAGAATTTGGAGTAAGAATAGGTTATTCATACGTAATGTTGTTGTGGATGCATATTTGTATTACTTTGAGAATTCATACATATGCATTATGTTGGTTTACTGAAGTCTTGGTCATGTGAGGACCAAGCAACTCTTGAGGTCCCCGTCATGTTAATGACGGGCTAACGGTTCTCATGCTTGAAGAGCATGGGCTCAGATCCCCATACACGTGGAGTATGGGAAAAGGTCCTGTGCAGTGTGTGTGAGGCATGGGTGTGCATCGACGTATGCGCACTTTGCATTACCGGTAAAATGCAAAAGGGAAAGAGAAAGAGAAAGATCATGTTGAGTATATTGCATAGCATACATGTGTAAAGTGATTGATATGTGATTTTATGAAGTATAGTTGATGAGTCACATGCTTGTATGTTGTTGACGCCATTTATTATTTTTGCTGAGTCTTTGGACTCACCTCTTGCTTTTGTTGTGCTTTTAGGTACCACTTGTAAGAACGGCATGCATGGGAGGGAGTAGAATTGCTTTGGATACACTCACTACCACACAATCTTTTAAAGATGATTATCATTTAGGTCGTACCTTAATAATAAGCAAACTGTTTAAGGATTAATTTTGGTTATGCCTGAATGCATTGGGTTATTTGTAATAATGAGAGTGGTAAGTTTTAATTACACTTGCTTATGCTTTAGCTGAATAGATTATTTATGAATGCTTTGATGAACTTTGGATGTTGAGATATTGATAATAATATATGCATCTGTTGGAACCTCCGGTATACCTAGTTATACAAGGAGGTTCTGCCGAAATTTAGAACTATGCCTTATGTTTATTGTTTATCATGTTTATTTAGTAGCATTCCAGGCCCCTGATGGGTTGGGGTGTTACAAAATCAGAGGACTTTGCCAACTAGGTTATTGTAGACGGTTTTGTCGTGTTTCCAGAGAGTCCAAGATCACTCCGTTCCGAGTTTCCTAGTAAAAGGTATGATTTATTTTGTACCTGCTATCCAGATTGTAGTCCTGTTAGAATATTGGTTTATGTGAGTATATCGACTTTGTGATCCTTGGGTTAGGTTGCTGCGATTAGATGGTTCGAGTGAGGTCATGTTCACGTAGTTCCTCATTCAAATATATTTAATTTGTGTAGGAGGGGGAAATTCGAGTGTAGCAGCTTCCATCTTGCCTCATAACGCTTCGTAGAGCGGAAGGCAAGTACATTGTAATTCTTTATGTTGATGAATGATGAGTGCTTGTATTCATACTGTTATTTCTATGATCAATGATTACATTTAATGCTTCTTGTTACTTTCATATCCGTTAATCCATATTGAAAGAGATGATGTCTTTCATTATTCATGCTTCATTCCATTCATTCAATTGTTCATGTTTATTCCACGGGAGTAGAAAATAAAGACCCATCAATTCCAATATGGGCACGTAAGACCCACCATTCCAATGTGGGCAGATTTGGATCCCCGTATGAAACGTTCTTCACACGGGCCTTGGATCCCTGCATTTTGTTAAATGCGGGCCTAAATGAACACCGACGGGTGTGTCGCTAGCTATACCGGTATAAGCAGAAGTGTAGTTCATTCATTCTACTCATTCCATTCATTCATATGTTCCTGTCAGTTCTATGTTCATATTCTTAATGATACTGTACTGTTCATGTTCAATGTAGTTCAAATTATTCTTTGTACTTGCTGAGTCTCGGACTTATTCTTGCCTTTGTTTGTCTATTCTAGGTGATCGTTGATGATGGAATTCTTGAGAGGGAGTAGACACACATAATTCATTCACTTCACCATATTCGAGTTTCAATAATATGATTTGGTCCCTGTCTTTCATTCGTTAAGTGATGAACTGTAATAAATAGAGTTAGATGTTGGATGATATTTTTCTCTATGTTAAGGATGATTAAATAACTGCTTGTGATCCTTGATTACTCCTTCGATAGAATTATCTTAGTGGATTCATTAGACTTGGATAGTTGGAGTTCGTGAACTGTCGTTGGATTTGGATTATATTCCTGCATTTGTTCTATTATATGTTGATCTCTTTGTGTCATTAGATGAGATATTGTTTAAATTCTTCTGAATTATGGTTCTAAGTTAGATCCTTTAGGTAACATTTTGGTTTTCAAGTAGCCAGGGTGTTACAATTTGGTATTCCTGCTATTCTTCCTTGTCCATTCGGAGGTTTTCCTCTAACACCCCAGCCCAACCTGAGCCTGGAATGCTACCACCATAACAAGACTACAAATGAAACTAAGACATTTCTTTCTAATTTTCGGCAGAATCTCCTATGTAAATTGAACCAACTGGACATCCGCACAATTAACAGTAATATTAAACAATTATCCAAACACGCATACTAAACATGTTCATGAAAGAAACGACCATAAGACACTATCCAACTCCAATAGAGGTTGTCCACGACATAGGACGTAAAGAAGTAAGCCTCACATAAAACTATTCAAAATCGAAACTATGACTTAAATGTTTTGTTCAACTTTATTCGTGCCAGTGTGCAACCATGATAATTTCTACTCCCGCCCATGCATGCCGTCCACAACTGATGTACCTAAAAAAACAACACGGCAAGGGTGAGTCCAAGACTCAGCAAGGCTAATGATACAAAACATAACAAAATCATTCATTATCCAACAGTGTATCAACTTCACGAATCGAATCAACATATGAATGAATGAATGCACATGCACTTCTCTTTGCTCATACAGATAGCGAGTGAACACCGTCGGTGTTCACTTATGCCCGCGTTCTACAACACGCGGGGATCCAAAGCCCGTTTGAGAACAAGTCAACCGGGGATCCATAATGCCCACTTTGGAATGGTGGGTCTTACAATCACCACCCACTCGTGTGGGTGTCGCAAGTCCACACCTTGCATTCATGAGTGCACATGATGAACAATAAAATGACAGTAATCGAATTTTAGTAATCCAGCCATCATGATCAAATACATATCACCATAAATCAGTACATCGAACAAGCATATGTTACCATGATTCATCATATAGAACAATCACATAACAACCAGAATATAGGTGCACTTGCCTGTTTCTTTCTTTCCCGCTACGGCACGCGAGGAAGCAAAATTGGTGTCTCTACTCTGGAACTCCACCTCCTACACAAGCATAGCGGTAACAATAAATACGATGAATGATGGACTCCGTTTACACCCCTTAATCCAACTCCTCAAGACCTATGACTCAAAGAGAGGTTCTACCCAAATTTCCCGGTAGTCTAACATAATGCTTCCCGAGACAGCAGTACTAAAAATATCATAACTTCCACTACGAAACTTGGAACATGGTGATCTTGGTCTCTCTGGAACCACGACAAAACCATCTATGAAAAACTAGTTGGGCAAGTCTCTTGATTCAGCCTCCTACTAATCATAATGTTCTGGTGAAGTTTGCTGTTCCCTCAGTCTGATAGTCAGACAACAGCGACGGTATAAATTCAATAACTTTTGATTCACACCTCTAAAAAATATGGTCTTTATCAATACTGAAAGCTTACTGGAATGTCTACAACTTTCGTGTTGGGTGACCCTTCATATTCGGCGTCAAAAAATGCAAATAGGCTAGACATGCAGACTGCCAAATCTCGTCAGCTTTCCTGTACAGTCGTAGAAAAACGGCCATAACTACTAAACTATGTCTCCAAATCAGGTGATCTCGGTGCCAACAGAAAGATAAAATCGAGGGCTACAACTTTCTAACAGATGGTAAGATCATAAAACGTACGTATCTTACCCAAAACAGACGAGCAACACACTGCACAAATCTGATCTGCTACCTCCCCTTGGTTGGCCCTCCAAAAATCGCCTCCTCGCCTTCTTTCCAATGGACCAACGCAACGGGCTTCGCCGGGGAGGTAGGAGGTGCTGTGGAGGAGGTGATGGCGCAGGGGGAGACAATGGGGATAGGGGGTGGCGGCTTGGGGGAGAAAGGGAGGGGAGTGGGGCGGCTAGGGTTTTGGGGCGCCCCCCCCTCCCTTGGCCGGCCTCCCCCTTGGCCGGCCTCCCCTCTTGGGCCTCCTGGGCCGCGGCCTGCGGCCCAGGTTGGCGAAAATAAGCGATAACCTCCTTTTTTAGGAATTTTTCCTTTTTCTATTGTTCTTTCTTCTCCCGACTAGCTGTCTATTTACCTGACTGTATTCCGGGGTATTACATTCTACCCCCCTTCAACGGAATTCGACCCCGAATTCTAAACAAACTTAACACACCATAATCAAAATCTCTAGAACTTTATCACGCACCCTCATGTGAATAGCTCAGGATATTGTTCGCGCATGCGAGACTCCAACTCCTGGTGGCCTCTCTTCTCGATCGATGCGTCCAGAGCACCTTGACGTAAACCAATATCTTGTGTCTCAAGATCGCCCGATTTCTCCAAAGATAATGCACTCTGGGACGTGACTCAACCGTGACGCCTTGCTCAATAGTCACGGCTCCAAGGAGATCTTATGCTCGGGTCTTTCAAAACTTTCAAAGATCGAAACGTGAAACACGTTAGGACTCCTCGCATGGACTCTAGAAGGTCCAGCGATAGGCTAACTTCCCAATCCTAGCCATAATCGGAACGGTCCGACGATCTTGGGCTAAGCTTCCTTTAGTACCGAATCGGACAATGCCTTTGGTGGGGACACTCTCAAAAGCACTGGTCTCCCACCTCAAACTCCAAGTCACGCCTTCTCACATCTGCGTAACTTTTACGCTCGCTCTGCACAAGCTAATAGATTTTGTCTCACCATTGCTACACGCTCCACGGTCTTCAAACCGCCGTCCCAAGACGGTTTTCTCACCCATCGCATCCCAACAGAGGTGATTCGCATTTCGCCATACGTAACTTCAAACGGTGCAGCTCTAATGCTGGAATGGTAGCTGTTGTTGTAGACAAACTCTGGAAGTGGCAATTGATCCTCCCAACTGCCCTTCCATGACAAGACACAAGCACGCAACATATCTTTCAAAGTCTGAATGGTACGCCTGATGACCATCATGCTGGGTGGAACGTTGTACTAAGACGGCCGTGTGCCCAAGGCACTCGCAGCTCTCCCAAAATTTGGACACGAACTTGGCGGCATCTCTGTCCGAGATAATAGTCTTGGGCACCCCATGTAGTCTCACTATTTCTCGCACATAAATAGGAGCTAGATCACTCGCTGAGCTGGTTGTGCGAACAGGTATGAAGTGTGCGGATTTGCTAAATCGGTCCACCACTACACAAATTGCATCCTTTCCTCGTTGCGAATGAGGTAATGCCACTACAAAATCCATCGAGATATCATCCCATGGCCACTGCGGAACCTCTAATGGCTGCAGCAACCCTGCAGGGCGTTTGTGCTCCGCTTTCACTTGTTGGCAAACACCACAAGAAGCTACATAATTAGCAATATCCACCTTCATCCTTTTCTACCAAAAGTGTTGTCTCAGATCTCGGTACATCTTAGTCTCACCAGGATGAACAGTGTACGGAGTGCGGTGTGCCTCCCTCAAGATATCATCTTTGACCTCCGCCTTTTGCGGTACGCAGAGGCGGCCTTTAAACCTCAAAGCACCAGAGTCGTCCAAGCTAAAATCACTCTCTTTGCCCTCATCCAGACGCTTCCTGACCTCCTGTAGTAATCGGTCACTCTGTTGTGCTTTCCGCACACGGTATGGAATAGCTGACTCAAGAATCAATCAGTCTCAACATTTGTCGTGCCCGCATAACAATAAGATATTCCCATGCGATCAAAATCAGCGATGAGGCAATTTAGGTAGCAGAGTCGCTTTGCAACTAAGAGCATCAAGAACAACCTTGGCCTTGCTCGATGATACTGAATAGTAAGATCGTAGTCCTTGATCAACTCCAACCACCTCCTTTGCCTCAAATTAAGATCTTTCTGAGTGAAGATGTACTTGAGACTCTTGTGATCTGTGAAAATATCACAAGGCTCGCTGTAGAGATAATGCCTCCAAATCTTAAGAGCAAAGACAACCGCAGCCAACTCCAAGTCATGGGTGGGATAATTCTGCTCGTGCTTCTTTAACTATCTTAACGCATAAGCAATCACCTTACCGTCTTGCATGAGAACACGCCAAGACCCACTCGAGACGATCTCGAAAAGGCGTGAACCGCTTTCTGGCTCGGGAAGAGTGAGAATAGGAGAGGTCACTAACCTCTTTTTCAAAGTGCAGAAACTGCGCTCGCACTCATCAGTCCACTGGAATCTCACATCTTTCTGAGTAAGTTGAGACATCGGTTTGGCGATGACAGAGAAATCCTGCACAAAACGTCGATAATAACCAGCCAAGCCCAAGAAACTCCTCACCTCCCTCACATTAGTCGGCCTCTTCCAATCCACCTCTGTGGAGACCTTGCTAGGATCAACAGCAATGCCCTGAGGATTTATCACATGACCTAGAAAACTCACTTCTGAAATCCAAAACTCACACTTCTTCAACTTAGCATAGAACTTGTGCTCTTTCAAAGTCTCTAAAACCAGCCTCAAATGACGCTCATGATCCTCATTAGTCTTGGAATAGATAAGGATATCGTCGGTGAACACCACTACGAAATCATCCAAGTACTCGTGTAGCATTGTAACATCCCAAAGTTCTGTTACCAAAATAAAATAAATAAAGTTATTATTTTATTTGATTTTCTGACTGTCGAAGAATTTCTTGGTTTTCTGTAACCTAAAAAGAGTTTTCACTGTTAAAAGTAAAAATTAATAATAATTATTTAATCTCTTGGTTTTAATATCAAAAAGAAAGTTTATTAAGTTTATTTGATTTTCTGTGATTTTATTGGATTTAAATTGAAAAATAAAATTTTAATTAATTTTCTGGTATTTAAAAGGGTTTTCCTATTTTCTAGAAAATAAAATCATAAATAAAAGCCAACTTTAAGTTGAAATTATTTTTATTGAGTCCAAAATAATTCTAGAAATTTTTGAGAATTTTCCTAGATTTTTGGCCTCTTTTTACTATTTTATAAAGTGTTCTCAATTTGTGGCTTATTTGAATTTCGAAAATAAAATAAAAATCAAAAAAAAAAATTTGGTAGGTTCCCGTCAGGTCACCCATCCCGCCCTGCTCCCGGGGCGCAATCGCTTAACCTCAGAAAAATTTGCATGCACTACCAACCAGCCAAGTCATGTGTATTGATTAATACCCCCCTCCCTCTCTTTTATTTCTTCTTTCTCTCTCTTTCTTCTACCTCCAGCAAACCGTTTTGTTCCAGAGACGTAGCAACTCCATTATAGCCTTCGGGAGCTCTTCAAACCCCACGATTTTCTCCACCAATTTTCACGAAATCACCGGCATTGAACTCCACTCATCAAGACACCTCCATTCCCGGCCATTCCTCCACTCATAAATGCCCAAATCACTGGGAACGGCCATGCCACCCGAAAGACACCTGTCCCTTGATCTCCTCCTTCGGTCCACCTCCGTCCCTATAAAAGGGAGCACCTTGTGCCCCTCATCTCCCTCATCCATCCTCTGAAGTTTCCCTCCTCTCTCGCTTTCTCCCTCCGCAATCGAAGTTTTTCCGACGCCGTCAAACTCCGCTCATCTACCGATTAAACGCCTACATGCATCCCCGCCACCATCTCCACCACCCCTAACTCGCGCGACGTTCTACGTGGTGCTCACCTCGCATTCGCGGAGCATCGCGAACATCCGCACCACGTATGGTCGAACCGCACCGATGTCGCCGCCGGCCACGGCCATCCGTGACGCTGCCCACCACAACCAAGGTGAGCACCGTCATCCCCATCCTATTCTCCATCCCTTGGTACCCTTGCCGCCGCCACTTCGCCGCCGCTCGTCGAGCCACCAATTCCAAACCGAGCTCTCTGGCCTGTGTTCTGCGCTGGTCAAGTCTTCTCGGTTTCCTTGCTTCATATAGGTAGGCTTAGTCTATTTGTCACACAAGTGCGCTTGTTCAGTTGGCTAGCCGAGGCAAATTGTTCTCCTGTTGCCACAGCAGGTCTCGGGTTCGAATCATGGCATCCATGTTTATTTTTTTTTAAAAAAAGAAAGTTTCTTTTCTCTCTTAGAGTCTTGACAGCCGGGCCCATATGCCATACTCCCATTTATATTCCAACTAAATATCATTCTCTCACTAGCATGTGGGCCATTGATGTCATACACACATACACATTCATTTGGTCTTTCACTACAAACAACCGAATCAACCATTTCCAGTGAACAATACAATTTTCGGAATTCATTATTTCATGTGAAAATCGGACTTAGGAAATTGCTCTCCTTCATAATGAACTCCGATTTCGTCGATTCAAATTCCTATATTCTTATAAAGTCGTTATCTTACTTCCAGTATTTATCTTTTAATTGTTTGGATTTTATTTGGATTTTATTTGAATATTATTTGAATTTGGATCGTTCTGCGCAGATAGATTACTTACGACTTTTGACGACCGGATTTCGACGCCGTTTGTGAACATCAATTAACCAAGCAAGGCAAGTTATACCTTTGATCATATTTGATCCCATTATTTAAAATTTATTTAAATTCTGTTTTAAACTATTATTGCATGCTTATTTCTATTCAAGTAATTTAATTACCTGTTTTTCAATTATAGTTATTCCCATTACCATTGTATAGCCCACTTTGTTATTGAATCAAACATACCTTGACACCTTAGATGAAAATCTAGTTTATGCAATAGTATGAACTAGAATATTTTGGGAAAAATTATGCTTGGACATGCTTAGACCAAAAATATTTAGTTTGAAAAATTTTAGCCAAATGATTAACTATTGTTTAAAACCCTATGGCATTGGTTTGTCATGGAAGATTTTGCAAATGTCTTTGAAAAGCAAAAACAAAAAGTTGGTTTGTACTTGGGCGAAATGGATGCTTGGTGGGTGCAGGTTTATGCACGGGCTCAATCCGGGTAGGTTTGAGGCCCAGGGGTTATTTTGAAAGTCGCCTAAGTCGCTTAAGGACCGGTCTTGAGCCGCATCTTGCTAAGCCACATCAGACTACCACATGTCCTGTATGGGCGGGACTCGCTAAATAATTTGTAACATTCCATCGTAGTTGTGCCATTTTGTTGTGTGGGTGTCGGTTAGACAGTATTCCCACATGGCGCAAGAGGGGGCTTGAATCCGGCGGGTGGTTAGCCCAATGGAAGCGAAACCTTAGCGAGGCAAGGCTACGGTGGGATGGCGCATTGTAAAAGCCTTGACACGTGCTCTAGACCGCTACCTAAGGTAGTGAGCGATGGGATCGACGGATGCCAAACAAACTAGAGAATTCATGTCTTGTGGGTAAAGTTGTACAACCTCTGAGAGTGTAAAACTATTCAATAGCCGTGTCCACGGTCATGGACATGCTGAGCAAAGCCACTCAAAGTTAGACTTGATTTTGTTTTAAAAATGATTTTTGCAAATGATTTGAGGATGGTTAATCCTTCTGGTAAAATTGGGCGGTTAGCCATGTGATAGGAGGGTATCCATCACCATGTTTCATATGGAGGTTATCCTACTATAAAACTTGAGAATTTATAAAAATGAATTTTAGTTATAGAATAACTGCTTTGGAACTTAGTAACAAATATTTAAAGAAAACTTTGCTTTATGCAAATTCAACCAAAAAGCCTTCCTTTGATATATCCATGCATGCATTAACTCTGTTACTGGGTGTAACTTGCGAGCACGGTAGTTGTGCTCACCCTTGCTTCATGCAAATAAATTTCAGAGGAGAAGGACTTCGGATCTCGACGACTAGGCCGCTACCCCAGTCGATTGCCTGTGGCAGATCAACTGGACTCCACTACTTCTTCGTCTTCCGCTGTGTTTTGTTTAATGTTGGCTTGTAAGCCTTTCTTGTAATCAACTCTGATATTTATTAATAAAGTTGTGCGATTTATGGATGTTACCATATCTGTTTAATGTGTGAACTAGCTACTGATCATGGGACTAGTTCAGAAATGCACAGAGGATTATGGGGTGTTACTCCCGGGTCCGACAAGCATGCTGTTCATGGTCTCCATAAAGACAGCTGGCGCATTAGTCAATCCAAACGACATGAATGTATATTCATAATGCCCATACCTGGTGGAGAACGCAGTCTTCTCTATATCCTGTTCACGCACCCGAATCTGATTATATCCAGACTGGAGATCAATCTTGGAAAACACATGGGCTCCCTTCAACCGATCAAACAAATCCTCAATGCGTGGTAGAGGATATTTGTTCTTGATCGTAACCGCATTAAGTGCACGGTAATCAATACACATGCGCCAACTCCCATCCTTCTTTTCGTTGAACAGAACAGGAGCTCCCCATGGCGACACACTCCGCCTGATCAAACCCTTAGCCAACAATTCATCTAACTGTTTCTTCAACTCGTCCTGAAATGGACGTGCCAGACGATATGGAGACATCGAGATGGGCCGTGTACTCGGAACAAGGTCGATACGAAACTCCACGCTCTGCGCGGGTGGCAAGCCTGGAAGCTCAACCGGGAATACATCCGGATAATCTTTACCACCGAATCTCCTCAATCCGCCGGTTAAACTCGGTTTCTAAGAGATAAAAGAAATCCAGCCATCGCACGCGACCGGAACAATCCGCCAACATCGAAAGTGAGCGCCGAGGCGCTCCCTCGAAGGTCAAAGTCTCCCATTTAGGTCTGCACCGAGACCGCCCCATCAAACAGGATATCACCGCCGATAAGCATGCAACCAATCCATACCCAATATAACATCGAACGGCTCCATCTGGATTACTATCAAGTTCGCCGTGAACTTCTCCCCATCAATAACAATAGAACACCCAGGACAAACAGTTGAACTTGCAATCATACCCCCAGTGAGAACTAACCAACACCGATCGAGAAATCCATCGCATACTTAAATTTGCCCTTCTAGCAAATGCCGAGAGACAAACGAGTAGGTAGCCCTGAATCAAAAAGGATAAATGCCTCAAGAGAATCGACTAGTAGGGTACCCGCCACCACGCTCGGGTCTACCAGTAGTAGCAGGGGTGGGCACGGCGTAAACTCCCTGTGGCATTGGTGCAGAAGATGCCCCGATGCTCTGCGAGGATTGCACAAGAACTGACGCCGGCGGAGCAAATGACGGTGCCACAGACGGAGCGGGTTCCAGAGAACCACGGCGGTGGTATCGGGCGAGGCGCGCGCAGAAGAGCCCAACCGGAGGGTACTGGGTGTGGAGCCGCTACCGTAGTCCAAGTGAACCTCGAGGTGTAGCGGCCAAGACGCCGCAGGGCCGATTCCCACTTGATGATGCTTGCTGGGTTCTTCTTACACACTATCATCTTGTGGCCCGACTGGCGACAATCCCCTGTGAAGGAACACTCAGAAGCACGGTGACCGCGCCACACCAAGCATATCATTCCTTGACCCGAATCGGATGTACGGCTAGCGTAATCATATGTCAAGGGGAGAAGCAACCCGCCTCACGCTGGCGGAAACGCATGATGGCTGAGGGCGCTGACTTCCCTGAAATCTCTTAGAAGTGGGTCGCTGAGAAGACCCACTTCCACCACCGAAACTCCTCTTGTGTCCACTGACTGATCCCCCAGTGGGAGCAAAGCTACTAGGAGTCTGTCTCTCTATAGTAAGTTCCCGCTCCAGCTCCATACCCTTGGCCTGATCAACCACCCTGTTGAAGTCAAGCAAGTCGTCGCCCTGTGATGTGGCGATACTGGATTCAATCCCCACGGAACCTCTTGGCCTTCTCTCTATCATTGCCAACCACAGCCGGCACAAAACGGACTAGGTTGTTAAAACCAGCCTCATAGTCCGCCACAGACAACTTTACTTGAACAAAAGTTGCCAGAGAATATTCCATCCTCTCAAGGAAGGAATCAGGGTAAAACTTAGTATTGAAGTGCTCCAGAAAATCTTCCCAAGTAACTTGGCCCTGCAACGGAGTCCTGGCTGATAAGACCCCTTCCCACCAAATGTCCGCTCGACCCTTCAAATTTGAAAAGTTACAAACGCGCTTCAAGCGCGGAGGTCATCTCCAATACACCGAATTGCCTCTCCATGTATCGTACCCAGTCAGCTGCCTGTACCGGGGTGCCTGCTCCGTCAAAGGTGTCAAGACGCAAGGACATCCACTCCCAGAGGCTCATTCTAGCGAGGATCCAAACGTAGCACCTCCGGGTTAACCCTTTTACATGAAGCGAGGACGAAAGTGTAAGTGAGGTGCTATGTGTGGCGGGTCCGCCCCACGGTGGGCTGGGCATTAAGCCGATTTTGGGTCAGGGTGTTACATTTCCGATTCTGATTTTGTGGGATGTCGGCTAGATAGGAAGAGTACCTCATCCACTTGTCACTTCTTAGGCACTTTCACTTATCTCTTGGTCTTCTAGGAAGCAGTCTTCTGTTGCACAATCCACTATAGAAGCTGAATATGTAGCTGCCGCTAGTTGCTGTAGTCAGATTCTGTGGATGGTGTCCACTCTTAAGGACTATGGTTTATCTTTTGCTAGTGTTCCACTTCTCCGTGATAACACTTCTTTCATTAATATTGCTAAGAACCCAATGCAACACTCTAGGACCAAGCACATAGACATTCGCTATCACTTCCTCAGAGACCATGTTGAGAACGGTGATATTGTGCTATATTTTGTGGAGTCCGAGGCTAAGTTGGCTGATATCCTCACTAAGACTTTAGACCCAACTAGGTTTGCCACCTTGAGAAGTGAGTTAGGGGTAATTTACCCATATGGGTTGGTTTGAGGAGGAGTTAGTTCTTTTCTGAACTTACCTTGTTCATCTGATCTTTCACTGATCTTTTCTGAACTTGTTGATCTTTTTAGGCTTTTAGGTTTTTCTTGCAACTCATTGTATTATATTGTATTCATATGAAAATCACAAAAAGATGCATTGTAATATAAGCCTTAGTGCTTATCTTTTAAATTGATGAAGCTTGGCTTATTACGCTCTTGAGGTTTAGTATTTCAATTTTTGCTCAATATCATGTCTAGTTCTTTGACTTGCTAGAATTATCATGCTTTCACATATGTAGCTATATTTTTGCTAAATGTGCTAGAACCTTAAGACAACTTGAACTAAATATTGCAATTTGTAGATCTTTTAGCAAGTTGCATAATTAGTGATTCTTTTGTGACATTGGCTCTGTCAGAATTGCTTTGTTAGCTCTTGAATCTAGGATTGAACATCTCGTGAGCTTCTTGTTCCCTTGCGAATCTAAAATTTCTCTTATGCAAAATGTAAAATCAAATTTCAAAATATGTGCCGAAGTAATATCACGAGACTGCTTGTCAAATACATGAACTTGGAGATAGTTTGATGATCTAGACGATCTCATGGGGATTGCTTGTCAAAATTGACATGAACCTCAAGATTTGTCGCCCTGGTTGAAGCTGAGGAAGAGATTGTGGATGGCCCCTAGTCCAGGATCTTTTTCACTAAGATAGGTCGTTAATTGCCTTGGTTGAAGCTTAAGAAGAGTTTGTAGATAGCTCCTAGTCCAGGATCTTCTTCACTAAGATAAACCTTTAATCAACATCAATATTCATTGCAAATGAAAACTGTTGTAAAAAATGGGTGTTTGAGGTCATTTGAGCAAAATGATTCATTTTGATCTCACACTGACATTCTAACATGGCCATTATCACTTTAGGATATCTGTTGTTGAACTTGCTAGTTTTGAAGCTTTGCTTAAATTGTTACAATTCATCGCTTTTACTTTGAGCCTTCTAGCTTAGATTTGATATATATGTTTTAACATGATCTTGCTTGCACTTTCAGGCTCGATATGTATTGTGTAATTGTAGAAATGCTAGTGTAATACCCCGGAAACGAAAAGAGTAAAGAATCGAATCGAGTAATTTGAATGGAAGCCGGGGAAAGAAAAGACAATTAAAGGAGTAGAAATTCCTGAAAAATAGAAGGGGTTTTCCATAAACTCGACAACCTGGCTCAGGCCACGGCCCAGGAGGGGCCCATGTGGTGGCCGGCCATAAGGGGGGGGGTTCCCACCCCCCAAACCCTAAACTCCACATTTCTCTCCCCCTCCCCCCTTTGGAGCCGCCGCCCCCCTTCCCCCTTCCTGTGCACCGCCTTGTGCGTCGAGTTTGGGTAAGATGCGTTCGTTTTCTGTCTTGTCCAGCTCTTAGAAAGTTGTAGGTATTGTTCTTAGCTTTCCATAGCTACCGAGATCACGTGATTCTGCCTTACGGTTTAGGAGATATGATTTTTTTAGTGCGTGCTGCTCTGTCTGTCTGACGAGAAGGATCTGTCGGCTTGATCATAGGTTTTGATTTAGTTAAAGGTATTTCCAGAACCTTCACCCAAATAAGTTATTGTAGCCCTTTAAATTATCTTTCAAAGCTGATAAAGATCATCTCCATTGGATCTGTATAATGAAAGTTATGATATTTTCTTTACCACTGTTCTGAATTCTGGGCAGATAAATGTTAGTGTTTTCATCTATTGTTTAGACTACTGTAGAGGCCAACTCTGGGGTTTTTCCCTTATAGAGTTTTATTTCTGGGAACGTTAGCTTTCTTTTGGCACCGAGATCAGGAAAATATCATCTGTAGTTTGGGAGATATGAATTTTTGATTACGAACTGTCCGGTCTGTCTAAAAACTGAGGTCAGTAGGTTTGTCCCTCGGTTTTGTTCAAATTAAGGGCTGAATCAGAACCTCCACCCAACTAAGTTATTTTAGACCTTAAAATTATCTTTCCAAGCTGATAAGAATCATTCTCATTGGATCAATAGGTTGAAAGTTACGCCGTTTTCTTTATCTCTGATCTGTATTCTGGACAGACGTAGATGGGTTGTGTTTAGCTGATAATTAGCCCTCTGTTTTTGCCGAATAAGGGGATTCCGCCAACTAATGTTTTGTAGCCTAATCTGTTAAGATTCAGTGAGCACTAGTTTCAGGTCTTTTAGAGTTACAGATAATTAATGGTGAATTTTCTCGTACCGCTGCTCAGAAGGGCTGAAATCTGGTCAATAGTTTATTTTCATTTTGGGTCTATGCGTATATTGATAGTCGGGGTTATTGTAGAACACCGTAGCAGTGTTATATCGTTGTTCTTATTTTGGGAACATGCTTGTGTAGGCGGCGAGGCATCATGTGTGGGAACACCTCCGCTGCCTACTAACGAGTCACAACGCGAAAGGCAAGTAATCGCTTGTTAACCGGTGTTGAATTCAAAGGAATGCATAATGATATGTTGTTTACATGAATGTTCTTGTGCTTTGTTCATGGTGTTGATATACTGCAAGTGACTAGTGTGGCCTTATTGGTACATTATGTTGAGTGTGAATACATACTTATACTTGTTTACACATGTTGTTGAATGCCATGTGTCTTTTCCACTAATGTGTGTTATTCATTCATACCATGAGAAATCATCATGTTCATTCATAAAATTCATTATAACCACTAAGTGGATTCTTTTGGTAAGTCCCATCAATTCCAAAGATGGGCATTTGAAAGACCCATCAATTCCAAAGATGGGCATTTAAAAACCCACCATTCCAATGTGGGTAGTGTTGACCACCATTCTAATGTGGCAACTTGGACACCGTATGAAACGCTCTTCATACGGTGATTGGGTCCCCGCACTTTGTGAAGTACGGGCTTAAGTGAACACCGACGGTGTATCACTCGCTATACCGGTATATGCAATGATAAGTCCATACCTTCAATGCATTCTTACATTTCATCCATTCATGTATTCATTCCATACGCACATGTATGTGTTTCAATAATTGTTCGTAATTCAACCAATTGTGTTGTCCACTCCATGCTTGATTATTCTTGTTTAGTACTTGCCGAGTCTTCACTCACCCTTGCTTTGTATGTTTTAATTAGGTAATTGAGGAAGACGACAAGATGATTTGGTGGGGTAGTTCGCACACTACACTTCACTTTTATCCAATCGTAACAATTATTCTTGCCATTCACCAAGTCAAATTGTTGAAATAAGTTCCAGATTGTAATAATCCTATGTTGGTATCGTTTGACTATTCGTGGTATTATGACCGTTTATCCATTTTTTACCATGATTCTAGTGATCGTTCATTGTCTTTCCTTAGGAATTTATGTTGATTGAATCTAGATAATCTAGTTTTAATGCTATGCTTAGTAGTTTGATAGGTTTGCGTGATATTTTGGCTTCCGAATAGCCAGGGTGTTACAGCTAGCTTGTTCTTTTGGGTAATCTTGAAAGCTTCTTGTACTAAAATATGCAAAACTAAAAAAATGAAGCCACTCCATTGCATTTCATGCATGCTCTTTCTTATGCTTCTTTCTCATTTCTGCATTTATTATCTCTTATGAGAGGAAGGCGTGATTCCTTGATGACTCCATTGTCAAAGGGGGAGAAGAAGTAGCAAACATGTTAAAAGGGGAAGCTATTTGGAGAAAATGGAGAAAATGAAATTTTCTGGAAAAATGATGATCGAAGTGAGGGGGAGCTTTTAATTTGCATCTTTTGTTTCTTGGAAGACCATGTAGCTAATGATCTTCCATACTTTCGGAGGTATTTTTTCTATCCACTTTACATCCCGTGTAGTTAGAATCAGAAAATCCAATTAAATCAAATTTTACACCTTTAGGATACCATAAGCCAATACTAGAAGAATGCTTCAAATATCTTAGAATTCTTTTTATTTCCATCACATGACATTCTTTAGGAGTTGCTTGAAAACGTGCACACATGCAAACGCTAAACATGATATCGGGCCTAGATGCAGCATGATAAAGCAAACTACCAGTCATAGATCTATAAAGGTTTAAATCTACCGATTTACCTCCCTCGTTAAGGTCAAGATGACCGTTGGTTGCCATTGGAGTCTTGATGGGTTTTGCATCTTCCATGCCAAACTTTTTGAATAAGTCCTTTATATACTTCATTTGACTTATAAATGTGTCATCCTTGAGTTGTTTGATTTGAAGTCCAACAAAATAGTTTAGCTCTCCGATCATAGACATTTCAAACTCCCTAGACATCATGTTGCCAAACTCTTTGCAAAAATCTTGGTTAGTAGACCGAAATATGATATCATCAACATAAATTTGACATACAAAGAAATCATTATTACTTGTTTTAGTAAAGAGAGTTGTATCAACCTTCCCAATTTTGAATCATTAAGAGTAGAAAATCTCGAATGCGCTCATACCACGCTCTGGGAGCTTGCTTTAAGCCATACAATGCCTTTGAGAGCTTATACACCTGATTAGGATTCTTAGGATCTTCAAAACTCGGAGGTTGTTCAATAAATACAAGGTCGGTTATTTTACCATTTAAGAAAGCACTTTTAACATCCATTTGAAATAACTTAATATCAAAGCTTGATGCAACGGCAAGCAATATATGTATAGACTCAAGCCTAGCCACGGGTGCAAAAGTTTCATCATAGTCTAAACCCTCTACTTGAGTATACCCTTGAGCGACTAACCTTGCGTTGTTTCTTACCACAACTCTATTTTCATTTTGTTTTTTGCGGAAGACCCATTTTGGGCCAATCACATTGTGCTCCATGGGTCTCTCCACCATTGTTCAAACATCGTTTCAGGGGAAGTTGTTTAATTCTTCATGCATTGCGCTCACCCAATGTAATACCATGGCTATTCTAAGCCAAAATACTACCTAAAAACTAACATAGAACCAAATCATGAAGAATTTGAATTGTAACTCTTCTAAGTACATATATAGACCAACTTTAATAGAAGCATGGCAAGAATAAAGACCTAATTCATCGTAACATAATCAAGGAATAATTAAAATGAACCACTAGCATCCTTTAACAAGAAAACATAACATGAAGAGAAAATATTATGCAGAGTAAATTTATTTATTACAGCCTCTGTTAACAAATGAAAGACATAATCGACATTATTAATGAAAGTAAATTATGGTGAATCAGGTGAAATTTGCTTGTCTACTCCTCCCAACAAGCCGTCATCAATGATCACCTAAATAAATAAAGAAAGCAAGAATGAGTCGAAACTCAGCAAGTACAAGAAACAATTGAACAAACCAGTTATGAACAAATCAACCTCAATACGAATTATGAACTTATCTCTCAAGACTTATGAGTATATATGGAATGAATGGATGCATCGAAAGGAATGGATCGCACACATGCTCATATCGGTATAGCGAGTGACACACCCGTCGGTGCTCACTTAAGCCCGTACTTAACAAAGTCCGGGGATCCAATCACCGTATGAAGAACGTTTCATACAGGTATTCGAAATTTCCCACTTTGAAGTGGTGGGTCCTACGTGCCCATACTGGAATTGATGGGTCTTAATAATTCTACTCCCGTGGACGGAACACGAACAATGCAAGAATGGAATGAACATATGCAATGAATGTCACCACTTTCATCCACATGGAATATCAACTAAGAACGAATGTATATCATGAAATATGAACATGGATCATAGCAATAACAGCGCATCAACAACATTCAACAGAAATTAATATATCTTAACACATTGTACTTGCCTTCCGCGATATGGCATGCTAGGAGTCAACGGAGGTGCTCGTACACTCGCCGCCTCACCGCCTACACAAATGTGTATTCAAAAAAAAGAACACATGGTATGATGATGCTACCGGTGGTCTACCATACCACTTTGACTACCCAATACAACGAATAGGCCCGAACTGAAAACATACAATTCACCCATCTAAAATAGTCTGGACAGCGACACGGAAAAATTCATAATTAATGATCTGGAACTCGGAATGATATGAATCTAGTGCCCAGTAAAACTTAAGGAGCAAACCTACAAAACTCTAGTTGACAAGATTTCCTAATTCTGCAAAAACATTTGACTAAACAGCAGTTAAAAATGCCTGATAGACATCTGTCCAGACAATCAGAACAGCAGCGAAGAATATAACATAACTTTTACTCTATGAGTAACATTTGAGTGTTCTTTATCAATATAGAAAGATAATATAATTATCTACATAAAACTTTTTGGGTGACAAGTCTGAATCTGAGAGACCATGTGAGAGGTCCTCCACTCTGAGTGATGAGTATTTGACAAGTGTGTTGATTAGATTGAGAGTTGAGTTTTTGGTTTGACTGCTTCGGGTGAGTCGTGGAAATCGGAACTACCATTGTATGGAGCGGAAGTTCCGATAAATCGGAACTACCGGCGTTAGAAATAGGATCTTCCGATTTTCCTGGGTTTTGAGTTCGGCTGGCGGAAATCGGAACTTCCGCTCAAGGGGTAGCGGAGTGTCCGATAATACTGATATTGAGATTCCTCTGAGACGAAAATCGGAATAGAATCTTTGGGCGTGCGGTTGTTCCGAAGATCGGAAGTTCCGCAGTGGTAAGCACGGAACTTCCGATAATTCGACAAGTGCGGATAAATTCGAAATCGGAACTTCCGCTGTGGTAAGTGCGGAACTTCCGATTGTGACCAGAACTGTGCAGAGAAGGTTAATTTGTGATTTTGATTTTGTATGAGTTTGAGTCTTATACAATTGTTGATGCTATGATATTGTGCAATACTATGTGATGTGTTTTTGTCTGTGTTGACTGCAGGGCATCAAGATGGAGTCGTGGCGAGACACGTGGACCGGACTAGGCGCAGGAGGCGTTGAGGTCGAACGGCCGGGATGTGTCAAGACGGCGTGAATCTTGAAGCGGTTGCGAGTAGTCGTGCACAACAAGGTGTACGGAGGCTTCGGAAGGTGCGCAAGGGGCGAAAGGGTCTTTTCGAAGCGGCAAAAGTGGAGGCGGTTCCGTTCGGTGTAGCGGGCTTAATGGGTTGGAGGCCCATTAGCAAAGGCTATAAATAGGAGAGAACCCTAGAGTTAGGGTTATACTTTTTGAGAGAAAATTAGGGTTAGCTCTAGAAAAGGATTTGTTTTGCTTTTTGAGAGCTTGTTGAGAGGGAGAGTATGAACTGAAACCTATTGTAATCTTTCCTCCTTATGCTACTCTCTCAGAATCCATGTTTCAATCCAATGAAACTGAGGTTTCGATTATTTGATTTTGCAACTCTCTCTTTCTCGCTCATGTTGAATATCTAGGGTTTTGGCATATCTTTTGATTCGTCTTATGAGATAGCATGAAACTTCATATCTAGAATCATTTTGGTATTGCTATTACTTCCTCAAAGTTTCATGCTCTAAGAATCGAGAATCTCGCTTATCATTGGTTTTGGTCTTTCTTGCCCCTTCTTCAAGAAACTGCTTTTGTTCGATTATTGAATCTTTGGTTGCGATTCTTCTCCATAAGGTCAAGATGGTGTTTAGGATGATGTCCCAAAACTTGACCCGAGAAGAGCATTCAAGATTAAGTAGTTTGATTTTTGGGTAAAACCCGAGCGCTCGTTCTTCGTCGATAATCGGAGATTCCGATTTTATGCAATGAAGTACATAAGCGGAACTTCCGCGATATACACTCATGGAACTACCGCAAGCGGAACTTCCGCAATCTACCGCCTTAACTTCCGATTTCGTAAGAACAAACAAACTTGTTTTTGTTATTTGATCTTGCTTCATTTACTTTCTTTAGATCTTCAGAGATCTTTGTAGGCTGGTTTTAAATACAGTGAAGGGGAGTATTAATTTTTAGGCACCATTCACCCCCCCTCTGTTGCCATTTCGGTCCTTCAGAATCTGACCCTAAACAATTCATATTTCACCAAACAACTAAACTGACAATTCTCGTCGGGTTTCTGAGAACAATAATAATGAATCTATCATAACTTTTGAACCACAGATCGGAATTTGGTGATCTTGGTGGCCATAGAAAGCTAAGGACCGTGGCTACAATTCTCTCGCAGGAGGAAACCTCCAGATCAGCCTCTAAGAGGTCGAAATAGACGGTGCAACGTACTAGACAGAATATGAAAAATCCTAAGACAGCAATCCGATTTCATCCTACTAATCAATTTCGCATCCAAACAGTACCAAACAACGAATTGGATCCTTCTTTACCCTTGAAGACCAGCAGGGAGATGTTGATTAGCCTCCCGAAGAACTCCCCCTCTTCTTCTTCTTCCTCCCTTCAATGGTCGGGCACAACGGAGAAGACAATCGGCCAGAGGAGACGGCTTCGGGGAGGACCTTGGGGGCAACGTTGGGGATCACCGGGGGCCAGCACCAAGGGAAGGAGGAGGCACCAAGGGGCAGGGGAGGCGCTGGTTTGAGGTGTGGGGTGGCGGTTCTAGGGGAGGGAAAGGGGAGGAGAGGGAGATGGGGCCCGGCTAGGGTTGGAGGGGAGGTGGGCGATAGGCCTTGGGCCTAGGCGCCTCCCCCCTCCTTGGCCCATCGTTGGCCGGCCAGGGTTTCCCCCACCCTGGGCCGGAGGTCTAGGGTCCACAAAATTTTAAAAAACTCAAATTTTAGAAAAATTTATCTCCGAGCAAATTCCGCCAAAACGAAATTGAGTATTACACCCAACTGGATCTACTAGTGTTTCATCTATATGTTTTGGTTCAATAGAAGAAATAAAAGAGTGATATTCACAAAACGAAGCAACACGAGAACAAGTTTGAACGCCCTTACTCACGTCACCCAATATTTGGTCTATTGGATGATCTTTTGCAATAGCATTGTGAATTCACAGTGGTAAGTTGATAGTTGATTATCTTCCTTGATATATTCTTCTATAATGTCAACTTGATTTGTAGAGGAAGTGGTAGGAGGTTTGACTTGTGAGGAAGATGACGGATCATTTGGATCCTTTTTCTGTTTAATGTCTCTAATTTGCTTATTCTTCATTTCTTCCCTCAAGGCTTCATTACATATATCATCCAAATCATCTTGCTCTTCTTGAGAGCTGTTAGTTTCATCAAATTGGACATCATATCTTTCTTCAACTATACCACTAGCTTTATTAAAAACACGATAAGCTTTGATATTTGACGAATAGCCAAGCAAGAAACCAACATCACATCGACTTGCAAATTTTGAAAGATGAACACTGTTTTTTAAGATATAACATTTGCAACCAAATACACGAAAATAAGAGATATTCGGTTTTCTTCCAATGAAAAGCTCACAAGAAGTCTTTTTCAAAAGGTGATGCAAATAAAGACGATTTATAACACGACAAGTGGTGTTAATAAATTCCGCCCAAAAACTATCAAAAGTATTGTATTCATCAAATATTGTCCTAGCCATTTCAATCAATGTTCGATTTTTCCTTTCACAACTCCATTTTGCTCCGGAGTGTAGGTTGTTGAAAATTCAAGCTTTATTCCAAGTTCTTCACAATAATTTTTAATTTTTGTGTTCTTGAACTCAGAACCGTTATCACTACGAATTTTCTTAATTTTAAAATTAAATTCATTTTGAGCCCTTTTTGTAATGTTTTTGAAAATACCGGAGGCTTCGGCCTTGTCATGTAGAAAGAATACCCATGTATATCTTGAGTAATCATCTACTATGACTAAACAATAGCTATTGCCCTCGATGCTCTTATAGGTTGTTGGCTCAAATAAATCCACATGTAAGAGTTCTAATGGCCTAAAAGTTGACATGAGAATTTTGGAAGGATGAGAATTTGCACCTTGCTTTCCGGTTTGGCAAGTACTACATAATCTATTTTTCTCAAACCTTACATCCTTCAAGCCAACCACTAAGTCATGTTTGAAAAGTTTTTTGAGTTAGATTATGCCCACATGATCTAGTCTTCTATGCCATAACCAGCTCAAAGGCGTTTTTGCAATTAAACATGTTTTTAAGCAAGAATCGTTTGAAGAAAAATATACCAAGTAAAGATTTCCAAATCTAAATCCTTTGAAAACCAATTCATTTTCTTTTTATTTTAAAATGATTACATCATCTCTAGAGAATGAGTAAGTTAATCCAAGATGACACAATTGAGCAACAGATAGCAAATTAAAGTTTAGTGTTTCTACTACAGACACATTAGAAATAGAAAAGCGATTTTACCCAAACCAATTACCTTCCCTTTGCTATTGTCACCAAAGGTAATCTTTTCATCACCCGTTCCATTCACAAAAGTGGTGAACATCTTCCAGTCGCCGGTCATGTGTTGAGTGCAACCGCTACCGAGCACCCCATGCCTTCCATCGGTTTTGTAGTTCACTTACAAAAGAATATCAAGTTCGTTTAGGTACCCACATGTAACACCCTGACTATAAGGATGTCAAGATGTCACCTACAAACACTACTCTTCAATTGAATAACATCAAAACGCATGATAAGGTGAAGCAAGTATTAAGATTATTTGGAAACAAGTATTCATCATCAAGTTTTAAACAACGAAATGGAAGTAAACAATTCAGAAAGATATGGTAAACAAGGCCAAGATGGCTTATTACAACGCAACACAAGTCATAATTAACGACAATAAAAGTCCTCAAATTGTTTGATAAATGATAGTGAGTGCATCGTGATGAACTACCCTCCACAAGATCATTCTTCCTTGTCATTTACCTAAATAAGACAATAAAGCAAGAATGAGCCAAAGACTCAAAAGAAACAGCTCAGATGTAACAATCAAACATACTATGAGCAATATATCACAAACATAATTTGAACAATTACTGGAAACGAATTTATGAATGGATGAAGTGGAATGGTGCATTGAAGGAAATGGACATATTGCAGCATATACCGGTATAGCGAGTGAATCACCCATCGGTGTTCACTTAAAGTAATCGTATGAAGAACGTTTCATACGATCGTCCAACGTTGCCCACATTGGAATGGTGGACTCACGTAACGTGGCCCACATTGGAATGGTGGACTCACGTACTCATCTTGGAATTGATGGGATTTCAAGTGCCCATACTGGAATTGATGGGTCTTACAAAAATAATGTATGCATGTCATGATGTGATCCCATGTAAATATTGAATAGTACTCATAAATAAAAAGAACACATGGCATTCATCTACAAATACGAACAAATGTAATCATTCATTCACACATCATACATGGCATCAATCATAGAATACAAGTTACTTGCCTGCCGCGCTGCAACGGGTTGGGAGGTAATTGAGATACCCCTCCACTCACCGCTTCACCGCCTACAATATAAAATAATCGAAATGAGGGCAAACGAATATGGCAAGACTACACGTGTCCTCCCTCAATCTCTAGCCAAACTAACCAAATAAAAGTTCAATTTGAACAATTTACCCAAACATTTCAATTATCCCTAATCTGGCAGTTTTACTAGAAAAATCACCAATAAAAAACCGTAAGTCCAAAAGACCTGAAACCAGTGCTCCAATTTTCTTAACTTATCTGGCTACAAAACTCTAGATGATGGTAAACTCTAATTCGGCCAATACAGAGGTCTAACCATCCAGTGAAAAACTTTAACTGCAGTCTGCCCAGAATTCAGAACCGCCCTAAAGAAAAGGCTCTAACTTTTAAACCACTGATCCAAATAAAGTGATTTTTATCAGCCTGGAAAGATGGTGAAATTATATTCATAAACCTAGTTGGGTGGCCGACCTGATTCTGACTCTAACTAGATCAAAACCTAGGTGCAACCGACTAAACCCAACATTTCTGACAAACAGACCAGCACGTAGTAAAACAGTCATAACTTTTAATCTACTGGGTGAAAATTCGTGATCCAGGTGCCAAAAGAAAGCTAATGAAATAAGGAACAAAACACTAGAAGGCGAAGACATCCAATTCTGCTTCTAAGACACCTAGAACCGAGTTGCAACATTCTGTACCGAACCGATCTACTGACAAAGATTACGCGATACTACCAAAAACATTGAATCGACAACTCTAACGCAATCAAACAGCGATGGGGTCTCTCGTTACCCTTGTAGACCGGAAGAACGACGAGGATAAACTTCCCGAAGACTTCCCCTCTCCATCTTTGGCCAGCCCCAACTCCACAAACCCGATTGGAATGCAAGCGCCCGGCGGAGGAAGAAACGAAGGTGTACACGTGGAAGACCGGGTGTGCAACTCCGGGGATCACCACCAATGGAGGGGGAGGCGCCTAGGAGGAGGGGAGATGCCGAGTGGAGGAGGAGATGGGGGCGGCTCCAAGGGGGAGGAGGGGCGGCTCAAGGGGAGGAAGGGGAGGCACTAGGGTTTGGGGGGGGGGGGGAGTGGTGCCCGCCCCCCTTTTGGCCGGCCCCTACATGGGCCGGCCGGCCCAATCATGGGCCACCTGGGTCGCGAACTGCGGCCCAGGTTGCCTGGCAATAACGTATACCCCCCCGACGATTGGAATTTTTCGACGAAAACAATTTCTTTCACTCTCTCCGATCTCTTTCTTTTTACCGAACCATTTCCGGAGTATTACACCTACCCCCTTAACAGATTCGCCTCGAATCTAATCAACGATCCAACAGAAAGAAATAAATACCGGGAATTACAACTTAAACAATTTACCTTAAACGAACAGGTCGGGGTATTGCTCTTTCATGCGGGACTCCAACTCCCAAGTGGCCTCTCTCTCAGACTGATGAGACTAAAGAACTTTGACATACTTCAGGGTCTTATTCCTCGTAACCCGCTCGATTCTTCTAATATCTTCACCGGCCGACTCAAGGTAAGGTCTTGCTTGACAATCAAAGGCTCCAAAGGAATGACATGATCTGGTCTCTCGTAAACTTTCTCGATCGAAACATGAAACACGCTAGAACCCCACTCATAGAATCGTGAAGGTCCAACGGTAGCTAGCTTCCCAATTCGTACACGATTGGGAAGGGTCCAACATACCTTGACTAAGTTTCCTTTGGTGCCGAAATGCACTACGCCTTTAGATGGCGATACTCTCAACAGCTTCATTTCCCACCTCGAATTCCAAATCGCCTTCTTCGACATCAAGATAGCTCTTACAGCCGGCTTTGGGCGGCCAATAAATTACGCTTAACTTCGCCACTCTAGCCATCGCTCTGAACCCGGTCGGGGCCCAAGATCGCCCGCTCTCCAACCTCATCCCAAAGACAACGGGACTGCACTTACGCCCATAGAGAACCTCGTATGGTGCAGCTCGAATCTTGGAATGATAATCATTGTTATAAGCAAACTCGCCAAGGCTAAAGGCTCTTCCCAATTACCTTTCAGATAAAACACAACACCGAGCATGTCTTCTAATGTCCGAATGGTGCGCTCGGTGTCGCCCATCCGTCTGGGATGAAAGGTCAGTGCTAAGACGGAGTTGTGTGCCCAATGCACTCGCAAACTTTCCCGAATTTGAAACGAACTTGGCGCCTCGGTCGAAACAATGGTCTTTGGCACTCCGTGCAAACGCACAATTTCGTACATAAAGAGGAGCCAAATCGCTGTCAATTGGTTGTACGAATAGGAATGAAATGTGCGACTTCATGAACCGGTCCACAATTACCCAAATAGCATCCTTTCCTCGCTGCGTGCGAGGCAAACCAACCACAAAATCCATAGATATATCGTCCCATGGCCAAACTGGTACCTCCAAGGGTTGCAACAGTCCTGCTGGTCGCTTGTGCTCAGCCTTGACCACCGGCACACCCCACATGAAGCCACATCTTGCGATATCAATTTTCATCCGCTTCCACCGAAACTTTTCTTTAAATCTTTGTAGATCTTGGTCTCCCCAGGATGTACGGTATAAGGAGTACGATGGACCTCTTTCAAAATCTCCAATTTAACCTGAGACTCCTGTGGCACACAAAGGCGTCCTTTAAATTGCAAAGAATCAAACTTATCCACACAGAAGTGACCTTGCTTGCCCTCAGCACAACGCTTCCTCACTCGTTGTAGCATCGATCTTGTCATTGTGATACTCGCACCGATCCTAAGGGTGACTCTAAAATCAATCGAGTCTCGGCCTCATGCACTGCAGCGTAAAGAAATATCCATACGCTCAAACACCCTGACTATAAGGAAGTCAAGATGTCACCTACAAACACTACTCTTCAATTGAATAACATCAAAACGCATGATAAGGTGAAGCAAGTATTAAGATTATTTGGAAACAAGTATTCATCATCAAGTTTTAAACAACGAAATGGAAGTAAACAATTCAGAAAGATATGGTAAACAAGGCCAAGATGGCTTATTACAACGCAACACAAGTCAGCAATAAGACAACTGAGGATAGGAGGTGTCGCCCTGCGACTCAAGGCATCGGCTACCACATTAGCCTTGCCGGGATGGTACTGAATAGTAAGATCATAGTCCTTGATCAACTCTAGCTATCTCCTCTGTCTCAAGTTCAAGTCCTTCTGGGTAAAGATGTATTTCAGGCTCTTGTGGTCAGTGAACACATCACAAGATTCGCCGTACAAATAATGACGCCAGATCTTCAAAGCATGAACCACTGCAGCAAGCTTTAGATCATGGGTGGGATAATTCTGTTCATGCTTCTTCAGCTGTCTCGATGCATAGGAAATCACTTTACCATCCTGCATGAGTACACAACCAAGTCCAACTATGGACGCATCTCAATAGATAGTGAATCTCTTCCTGTGCTCGTGAAGAGTAAGAATTGGAGCAATACTAATCTATCTTTCAAAGAGCAAAAGCTGCGCTCACAAGCATCGCACCATCGGAACCTAACACCTTTACGTGTCAATGGGACATCGGTTTAGCAATGGTTGAAAAACCCTCCACAAACCTCCGTGTAATGCCTAAACCAAGAAAACTCCTTACTTCTTTAACATTGGTTGGTCTCTTCCACTCAACCACCGTCGAAATCTTACTAGGATCAATCAAATACCCTTACGATTAATAACGTGACCCAAAATCCAACTTCGTAAATCCGTAACTCACATTTCTTCACTTGGCATAGAATTGATTCTCTCTTAAAGTTTCAAGTACCAACCGCAAATGGTGGGTGTGATCCTCCTCTGTCCTTGGAATAAATCAAGATATCATCTATGAATACCACAACGAAATCATCAAGGTATTGATGCAAAGATAACGCTCATGGCTTCCATGAAAGCGCAGAGCATTCGTTAGTCCAAAAGACATAACTTTATACTCAAAATGACCATACCTCGTGAAAGCCGCTTTCTCAATATCCCGCCACGAACTCGAATCGATTATAACCCGATCGAGATCAATCTTAGAAAATATTCTAGCTCCTTTCAACTGGTCGAAAAGATCATCAATGCGAGGCAAAGGATATTTGTTCTTCACAATACCGATTAAGCGCCGATAATCTATGCACATACGCCACCGCCATCTTTCTTCTTAATAAAAACAACAGCGCTCCCCAAAGGCGATACGCTCTTGAATCATACCTTTGGACAGAAGTCGTCAATTGTTTCTTCAATTCTTCTGAAATGGCCGAGCCAAACGGTAAGGAGACTTGGACAAAGGCGAGTTCGGAACAAGATCAATCCGAACTCCACTTTTCTCACCGGAGGCATTTCGGAAGTTCTATAGGAAAGACATCGGAAAACTCCTTCACAATCGGAATCTCCTCAATACGCCGCAAAGAATCAGTCTTTTCATTGAGGAGCAAAGTAATCCGATGGTCGATGCACGACGGCTAGGGAATAGATTAGCCAAGACAAATCTTGAATCGGACGGCATGCGCTGCCTGGAATACCGTTCTTCACCTAAGGAGCTAGCAAGGTCACCGTCTTCCGTAAACAACAAATCTTGGCACGGTATTGGAATAACCACCCATACCGAAATAACATCGAATGGTGCCAATTGAATAACCATAAGATTCGCGGTGAAAACCTCATCATCTATCGTGATAGAACAACCGGGACAGACGGTAGAGCTAGAAATAAGTCCTCCTGGGGAGCTGACTACCACGGACTCAGAAATAAGTTGAAAACTCAAACCCACTTTTCTAACAAACTCCAACGACACAAACGAGTAAGTAGCCCCGAATCAAACAAAGACAACCGCATCATGCGAATCCACAAGTAAAGTACTGTCACCACATCGAACGTCCCAAGGTCTCGTGGGTGGGCATGGCGTAGACTTCGATGCACCGGCAGAAGACGCACCGACACTCTGACGGAAAGTCGAAACAAATGTTGGAGGAACAAACGACGGAGGTGCGAGATGGTGCGGATTCCAATAGAACCTCGCAGGAGGCGCCGGAGTAAAAGCTGCAGTGGACCCCATCTTTGGAGGGTACTGTGGTGCGAGAACTATTGTCGAGTCTGAATCAACCTCTGGGGAGCCGGAGGAAGAAGCTGCGCCGACGGTCTCCCATTTGATGATACTAGCCGGATTTTGCTTGCACATCGAGGACTTGTGGCCCTCCCGACCACACTCATCGCATGTTCCTTGAAGGAACATTCGAAGCTCGATGCCCGTCACCACACCAAAACACTTCATGCCCGACACAGGATAGGACGAATCGTGGGCGAAGATGAAGAACGTGGCGCCGAAGAAGAAGACTGCCACTGCTGAACCGGACGGGAGTTTTGGTTCTTTTGAAACCTCTTAGCAGCGGGTCGCTGAAAAGACCCACCACCACCACCGAAACTACGCTTCTAGCCACTGCCAGATCCACCAGTAGCAACAGAACCACTAGCAACATGCCCTTGCGACGAAGGAGCTCTTTCCAACTCCATCCCTCTAGCTGCTCAACCACCGAGCTAAAATCACGTAAACTCGTGCTCCCGAATCTGGCGATACTCCTGATTGAGGCCCCACCGGAACCTCTTAGCCTTCTCTTTATCATCACTTGCCACGGCTGGGACAAAGCGCACCAGATTGTTAAATCCGGCCTCATACTCAGATACCGACATTTTTCCTTGCACAAAGGTCAGGAGTGATTGCTCCATCTTCTCGATGAAGGAGTCAGGATAAAACTGGGTCCTGAACCTCTCCACAAATACCTCCCAAGTAACAAGACCTGCTACTGAGTCCCGGAAGACAGACCCCTTCCCACCAAATGTCGGCTGGCCCTTCACCGGTGAAGGCCACAAATCGCGCCTTCGCGGATGCGACTATAAGGCTCCAAACCGACGCTCCATGTACCTCAACCAGTCCGCGGCTGAACCGGTGTGCTGCTCCGTCAAAAGTGTCCAGACGGCGACATCCACTCACGAGGCTCATCCTAGCCTCGGGTGGACAATGAGCGAAGAACATCGTTCCGCCACAGTGCAAAGAACAAGCAGAATGGCCGCTGCAATTGTTGGCGGAGTTGTTGATTCTCCTTATTAGGTTCGAATGAGATCACCGCTGCGGCGGTGGCTCAAAGAACGGAGGCGCAATGAGGCAATCTCCTCGCCCAAAGACCACCAACCCTTCAGACGAAGACGATGTAGCTGCCGGACCGCGGCCACGACCACCACTACGGGTCGGTGGACGACCACGACCACGGCCTCTACCTCTTGCCATCTAAGAACAACACAACAGAACGAAAATTAAATACTTAGTTCAACGAACTGATAAACAAAATAATTGGGACATAACCAAGCAATTGCGGAAAAACAATGGTTTACCCAACCCTTCCTATTGTGCACAGTGTGTCATTTTAATATTATTACCACGGACCTGAAGCCCGCTCTGATACCAACTGTAACACCCTGACTATAAGGAAGTCAAGATGTCACCTACAAACACTACTCTTCAATTGAATAACATCAAAACGCATGATAAGGTGAAGCAAGTATTAAGATTATTTGGAAACAAGTATTCATCATCAAGTTTTAAACAACGAAATGGAAGTAAACAATTCAGAAAGATATGGTAAACAAGGCCAAGATGGCTTATTACAACGCAACACAAGTCATAATTAACGACAATAAAAGTCCTCAAATTGTTTGATAAATGATAGTGAGTGCATCGTGATGAACTACCCT
Organism: Hsuehochloa calcarea; assembly: GCA_036346395.1. Lineage (NCBI taxonomy): Eukaryota > Viridiplantae > Streptophyta > Magnoliopsida > Poales > Poaceae > Hsuehochloa > Hsuehochloa calcarea. Next base: position 18,945,402 of record CM070593.1, on the reverse strand, counting down.
CCACAAGATCATTCTTTCTTGTCATTTACCTAAATAAGACAATAAAGCAAGAATGAGCCAAAGACTCAGCAAGCAACTGTATGTAACAATCAAACATACTATGAGTAATATATCACAAACATAATTTGAACAATTACTGGAAACGAATTTATGAATGGATGAAGTGGAATGGTGCATTGAAGGAAATGGACATATTGCGGATATATCACAGATAGCGAGTGAATCACCCATCGGTGTTCACTTAAAGTAATCGTATGAAGAACGTTTCATACGATCGTCCAACGTGGCCCACATTGGAATGGTGGACTCACGTAACGTGGCCCACATTGGAATGGTGGACTCACGTACCCATCTTGGAATTGATGGGATTTCAAGTGCTCATACTGGAATTGATGGGTCTTACAAAAATAATGTATGCATGTCATGATGTGATCCCATGTCAATATTGAATAGTACTCATAAATTAAAAGAACACATGGTATTCATCTACAAATACGAACAAATATAATCATTCATTCACACATCATACATGGCATCAATCATAGAATACAAGTTACTTGTCTGCCGCGCTGCAACGGGTTGGGAGGTAATTGAGATACACCTCCACTCACCGCTTCACCGCCTGCAATATAAAATAATCGAAATGAGGGCAAACGAATATGGCAAGGCTACACGTATCCTCCCTCAATCTCTAGCCAAACTAACCAAATAAAAGTTCAATTTGAACAATTTACCCAAACATTTCAATTATCCCTAATCTGGCAGTTTTACTAGAAAAATCACCAATAAAAAACCGTAAGTCCAAAAGACCTGAAACCAGTGCTCAAATTTTCTTAACTTATCTGGCTACAAAAATCTAGTTGATGGTAAACTCTAATTTGGCCAATACAGAGGTCTAACCATCCAATGAAAAACTTTAACTGCAGTCTGCCCAGAATTCAGAACAGCCCTAAAGAAAAGGCTCTAACTTTTAAACCACTGATCCAAATAAAGTGATTTTTATCTGCCTGGAAAGATAGTGAAATTATCTTCATAAACCTAGTTGGGTGGCCGATCTGATTCTGACTCTAACTAGATCAAAACCTAGGTGCAACCGACTAAATCCAACATTTCTGACAGACAGACCAGCACGTAGTAAAACAGTCATAACTTTTAATCTACTGGGTGAAAATTCGTGATCCAGGTGCCAAAAGAAAGATAATGAAATAAGGAACAAAACTCTAGAAGGCGAAGACATCCAATTCTGCCTCTAAGACACCCAAAACCTAGTTGCAACATTCTGTACCGAACCGATCTACTGACAGAGATTACGTGATACTACCAAAAACATTGAATCGACAACTCTAAGGCAATCAAACAGCGATGGGGTCTCTCGTTACCCTTGTAGACCCGAAGAACGACGAGGATCAACTTCCCGAAGACTTCCCCTCTCCTTCTTTGGCCAGCCCCAACTCCACAAACCCGATTGGAATGCAAGCGCCCGGCGGAGGAAGAAACGAAGGTGTACACGTGGAAGACCGGGTGTGCAACTCCGGGGATCACCACCAATGGAGGGGGAGGCGCCTAGGAGGAGGGGAGATGCCGAGTGGAGGAGGAGATGGGGCGGCTCCAAGGGGAGGAGGCGCGCTCAAGGGAGGAAGGGGAGGCACTAGGGTTTGGGGGGGGAAGTGGTGCCCCCCCCTTTTGGCCGGCCCCTACATGGGCCGGCCGGCCCACTCATGGGCCACCTGGTCGCGAATCGGCCCTGTGTTGCTCGGCAATAACGTATACCCCCCCGACGATTGGAATTTTCCGACGAAAACAATTTCTTTCACTCTCTCCGATCTCTTTCTTTTTACCGAACCATTTCCGGAGTATTACACCACATTTGTTTGGGTCGTTGGAGGTTATTTATCAAGGCTTTATGCACCCAAATAGTGTTCTTCTTAGTGTCTAAAATTGAAGTGCCTACAAATACTTTTCCATCCTTAGTTTTCTTAAGCATATAACTAGAATCATACAAACCAACGGATGGAGCCTTACCAAAAGGACAATTTTGTTGCGCATGTCCTATTTCCCGGCACTAATAGCAATATTTGTCATTTTGCTTAACAAACCTTACGTGTTTGTTTGCCGGTTTCTCACATTTCTTGGGTACATACCCAAGTCCTTCTTTGTTGAATGAATACCTTTGCTCACTCAAAAGCTTATCAAGGGTGGCATTACCCTTGAAGCACCATTCCAAACCTTTCGTTAGCTTGATTACTTGCTCCTTTAGCTCATTGTTTTCAATAACAAGCTTTCCATCACATGATTTAATATTTTTATGCTTAGAATAAACAATGGAGTAACATGGCGTGGCAAGTAAGTCATCACATGAAGTGGATGTACTAGTTTTAGCGATTTCTACACTAGGCATTTTATTAAGAATATCACAAGCAATTCCAACACCAGTGCAAGTTTTACTTGATTGTTCATGGATAAGCAAGTCATGAGCTTCCTTTAGCTCCTTATAAGAGTCTTTGAGAGAAATGTGTTATTTCTTTAGGACCTTAAACTTTGCCTTTTCTTTTCCAAGATACTTATTTAATTCTTCTAGTATATCCATAAGCTCATCATAAGAAGGATTATCATCATCAAAGAATTTACCTTATCGCCTTTTTCCATAAGTCAAGTAGGAGTGGAGAATAGCGATGGAGCCTCCTTGATAGCAATGCCGACAAGTCCTCTTTTCTTGAAGGTTCCTTCCACGTCGGAGTCGGAGTCAAAATCCGAATATTCTTTATCGGAATCCCATTCCCCAATATGAGCTTCATTCTTGCCATCTTTGTGAAGTTTTTTGAAAAGCTTCTTCTTGCTATTGTATTATTTCTTCCTTGATGATTTGCCCCTGTCATCCTTCTTGTTAGGGCAATGAGAGGCAATATGCCCCTTCTCATCGCACTCATAGCAATGAATATTGCTATAGCGCTTGTTATCATTTGAGGATTTCCCAATTTTTTATCTTGTCAAAGTTGAAGCTTCGATGTGGGTGTCTCATAAATTTTTTCATTCTCCTCACATGGAGAGCAAATTCTTATTCGGAATCTTCATCTTCATCTTCTTCATCACTTGATTCCGCTATAGCCTTCAAAGCAGTAATTTTCTTCCTTAATGAAGTTGACTCCAAAAGTTGTTCCTTATCTTTCTTGTAGAGCTCATTTGTGATGAGGTTGCCCAACACTACACCATGGCATAGTATTAAGGGCAATAATCTGCCGGGAAAGAATTTGGTGACAAGCAAATTATGTGCCGGCAATGTTGAAGATATTACGGGTCTTATAATCTGCTGGCAATAACTATTATGTAGAACAACTTATCTGCCGGGTATATTTATATTTTAGCTACAACATGTCTGTCGTAGAAAAAATAAACTAGGTCAACATAACTGTCGGGAAAAATATTACGCGACAGATGAAAAATTAGCGCCAAATATTTCTGCCGGGGAAAAAGAAGCGCCAAAGAAAACTGTCTCTCTCCACCTTATCTCGTTCCTCCTCACCCCCATCCTCTAACCTCGTTCCCCCTCACCCCCATCCTCTAACCTCCCAATTCGGTCACCTCTTCGATCTCTCCTGGCCAGCGCCTCCCTCCCCGCGCCTCCTCGTCCGCCACCCTCCCCGCGCCTCCCATCCTCCTCTGCCGCCACCCTCCCCAGCGCCGCCCTTCCTCCCCGCACCGCCCCCTTCCTCCCCGCGCCTCCTGTCCTCCCCGGCCACCACCCTCGCCGCGCCTCCCCTCCTCCCACCGCCCCTCCCAGCGCCGCCCTTCCTCCCCATTCCCTAGCGCCACCCCTCCTTCGTCCCAGCGACGCCCTTCCTCCTGGGCCTCCCAAAGCCGCCTCTCCTTCGTCCCAGTGCCGCCCTTCCTCCCGGTTCCCAGTGCACCCCTTCTATCACCCTCCCTAGTGCCGCCTCCTCCGCCGCCACCCTCCTCAAGCCCCCCCTCCCCGCCGCCACCAATAATCATAAGGTATTACCTATGACTCATTATCACGATATGCTAATAGAAACTCCCAATGGCAAGTTTGGATAAAACTGCTCTCGTGTCAACCGATCCAGCTCTATATCATGAATCACACAAGATAATGATATCTTCAAACCAGTATCTTACTTGCTCATATACTGTGTAGCACTATATGATTTGTTATTACTATCTAATTGGTACAGACGATTTTGATCCATGCAGGAGGAGCGAGCCGCCATTGCTGCAGATACCCAGGAGCTACCTGAGGGTTAGGTTAGATTCTAAATTCCTTTCTCCAATTAAACATGTCTTCTTCATCATTAACCTGGATCTTTACTATGAATTAATGGCTTGATTCTTGATTTGAGCTTTCATTATTTTTTTTGGGTGTTGGTTTGATGCTTTTGATTATGCCACATTGACTTGCTGTGGTGTGTGTTGTCGATGCATGACCAGTAGTGACGGGAGGATGAGTTAGAGTAGTGATGAGGTACCTAGTTAACAAGCTGGGTCTTGAGGACGATTCACAGGTATGACATGCATGTCTCCCTGTCTTTTTTTCACCCTTGCTTGTCCTTTTTCCTCTCCATGTGTGCTTTTTTTGTGTGTGTGGAATGACTCAAGCAATGATTGTTAATTTACTATATTTCTTATGATTTTTAGTTGGATAACTAGAGTTAGCTTTGCTAATTGAGCTGGCCCCAACAGAAGTCGAATGACTCCAGGAAAACGAACACTTTTAACTGTTGAGCCATCACATTATAAAGAAAACTTTTTAGCTAGAAAAGATTATATGTTCTACAGCTATATATATGCACATATGTTTTTTATGAAATTGCGCAACATCTCACTCGGCACATGGGTTGACTGTGGAGGCGAGCTTGTCAGTTAGTTTCACTGCGAAACTCCGTAAATAAAATATATTTTTTTTCTCAATAGATTTTACCTCCTAAAAAATCGGTATCTTCTCTATTGAGTTCAAAAATGTATTTTTTCCCCTATCAATTAATAAACGGTGTAGAATATAATAGAGTCAATTCTCAGGCTAGAAAAGCACTAGAGAACAAGTTTGCAGGCTGGCATGTTGATGACTCTTCCGTATGTTTTCTACTAAAATTATCGAACAAACTAATGACAAGGGGAATTTAGAGCAAGATGTTTCCTTTGCAATATTCCTTTTTTAATTCCATGATAAGATCTTTTTTCCCCATTTGTATCTATTCATCTGATCTTTGCTCTTACAGTCACATTGAATTATCTGAATGCTACACTGACTGTTGAGTCTGTGACTAATACATTTGAATTACCATATACATCATAAATCTTTAGAGGTTCCTTCTGAAGTGCTTTCACTGTTTCTTTTTGTCATTTTCTTGCCCATTTTTACAGGTGATATTCAAGTGAGAGACAAAATTCTGGCACTTGTTGATTCTTGGCAAGAGGCATTTGGTGGGCCTGGTGGGAAGCACCCAAGATTACTCGGGCATATTCTCGAATCAAGGTGTGTTTGATGTCTGCTAGACTAAGTTGTCGCTTGAACATGGACCTTAAACAAAAAGAAATGCCATCACTACCATATCTGCTTGGATATTTTACAGTCCAATGGGGGGAAGCGTTGTTGTAGTTGAAGTGTTGGGTTGGCAAAGGCCCTACTAGGGTTTATATATTGTCCATGCATGATGGCAAGTTTAACTTTTCACAAAATTTACCTGAAACGGAAGGAACCCAAGAAGCCAATTGTTGTAGTTAATTTGTTTAACATTTATGTTTCTATCACCTAGCTACCATACTGAAAATTTGTTCACCATTTGTCAAACCAGGTGATCTAGATGTGACGGGCATGAAAAAATTGATCACGTGTCTATAGTATGTTATTTGATTTCAACCCAACAATTGTTGTAGTGCTTGACGAATCTTTACAGCAAGTGCTTTCTGAGCGATTCCAATCCAAGATAGTTAATGATTCCTTAGCCCTACATTGTACTGGCTTTTACCTTTTCTTCTTGTTACACTTTTTCTTGCGAAAGTAGGACCATAACTATTACTTGATTCCATCTCTATCTTTTTTTTTAAAAAAAATGCAGTGCAGTCTGACACCCTGAATTTCATGTACTGTTTCAACATTATACATGCTATATTCTTCTTGTCGCACACTCAATTCATGACATCTTTTAAGCTGCTAGACTGAATTTGACTCTCAAACGTCTTTTGATTATTGTTAACCTTGGAATTGGGTAGATGAACTGAGCCGAGTCTGCTGGACTTGGCAGGAACCCATTATATGTTGGTAAATGCAGTGGAAGTATCAGATCGATAGTTAGACATCCAGAGCTACCTTTGATAGCATCTTGTGGTGAGGCTGCATACTTTTAATTTTATTTCAGTTTCATTTATTTTGGATGCAGTTATTCATTTCTTCTCTTGCATGAACTGAGGACACCATTTTTATCTTTGTAGAATTGAACAGCTACTTGCGCGTCTGGGATACAAATACAAGGCAGCCTCTTTATGCGGTATGTTTAAAAATTAATTTCATAGCATTCAAATTGAACTCGTAGTTTGTTGTTGCTATATGCAATTAATTGGTGCTGTCAATTTCAAATTTGCTTTAATTTCTCACCGATGCATTTAGAAATGTCATTGTGTAAATGAATTGTTGTTCTGAGAATCTGTCATATGTATGTATGGTTGTTGATGAGTCACGGCGGCCCGATCTTCCGATAGGTTCGATTTGGTTCGTCGTGAGGACGTTGACGCTTTGAGGCTTCCGACCAACAGATCGTCACCTCGCAATTCGCTACACCCGCACGCCTGTCGTTATTGACCACACTTGCACGCGATCGACCTTACCACGAAGGTTATTGTTCCTGCAAGCAATCGAAGCAACTCACAAGAACAAGGTAGATGCAATCTGAATTGTATTGCGGATATGGATGAAGTTTACAAGTGGGGTTCCTCAAACCGATAATCGTAAACCGCAATTGGCGAGAATAATCTAAGAAAAAACCCACCTCTAAACTATGGCGGCTACTGTATATATATAGGGGAACGTGAGGAGGTCGACCTAGGGTTGTGCGGCCGTGGGATGAAGCGTACACAACCTGGACTCCGACCTCGTTACGTTTACAAAGTCTTATTAGTTTCAAAGCGGTGACGCAAAGACCTTGTGTTGCGTATTTCTAATCGAAGATTTGGTCGTAGGACTGGTCCTAGGGTGGTCTTGAGGAGTCCATGCTATCTTTGGTCGTAGATTGTGTCCAACGAGTACTGTGCTTGCTTTTACGGTCGAGATTGCTCCAATCGAATCAACTAGTCGTAGATCTTCTTGTAGTGGTCGAGATCTTCTTGTAGTGGTCGTAGACCTTCTTGAACCCAGTCGTAGTCCTAGATTCACGAGTACAAGTAAATCATCTCCATTAGGCAGCATCATAGAGTTCTCAAATAATACACTCAGCCCTAGAAACGACTTTACCTGATCGATTAAGTGACATGCTCTAGCTCTTGTCATAGGACCGTGTAGTTCATCACCCAGATCTGGAGGGTCTTGTGTCGTGCGTGTATCCGAAGGAGGGATGTCCTCATCATACTCCCCCTCTTGAATTGGAGTCGTCCTCGACTCAAGCTCATCTTGTTCTCCCACGTATGGTTTCAAATCTGAAATGTTAAATGTGGGGGCTAACCCAAAAATCTGCAGGTAATTCTAATTGATATGCATTATTATTTATCTTCTTAATTATCTTAAACGGTCCTTCAGCTCTAGGCATCAACTTAGATTTTCTTAATTCCGGAAACCTATCCTTTCTCAAATGAACCCAAACTAAATCACCTGGTTGAAATTTTACAACTTTCCTACCTTTACTTCCAGCAACCTTAAACCTTTCAGTCATATGCTCTATATTCTCTTTAGTGGTTTCATGCAACTTGAGAATAAATGCAGCACGCTTCTTAGCATCTAGATTAATTTTTTCAGAGGTCGGTAAAGGTAGTAAATCAATAGGAGCACGGGGGTTAAAACCATACACTACCTGAAATGGACTTACCTTTGTGGTGGAGTGTACTAACCTATTGTAAGCAAACTCAATATGCGGTAAACACTCTTCCCACATCTTCAAGTTTTTCTTTCAAACAACCCGCAACATGGTGGATAACGTGCGGTTGACAACCTCCGTTTGTCCGTCAGTTTGGGGATGGCATGTAGTAGAGAACAGCAGCTTTGTCCCCAATTTATTCCAAAGTGATCTCCAAAAGTGGCTCAAAAACTTCGCATCACGATCCGAGACAATAGTATTGGGCACTCCATGTAAGCGAATGATTTTCTTGAAAAACAAATCAGCTATGTTTGTAGCATCATCGCTTTTGTGACAAGATATAAAATGTGCCATTTTAGAAAATCGATCCACTACTACAAATATATTGTCTCTCCCCCTCTTTGTCCTAGGCAATCCTAAAACAAAATCCATAGAAATATCCTCCCAAGGGGCGCTAGGAATAGGAAGAGGCATATAAAGTCCATGTGGAAGGAGACGGGACTTAGCTTTGTTGCATGTAGTGCAATGAGCTATGTAGCGCCGACATCACGCCTCATCTTTGGCCAAAAGAAGTGGGTGGCAGACATCTTCTGCTTCTTTGCTCCAAAATGCGCCATCAAACCTCCTCCATGTGCCTCTGTAACAACAAAAGACGAACAGAGCTAGTTGGAACGCATAGCTTGTTAGCACGATAGACCAAACCATCATTCAGCACATAGTTATTCCTTGTCTTCCCTCCTTTACAATGTTCAAGCACTTCCTTAAAGTCCAAATCAGTGACATATAAACTCTTAATGGCCTCCAAACCAAAAATCTTATGGTCAAGTTGAGATAACATGGTATAACGTCTAGAGAGCGATCAAGAATCACAATATCCTTACCTTTCTTATGCTTTATAACATATGGGAATGACTCAATAAATTCTACCCAGTTAGCATGTCGTTTATTCAGTTTAGCTTGACTTCTAATATGTTTTAGCGATTCATGATCCGAATGTATAACAAATTCTTTGGGCCATAGATAATGCTGCCAAATTTGAAGCACTCGAACTAAAGCATACAATTCCTTATCATAGGTGGAATAATTCAAACTAGGACCATTTAGTTTTTCGCTGAAATATGCAACTGGTTTACCTTCTTGAATCAATACACCACCTATCCCAATCCCACTGGCATCACATTCAATTTCAAAAGTCTTACCAAAATCAGGGAGTTGGAGTAGGGGTGCTTGGGTGAGCTTCTCTTTCAACAAGTTGAATGCCTTCTCTTGTGCAGGTCCCCATTGGAAAGGTACTCCTTTCTTTGTCAATTCATTCAATGGTGCGGCAATGGTGCTGAAATCCCGCACAAAGCGCCGATAGAATCCAGCAAGGCCATGGAAGCTCCACACTTGCGACACAGTAGTAGGCGTCGGCCAGCTTTGGATGGCTACAATCTTTGTCTCATCCACCTCAATTCCCTGTGGTGTCACAACATAACCAAGAAATGCAACTCGATCGGTGCAAAAGGTGCACTTCTCGAGGTTACCAAACAAACGTGCGTCTCTCAAAGCATTAAAAACAGCACGTATATGATTTAAGTGTTGCTCATGTGACTTGCTATAAATCAATATATCATCAAAGTAAACCACCACAAATTTTCCAATGAAAGGACGTAAAACCTCGTTCATCAAACGCATAAAAGTACTAGGTGCATTAGTTAGACCGAAAGGCATTACTAACCACTCATATAATCCGAACTTAGTTTTAAAAGCGCTTTTCCATTCATCTCCTAATTTCATTCTAACTGTGGTAACCACTCCGCAAGTCAATCTTTGTGAAAATAATAGAACCACTCAATTCATCTAGCATGTCGTCTAGCCTTGGGATAGGATGACGATACCTTATAGTAATGTTATTAATGGCTCGCAATCAACACACATACGCCAACTACTCGCCTTTCTTAGGAACCAAAAGAACTCGAACAAAGACAAGGGCTAAGGCTTTCTCTTACGTACCCACGGTCCAAAAGATCTTGGACTTGTCGCTGAATTTCCTTAGTCTCCTCTCGATTGGTTCTATACGCAGACGGTTTGGCAAAGTCGCTCCCGATCAAATCAATTTGATGCTCAATTCCTCGAATAGGTGGTAATCCCGGGTACCTCGGTTGGAAATACATCCACATACTCCGCAAAGGTTAGCAACAAAGGAGGCAAAGAGCTAGCTATGTCCTCAAGCGAATATAAGGCATTTTTGCATATCAAAGCATAGCATGGCAGCTCATTATTACAGATTTCAGCAAGTTCAGATTTAGTGGCAATCATAACACATCCCTTCAATTTAATTCCCTCGGACTTAGGACTAGACGCCACTTTCTCCCTTTTGGGTGGGAAAACACGTTTTGCTACTTGCTGATTTTCAGAATCTTGCTTATCGATGTTTCTTTCATTTTTAGCGCGTTCTTCTTCATCTTTCAGAATCTCAGCTAGTGTCAAAGGTAACAACTTAATCTTCTTACCCTTATGTGAAAATGAGTAGGTATTAGCTCTACCATGGTGCAAAACATCATTGTCATATATCCAAGGTCTACCGAGCAACAAAGAGCATGCTTGCATAGGCACGATATCAAAGTCAGAACTATCTTTGTAATTACACGCTAAAATTGCACTTTCACAACTTTGTGTACCTTTAATTTACCACACGAATTGAACCATTGGATGTAGTAGGGACGTGGGTGTGGTTGTGTGGTCAAGCCAAGCTTCTCGACCATCTCGGAGCTTGCAAGGTTGTTGCAGCTCCCTCCATCAATGATGACTCTGCAGGCTCTGTCCTTCACGAGATATCGATCCAAACAAGTTGTGCCGCTGATTTTGCTCCGCTCTCTCCACTTGTGCGCCAAAGACTCGTAACAACAAGGCTCACATGATACTCGGTGTCAACAAAGCAGCTACTTGTTCCTCTACATCATCAAGATCACCGCTCTATCTCATCTCCTCCACCGCAATGTTAGCCGCAGTACATATTCGTCCTCAATATCACTAGTACTTACATAACCACCGTCTTTGGTGGCAAGGTATGCTCATTGACCGGGTAGTCCTCATGACGTGCCCCATTCCCTTGCAACGGTGGCACACAATCCCAAAGGGTACGACCGAAGGAAGCAACCGACGAAGAACTCTTGGTGGTGCCTGCACACTAGTAACTTTACTTACCTCGGTGCATGTGATGTGGTCTGAGGTGTCTGAGAACGCGCCCTACTCGTGGAGGGGCAGCAGACCGTGTAGTGAAGGTGGGGCTGTTTTGGCTTGCCCCAAGACCGGTCGTGGTGTAGACATGCTCCCAAAGTTGTTCCTTGGCCTCTGTTGTCGCCCCCGCAATTCCTTTTACGCCAAACATGCAAGTTGGAACAATCTAGGGGCGCTATCGTATTCTTTGTAATCCACTATGTCCTGAATTTCACGCCTTAATCCTCCATAAAAGCGTGCCATTGCAGCTTCTTCATCCTCAATAATATCACAACGCAACATGCTAATTTGTAGCTCCGATAATATTCTTCTACGGATCTATTACCTTGGTTTAAGCGCTGTAATTTATTACGCAAATCACGCTTAAAAGAAGGTGGGATAAATCATTACGCATAGCAACCTTTAAACCATCCCACGTAGTAGGCGCTAATCCTTCTGCATACCCTATTCCACCAAATGATGGTAAAGTTTTTAAATTCACTTGTGGCTTGCCTAACTCTATGCACTTCGGAACTAAGTGAGCATTCAATTTCATTCTACCGTCATCTCCCAATCTAGATATATTTCAGATCATAAGCACCCATAAAAGATGGTATAGAGAACTTAACTTTAGCATATGGATCATCATTAACACGTGCATTATGTTGCTGAACATTATTACCTCTCATACCTTGACGGTTGAAGTTCGGTCGGTTCCGTTTTCCTGCATCAAAGGCGTCGTGGTCGTGCATCTCATTATCATTATCAAACTCATGGTCATGGACTGCACCATGAGGTTCCACACGACCAACGTTTGGTAGTCGGTTCACCATTCTTTCGAGGCGTGTAGTGAGCGCCGCAATACTATCCTTGATTGAGCGTTGTAATGTGATCGTGGTAGCTTGAAGCTTCCTGTCGATGTCCTCATTAACGGTAGTGCGTTGTTCATCCAATAGCGTCATGAGCTCTTCCCTCAAAACACACTCTTGCGCATCCAATCCTTCACCTGACATGGATAGTAGGAGACAAAAGACAACACAAAGGTATTATCCCTATCACTATTAGGTGGTCGGAGGGTGGAATCACACACTCTCAGCCGCCTTACCAAGCTCTTATGAGTTTCTTACCAAATTGCAGCGGTGGTCAATTGGCGAAGGTGGGATGTACGATCACGGCGGAGGCGAATGCGAGGATCCAACTGAGGGTCGAAAGTATGTGGAGCTCGGACAGCAATGTTTAGTAGCAAGGAATAGCAATAATGAAATCAGTCAGCAAAAGCGAACCAAAGCCTATAGTACTAAATCACGCTTGTTTGGTCTAAAAGTGCTCCTAGCCTAGCGCAATCTCGATCGAAACAAGGACTCGATACAAAGGAGTCCAAAGGATGCAAGGTCGAACCGGTCGAGACCAACTAGGGGTGGTCGAATTGCTTCTTCTTCTTTTCTTTTGCACTTTTTGCTTCTTTTCTTTTCTTTTGCACTTTTGCTTCTTTTCTTTTCTTTTGCACTTTTGCTTCTTTTCTTTTCTTTTGCACTTTTTTTTGCAAACGTGACCCAAGCCCAAAATTCTTACATACCTTTTCGGATCCGATGAGGTGATTGGGTCACAAACTTTTTCGGAGAGCGAGGGTAAATAGGTAATTAAAAGACACTCTCTCTCTCTCGAACTTGGGCTAATTTCATTGCGCTACTAATCCGACTAGGGATCGAATCCGACCAGTGAAAGTTCTGAGTGGATGGTAGAATGGGTGTTGCTCGAAGAGGTGGTCGGATCCGAGTAGATGTTCGATTCCGACCGGATGGTAAATCCCGAGGGTGGGCGAATGGGTGTCGCTCGAAAAGGATGTCGTCGTCCATGATGGATGGTGGCATCGGCGGCGCATCTTGACTAGAGACCAAGAATGCTACTCTAAACCAAAGAACAAAGACACCGACGATGGACTCGAACTCAACAATGCGCAAACTGAAAACAAAATTGCGAAAGGCACAAAGTGGTTTGGACAGCGGAATAATTACGATCTAAAACTTTTTGTAGGCCAGTTTTTCTGGATTCTAGGTGAGGGAACACAACTAAAAAAAGGGATAAACGAAATTACCTAACGGGCAACCTTTGCTCTGATACCACTTGATGAGTCACGACGGCCCGATCTTCCGATAGGTTCGATTTGGTTCGTCGTGAGGACGTTGACGCTTTGAGGCTTCCGACCAACAGATCGTCACCTCGCAATTCGCTACACCCGCACGCCTATCGTTATCGACCACGCTTGTGCGCGATCGACCTTACCACGAAGGTTATTATTCCTACAAGCAATCGAAGCAACTCACAAGAACAAGGTAGATGCAATCTGAATTGTATTGCGGATATGGATGAAGTTTACAAGTGGGGTTCCTCAAACCGATAATCGCTAAACCGCAATTGGCGTAATAATCTAAGAAAAACCCGCCTCTAAACTATGGCGGCTCTTGTATATATATAGGGAACGTGAGGAGGTCGACCTAGGTTGTGCGGCCGTGGGATGAAGCGTACACAACCCGGACTCCGACCTCGTTACGCTTACAAAGTCTTATTAGTTTCCAAACGGTGACGCAGCACCTTGTGTTGCGTATTTCTGATCGAAGATCTGGTCGTAGGACTGGTCCTAGGGTGGTCTTGAGGAGTCCATGCTATCTTTGGTCGTAGATTGTGTCCAACGAGTACTGTGCTTGCTTTTCTGGTCGTAGATTGCTCCAATCGAATCAACTAGTCGTAGGTCTTCTTGTAGCGGTCGAGATCTTCTTGTAGTGGTCGAGACCTTCTTGAACTGGTCGTAGTCCTAGATTCCTGAGTACAAGTAAATCATCTCCATTAGGCAGCATCATAGAGTTTTCAAATAATACACTCAGCCCTAGAAACGACTTTACCTAATCGATTAAGTGACGTGCTCTAGCTCTTGTCATAGGACCGTGTAGTTCAACACCCAGATCTGGAAGGTCTTTTGTCGTGCGTGTATCTGAAGGAGGGATGTCCTCATCAGTTGTCCTTGTTCAGCTTCTAAGCTTGCAAGCTTCACAAATCACAAGTCATAAAAAACTAGAACTTGCACACAAAATTAAAAAGTTTTGATGTCCCATTGAACATACACTTGTTCATTGCTACGTATTTACTGACTGACTATTCTTATAGTTTGTAAAATTTAGGTAACTTTTGAAATTTGATATTACATAACAGCTATGGATAAGAGATGGATGGATCTGCCTAGGTACAACATAAGCTTACAATATAAATTTATTTTCTAGCATTGTCTCACGTCCATTCTTACAACAACTAATAATTGTAGGCACACGTGTGAATATGTACAAGGGGTCGAAGAAATTATAAAGTATGCTTTTGCCCAATCGTCAAAAGCAAACACAATATTATGCCCTTGTAGGAAATATGTGAATAGTTGCTGGAAAGAAGCTAGCGTTGTTCGTGTGCATTTAATATGTCATGGGTTTTTAAAAGGGTACAATAGATGGATTTTTCATGGAGAGACGTCATCATGTTCTACACAGCAAAATGTCTATGTTGAGGTTCAAGTAGAGGACAATTTTGAGGAAGGTGATGAGATGTTTGATATGCTTCGCGATGTAGCGCATGGGTTAGATGGAATGGGGGATTTGGGTGAAAATAAGGATAGTTTTGAGGAGGATCCATGTGAAGGTGTTGAAGATTTTTACCATTTAGTAGGTGATGCTAATCAAGAGCTCTATCCAGGGTGCAAAAGCTTCTCAAAGCTACGCTTTGTTGTCAAATTACTCCACACTAAATTTCATGGAGGTTGGAGTGATAGAAGTTTTGACATGCTACTACAACTTCTTAAAGAAGCTTTTCCGGAGCGCTCAACGCTACCTAAGAACTTTAATGAAGGTAAAAAAATGGTTAGATGCTTTGGACTTGGATATGTTAGTATTCATGCATGCAAGAATGATTGCGTACTATTTTGGAAGCAGTATGAAAAGGCAGATTTCTATCCGAAATGTCAGACTTCCCTTTGGAAAATAGAGAAGATGAATCTTGATGGGAAACGTGTGCACAAAGTTCCCAAAAAGGTCCTTCGCTGATTTCCAATAAAGAAGAGACTTCAAAAATTATACATGTCTCCAAAGGCAGTAAGTGATGCAAGGTGGCACGTTGAAGGGCATATACAAAGGATGGATTATTGAGGCATCCTGCAGATTCTCCTGTTTGGAAGGATTTTGATTGCAAACATCTAGAATTTGGTGCAGAGAGCCGCAATAACAGGCTCGCTTTAGCTACCGTAGCTTTAATCCATTTAGATCAATGAACTGTAGCTATAGCATTTGGCATGTTATTCTTATTCCATTGAATCTACCTCCTTGGATGTGTATGAAGCAACCAAATTTTATACTTTCCTTGTTAATTCCTGGCCGAAATTCACCTGGGAAGGATATGGATATTTATTTACAACCACTAGTGGATGATTTGATATCAATGTTTGAGGAGGGCATTAGAACATACGATGCTTCTAGGGATGAGTACTTCCAATTGCGTGCTGCCATCTTGTCAACCATTACTGATTTCCCAAGCTTAGGATATGTGTCTGGATGTGTTACTTCAGGCAAGCTAGCTTGTCCTCACTGCAACTCACATACTTGTTCTCTGCGTTTGAAGAATGACAGCAAGTCTTGTTACATGGGTCATCGTAGGTTCTTAGATGCAAATAATAAATTTAGGCGATGTGACATCATTTGATGGGGCTACAAAGTTAAGGATAGCACCAAAACCGCTAACTGGAGAAGAGGTTTTGGAAAAAAAAACGCAAGATCTTCCTATAGATTTTGGGAAAGACCCAAACAAGAAAAAACAAAAGACAAATCGTAAAGGTATGGGCAAAGCGAAAGAAATAATTTAGAATAGGAGATCTATTTGGTTTAAATTGCCATATTGGAAAGATTTGTTGCTTCCACATAATTTTGATGTGATGCACATTGAAAAGAATGTGTGACAACATAATTAATACACTTTTGGGTATCGATGGGAAATCTAAAGATAATTTGAATGCTCGATTGGATCTCCAACTTGTAGATATACGAAGAGATCTTCATCCTATTGAAGTAGGATATTCATTTTATTTGCCTCCCGCAGCTTACTCAATGAATTCTGAAGAGAAGAGATTATTTTGTGAAATTTTGAAACAAGTTAGATTTCCAGATGGTTATGCATCTGATATACGTCACCACATACATGTTAAGGATAAAAGGATAATTGGACTAAAGAGCCATGACAACCACATCCTCTTACAGCACTTACTTCCACTATCTGTACGAAAGACATCGCCGGATGGAGTAAGTGCAGCATTGATTCGTGTGAGTAACTTCTTCAAGCAAATTTATTCTCCTGTTATCCGTGTTAGTGATATGGAAAAGTTGGAGGCAGAAATTGCAGAGACATTAAGCATTCTTGAGACTATATTTCTACCATCCTTCTTTGATATTATGGTTCATCTAATGGTACATCTTCATGCCTTAGCGAGGCTTCTTGCCCATACATTACCGCAACATGTATCCAATTAAAAGGTGACCTTCAAAATCTAAATACTAATATAATATGATATTTAATGTATTTACAATCTGATTTAACTGTTGTGAATTATATGTAGGTTTTTAATGAGGTTAAAGGGATATGTTCGCACCAAGAGTCATCCTGAGGGGTCAATCGCAGAGAGCTATGTGTTTGATGAGGGTCTTACATTTTTCTCTCGTTATTTAGAAGGGTGTGAAAGCAGGTTCAATCAAAAAGGCCGAAATGACGAAGCTGATCCTCAAGCTATATCTAGCACCATGCCATTCTTTCGCAACTTGGGTCGAGATTTGGCTGGCAAGTGTACTGTGACCTTAGACTACAAAACATGGCTCCAAGCACATAGATATATCTTATTTAATTATGACTATATAGAGCCATACCAGAGGTAAGTTATGCTAAATGTTTTATTACTATAGGTTTTTTTTGTCAATTCACAGACTGAAAATTAAAGGTTAACCATTGCAGAAAACATGTTGTAACACCCTGGCTATTTGGAAGCCAAGATGTCACCAAATCAATCAAAATTCTAGTAATCGAACGGATGTACAACAATAGCAATAATACTAAAAAACCATAATTGCTACGAAGCCAACTTTAAAGTTAACAAAGTTGAAACGAAGAATAGGGCAACAAATATAACGTGAACATAAGGTAACCAAATCCAAGTTGGATTATTACAATTCAACAATTATCAAATGGTTGACAGGAGATCAAAATATCAATGAATGCTGATTGAAAATGGGTAGTGTGCATCGTGCTGGTCTAATCCCTCCTAAAACTTGTCTTCTTTATCATTTACCTAAATTAAACTAAACAAGTAAGAATGAGCCAAAGACTCAGCAAGAACTAAACATGTTAAATCAAGCATGTAGTGGAAAAGCCAAGTACAATCATCATATGAACAATTCACGAAACACATACATGAATGAATGGAATGAAAGAATGCTTTGAAGGAATGGATTGCTCAACAACTTATACCGGTATAACGAGTGATACACCCGTCGGTGTTCACTTATGCCCGTACTTAACAAAGCTCGGGGACCCAAATACCGTATGAAGAACGTTTCATACGGGTGTCCAAGATTGCCCACATTAGAGTGGTGGGACTTACATGCCTATACTGGAGTTGATGGGTCTTTCAATTTCCACTCCGTGGTTAAAACGAAAAATGATGCGTGTATGGAATGGATCACATGCATTGAATATTTATCACATAAGAACGAATAAACTAAGTTGCATAGGAGCATGGATAGCAAGTCTAGCAATACATCTACACGCAATCATCAACATTACATAAGAAAAGACAAAGTACTTGCCTTCCGCGCTGTGACGTGTTAGGAGGCAACAACGGTGCACCTCCACTCACCGCCTCACCGCCTACACAAAAAATTATTCGAAATAAGGATAACATGGATTGTCATAGCTACAGGAGGCCTACATTAAACCTTCGGCTATTCAACGTAACCAACGGAGTTAAAATTAGTATTACACTATTCAGACTCCTGCCCATCCTACTGGACAGCGGTATTAGAGAAATCATAATTAATTATCTGGAACTCGAAACGACATGAAACCAGTGCCCACTGATACTTAATGTTAAAAACTACGTAACTCTAGTTGACGGGGTTCCTTGATTCGGCAAAAATAGTTGGCTAAACTACAGTTGAAAACAACTAACAGACATCTGTCCAGAATACAGAACAGCAGTAAAGAAAATGGTGTAACTTTCATTATACTGATCCAATGGAGGTGATCGTTATCAACATGGAAATTTTATTTAAAGTGCTACAATAACCTAGTTGGGTGGAAGTTCTGAATCTGACTCTAACTAGATCAAAACCGAGGAACAAACCGACAGTCCCCAGATCTCAGACAGACTGAACAGCGTGCGGTTAAAAATTCATAAATCCTAAAACGTAAGGCGGAATCTCGTGATCTCGATGCCAAAAGAAAGCTAACGACCTCAGAAACAAAACTCTAGGAGACGAAAACCCGAGATTCGGCCTCTAAAGAATCGAAACTGGCCGCGCAAGGTGTCGGACAGGTTCTGGAATTTCCAGAACAGAACACCGATTTAATCCTAATCAACAATTATGCAATCAAATCGAACCAAACTATGACTTGGATCATTTGTTATCCTTGAAGACTCGTTGGGAGACGTGGATCCACCTCCCGAGGATCTCCCTCCCTTCTCTTCCCTTCGCTCTCCAATGGCCGGCCACAAGATCGTCGGCGAACGGCTGGTTGCGACGGCGGAAGGAGGCGACTTCGGAAGAGAGCCTGGGGGCGACGCCGGGGATCACCACAGCAGTGAGACGCCGTCAAGGAGCAGCAAGGGACGCTGGGGGGAGGAGGATGCAGGTGGCGGCTCTAGGGGGAGAGGAGGGAGTGGGGGAGGCGGCTAGGGTTGGGCGCCTCCCCACCCCTTGGGCCGGCCTCCCCCTTTGGGCCTCTGAGCCATGATGCATGGCCTAGGTTGTCAAAATTTTATGAAAACCACCGTCTCTCAACAGAAAAATGCAATTCTTTAATTGCCTTTTCGCCCCCGACTTCTTTTAAATTCTCCCGATTCGACTCTGGAATATTACATTCTATCCCCCTTAACAGAATTCGACCTCGAATTCTAACCATCGAACGAGTATAAGAAAAGAAAACCACAGAATTAAAAGAACAACGATTGACACATACCAGAAGCGAACAAATCTGGATACTGATCTCGAATACGGGATTCTAACCCACAAGTGGCCTCTCTCGCAGTTTGATGAGACCAAAGAATTTTGACATACTTCAGGGTTTTGTTCCTCAGAACCCGTTCTGATTCCTCTAATATTTTCACTAGTCGGGACTCGATGGTAAGATCTTGTGCAATGATCAAAGGCTACAAGGGAATAACATGATCTGGATCTCTCAGAAATTTCCGCAACATCGACATGCGAAACACATTGTGAACTCCACTCATGGAATCAGGAAGGTCCAAACGATAAGCTAGTTTTCCAATTCGTGCCACGATTGGAAATGATCCAACATACCTTGGGCTAAGCTTCCCTTTGGTGCTGAACCGCATCGCGCCTCTAGATGGCGATACTCTCAACAGAACTTCGTCCCCCACCTCAAACTCCAAATCCCGCCTTCTGACATCTGTGTAGCTCTTCTGTCGGCTCTGAGCAGCTAACAGATTCTGCCTAAGTTCTGCCACTCTAGCCACTGTTTGCTAAACCCAGTCAGGACCCAAGACTGCCCGCTCTCCAACCTCATCCCAACACAACGGGGACCTGCACTTACGCCCATAAAGAACCTCGAATGGTGCAGCTCAAATACTAGCGTGATAACTGTTGTTATAAGCAAACTATGCCAAAGCTAAATGGTCTTCCCAATTTCCCTTCCAGGATAAAACACAACACCTGAGCATATCCTCTAATGTCTGAATGGTGCGTTCGGACTGACCATCTGTCTGGGGGTGGAACGCGGTGCTAAGACGAAGCTGCGTACCCAGTGCACTCTGCAAACTCTCCTAGAATTTGGAAACGAACTTGGCATCTCGATCAGAAACAATGGTCTTTGGTACCCCGTGCAACCGCACAATTTCTCGTACATAAAGAGGAGCCAAATCGCTTGCTGAATTGGTTGTGCGAATAGGAATGAGATGTGCAGACTTACTGAACCGGTCCAAAATGACCCAAATAGCGTCCTTTCCTCACTGCGTGCGAGGTAAACCAACCACAAAATCCATAGATATATCATCCCATGGACAAACAGGTACCTCCAAGGGTTGCAACAGTCCTGCTGGTCGCTTGTGCTCAGCTTTGACCCGCTGGCACACCCCACATGACGCCACATAATGTGTGATATCAATTTTCATCCGTTTCCACCATAAATTCTTCTTTAAATCTTTGTACATCTTGGTCTCACCAGGATGTACGGTATATGGAGTACGATGGGCCTCCTTCAAAATCTCATTTTTAACCCGAGCCTCCCGTGGAACATGGAGGCGACCTTTAAAACGCAAAGTATCAAACTCGTCCACACTGAAGTGGCCTTGCTTGCCCTCAGCACAACGCTTCCTCACTCGCTGGAGCATCTGATCATGCTGCTGTGCTTCCCGCACTCTATCTGGAAGAGTTGACTCTAGAAGCAACCGAGTCTCAGTCTGGGCGGTACCTGCAAAGCAGAAGGAAATATCCATACGCTCAAAATCAGCAATAAGACAACTGAGGGTTGGAGGTGTCGCCTTTCGACTCAAAGCATGTGCTACTACATTAGCCTTGCCGGGATGGTACTGAATAGTGAGATCATAGTCCTTGATCAACTCTAGCCATCTCCTCTGTCTTCAGTTCAAGTCCTTCTGGGTAAAGATGTATTTCAGACTCTTGTGATCAGTGAATACATCACAAGATTCGTCGTACAAATAATGGCGTCAGATCTTCAAAGCGTGAATCACTGCAGCAAGCTCTAGATCATGAGTAGGATAGTTCTGCTCATGTTTCTTGAACTGCCTCGATGCATAGGCAATCACCTTGCCATCCTGCATGAGTACACAACCAAGTCCAACTATAGACGCATCGGAATAGATAGTGAATCGCTTCCCAGGCTTAGGTAGAGTAAGAATTGGAGCAGTCACCAACCTATCTTTCAAAGTGCAAAAACTGCGCTCACATGCATTAGACCACTGAAACCTAACACCTTTCTGTGTCAACTGGTACATCGGTCTAGCTATGGTTGAAAAACCCTCCACAAAACGCCGGTAATGGCCAGCTAAACCCAGAAAACTCCTCAGTTCTTTGACATTGGTTGGCCTCTTCCACTCTACCACTGTTGAGATTTTGCTAGGATCAACTAAAATACCCTCCTGATTAATAACATGGCCCAGAAACCCAACTTCAGAAATCCAGAACTCAGACTTCTTCAGCTTAGCATAGAATTGATTCTCCCTTAGAGTTTCAAGTACCAACCCCAGATGTTGGGTGTGATCCTTTTCTGTCTTGGAATAAATCAAGATATCATGTATGAATACCACAACGAAATCATCAAGGTATTGATGCAGCATACTGTTCATGGCTTCCATGAAAACTGCAGGAGCATTCGTTAGTCCAAAAGACATAATTTTATACTCATAATGACCATACCTCGCAGAGAAAGCTATCTTCTCAATATCCTGCTCACGAACCCGAATTTGATTATAACCTGACTGGAGATCAATCTTGGAAAATATCTTAGCCCCCTTCAATTGGTCGAAGAGATCCTCAATGCGGGGCAAAGGATATTTGTTCTTCACAGTCGCCTGATTAAGAGCCCGATAATCCACGCACATACGACAGCTGCCATCTTTCTTCTTATTGAAAAGAACAGGCGCTACACTACGCTGAATAATACCTTTGGACAGCAGGTCGTCCAATTGTTTCTTCAATTCCTCCTGAAAGGGTCGAGCCAAACGGTAAGGAGACATGGATATGGGTCGAGTTCCCGGAATAAGATCAATCCAGAACTCCACTTTCCGCACTGGAGGCATTCCTGGAAGCTCCACAGGAAAAACATCGGAAAACTCATTAACAACTGGAATCTCCTCGATACGTAGTGAAGAGTTGGTCTTATCATTGAGAGACCAAAGCAACCCAATGGTTGACGCTCTACGACTAGGAAACAGACTAGCCAACACGAACAACGAATCAGATGGTGCGCTGCCTTGAAATACCAATTCTTCACCGGACTAGGCTTGTAAAGTCACCATCTTCCAGAAACAACAGATCTTGGCACGGTATCGGAATAACCAATCCATACCCAGAATAATATCAAATGGTGACAACTGAATTACCATCAAGTTGGCGGTGAAAACCTCATCATCAATAATAATGGAACAGCCAGGACAAGCAGTAGAGCTGGAAATAAGACCCCCCGGAGAGCTGACTACCACAGACTCAGAAATAATTTACAAACTCAACCTCGTTCTTCTAGCAAACTTCAAGGACACAAAAGAATAAGTAGCCCCTGAATCAAATAGAACGAAAGCTTCATGCGAATCGACTAGAAGAGTACCTGTCACCACGTCAGGACGCCCCACAATCTCAGGAGTGGGCATTGCGTAGACTCCCGGTTGCACCGGAGCATAGGACGCCCTGACACTTTGTGAAGGATAACCAGAAACCGCTGCAGGAGTAACGAACGACGGAGGTGCAGACGGTATAGGGTTCCAGTAGAACCCTGCAGGAGGTGCTGGAGTGAACGCTGTAGGAGGGACCCACCGAGAGAAGCGTGGTCTTGAAACCACCGCCAGGGTCTGAACTGAACCCCAATGAACACTGGAGGAAGAAGCTGCTGGGACTGGCTCCCATCTGATGATACTTGTTGGATTCTGCTTGCATACTAACGACTTGTGGCCTTCCCGACCACACTGACGGCATGTCCCCTTGAAGGAACACTTTGAAGCTCGATGGCCCTCACCACACCGGAAACACTTCATGCCCTGACCTCGAACAGGACGCATCGGTGGGGTGGAAGACGAAGAACGTGGCGTCGAAGAGGAAGATCGACACTCTTGGCGGGGCGTGAGTTGTGACCCCCCTGAAACCTCTTGGGAGCGGGTCGCTGAAAAGACCCTCCCCCTCCACCAAAACTCCGCTTCTGCCCACCACCGGGACCATCGGTGGTGGCAGAGCCAATAGTAGCTTGCCCTTGCGAAGAAGAACCTTTCTCCAACTCCATCCCTCTGGCCTGCTTGACCACTGAGCTGAAGTCGCGCAGTCCTATCGCCCCCAAAATTTGGTGATACTCCTGGTTGAGGCCCCGTCGGAATCTCTTAGCCTTCTCCCTGTCGTCATTCGCCACGGCTAGTACAAAGCGCGCAGTTATTGAACCCGACCTCAAACTCGAATCTTGTCATCTTCCTTGCACAAAAGTCAGGAGCGATTGCTCCATCTTCTCAATGAAGGAGTCCTGATAAAACTGTATCCTGAATCTCTCCACAAATACCTCTCAAGTGATAGGACCCTGCACTGGAGTTCTGGATGATAGGACTCCTTCCCACCAGATGTCAGCTTGGCCCTTTAGCTGAAAGGCCACGAATCGCGCCTTCTGCGCGGATGTCAGCTCTAATGCTCCAAACTGTCGCTCCATATACCTCAACCAGTCCGCAGCCTGAACCGGTGTGCCTGCTCCATCAAAAGTGTTCAAACAAAGCGACATCCACTCACGGAGGCTCATTCTAACCTCAGGTGGAACAGTAGTAGCAACAGGTTCCGCCGCAGGCGCAGCAGCCGCAGGAATTGCCGCTTGCAATTGCTGGCGGATTAGCTGGTTCTCTCTTAGAAGGTTCTGAATAAGATCTGCTGATGCGGCCGGTGGCTCAACGACCGGAGGCGCAGCTGAGGCAATCTCCTCAGTAGCAGCACCAGCCAACCTTTCAGACGAAGACGATGGAACAGCCGGACCGCGGCCACGACCACAACCACGGGTCGGTGGACGACTACGACCACGGCCTCTACCTCTTGCCATCTAAGAACATCACAACAAACAAAGCCAACACTTAACTTAATAGGAATAGAAGTGCGAAGCAATTCATCATCAGAGTAATAAGTGAAAAACACCAATAGAAATGCGGAAGTAATAAATTACCCAAACCCTCCTACTGTGCACAGTGTGTCAATTTAATATTTTGTATTAACCACGGACCTAAAGCCGCTCTTATACCAACTGTAACACCCTGGCTATTTGGAAACCAAGATGTCACCAAATCAATCAAAATTCTAGTAATCGAACGGATGTACAACAATAGCAATAATACTAAAAAACCATAATTGCTACGAAGCCAACATTAAAGTTAACAAAGTTCAAACGAAGAATAGGGCAACAAATATAACATGAACATAAGGTAACCAAATCGAAGTTGGATTATTACAATTCAACAATTATCAAATGAATGCTGATATTTTCAATGTAATCAACGGAGTTAAAACTAGTATTACACTATTCAGACTCCTGCACATCCTACTGGACAGCGGTATTAGAAAAATCATAATTAATTATCTGGAACTCGAAACGACATGAAACAATTGACCATTGAAATTTAACGCGGAGAACTACATAACTCTAGTTGACGGGGTTCCTTGATTCGGCCAAAATAGTTGGCTAAACTGCAGTTGAAAATAACTGACAGACATCTGTCCAGAATACGGAACAGCAGTAAAGAAAATGGTGTAACTTTCATTATACTGATCCAATGGAGGTGATCTTTATCAACATGGAAATATTATTTAAAGTGATACAATAACCTAGTTGGGTGGAAGTTCTGAATCTGACTCTAACTAGATCAAAACCGAGGAACAAACCGACAGTCCCGGATCTCGATGACAGGTGAACAGTAGCGGTTAAAAATTCAAATATCCTAAAACGTAAGGCGGAATCTCGTGATCTCGGTGCCAAAAGAAAGCTAACGACCTCAGAAAGAAAACTCTAGCAGACGAAAACCCAAGATTTGGCCTCTAAAGAATCGAAACTGGCCGCGCAAGGTGTCGGTCAGGTTCTGGAATTTCCAGAACAGAACACCGATTTAATCCTAATCAACAATTATGCAATCAAATCGAACCAAACTATGACTTGGATCATTTGTTATCCTTGAAGACTCGTTGGGAGACGTGGATCCACCTCCCGAAGATCTCCCTCCCTTCTCTTCCCTTCGCTCTCCAATGGTCGGCCACAAGATCGTCGGCGAACGGCTGGTTGCGACGGCGGAAGGAGGCGACTTCGGAGGAGTCTGGGGGCGACGCCGGGGATCACCACAGCAGCGAGACGCCATCAAGGAGCAGCAAGGGACGTCGGGGGGGAGGAGGATGCAGGTGGGGGCTCTAGGGGGGAGAGGAGGGAGTGGGGGAGGCGGCTAGGGTTGGGCGCCTCCCCCCCTTAGACGGCCCCCTGCGGCCGGCCTCCCCCTCTTGGGCCTCCTGGGCCGTGGCCTATGGCCCAAGTTGTCAAAATTTTATGAAAACCCCCCTCTCTCAACAAAAAAATCCAATTCTTTAATTGCCTTTTCGCCCCCCGACTTCTTTTAAATTCTCCCGATTCGACTCCGGAATATTACACATGTGGACTACCTGTCCTCACTTGGTCACAAAAATAGAAGAGAAATTAGTCGTATTCATCATGAAAAGTTCCATAAATGGTTTAGGTTGCATGTGGCAGAGTTACTACTAAATGGTGATAAAGTTTCTGAAGAGATTCAAACATTATGTAATGAGCCTTTGATGGTTGCAACAAAGTACAATAGTTATACCATAAATGGACATAATTTCCGCACAAAGTCCTATGATGAGGGTAGGTCTGTCCAATGCAAGCAGATAGTGATAGAAAAATGGACGCCCTTAGTCAACAAGTGGCGGAGATGAAGGAGTTGTTAGTTACTAATTCTCATGTGGGATGACATGCACATACCAGTCCACGATATGTGTCAAATTCTCCTATACATGAGGTATAGTACAATACAATTTTTTGTACTTAATTACTTGGTATAGAAGCATGATGTCTGTTTCCACTTTTATTTTTATTGGCCTATAGGATCGGCATGTCGAAAGTGACAATGTTGAGGTGGAGTCTAATCTTTGAGAAAACATGTTGTATGAGGAGGTACATACTGCTCACAACAAAATAGATTCTTCACCAATGTCATACCGCAGTTCATATCTAATGTAATGTTTTCTCCTTTTGCACTTGTAGACATTGAATAGGTGTGGAGTTCCTTCACAAAAAGGAAATGGAGGAGTAAGATTTGACATATATGACTATTTGTTGGTTTGCTCCTTACCATTTTGCAATTTATTTGACTATAATTGAATTGACACATGTTTCAGAGTGGAAAGGAAGTTGTCTTGTACTCTCTTATTGGATCACATGATATCCCTATTGCAAAGGCTCTTTGTTATATCAACGGATCGGAGAACGAAAGTGGGTGGTACTGTTGGGTGTTGAATCTTTGGAAGTTGTCGTTAATCATGTGCTAAAAGAAATGCCTAACCGCCTCGTCCTTATGGGGATATGAGCGTCATGGCCGATGCTTATGGGAGATCTGTTGCGTGGCCATATCAGCATGTAAGCATCCATCTATTGTATCCACCTTCAATGTGTTTCCTCAAGTAATGTACTTGCATTTATTTAAATCTGCAGATAAAAGAAGATCGGAATTCAGTGGGGCCATCACAACAAGCTGGACGAACGCGAGGTAATTCCAATAATTAAATAGCTAAGCAGTTGCAGAATATATGTAGAAATATGTCCATGATAGGTTGATAATTTGACACAATAAGTTGTTATGCCAACTGATTTCATATGTGATTCATGGTGTAATAGCTAATGGCTCCTATTCTCCGCACCAAGTGTGTTAGTTGAAAAAATTGAACTCACCAACCAAGCTAACACTACATTGGCTCTAGTATCTGGGTGGGGGGAACATGGTGAAGTTATTGACTTCTCGAATTTCTTTTCAGGTACAAAACATAAGGGTTGTTGAAGTTATTGTTTGCTGATGGAGTGATCGTCCTTATATTGCAAATGGTGATAGTATGATGATTTCATTGTCGACTTCTTTTGCGTAGAGGTTTTGTAAATACTAAGGATAGACTAGTATTATGGTATAAGGGGCTCGAGAAGTTACATGTGCCAAGGATAGACTAGTATTGTCGACTTTTTTGTATAGATGTTTTGTATATGCCAAAGAGATCGTGGCAATATTAAAATGCTCAGAATTCTAAAATTGCATGTCTATGGTGTACTGCACATGTACTGTTATGCTTATCAAAAATATCATATTTCAGGTTTATTTATTTTGCATCATCTGAATTTTATATATGTGTTGCAGCTGTATTTGATTGTTGATATGAAATTTTCTAAGAGGTACGATTGAGAAAACTGTATGTTTTCTAAATTCTGGTTGAATGGTTGAGGGTAGGTAAGTGGCAACAATACATCTAATTTACGGCACTTAACTACCGGCGAAACCGAGAATCGAGGGCATGTTAACTGCCGGCAATACCTATAACCGCTGGGCAAACCAACTTATTTAGGGCACTTAACTGCCGGGGAAACCAAGCATCGAGGTTATGTTAACTGCCGGCAATACATATAACTGCCGGGAAAACCAACTTATTTAGGGCACTTAACTGCCAGGGAAACTAAGCATTGAGGTCATGTTAACTGCCGGCAATACATATAACTGCTGGGAAAATAAACTTATTTAGGGCACTTAACTGCCGGGAAAATCGAGCATCGAGGGCTTGGTAACTGCCGGACATACACATAACTGCCTGGAAAACCAACTTATTTAGGGCACTTAACTGCTGGGGAAACCGAGAATCGAGGGCTTGGTAACTGCCGGCAATACATATAACTGCCGGGCAAACTCTAACTGCCGAAAAACATCTAACTGCCGAGGAAAACCAACTTATTTAGGGCATTGAACTGCTGGGAATACAGATATCTACCGGGAATTTCTTTCCCGGCAGTACTTTATCGGGCAGGCAATAAGTGCCGGGAATACACATTCCCGGCAGATAAATGGCATTGCAAAGAAGTTTTTCCCGGCAGTTGCATTGCCCTTAATACTATGCCATGGTGTAGTGCAAGAGCCCGGTTGGTGTCATTCTTGGTAACTCGGGAGTGTTGAGAAATAGCGTCACCAACATCTCATATTTATCGGGTAGAGCCCTAAGCATCTTGCGCACAATATCAATATCAAGCAAGTTAGTGCCAAGATCTTTGAGTTCATTTACAATGTTATTGAGTCTAGAATACATCTCGGTGATATTTTCTTGAGGCAACAATGTAAATGTCTCGTATTTGATTCGAAGCCTATGCAATTTGGCTTCTTTAACTATGGATGCGCCCTCATGAATTTCTGATAGCATAGTCCATATCTCATGAGCGGTTTCAAGGTTGCTCACTCGATTGAACTCATCCGTGTTTAAATCTCCAAATAGAGCGTTCATCGTTTCAGCATTGAGGTGGCAGTTTTGTTTCTCAAGATCCGTGGGGTGTGCAGGATCAAGTGCTATAACGAAACCCTCATTAACAATTCTCCATATGCTTGGGTTCATGGCCTTTAAATAAATGGACATTCTAATTTTTCAATAAGCATAATTTGTTCCATCAAATAAAGGAGTTGTGCCTATTGACATTCCCTCACTAGCCATAATTTATCTTTTAGACGGTTAAGTCTAAAATTAGAGAGATCAAGCTCTGATACTACTTGTAGGATCAAGGATAACCGACTAGAGGGGGGTGAATAGGAGGTTTTTAAAATTTTTAACTAATTTATGAAACTAAGAAAGATAATCTTAACAAGACTTCCTATCACAAGATAAATACTACAATTGTAAATGTGATAAATAAGGACAAGAATTAACAACAATGAAGACAACGAAGTTTTTTCCGTGGTATCGAAGATTTGTCAATCTTCACTAGTCCACATTGAGGAAGCTTGACCTAATCAAGCTGGATCCACGAATTAAGCCTTCCCTCGATTTTACTTGTGGTTGTTCTTCCTCCTCTCCGGAGATGGTGAACACCGAACCACTCACAATTGGCGCCGGGCCTCTTCACAATCTTCTTGAAGAGATCACCATACAAGCTCTCACCAATCCATATAGGTGTCGACAAACACCAATAGTAATGAATCCCGAACTTCGCTTGATGGCAATCAAGTGCTATGGATCAATCTAGAATGAATACACTTGATTTTTGCTCAACTACCTCACAATGGATGCAACAAGAGTGCATGAGGTGTAGAGTGAATGCTCTAGGCTCAAAGATGTTCAATGGAGTCTTCTCTATCTGTCCTAGAGTTGGTGGGGGAGTATTTATACCCCCACAAGAAAATACGACTGTTGGAGGCCAAAATGAGAGAAAATAAGCGGAATCGGTAGTATGCCATACCATGGTCGGTACTACTGCATACCTCAACGTCGACCACGACAACGGCTATCGCGAGTCATTTAATGCATTCGAAGGAGCCGTTGGAAACTTGGTGCGGTACTACCGCCAATGATCATCACGATGAGTTCCACTCAACTCATGGCGATACGACCGATTATTTTGGAGTTCAAAACACCGCATCTTGGAAATAACGTATCGCTTGAATTCTTGGTTGCCTTTGAGATGTAGTAGTTCCACGAAAAGCACAAATGGTAGTGTCGCACTTCAAAATAGCAAACAAACTCGAAAAAGCACCGTTACGTAAAAAATATTCCGCCTTTTGCTCGTTACAACCGACTTGCGGTAGTTCTTCTCAAAGAACACCAATACTACCGCACTTCAAGAGAGTAAATAAAACTCAAAATGTATCTCTAGAAAATACGTGCATCAAAGTTTTCGGTTCATCCGAGCTGCGGTAGTTCCGCCAAGGGAACACTGGTCATACCGCAGTGCGGCAGTTCCGCCGACAACACGTCGGTACTACCGATTATTCTCATAAAACAAGATTGGCTTTTAAAACAAGTTCTGAGTGCACGCATGATCCTAGATTGATCCATTTTTCACAAGAACATGCTATCAAGCTACTAGACATGATCGCTCTTAATAGTACAACATTTAACCTATAATTCGGTCTTCCACTCTTTTCACCTTAGACCGGTAAAAACAAAAAAGGATCCTAGACTAATTGGACCTTGACTTTGAACCTTTAGCATGCATGTCCAAATAGTTGTATTCACCACGGGAATCAAACCTTGTAAATACTCAATAAACAAGTTAGTCCCATATTCATATATTATCATTAATTACCAAAATAGGTTTTAGGGGCCTAGATGCTTTCAGAGAGAGAGAGGAGGGGGTGGCTGAGGCGAGTAGGCGACAGACCTTGATGTCGTGGTCTCTGCCGCTGGTGGTGAGGAGGCGGACCGTGGGGTAGAAGTCGAGGGTGAGCACTAGCTGTAGGTCGTGCTAGTTGATCTGCACCGTGCGGCCCCGCATGTCTATTCTTCTTCTTCTTCCCCGCTCACTCCTCATGACGAGCTCCACCTCCGCCGAGCTGAGCAGCCACCGCAGCATGTGGGAGCCTCGCCCCAGCGTGTCCCGTCTCGACTCGGCTATAATATATAAGAACAGAGAAAAAACATTTTGGCTCCTGCACACACGTTCAAAATTTTTCGAACTCCCGCGCTACAAATCACAGACGATTTCATAGAAAAATCGTCTGTGATGACATATCACAAACGGTCCGTGATACGAACCGTTTGTGATACTTCATAGGCGGTTCTTAATACGAATCGTCTATGATATGACGATATATCACAGACGGTTATTCTTAAGAATCATCTGTGAATTATCACAGATGATTCTATATGGTTTGTGATACGAACCGTTTATGATACTTCATATGCGGTTCTTAATACGAATCGTTTGTGATATGACGATATATCACAGACGGTTATTCTTAAGAATCATCTGTGAATTATCACAGACGGTTCTATTTACAAACCGTCTGTGATAAGGCGTCTAGTATGGTCTGTTTTGTAGTAGTACCATCCAGATCTTTAAAGTTAAAATTTGATATTTTTTCGCTGAAAGTTGATTTTTTTGAGCAGAAAATGAGAAATTTTGAATTAGAAGTATTCCTATTTTAGTTGAAAGTCACCGATTTCAAGTTGATAATTATCAACTACGGTATTAACAATTTTCACATTTTTCGAGTTGAAAGTTAATTTTTTTTGAGGTGGACGATTTCAAGTTGATAGTTTTCAACTACGGTATTAACAGTTTTCACTTTTTTTTTGAGTTGAAAGTTGATTTTTTGAGGTGGAAATGAGAAATTTCGAGTTGAAAGTTTTCAAATTTTAAGTTAAAAGTCTTTGAAGTTGATAAAGAGAAGAAAGAACACGAATCTTGATACAAAATAGAATGATGGATGCCGAATGTGCAGAAAATCCTCTCTTTCAAATACACATTGATCGTTACGGAGACAGGTCCATCACATTTTTACGGGTCAAACTGTCAAACGGTTGATGGCAATGATGCTTAACTAATTGAGATGAGACACCTTTCAGGCATTTGGATGACCAAGAGTCAAAATTAATTAAGTGTTCACGTATTCAAATCGATTAAGCAACCAATTTGATTGACAACCGCGGAACGCGATGTCCAACCAGACATAAGTACATCATTTGTCCTGAATCGGTGGTTCATATACAAGTAAAAGGATGTTAAATATCCATAGGAACATCAATCACAATCATATTCCAAGCCCTCGCAGGAAAAAAAGAAAGCATATTCCATGGGCAGTCAAGTTAGTCTACAGTGTATAGTGTATACTATTATAGAAATCAATTTTTTTACAGCTATAACCAGTTCGATCGTGATGTAGCCACGTAGGAAAGCCTTCGCTAAGAGTGATAGCCTGTGATGTTTTACCTTGGTCGTCACAAAAATTAGACCTTTTTCTGGCAGCAACAAAAATGTCATAAAATAACTGGAGTCACTACAAAAGCGTCAATTTCCCGAGTGTCCGAAACACTCGGAAAAATACTAAAAACACTCGAGATATCTATTCCCGAAGGTCGGCCGTCGGGAAAAAATACTCGGGATAGTTGGGGATGTAGGGTTAGTAGAAGAAAAAAACATGTGGCGGGAAAAAAGGGTAGGGAACTAAATTTTTGCTCCCGAGTGTTTCCGTTTTTATACACTCGGGGATATACTCTTTCTCCCTAGTGTTATACGAAACACTTGGCAAATATATTTTCTACCGAGTGCTAACTTCCTATCCCGAGTGTCCTATTAAACACTCGGGATCTACCTGAGTGTTTTTGTTCAGACACTCAGGAAACATATAGACACTTGGGAACTAAGTAGTTTCCACAATGGAAATTAACCGTGCTGTGCGGCATGGCCGTCATCATAGATAAATGGGGTTTCTCTGGAGCCGCCCGGCGTCCCCGTTGCGTTGTGGTCAAGTTTATTTTGCTTTATTAGTAACACTGAAGAAAGTCCTAGGCTTGCACTGGCTCAAGCCGAGTTTTCTTTTTTAATGTTTTTGCTTAGTTTCTAGGAAAAAAACACACATATGGGCGCTAATTAATAGCTCTTCTCGGAAGGTTTCATGTAAAAAAGATGTCATTTTGGGGGAACTTATATTAAACCTTATGTGTTGACTATGGGTTAAATTTGTCCCCCTTGCATTGTGAGCGCCGTCGGCTGCACGTGCACACGATGAGCTCAAGATGGCCATGCTACCGGCTTAAATCTAATGCAAAGTGCAACATTGGTTAGCCAAGGTCAGTGCAAAGTTAATTAAAGTATTGCTTAAACTTGGTGCAAAATGAAATAATGGACACAATACCTAATGTAAAGTGTAATTTACTCTAAATTTAATTAGACGGTATAGATCATGGGTGAAAATGTGTGAGATGGATTCTATCCAAGCAGTTAATAATGGAGCTACATGTCACATAGGACAATTTAAAAGTCAACGTAGCTCTTTGTGATTCGTTAGACAAAGTCTGAAATGTATGATTGTGATTGTAAGTACATGTAGAAAAAATGTATTATTCTGATGTCAAGTTTTCAAGAGGGTTGTTCTCGAGTATATGAAGATATTCAAGATTTGTGTTATCTGTTAATTGAGTGGTCTTTTTTTTTCCACGAGCTTTAATTATTCAATATATATAATTGTGAGTTTCGATTCTTCCTATACTGCTTGAGTTCAGTCAATGGCCCTTTAGAATCTTGACTTTAATTGGCATCACTGTCTCGGGCACATTAGAATTCATTATATGGGAAATATGTGGCTGCCCAGGGGAGTATCTACCCATCGGATCTTTAATGTTGAAATCCAATATTTTTCTGTTGAAAGTTGAGTTTAATGTTGTTGTTTTAGATGAAAGTAGGAAATTTTGAGTTAGAAGTATTCTAATTTAAGTTGAAAGTCATATATTTCAACTTGATAGTTTTTATCTCCGTTATTAACTATTTTCAATTTTTTGGGTTCAAAAGTTTAATTTTTTTGAGGTGGAAGTGAGAAATTTTGAGTTATATGTCTTCGAATTTTGAGTTAAAAGTCTTCAAAGTTGATAGAGAGGAGAAAGAAACGAATCTAGATGATTGTGGGTAGCTAGCCCTGGCCATAAAATCATGTCTCTGTATTGTATTGATTGCAGTCAGTAGGCTTAATGTCGTAAGAGCATGGAGCCTAAAATATGTCAAAGATGATGATTGTGAGTTGAGCCAAATTAATTGTCAAGCGATTCTTTTTCAATCGCCATTACATGGGGTGCACGAGCTTTTCCATGGATTGTATTTCATCCAACAAGGACTAGTTAGGTTTGGGGGTTACCTACCTTTATCAACTATTTCCAGAGACATAAAGCCATATGTGTGAATTATGTTGGATTGGGTATATCCAGTTCTAACCCCTAATTGAGTAGGTGCTAACATGCTAACTCTTTCCGCTAAGATGCTAAATTAATTTGAGAAAATCTTAAAAAGTCCGCAGAAGTAGCCCTTACACAGTCATCTACAAAAATATAATTTTTCAAAAAATTATGTGAGAAATGCAAAAGGGACATCTCTAACAAAGTATATAAAACCTGTAAATGAAACCATAATTTTCTTGTCGTTTTTCTCAAGAAGTTGTGTTTCAATATGAAATTTTACATTATTCTAGAAATCTTCGGGGGGCTACAT
The DNA here is from genome assembly GCA_036346395.1 of Hsuehochloa calcarea. Taxonomy (NCBI): domain Eukaryota; kingdom Viridiplantae; phylum Streptophyta; class Magnoliopsida; order Poales; family Poaceae; genus Hsuehochloa; species Hsuehochloa calcarea. The sequence goes on along the minus strand of CM070593.1, from coordinate 18,910,975 downwards.
ATATGTTTGTACATCAACAAAGAAAAAAACTAGAAAATACTATAGCGTTTCGATGGTACAGCTTGTTGTCTCCCTGTTCTTGCCACCAACATATCTCCATCTCTCTCGCAAGCAGCAGGCGACGCACGGTGGCTAGCCTGACGAGGCGGGCAATAGTGCGAGAGTTTGAGTTTGAAATCAAGATTTGACCAAAACTCAACATGTTTGTCCGAGGCTTTAAAAATAGCAAATAAAATCTAAAAATTTTGAAATTTTTCAGGGAGGTTCCTGGGACGACTTAGTACTCTTAAAAATATTGGAAACCTTACTATTCATATTTTATTTTCTTATTCTAAATCCTTTACCAATAGGGGTAATTCAAATGAGTTTTGAATTTTCCTTGGGTCTATTTGGTTCCTAAAAATTTGGCAAAAAATATATTTGTTCACGATAAATGTTATAAGAGTTAAATAAATTGCTTTGCAAGGATGATCATCAATTTTTATTGCTATTTTCCTTTGGAGCTTTGATTCGAGTTGTTTATTTTCTTTGATTTCAAAAACTTCAAATGCAACAATTTATGCAAATGCTCCAGAAATCCAATGCAAATGTTGTAGTTTAAAAGTTTTATATATTTGAAATACCAACCCAAGATTTGTGATGTCACTCGGAAAAGAAGGAAGGGTAGTCTGCGCGAAGGCGATCCTCTCCTTCCCATGTTGCTTCATCTTCAGAATGATTTGTCCACTGAACTTTAAGGAATTTGATGGTACGATTCCTTATCTTTCGTTCAGCTTCTTCATTGATACGAAAAGGATGCTCACTGTAAGTTAGATCTTCTTGTATATCAAGACCTTCCAAAGGAGCTTGTTCGGTTGGAACACATAGGCATTTCTTCAATTGAGACACGTGGAATACATCGTATACTCCTAAAAGTGCAGCAGGCAACTCCAACTTGTCGGCAATAGCCACTACTACAGAAAATCTTATCACAGACGGTTCGGAACCGTCATCACAGACGGTTTTTGAACCGTCTGAATTTTTATGTCTGTGATAACAGGCGGTTATCACAGACGATTTTTCAACCGTCTGTGATAAGTTTAACACAGACGGTTTTTTAATAGAACCGTCTGTGATACTGAAGTATCACAGACGATTCTATTAAAACACCGGCTGTGATACTTCAGTATCACAGACGGCTTTATTAAAAAACCGTCTGTGATACTACATAATCACAGACGGTTGAGCTAAGAACCGTCTGTGAGGCTTGCATATCACAGACTGTTCTTGGTTTAAACCGTTTGTGATATGTCCTTCCACTAACTAGTTTTTGTCGTATTTTCAGCTAGCCTCAGGAATTGCTAGCCATGCCCTCTGAAAACAAACAAGCAGAAACAGCTACATCACAGATTATTGTTGACAACTCAAAGTGTTCATTTAACTCAAAATCAATTAAAAAAGAATGTTTGAAGTATTGTCGCTAGAGTTACAAATTGAATTACGACTAGTCAAAGTGAGTTACAATATTGAATCAATTACAACTAGTCGACGACGTGAAACTCTCCATCGGGGTTAACGATTTCCGACTTGATGAAGCTGCAGAGCAACCCTCGAACATGTGTGACCTCGTTCTTCTGGAGTGCTTTTAACTCTAGGTTCAAGTCCTGTCGCTAGCAAGAGTAAAGTAGTAAGAATAAATATTTAAATTTATAATTATAAAATAACTATAGCGAGATTGACCTACCTGGGGATCGTGTGTCGTGGAATTAATCAATAGCCGCATATGATGGCATACGTAGAATGCGCATAGGTGATCTTGTTTTTGCTGGCGGCACTGCAAAAATGGATATACATATATAGGTACAATACCGAGGCGTAATATTTACGGAGTATGATATATTATTATTGTGTTGTATCGCGTACCGGAAATCGCATCTTGTGGGTTAGTGTGGCGCTCGTTCCCTTGTATAAACCTCCCTCAGCAACATAGCCGATGAACGCCCTACATGATTCCAAAAAGTTATCCTCGTCCATTTCAAATGAAGGAAGACTACAATACAATTATGTGCGGAGGAAATGATCGTACCTTTCGAGTATTCCTTTAAGAAGGGTGAAGTTATGGTTTTTGTTGAGTAGAGAATCAAGGTACAATACCATGTTCCTCTTTGGCACAATAATCACAAGAATCCAATGGAACCTACTCATGTATGTCGCTATAGTCATAAACCTATATATGTTCAAACGAATTTTGTGTAGCAAGTAGTGAAGCACTTACTTCTGGTTGTACGGCACCATTATGTACTCCTTGCCGTTCTGAGCAAGCAATCCTATTTTTATGTAATTCTCGACGTAGGATGCGTCTTGGTTTATTGTTTGCTCTGAGATCACGTGCGGTCGAGAAACCCACCGGTTCGTTGATTCGACGGGCACATTTCATAATGTATCTGTACGTAAGGAATGAGTTGTGATATTTATCGCTATCACGTGAGTGTAGAAATTGATTGTACACACTTACAGTGTCCAACATCGTAGAAGTGAGGCGTCGAGGGCAGTTAGGTTGTATAGGTCGAATAAGTCCTCGAAGCCCACGACGAAGTGGCCCACCTCGTGATGAAAATGCTCGCTCCGTGTCGTGGCGATTCGGTATGGCTCCTCCTCTTGGGTCTTGCGCATGTACCACTCATGCAAAGATTGACAAGCTAGTCCCGAGCCGTTAGTTCTTTGTCGAGACCAGCGGATATCCAAGGGAGTATTGCGGGCTTGGCGGTAGCTGAATCTTCTTCGATATCGATTTGCGTAACGAGACGCTGCGGTGCGTCTTCTCTGGAGATGACTCGGGGTGATATAGTGACACGCTTGTCTTATCCTTCGGCGTCTTCTCGACGGAACCGATGAGGCGGGCTTCAAACGAAAGTCGGGCGGACTCATCGAGGTCCTATTGGAGGCGGCGGTCGTGACGATATCGCGTCCTTCTGCAGGTCGTATGATGTCCTTCTTGGGCCATCGGATAAAAGTGTGCACGGCATCCCTAGTGTTGTGATTTCTTCGTCGGGGAATTTCGGTAGGATGGCCATGAAATTGTCATGTACCATGTCCACTGCACCTGGCGTAACCTGCGCCACCGGGCACCGTCTTTGCCTCGCTTCTTCCCGGTATGGATACACCATACCCGCCCGACCTCAATAGCAATCGACCCAACCATCCTCACTTGGAGCTTGCAGCGTCGGCTCCTACAAAACGGTACACAATTAGCTAAGGCGTCCTATATGTCTATATTTGGAGCATTCCGAGATGTACATTACCTCGATGTCGTCGATCGGTAATTGCGTCGTCATGTCCGAATTATGTGTGGACGCGACGCTACTCGGCGATGGGATTACTGCGATACCACAACATCTTAGCAGGAGGTCCTTGCTTCACCTTAGCGATATTTTGGCGCTTGTATCGGGATGCTTTGCACACGGACAATAATGCATGTCTGCATACTCTTTACGGTAGAGGATACAATCGTTCGGACATGCATGTATTCTTTCTACTTCCATTCCCAATGGGCAAATAACCTTCTTTGCTTGATAGGTGGTCTTTGGGCAACACGTTTCCCTCCGGAAGGATGTCCGCTAGGAGACCTAACAACGCCGTGAAACTCTTATCGGACCAACTATTGCTTGCCTTCAATTTCAGCGGTTCAAGCACGGTTGACAACCTTGTGTATTCCGGCTTGCGGCCGAGGAACAAAGGTCTCACCGAGTCCTCCTTAAGCCCTCGAATTTACAAAACTCCCTCTCACCGTAGTTCTCTTATGCATCGCGTAGCATCTGATCCAGATTATCATCGTGCCCCCTGTCCTCATCAAAAGCACAGTCCACATCCGCAAATCGTTGACTTCCTCGGCGATGTCGTCATTATTAACTTCGTATAATCTGCTCTTCACCGTGGTCGTCCAACATGTATACCCTTTTTGAAACCCTTGAATCAAGTGCGCTTCGATCTGCGCCGCGTTGTTAAACATCTTCAGATTACGCAATCAATGCACGGACAGTACATAAAATTTATCCCCTTCTTCAACATATCCTGCTCAGCGGCTCTTCTAAAAGCAACCACGCCATTAATGTAATCTTGACTCACACGGTTCACACCGTACATCCAGTTTCGATCCATCTACACTACGCATGTAACAAATTAGTGTCAAATTGATTAGCGATTAATTTATAGCAAGCGAAAATGTGCAATATAAACTCATTCTCAACATTTGCATCTAAGGTTATTGAAAGAAAACTCTTCACTAGTTATGTACCACACGTGGTGGCATAGCGTAGCCATGCCTCGGCCACAACCATGATCCACGCCTCGACACACGATATCTATCTCAATTGAACAATCATGCAACCCAAATATAGGCATCATCTCATACAACACTTATTAACCTAAAATACAGGAACCGTAAATGCAATATTGCTTGACCCAAACCCCACCGTACTGTGAACCGGTGTGTAAATTTTATTTTTTTAAGCCAATTAATTATCCTAACTCAAATTTTAGTGATTATTAGACCTAATTCAATTTTATTAAGTTACCACTCCTAAGTCAAATTTTAGTTCATTAGTTATAAGGGAAACCATTATTCAAAACTAAGATTTGCAGGGCTAATATTATTTATTCCAACATTGACGGTGCAAAATCGATCATGTGCTCATACCAGTATTAGAGGACGAGCCACAGGTTGGAGGAGCTAGGGCAGGAAGTGGCGCTGGAGCGGTGAACACAAGCAGTGAGGAGCTAGGGCGGGAAGTGGCGCGAGTTGGAGGAGCTAGGGCGGGAAGTGGCGCTGGAGCGGTGACACCTGCAGTGATGAGGAGCTAGGGCGAAGTGGCGCTGGAGCGGTAGACACAGGCGCGGTCTTGGTGAGGATGTCTCGGCTCAATTTATATGAAGCATAGAAATCACAGAGCGGTTCTATTTGAGCAAATGCGCGATAATCAATATCACGCAGCGGTTACGAAATAGAACCGTTTGTGATGTTACCGACAGTTCTATTTAAGAATCGTCAGTGATATCCTGACATTTCTTAAATAGAACCGTCATAGTAACATCACATACGGTTCTATTTGAACCGCTGCGTGATATTGATTATCGCTGCACGGTTACGAAATAGAACCGTCTGTGATAGGCCCGCTGCGCCAAAACAAAGCCCAGACAGACCCAACACAGACGGTTCCTTTGGAACCGTCTGTGATGGGCCATCTGCTATAACCTCTTTTGTAGTAGTGAGCTACTTTCTTCTTGATGATGCAGTAAGGCCCAACATATCGAAGAGCCAATTTTCCCTTGACGCCAAATCGTTGAGTGCCCTTCAATGGAGTGACTTTGAGATATAAAAAATTATTTTGTTCAAAGCTCAACTCACAACAGCGATGATCTGAACAGCTCTTTTGTCTTGATTAAGCCATGCGTAACCACTCGTGAATCAATCGAACTTGACTTTTCGGCCTCATTGATCGAGTCCGGGCCAAACAATGGTCTTTCGCCGGTCACTAACTAATTCAACGGGGTTCGACATCTCCTCCCATATAAGGCATCAAATGGTGCCATGCCGAGACTAGCTTGAAAGCTGTTGTTGTAGAAGAAATCGGCGAATGACAAGCTTTTCTCCCAATTCTTCCTACAGGAAAGAATACAAGCACGGAGCATGTCTTTCAAGATTTGATTGACTCTCTCCGTTTGGCCATCGGTTTGAGGATGGTACGTGGTGCTAAAGTAAAGACGAGTCCCTATAGCCTTTTGCAAACTAGTACAAAACCAGGAGGTAAAGAGTGAACCACGATCAGAAAGAATCGTCTTTGGCACACCATGTAAACTCACGATGCGGGCCATGTCCATATCCACCAAAATACCTACATGAAGATCAGTCTTGACGGGTAGAAAGTGTGCCACTTTAGTTAGTCAATCAATGACAACCCAAATGGCATCATTTCCCTTAGAAGTTCGGGGCAAACTAGTAATAAAAGTCAATTCCGATGGAGTCCCACTTCCACTCGGGAACGGGAAGAGGTTGTAACATGCCTGCTGGTCGCTGATGTTCGGCCTTCACTCAGTGGCATATGTCACACTCGGCAAGGAATCTGGCAATCTCTCTTTTCATTCGGGTCCACAAGAATCTTTGTGGGAGATCTTCTTACATCTTTGTGGCCCTGGGATGAACGGACAAAGGAGAGTCATGGGCTTCACGAAGGATTAAATCCTGCAATTCCATAACCTTCAGAACAATGAGACCTGATCTGAACCATACGACTCTATACCATCTTCCAAGAAGCACTTGGTTGTCCCGTTCTTGATATTCTCCTTGATTCATTTCACTCCACTGTATGATTGTTGAGCGGCCTTGATCTGGTTCTCCAAGGTGGATTGCACCTCCATGGTAATGAGAAAACCATGTTCAACCACTCCTTAGTTGAGCCACTGAAATTCCTCGTGGAGGGCAGGTTGTCGCTCCTTGATCGACAAGGTATTGCAATAGACCTTTCGACTGAGCGCATCTGCAACCACATTGGCTTTACCAGGGTGATAATAGAGACCCATAACACAATCTTTGATCAACTCCAACCACCTTCTTTGCCTAATGTTCAGATCCGGTTGGGAAAAAATATACTTCAAACTTTTGTGGGCCGAATACACTTCGCAATGATTACAGATGAGGTAGTATCGCCAAATTTTCAACGCATGGACTACGATAGCTAGCTCCAAGTCATGAGTGGGATAATGGAAAATTTCCTTGATGTGTAAGCCACTACTTTGTGTTCTTACAAAATGACACACCCGAGTCCTTGGCGACAAGCATCACAACAGATATCGAAGCTTCGGTGAATACGGGCAAGATAAGAACTGGAGCTATGGCCAACCTCTTCTTGAGTTGTTGGAAACTCTTCTCGCAATCAACGGACCATGCAAACTTCTTGTCCTTCTTGAACAACTCTGTGATTGGCTTCGCGATCTTGGAAAAAATCTCGATAAAGCGGCGATAATAACCCGCTAGAGCGAGGAAACTCCTGACGTCGGACACCGACTTGGATTGACCTAGGAGAGTACATCACTGACCTTGTTTGGATCCACGGCAACACCTTCCACAGAAAGAAAACGGCCCAAGAATACCACTTCCTTCAACCAAAACTCGCACTGGCTAAATTTTGCGTAAAGGCGGTGCTTGCGCAGCTTTTTCAACACAAGCTTCAGGTGTTGGGCATGTTGTTCATCATTCTTCGAGCTCCGTAGCTAGTATAGAAAGCCATCTTCAGGATGTCTTCCAATCTGATTTTTATTTGGTGGTTGCCCAATCTCAGGTCAATCTTGGAGAATACCCGAACTCCAGTCATTTGATCAAAAAGGACATCGATCCGGGGTAGCGGGTACTTGTTCTTCACTGTTACTTCATTTAGCGGACAGTAATCGACACACATCCGCAGAGTCTTATCCTTTTTCTTCACAAAGATTACCAAACATCCCCATGGAGATGAGCTTGGGCGAATGAAGCCCTTCTCTTGAAGCTCACCAATTTGCTTCTTCAACTCCTCCAATTCATTTGGAGGCATCCGATACAGCCTCTTTGAGATAGGGGTGGTCCCGTGCAGCAGTTCGATGACAAACTCGACGTCTCGAGCGGGCGGCATCCCAGGCAATTCTTCAAAAAAAAATCAGGGAAGTCACATGCTGTTGGGAGTTCATGAATCACCAACGCTGGCTTCACTTCAAGTGTGAAAAGATGTGATTCTTGAAACTTCGGTGCAATCCCAACTTGCTCGCTGGAGGCATTGGTGAGGGAGATGAATTTCTTGGCACAATCGATTTTTCCCTCATGTTGGGATAGCCAATCCATACCAAGAATCACATCCAAGCTAGCTAAATTGAGAATGATGAGATTTGCAAAAAATCCCACACCTTCTATCTCTATTGATACATCCCGACATTCATTCACAGCTCTCATTTCCGACCCCAGAGATTTGATGATCAAAGGAACATGCATGGGAACAATAGGAGCATTACTCAAAGCAACAAAATACTTTGATATAAAAGAATGAGAAGCTCTAGAATCGAATAAAATAGTAGTAGGATGCGAATTAACAAGAAGCGTACCCAACACGACGCCGGGTGGCTCCTACGCTTCCTCGGTCGAGATGTGGTTGACTCGGCCTCGTGCCACTTGCTGAGCTGGGGGATGACCACATCCTTGCCCCTGCACTAGCCCTGATTAGAGTGAGGGGCAACTTCATTCTTCAATGGGCAGGCGTTCGCGTAATGGCCCTTATTGTAGCAGTAGAAGCAAGTGACTCCAGCAATCGGGTCGCAGGAGCCACCCAGTTGTCACAAAGGTGCATGTGGCTGAACCACGGCCTGCAGAGGGTAGGTACAAACACCGGTGGTCTCAGTGGTTGTGGAGCTTGAGCGCAGGCCACCGGGGCTTGCCCAAAATGTGGACAACAAGATTGTCCTCCAGATGATTTTTGAGCCTCCCATTTGCGCTTGCGAGACTCGGCGAGGGCTCTCCCCTTGTGGTCCTAGACAATGGCCTTGTCGACCAAGGTCTGGAAGTCGGGGAACTCCACAATGGATAGCTTATCTTGCAGCCGTCCATAAACTTCTCTTGTTTAGCTTCATCGGTGGGCACGACCTTAGGGGTGTAACGAGAGAGGTGGTTGAACTCATGAAGATATTTAGTGACCGACTTGCGTCCTTGCCTGAGCGCAAGAAACTCCTCCTTCTTCAATTTCATGAGACCGACTGGAAAACGAGCCCATCGGAAGGCAATGCAGAATGCCTCCCATGTGATAGCCGAGCCGACGGGTTGCATGGCAAGGAAATTCTCCCACCATGAGAGAGCTGCCCCTCTAGTTGATGGGAGGCGAAGAGCATCTTCTCTTGATCCTGGCACTGGCGACCTCGAGCTTCTACTCCAACAGACGCAGCCAGTCATCTGCGTCCAATGGGTCCTCGGAACGGGAGAAGGTCAGAGCCTGAGTGCGGAGGAATTCCGTGAGTCCTCCCGTCGGTTCATGACCACCTCCTCCTCCGAATCCAGAGGCACCAGAGCGGGCGGAGGTGTTCCGCGCAATAGCCTCTAAGATCCCGGTTTGGTCCATCCTATTACGCTCAATCTGAGCGAGAACCTCTGCCATGGTCGGAGGAGGCGGGAGTTCCTCATCGTTGCCTACCCGTTGATCTTGTCCACTTCGAGTTCTTCCTGCCATCCTGTTCCGCCAAAATGGGTTAGCAAGAATAACGGGATAGGAGACATGAAAGACATCAGAATAGAAGCAATCGACTAATGGGAATGAGATATTACCCTATCCCACATGCATACATATAATTAATAAGAAATGAATCCCAAATATTTTTATAAAGGCATAACATTCAACACAAAACTCATATTTCAAAGGTTTACTTTCCCAGAACGACTAACCTGTATTGAATGAGCGAGCAATCGTTTGGGAAGAAAATTCAGAACTAGTATTGAATGAACGAGCAATCGTTTGGGAAGAAAATTTTGGAATGCAACAAAATGTTAGCGCACCTAAAGAGCATAGTATAGACTAGCTAAGGGTATTTTTGGCACTAGCCACCTTACCCTCTTATTCCCATAAGTTTTAGTTGAATTTTCCTCTCATTTTCAGTTCTAACGACGAACTACAGGCTTGCTGTCCAGATTTGTTGCTTGCTGTCCAAACTTGATAATCGAGCTCCGAAGTGAATTCTTCCACTCCATGTGCCTCCTAACTTCATCAAAAGACAGCCTGCACATAATATTTTCAACTCTCATCCATTCCCCAATCTAAAATTAATCGGTATCCAACTAATCTTTAAAGGAGAACAGAGGGAAAATATATTTTCAAAACTTAAATGAGAACAAGATAAGATTGAGGTGATAAGATAGGAAAGGAGTAAAATCTGATATCTTACTTAAGTTTTCACAAACAATTTGATATTTTGAAAATAATTCTTTCGAATAACCTATTAACGACCAAGCTAGGGGCTTCTACGGTCAGTATGGCTCTAATACCAAACTTGTGGGGACCTCGAATTATTTACATAGGATCACAGTCCTCCAGATCATATGTAAATAACTCTAGGTCTCCAAGTTCTGAAATCCAACTTAACCCATGTAAATACGTCGAACTTGGCAGTTCGAGACCATACTCCCATGAGTCAAATAGCATTTCAAATCTTCGAATATGTGTCTCGTGTAAGCTCCAAGGATCAAGGCTAATACTCACATATCTCAATCAAGATTGATCACAGTCATACACAAGGCATACATATATATTACATATGTCATACAAGACAAAGACTTATGCCCATAATTTACAACAGAGACCGACTGGCCAAATTTAACCCTTAACATAAGTACGCAACGGAAAATAAAGCATTAAGAACAAAACTCAATTCACAGAAGGTATAGCATGATTTTATATGAATTTAGCAATAAAAATCAATTGATTTGGATGCTCTATGCAAAAGTTATGGCAGTTTGAAACTCGATTTTTCATAAAATCCAATAAATAGCTAGCTATCACTATTCATCCAAATTTGAAAGTTTTGGTGAAAATTTCCAGAGAGGTGGTGCATATGAAATTTTTATGGTACACAAAGCATCACATGAGATGATCAACGGAAAATGATTCACCTCATTCGGAGCTAAGATGAATTTCCTATGATTTTTCAAAGACTAAGTAGTGCACAATATAATTGCAAAATCATATTTTCTGAGGTAGCAACATGCTCAAAACCTATTTTACACTAAAGTACAGTAACATAGGAAAATAACAAAATTGAGTTTACTAAAATTGGAGCCACAGAGAAATACTTATGCATTTTTTAAGTCGAAACAATTTCTAGAGCAATAAAAGTACTAAACCTAAAGCAATTTTCCCAAAATTATTTTCTGGAACATTAACATGGTTCAAACCATTTTTATAATAAAGTACATGCAAAAAGGAATCTTGCAAAATTTGAATCATCAAATTTGGAGCTAAAATGAATTACTTACGCGATTTTGAAGTTAATGCATTTTTCAGTGCATAAATAAAGCATTTCGGATTTTATAAAACATAAAATACTTTTTACACCCAGCCGAAGCTAGCCACGGTCACTGACTCGTGGGCCCATTAAACAGTGCCTTACCAAAACTGAAACCCGAATAGAAAATACGGCCTGACAAGTGGGGTCCACATGTCATACTCACGGCTCATAGAACAATGCGTAGACTCACGGTCCATGGCCGGTCCACGAGAATCCAGCCCGTGCGCTAAACCCTATGGCCCACATGTCATACACCGACTCAACCGGGATTTAGCCCTCGATTACTGTGTTCGGCCCCACAAGTCAGCCACACTGTAGATTCGAATAAGACAGCCCTTAACTACTAAGCAATCATTAGCAGTTAACGAACGAGATTTAGCCTTAATTACTTTGCTACAGTGCTTGTCAGAATACGACAAAAAAGCTCTGTCTTCGTCGGACTCTCGTCGACGTTCCCGGGCACGGCGGCGCTAGCTAAGGGCATGGATGGGTTCACAATACTCTTGCGCACCCACCGGTGGTACTCACGGTGGCTGAGCCAGCCCGAGGCGGCGGCGCACCTGAGAGAGGCGGCGGAGAGCTACAGCTAAACGTGCATGGCACAACTAAGCTCTGCATTGTCTAGGGAAGCAGGTGCCACAGCATCAACAAGGCACAGAGAGGCTACCTGAGTTAGGGAGAGACTCGGAGGAGGTCGGAGTTGAGCCGGCGTCGAGGAGGGTGACGGCGGTGCGGTGCTTCACCGAGGAGAGCTCGCCCTGGTGAAGAAGACAGGGAATGAGTAGTAGAGAGAGCTCAAGGGTAACCCACAGATGGTGTGCAAGCAAAGAATTGGCAAGGAGCTTACCACACCGGCGATGGGGAAGAACGGAGCTCCGCGGCCAAAAACTGGAACAAACTCAGATTTCCCGGGCTCCTGTTAACCGACGGTAAAATAGAGTGAGGGGGAAGATTAAACAAGCCAAAGCACGGCCAGTGACGCACTTGGGCGAGGATGGAACTCACCGGACACGGAGCTGTAGAAGACGGGTCTGACGAGCGGGCCCCGCGCTATCAGCGACTCAACGGCGCAGCGCAGGAGTGGCTTGGCCCGTGGATATGGGCCGTTCGATTGGAAATAGACGGCCTGGATTGAGAAGAGAGAAGCCCGGAGTGGTTCGAACGGGTGCGGAAGCCGGACTGGAGGATCTCCATCGGACGGCTCACAAGCGAAGTGGTTAGTTGGTTGAGCTGAACCGCGAGACTTGGGTCGGAGTCTGAGTCGGGTTCGAGTCCGAGGAACAGTGATTCCAGATTTGAATTAAAAAGGCTGAGATGGATTGGGAATTTCTAGAGGTAGCTCCACAGATCCAAATTTTTTGACATTTTTACTGAGTGATCCTGACTTCAAGATCGACCGTATATAAATTGTCCAGAATTTTTCATGCAGTGCATTTCCTGCTAGAAAATTCACTAGCTGCTGGTCTAGGGTTTGACCAGGAAACAATAGTCGACCGAATTTCTTGAGAAATAGCAAATAATTTGTAAAAATTTTGAAATTTCTTAGGGAGGTTAACAAGATGATTAAGAATTTAGGAAAAATATTACCAGAGGGTGATCACAAGGTTTGACTAGAAGATCTGGAATTGCAACACTTCGAGTCAATAAAATTATTTCAGTTTGAAGTCCACATTTCAAGGATGTAATTTCTAGAGATTTCAAATGACAACAAGGATGCATCCAAAAGTTTTAATTTATCCTTATTTTCATACATTTGAAACACAACCCCAGGTTTGGGATGTTATAAGACCTCCCCCCCCCCCTTACAAGAATCTCGTCCCGATATTACGCCTACTCGGTAAAGAAGGATGGGTAGTCCGCATGCAGGCGATCCTCCCTCTCCCAAGTTGCTTTGTCCTCGGAATGATTCGTCCACTGAACTTTAAGACTTTAAGGAATTTGATGACACGATTCCTCGTTCTTCGTTCAACTTCCTCAAGGATGCGAAAGGGGCGCTCTTCGTAGGTCAAGTCTTCTTGCACATTAAGACTTTCCAAAGGAGCTTCCTCGGTTGGAATGCGAAGGCACTTCTTTAATTGGGACACGTGGAAAACATCGTGAACACCCTCAAGTGCAGCCGGCAATTCCAACTTGTAGGCAACTGCTCCTTTCTTCTCGAGGGGCTAGCTTGCCTTTGACGCCAAAACGTTGATGACCCTTCAGAGGAGAGAATCTGAGATAAACAAAGTCATTAGGCTCAAAGCTCAACTCACGTCGTTGACGACCCGCATAGCTCTTTTGCCTAGATTGAGCCGTACGCAGTCGGTCTCGAATCAACTGATCTTTACTTTCGGCCTCATTGATTGAGTCTGGGCCAAACAATGGTCTTTCACCGGTTTCTGACTAATTGAACGGGGTGTTGCACTTTCTCCCATATAAGGCCTCAAAGGGTGCCCTGCCAAGACTAGCTTGAAAACTGTTGTTGTAGGAGAATTCGGCGAACGGCAAGCATTTCTTCCAATTCTTCCCGTATGAGAGAACACAAGCAGGGAGCATGTCTTCCAATACTTGATTGACTCTTTCAGTCTGGCCATTGGTTTGAGGATGATGTGCAGTACTGAAGGAAAGACGGGTGCCCATAGCCTCTTGCAAACTATGCCAAAATCGGGAGGTAAAAAGTGATCCACGGTCAGAAATGATCGTCTTCGGTACCCCATGCAGACTCATAATGCGGGATATGTAGAGCTCTGCCAACAGACCAACATGAATACCGGTTCGCACTGGTAGAAAATGAGCCACTTTAGTTAGTCGATCAATGACAACCCATATGGCATCATTCCCCTTAGAGGTACGGGCAGACCGGTGATGAAATTCATGCCGATAGAATCCCACTTCCACTCAGGCATGGGCAAAGGTTGAAGAAAACGCGATGGACGTTGATGTTCGGCCTTCAAACGACGACAAACGTCACACTCGGCAACGAACCGTACGATCTCTCGCTTCATTCGAGTCCACCAAAATCTCTGACGGAGGTCTTGATACATTTTTGTGGCCCCAGGATGGATGGACAAAGGAGAATCATGGGCTTCGCGGAGGATGTCATTCAGCAATCCCATGTCCTTTAGAACAACAAGGTGCTTTCCGAACTATAAAACACCATTGTCATCTTCAGAGAAGCACTTGGCTGTTCCGTTCTTGATATTCTGCTTGATTTGGCTCACTCCTTCACTCTTTTGCTGCAAAGCCTTGATCTGATTTTTTAAGGTTGGTCGTACAACTAAGGCAGTGAGGGAACCATGCTCAACCACTCCCAAGTTGAGCCGCTGAAATTCCTCATGGAGGGCGGGCTGCTGCTCCTTGAGCATCAAGGTATTGCAATAAACCTTGCGACTAAAAGCATCGGCAACAACATTAGCCTTGCCCAGATGATATTGGAGACCCAAATAATAATTCTTGATCAATTCGGACCATCTTCTTTGTCTAAGGTTCAGATCTGGTTGGGTGAACAAATACTTCAAACTTTTGTGATCCGAGTACACCTCGCAATGATTACCGATGAGATAATGTTGCCAAATCTTCAGTGCATGAACCACTGCAGCTAATTCCAAGTCATGGGTCAAATAATTGAGTTCATGAGGTCTCAACTGCCTCGATGCATAGGCCACTACCTTACCCTCTTGCATAAGAACACATCCGAGTCCTTGACGAGAAGCATCGCAATAGATATCGAAGCTTCGGCGGACATTGGGAAGAACAAGAATTGGAGCGGTGGTCAATCTTTTCTTGAGTTCTTGGATGCTCTCCTCACAAACAGCGGACCATCCATACTTCTTGTCCTTCTTGAGAAACTCAGTCATTGGCTTCGCGATCTTGGAGAAATTCTCAATAAAGCGACGATAGTATCTCGCTAAACCGAGAAAACTCCTCACTTCGGTTACTGACTTGGGCTGACACCAAGAGAGCACATCGTTGACCTTGCTGGGGTCCATGGCTAAGCCTCCCGCTGAAAGAACATGGCCCAACAATGCCACTTCCTTCAACCAAAAGTCGCACTTGCTAAACTTCGCATAGAGCTGCTGCTCGCGCAGTTTTTCCAACACAAGCTTTAGGTGTACAGTATGCTCTTCATCATCCTTCGAGTAGATGAGGATATCATCAATGAAGACCACCACAAAGTTGTCCAAATACCCCATGAATACCATATTCATAAGATTCATGAAAAGAGTAGGAGCATTCGTCAAGCCAAAAGACATGACTGTAAACCCGTACAGTCCGTAGCGAGTAGAGAAAGCCGTCTTCGGAATATCTTCAGGCCTGATACGAACTTGATGATAGCCCAATCTCATATCAATCTTGGAGAATACCCGAGCTCCGGTCAATTGATCGAATAGGTCGTCAATTCGAGGCAACGGGTACTTGTTCTTTACCGTCACAGCATTCAACGGATGATAATCAATGCACAAACGCAGAGTCTTATCTTTCTTCTTTACAAAGAGTGCAGGATAGCCCCACGGTGATGAGCTGGGGCGGGATGAAACCTTTTTTGAAGTTCACCAAGTTGCTTCTTCAATTCCTCCAATTCATTCAGAGGCATCCGGTAAGGCCTTTTAGAAATCAGGGCGGTACCAGGTAACAACTTGATGACGAATTCGATGTCTCGAACTGGAGGCATTCTAGGAAATTCTTCAGGAAACACATCCACGAAGTCAAACACCACGAGAACTTCATGAATCTCCAAAGCCGGCTTCACTTCAAGTGCACAAAGATGCGGTTCTTGTAGCTTCGGCGAAATTCCAACCTGCTCGCCGGATGAACTTGTGAGGGAGATGAATTTCTTAGCACAATTGATTTGTCCTGAGTGTTGGGACAGCCAATCCATGCCAAGTATCACATCCAAATTTGCTGAATTGAGGAGGATAATATTTGCCAAAAATCCCACTCCTCCAATCTCAATGGAAACATCCTGACATTCAATTTCAGCTCTCATTTCCGACCCCGAAGAACGAATAATCAAAGGAACATGCATAGGAACAAATTGAAGATCACTAAGTGCATCAAAATACTTTGATATAAATGAATGAGAAGCTCTGGAATCGAATAAAACGGTAGCAGGTCGAGAGTTGACAAGAAGCATACCCAACACAACATCGGGTGCCTCCTGCGCTTCCTCGGCTGAGATATGGTTGACTCGGCTGCTGCCCACATTCTGGGCCTTCTGAGTAGCCTTCTGTTCTTCACAATTTCCTTGCCCACGTCCTCCATTAGGACGAGGGGCCGCTCCAGTCTTCTTAGGGCAAGTATTTGCATAATGCCCTTGGTTGTGGCAGGAGAAACAGGTAACACTGGCAGCTGGGTTGCGGAGGCCTCCTTGCTATCCCGCAGGTGCATGTGGTTGCGACACGGCCTGCGGTGGGCGAGGTACAAACGCAGGTGGCCTCGGTGGTGCTGGAGCCTGAGAATAGAGCACCGGGGCTTGCCCGACGCGAGAACGGGGAAGGTTGGCCCTTGCTGATTTTTGGATCTCCCACTTGCGCTTGCGAGAATTGCCAAGTGCTCTTCCCTTGTGCTCAGTGGATATAGCCTTGTCAACCAATGTCTGAAAGTCGGGGAAGTCAACGATAGACAGCTTGTCCAAAAGCTCCTCAGACAAGCCATCCATGAACTTCTCCTACTTGGCCTCATCAGTAGGCACGTCCTCAGGGGCGTCCGAGAAAGATGGTTGAACTCATGCAGGTACTCAGTTACTGTCCTGCTCCCTTGCTTGAGCGCTAAGAACTCCTTCTTGAGATTCATTATGCTGGCGGGAACATGAGCCTGACGGAAAGCAGTACGAAACTCCTCCCAAGTGATGACTCGGCCTGCGGGCTGCATGGCAAGGAAGTTCTCCCACCATGAAAGGGTTGCCCCCTCTAGTTGATGAGAGGCGAAAAGTGCCTTGTCTTGATCTTGGCACTGAGCGACATCGAGCTTCCGCTCGACTAGACGTAACCAATCGTCTGCGTCGAGGGGATCTTCAGACCGCGAGAAGGTGGGTGGTTGCATGCGAAGGAACTCCGAGAGTCCTCCCCTTTGATGATGACCACCTCCTCCCCCTGATCCGGAGGTACCGGAAAGATTGGAGGTGTTCCGAGCAATTGCCTCAAGGGTCCTCGTCTGGTCCATGCGGTTTTGCTCGATCTGGGCGAGAACCTCAGCCATGGTCGGAGGAGGCGGGAGCTCCTCATCCTGGCCAGCTGGCTGACCTTGGCTGTTGCGAGTTCTTCCAGCCATCCTGTTTCATACAAGTGGGTTAGCAACAAAACCCAAAAAATAGAGGCGGAAAACAGCAGAAGATGGGCTACCGACTAGGGAAAAAGAGGTACTACCCTAACCCAATTACAACAAATAACTAGCAAGAAATAAACTCCAAACATTAGCAAAGAGGCATAAGATCCAATGCCAAACTCATAAGACACAAAATTCAACTTCTCGGTACGACTAACTCATATTGAAAGAACGAGCAATCGTTTTGAGAAGGAAAATTTCAGAACATAACTCAAGTCCTAATGCCCTTAAAGAACATGGCAAAACCGTCTAGGGTGCTATAGACACTAACCAACTAATTCCACCTCTTACCCTTTAAATTCTCAGAAGTTCTAGTTGAATTACCCTCTCATTCTAAGCCCCATCGAAGAACTAGGTGCTTTCTGTCCAAATTTCGTATCCAAGCTCCAAGCTGAATTTGTCAACTCCAAACGCTTCAAATCTTCACCAAATGACAGCCAACACTTCATTTTTCAATACGCAAAGAACCCATAACTGAATCTAATGGTAACGACTATCTTTTGAAATAAAGATGCGAGGGAACAACTTTTCAAATCTCCATCAAGAGCAAGGTAAGATGAGCAATCTAAGATAGGTAAGGAGTAAAATCTGATAACTCACTTAAGTTTTCATAAACAATTTGATATTTTGAACATAAGTTTTCCAAACATCCTAAGGACAACCAAACTAGGGGTTTCTACGGTCAATATGGCTCTGATACCAACTTTTGTGAGAACCCGGGGTATTTAACTTGTAATACTTAACCACCTGAATGGTCCCAGCATTACAAATCAAATATATCGATTCTCGGCGCATATGTACTTCCCAAAATTGCAGTACACATACCCCATACAAAAATTAAACATCCAAACCATACAAGTCATTCATTAACCAGTCTACAAGCGTACAACATAAGGACATACAAGTTCATATTACAAAAGTAGGGCCGACCAACTAAATGATAGGAGATAACCAAAGTAGTAGCGAAACATAAGCCATAAGATGGCGATAAACAAAAGCCAAACGGTTTGCCATTACCTATAAGGCAACCGATTAGAAACGTCCAAGCTAGTCGTCGAGAGCAAAGTCGAAGTCGGTCTCACAATAGTTAACCCCTTGGTGTCAACCTCCTTTGCAACAATTAAGCAAAGCAACTGAGTACAAAAAGTACTCGCAAGACTTATGAGTAACAAGCCTATACATAGCTACATGCAAGATGAAACAAAGGAGGAGATTATATGGTTCATTTGATGCATAAAACAACATTTTATTTGCAATAAGTAATAGATTGAAAGCAATTTGACAAATCTATTTTAATTGATTAAATAACAACGAGACAGCAATAATAAACATAAATAACATCCTAGAGATGACTACCCAATAGCCACCACAACATAGCACGAATTACCCATTCGTACCACCCCAAAATCAAGTTTTATCAAAAACTGTTGAGTCTAACTCTTGTAGAGACTTAACCAAGCATGTTCATAACCAAGAACTTGGCTATTCGAATAGATTATACTGTGGATATCGTGAGGATATGTGCACGATCTTAGGATGATGAGTCAATTGGCAATGGCTTTGTTGGTTTGTAAAATCTCGCGTTTTCGGGGTTTGCTTCAGTCTGTCAGACCACAGGCGGTCTGACCGGTTGTGTGGGGCGGTCAGACCGCCCGTGGAGAGGTCGGACCGGCCGTGGGTGCCGGTCGGACCGGCCTGACCTAAAAGTGGTTTTTGGGGCAGATCCAAAAATAGGTTGTGTAGGCAGGTGAGGGGAGTCTCCTGGATGTGGTCGCATCATTTTTGGAGCTCCCAGTCAAAAGTTCTATTGAGTTGAAAATTCCAGAAGGTTTCGGATTTTCAAGCTGGAATTTTGCTAAGTCCTTTCGGTGATCCGACCGCCGTTGTGGATCGGTCCGACCGGCCTGGAATCGGTCAGACCGGCCTTGTGGGGCGGTCAGACCACCGATCACTTGAAGCTTGGACTTCTTTGCATTGATGTGTTTTGATTGTGGCTTATGTATGGTTGTCAATGCTTTATTGTTGTATATTGCATTGTGGAACTAACGTGGGTCAAGTTGTGAAGAACTTGTTCCCGAAAACGGTTTGTTTGTCTATTGCTGTGCAGGTGGCTTGCAGGTCTACGACGTCAACGGTGAGGTGGATCAGGACTACACTTGGAGAGCTGAGGTCCAGAACGATCATGGATACCGGGTGAGGTCGTGTGACTCGAGCATGGTGCAGAATGGGCAAGATGGATCGAACGTAGTTCTGCATACCGGGTTGGATCAGCGGTGCGGAAGTCGGTGCGAGTCTCTGGGAGGTTCCGATGGGATTCGGACAAGAGAGGCTTGGCGACGTGATGAGAACTGCTGATCAACCTACACGTGGTGAAGCAGGCGATTGCTTCAACAGATGTTGTGTGTGGGTCCCATGTGTGAGTGGGTCCCAAAAGTGAAACCCTAGGCCTCTCCTATAAATAGAGAAGGGGGAGATGTAAAACCCTTTGAAGCATTCATTTGGTTTTCCTTAGCCTTTTCTAGGGTTAGGGTTTGGAGAGGAAGAGAGGGAGAGATTGTGGTTGCTCTTTGGTGAGCTCTTGTCCTCCTTGAGGGAGTGACTTTGTAAGCATCTTGTGAGATCAATCAATCTTGTGATGCTTGCTTGAGAGATCAATTGTCTTCTTTGTGTTCTTCTCTCTTTTGGATGAATTTGGTGCTTCCTTGATTCAAGTGTTTAAGCTTGGTCTCTTGACCCATTGTGTCTTGCTTTGATGTGTGGGAATACTCCTAGAATCATCTAGACCATCAACCCCCACAAGCAAGTCTTGAATCAAAGTTTTTCATATTTCTAGGGTTTGTGCACTTCTTTGTTAAATCCTTGAGAGATCGATTCTGCGAAGTGGATCTGAAGGATCGTCGCTAGAAATAGGTCTCTAATATCATTAGGGAGGTGTGCTCGAAATTTGGTCAAGTTTCATTGGTTGAATCAAAAGTTGGATCAAATTTCGTTTTGGATTTGGGCTTGATTTTTCAGTACTGGACTGGACCGGTCTGACCGGTTTTGTAACGGCGGTCCGACCGCCGTGTTTCAGACCGCTCAGTACTGCCGGGTCGAACCGATATCCACCGGTCTGACCGCCAGTTAGTAGCCGGTCCGACCGCTAGTTGAACGTCGGTCGATCACTTTGTGTCTGCCGGTCGACCGCCAGATCCGATCGAATGTTGAGTTAAATTCTCCACTTGTGTGTCGTGTGGTTGAGCGGGGTTATCGAATTCAGCACAAGGCTTCCACTGTGCGCGTACTGATCTTCTTAGCTTTCATAGCTAAAGGAGTAAAGTTCGTGTTGAATTTGATTTAGGCGAGAAAGTTGAGAAAGCGCCTATTCACCCCCCCTAGTCGCCTTTACGGTCCTACAAGTGGTATCAGAGCCGGTTAGCTCTTCTCATAGATCTTAACCGGTCTTTGGAGCCATGGCGACTGACAGATATTCAATCAGGCCACATGTTTTTGATGGAGTTGATTTTGCTTATTGGAAGGCCCGAATGGAGGCCTACATCGAGGCTCAAGGGCACGCAATTTAGCTTAAGGTGAAAAACCCTTATGTCGTGCGGTAGATGACAATTTGATCACTCCAGATGTGGAGAACAACAGCAAGGCTCGAAATTTCTTGATTCAAGGTCTTAGTCGATCTGAGTTTGAGCGTGTTGCTCATTTGCTGTCTGCTCATGAGATCTGGCGGACTCTTTGTGATTATCACGAGGGGTCCACTGCGATCAAGGAAGTGAGACAGAACCAGCTGAAAAAGGCATACTCTAAGATCGAGCAAAGGCCTGGTGAATCTTTAGATGAGCTGTGGGGGAGATTTTCTAAAATTCTTCATGATCTCCGCGCTGTTGATCTTGTCTTCACTGAGTCTGAAAATGCACGCCAACTTTTGGGTGCTTTGGATGTGAAGGTCTGGGGGATGAAGATCACTGCCATCAATGACAACACTGTCATGAGTGAGCTTACCATGGATAAGCTTTACTCTAGGTTGAAGACGCATGAGATTGATTTTATCTCGCGTCTCCCCATGACAGATTCGATGGCTTTAGTGGTCGACCAATCTAATGGTAGATATTCTGATTCTTTTGATGTTAGCTCATCTGGCTTTTCTTTGTCTGCTTTACATTCTTTGAGCGATGAGCAACTTGAGAGACTACCTGAAGATGATTTAGCCCTCCTATCCACCAAATTCACGAGAGCGTACAACAATATGAGAAATAGGAGGAGAGGTGGACCTATCACATGCTTTGAATGTGGTGAGCCGAACCACATTCGCTCTAGATGCCCCAAGCTCAAGGGCAAGGAGGAGAAGTAGTCACAAAGGCATCCTCAAGCGAGAGATGCTAAGCACAAGAAGACAAACTATCGCAAGTTTGTCAGCCAAGTCCTTGAAGCTCTAGAGGATGTGAGCATGGATGATGTGGACTCGGAGGCGGAGGACGACAAGAGTGACTCCCGTGGCAAGAAGACGGCACGTGATTTCACAGGCATGTGCTTCATGGCTAAGAACAGCCACGACAGCGACTCCTCCAACAGCGAGGATCCTTTTAGTGATCCCGATGAGGTATGCCCTTCACTTCCTGACATGAAAAGGGCTTTGGTGCTTGCTGAACAAAAATTGCATAAGCAAGCTAAACTGATTAAGAAACAAGATACTATGATTGATAATTTGAACCTAGAAGTGGTTAGGCTCAAATCCATTAATCCTGATGATTTACGTGATTCATGCTCTAGCTTGCTTAATGAATTGTCAAGCTTAAATTCTGCTCATTCCTCTGTTATGAATCAACTGAAAAATGCTCTTGTTGAACTAGAATCTCTCAAGTCTAGTTCTGTTTGCATGGATGCCATTCCGCTTGGTGTGACTACCTTGGATGCTATTCCTTTAATTTGCTCAAATTGTGCTTTGCTAGAATTGAAACTGGATAGCTCCTTAAAAGAATTGCAAAAATTGGATGCTAGTCACACTTGCTCTCATTGTAAGAACAATAGGATTAAAATGCAAGAGTTGACCGAAATGGTCGTTTACTCTAGAGCTGCATCATGTGAAAATTGTCCTAAGCTTACAATTGAGATTGAAGCTTTAAACAAGACTCTTGAAGAGAAAGCTAAAATTGAAAAATCCATGTCTCTTACTGCTTCCAAGAAAGTCATTGATTCTTCCTCTTGTATGTTGCATGCTGAAGTTGAAACTATTATTGGTAAGATACAAGAGGCTTTTAGAATCAAATTTAAGGAGCAGTTGAATAGGATTGGAGAGTCCTATTGTGTGTCTTGTGAGGCTCTAAAAGTGGAAGTGGATCTTCTTAAGAGCAAACATGTTGAGGCAATCAATTCTAAAAAGTGCTCTAATTGCGGAGTTTTGGCAAAAGAGAATGATTACCTCAAAATGACTCTTGAGAAGTTTTCTAGTGGGAAAAAGAAACTCAACTTGATTCTAGATCAATCCAAGGTGAGTGTGAAAAACAGTGGCCTAGGTTTTAAGTCCCTAGAGCTTTCCAAGAATCACCCACCAAAGACTGCTAGAGTTGTGGAAAGTGGTTTGTGTGAGCAAGAACCTCCTAGGACTTCAAAGGTTGTTTTTAAATCTGTAGGTTCTGCTCAAACTCTTTCTAGCAAGGAAGGTGCTTCTGTTTCACCTGTACGGACCCCTCAAAAGGTCAAGTACCATTGCACCTTCTGCAAGAAAGAGGGCCACACTGTTGAGTTTTGCTTCCGGAGAGCAAAGATTGAGAGGAAAGAGAAAATGAGCACTTTGAGATCCTTCAGAGGAGTCTTTTCACCAGCTGTAGTCTCTAGAGCCAGGCAGCCTATTCAGCGTACCACATATAGGCCTAGGTTTGTAGAGAACTTTGTTGACACTTTTGGTGGGTCCAGGCAGAAGTTTGGTTTAGGATATCGTGAGGAGAGACCACGGGTAGCACCTAAACAGGGGGAGTATCGGTCTTTTGGTAGATCATTTTGGAGAGGTTCAGGTGGTGCTCGTGGGCATTCTTATGATTTTGTGCCTGATCATTTTTGCTCACTTCTTTTGCTATTCCTGCATCGTCCATCTCGATCTCGGACACCTAGATCTTTTATCTCAAATCCCAGTACTGAGGTATGGATGTTTTGAGGGAATTTGCTCTTTTTGCATTCATTGTATCATAATGCATTTTCGTTTCAAATGTCTTGCATTGCATAATAAAACTTGTGGAGCTTTGATTATTATCCTTGTATGACTTGATTTCATATTCTATACCTTGTCATATCAAGTGATAGTCTGCCAGACTTCCTTTATGGCTCTTCATGTCTAGCTCAGCTTTTGCCTTGCTAGCTTTATATCTGTGAGCAAATTGAATCAAATCATGTCTTGTTGGATCTTGTGACTAGCTTTGCTCTAGTGATCCTCTTATGATTCTTGCCATGTCATATAGGTTGAATTGAGTCTTGAACTTATTTTGAGATGAAAATGAGCTTTTTATCATCTTAAGTCAAGCAAATGAAAAATGAGATTTTCGGTGCGAAAAAACTGATCTCACCAATCCTTTCTCATGAGACGGCTTGCCATTGCACTAGGCATGAACTCAGAGGGAGTTTTGGATGACCTAGACCACTCTTTTAAGCTTATCGCTTGAGATGGTCGCGGCAAGGCTTGAGATCTAGCACAATGAAAAAGTCCTTTTTAGAAAATGCTCAAAATGCTAAGTGCTTGAGTTTTGCTTCAAAAGAATTCTCTTAATGCTCAAAATGCCTCGGTTCTTGTTTTGAGTCTCTTTTTACCTGTAGATATGGCTTGACTCATTTTTGGTTGCTTTTAGTGAAACCTTGACATTGAGCAACCTTTCATGGTTTTAATTCTTTTAATCTCAGATTACTGCTATCTTGGCTTTAGCTTTGCAGTACATGTTTTGCCATGATTGAATATAGCTTCTACTCTTTATATGGCTTGGTATAATACTTGTACTGTCTACATGGATAATGGTCATGGCTCCTTTTGCTAAATTTCAAATAAAGTCATTTCTTCATGCTCTTTCTTTTCCCTTGCATCTTGATGAATTCATTGTCAAAGGGGGAGAAGGATTGAAGAAAATGTTGTTTTGGAGCGGTTGGTTTCATACATAAAAGAACACATATAAAAAATGAACCTTTTGAAAATTTGTGATCATAGTGAGTTGAGTCTCTGGGTTTTATTGCCTTTTTCTGATTTTAACTGAAATTGAAGAAGACTCACAATGATCAAAGGTCAAAGAGAACATTTTGTCTTTCATATGGACCTAAGTGAGATTTTTGGCTACTTTCTAGATTTTGAAATCCATTTGTGCTTTCGTTGCCTTATCTCACTTGCCTTTACTATTCTGAAGCCAGCTTGGTCGGTTCCTAGGCTTTTTCTTGCTTATGGACCAAGTTGTGTCTTTATGCGAAAACGGCGAATTTTTACTTTTCGTTTCGAAAAACCATATTTTCTTGGAAATTGCCAATGTGTTCATCAAGGGTGAGATTGTGGATATCGTGAGGATATGTGCACGATCTCAGGATGATGAGTCAATTGGCAATGGCTTTGTTGGTTTGTAAAATCTCGCGTTTTCAGGGTTTGCTTCAGTCTGTCAGACCACAGGCGGTCTGACCGGTTGTGTGGGGCAGTCAGACCACCCGTGGAGAGGTCGGACCGGCCGTGGGTGCCGGTCGGACCGGCTTGACCTAAAAGTGGTTTTTGGGGCAGATCCAAAAATAGGTTGTGTAGGCAAGTGAGGGGAGTCTCCTGGATGTGGTCGTATCATTTTTGGAGCTCCCAGTCAAAAGTTCTATTGAGTTGAAAATTCCAGAAGGTTTCGGATTTTCAAGCTGGAATTTTGGCTAAGTCCTTTCGGGCGGTCCGACCGCCGTTGTGGGATCGGTCCGACCGGCCTGGAATCGGTCGGACCGGCCTTGTGGGGTGGTCAGACCGCCGATCACTTGAAGCTTGGACTT
This sequence comes from Hsuehochloa calcarea, assembly GCA_036346395.1. NCBI lineage: Eukaryota > Viridiplantae > Streptophyta > Magnoliopsida > Poales > Poaceae > Hsuehochloa > Hsuehochloa calcarea. The sequence goes on along the minus strand of CM070593.1, from coordinate 18,885,652 downwards.
CTTTGCATTGATGTGTTTTGATTGTGGTTTATGTATGGTTGTCAATGCTTTATTGTTGTGTATTGCATTGTGGAACTAACGTGGGTCAAGTTGTGAAGAACTTGTTCCCGAAAACGGTTTGTTTGTCTATTGCTGTGCAGGTGGCTTGCAGGTCTACGACGTCAACGGTGAGGTGGATCGGAACTACACTTGGAGAGCTGAGGTCCAGAACGATCATGGATACCGGGTGAGGTCGTGTGACTCGAGCATGGTGCAGAATGGGCAAGATAGATCGAACGGGTAGTTCGGTACAGCTGGCTGGATCAGGCGGTGCGGAAGTCGGTGCGAGTCTCTGGGAGGTTCCGATAGGATTCGGACAAGAGAGGCTTGGCGACGTGATGAGAACCGCTGATCAACCTACACGTGGTGAAGCAGGCGATTGCTTCAACAGATGTTGTGTGTGGGTCCCATGTGTGAGTGGGTCCCAAAAGTGAAACCCTAGGCCTCTCCTATAAATAGAGAAGGGGGAGATGTAAAACCCTTTGAAGCATTCATTTGGTTTTCCTTAGCCTTTTCTAGGGTTAGGGTTTGGAGAGGAAGAGAGGGAGAGATTGTGGTTGCTCTTTGGTGAGCTCTTGTCCTCCTTGAGGGAGTGGCTTTGTATGCATCTTGTGAGATTAATCAATCTTGTGATGCTTGCTTGAGAGATCAATTGTCTTCTTTGTGGTCTTCTCTCTTTTGGATGAATTTGGTGCTTCCTTGATTCAAGTGTTGAAGCTTGGTCTCTTGACCCATTGTGTCTTGCTTTGATGTGTGGGAATACTCCTAGAATCATCTAGACCATCAACCCCCACAAGCAAGTCTTGAATCAAAGTTTTTCATATTTATAGGGTTTGTGCACTTCTTTGTTAAATCCTTGAGAGATCGATTCTGCGAAGTGGATCTGAAGGATCGTCGCTAGAAATAGGTCTCTAATATCATTAGGGAGGTGTGCTCGAAATTTGGTCAAGTTTCATTGGTTGAATCAAAAGTTGGATCAAATTTCGTTTTGAATTTGGGCTTGATTTTTCAGTACTGGACTGGACCGGTCTGACCGGTTTTGTAACGGCGGTCCGACCGCCCGTGTTTCGAATCACTTCGATCGCTGGTCGAACCGATATCCACCGGTCCGACCGCCAGTTAGTAGCCGGTCCGACCGCTAGTTGAACGTCGGTCGATCGCTTTGTCCTCTGCGGCCGACCGCCAGCATGCCCGTCGAGCATGAGTTAAATTCTCCACTTGTGTGTCGTGTGGTTGAGCGGGTTATCGAATTCAAACAAGGCTTCCATCGTGCGCTGCATCGATCTTCTTAGCTTTCATAGCTAGTAAAGTTCGTGTTGAATTTGATTTATGCGAGAAAGTTGAGAAAGCGCCTATTCACCCCCTAGTCGCCTTTACGGTCCTACATATACCCTGCAGGGGTGTACCAATGTACCCACATGCATGACCGCCTTTTTGCCATATGATTTAGCACACTTCCTTTGGTATGCCGGCACAGCTAAGTCCTACGAGATATTTCCAATATTATGTATTAACTACGAGTCGCCCGTATGGATAGAAACCCATACTTTGTGTCGGAGTCGTCGTAAAGACTCGGTCAACTACCCCTCACGGGTAAAGCCTTGGACAACTACAATGCCCCTCGAGGTGGAGAACCTACCCGGAACTGCACCACCGCACACCAAACAACAACACACAATTTCTTTTTCACACAAAACAGGAACCACCTCCAGCGACCCGGAACTAACACACGTCAAAGTACTAAGTCAAGAGAGGTCACATATCCCTCTCATGTGGTTAGCACGCAAAAACGCTTGGGTCCGTGTCCAAGATGTTCGGTCCTTGTTGACTCGGGCACCATTCACACACCCAATAGCCACAAATCAAACCAATGTGCCCAAGTCTAAAATATTTCACTTTCATTTTTAGTTTTCCAAATATAATTACATACATGAATATCCAGACTCAAACAATTATAGTAGTGATAAAAATGACCATCGCCAAGGCGATGATCCCCATTCTACCGTTCTAAGCATTTCTAAGCAACATCAACTCGCAAACTGTAAGTAAAGTAATTAGAGCCCATCCATCGAACTCTAAATCAGAGCGAATAAATCCTAGGCTCAATGGTAGAGGATGAACATATACCTACAGTTTATGCAACTATAGGATCAACTACTCGATAGATAATTTAACAACAAAATAGAGTATGCATACATATACTTTGCAAACAAGATAATAGACTTTGAAAGTAATGGGATCAATATGATCAAATGGAAACAACTACTTACCTTGCTAGAGATAACTTTCTTGCTGCATAGGATCACTCGCGTAATCAATAAAGTCGTCGGAACCTATTCGAAAGAACCGAAGGCACAATAAGAACGAATAATACCGAAAAGGTCCAAAATACAAATTTGTCCAAAAATCATGAAAAACATTCACAGAAGGTAAATCATGATTTTATATGAATTTAGCAACAAAAATTAATTGATTTGGATGCTCCATGCAATAGTTATGGCAGTTTGAAAGTCGGTTTTTCAGAAAATCCAATAAATAGCTAGCTATTACTATTCATCCAAATTTGAAAGTTTTGGTGAAAATTTTCATAGAGGTGGTGCATATAAATTTTTTATGGTAGACAGAGCATCACATGAGATGATCAACGAAAAATGATTCACCTCATTCGGAGCTAAGATGAATTTCCTATGATTTTTCAAAGACAAGAAAGTAGTGCACAAGTAATTGTAAAATCAGATTTTCAGTGGTAGCAACATGCTCAAAACCTATTTTACACTGACGTACAGTAACTGTAACACCCTGACTATAAGGAAGTCAAGATGTCACCTACAACCACTAATCTTTAGGAGAATAACAACAATACGCATAACCAGATGTTGCATACAACCAGGATATAAGTAAACAGAAATTCATCAATAAGTCTAATCAACGGGGTGGAGATAAACAATTCAGGGAGATACGGTAAATATGGCCAAGTTGGCTTATTACAATTCAACACAAGGCATAAATAGAAGACAATTTTAAGTTCTCAAATGTTTTGGATTTATGGTAGTGAGTGCATCGTGTTGAACTACCCTCCATGATACCGTTCTTCCTTGTCATTTACCTAAATAAAACAACAAAGCAAGAATGAGCCAAAGACTCAGCAAGTACTTGAAAGTAACAATCAATATCCAATGAACAATATACACTATCATAGATTGAACATTTATCGGAAACAAATCTTGTATGAATGGATGAAGTGAAGTGATGCAATGAAGGAAATGGACATGTCACAGCTTATACCGGTATAGCGAGTGAAACACCAGTCGGTGTTCACTTTAAAGTTACCGTATGAAGAACGTTTCATACGGCCGTCCAACGTGGCCCACATTGGAATGGTGGACAAACGTACCCATTCTGGATTTGATGGGGTTTTCAGATGCCCATACTGGAATTGATAGTTCTTACGAAGAAATCCACTTTCGTGGTCATTATGAATTTATGCATGACATGATGTGATCTCATGGTAAGATTGAATATCACGCATTAATGGAAAATACACATGGCATTCAACTACATATACAAACAAGTATAACCATGCATTCACACATCACATATTGTATCAATAATAGCATACAAGTTACTTGCCTGCCGCGCTGCGACGGGTTAGGAGGTGACTGAGGTACCCTTCCACTCACAGCTTCACCGCCTACAATATAGAATAATCCAAATGAGGACAAATGAGTAAGACATTGCTACACGTGCCCTCCCACAATCTCTAGCCAAACCAACCAAACAAAAGGTTCAATTTGATCACTTCACCCAAACCTTCCAAATACCCCTAACCTGGCAGTTTTACTAGAAAATTCACCAATAAATAACCGTAGCTCCAAACGACCTGAAACCAGTGCTCAACTTTTCTTAATGTAACAGGCTACGAAACTCTAGTTGACGGTAAACTCTAATTCGGCCAAAACAGGGGTCTAAACATCCACTGAAAACTATATCCATAGTCTGTCCAGAATTCAGAACAGCCCCAAAGAAAAGGCTCTAACTTTTAAACCACTGATCCAAATAAAGTGATCTTTATCAGCCTGAAAAAATGGTGAAATTATCTTCATAAACCTAGTTGGGTGGCCAACCTGGTTTTGACTCTAACTAGATCAAAACCTAGGTGCAACCGACTGTACCCAGAATTTCTGTCAGACAGAGCAGTACGTGGTAAAACAGTCATAACTTTTAAACTACTGGGTGAAAATTCGTGATCCAGGTGCCAAAATAAAGCTAATGAAACCAGGATCAATTCTCCAGAAGACGCAGATATCCAATTCGGCCTCTACGACACCCAAAACTGAGGTACAACGTACTGGACAGAATCAATCTACAGACAGAAATAAAACGATACTACTAAAACCATTGAATTTGCAACTCTAAAGACATCCAACAGCGGTAGGGTCTCTCGTTACCCTTGTAGAGCCAAAGAACGATGAGGATCAACTTCCCGAAGGTCTCTCCTCTCCTCCTTTGGCCGGCCCCAACACCACGAACTCGAGGGGAACGCAAAAGCCCGATGGAGGAAGAACCGAAGGTGAACGCATGGAAGATCGGGAGTGCAGCTCTGGGGGAACACCAATGGCAGCCACCAATGGAGGAGGAGGCGCCTGGGAGGAGGGGAGGCGCCTGGTGGAGGAGGAGGTGGGGCGGCTCAAGGGGGAGGAGGTGGTGGCGGCTAGGGTTTGGGGAAGTGGTCCCCCTCTGTGGCCACCTCGGCCATGATCGTGGCCTAGGTTATTGAAATAACGTTACCCCCGCTAATTGGAATTTTCCGATGAAAACTGTTTCTTTTACTCCCTCCGACTTCTTTCTTTTTACCGAACCGGTTCCGGAGTATTACAGTAACATAGGAAAATAAAAAAATTGAGTTTACTAAAATTGGAGCAATAAAAGTATTAAACATAAAGCAATTTTGCCAAATGTATTTTATGGAATAGTAACAAGGTTAAAACCATTTTTATAATAAAGTACATGCAAAAAGGAATATAGAAAAATTTGAATCATCAAATTTGGAGCTAAAATGAATTACTTATGCAATTTTGAAGTTAATGCATTTTTCAGTTCATAAATAAAGCATTTCGGATTTTATAAAATATAAAATACTTTTTACACCCAGCCGAAGCTAGCCACGGTCACTGACTCGTAGGCCCCTCAAACAGTGCCTTACCAAAACTGAAACCCGAATAGAAAATACGGCCTAACAAGTGGGGTCCACATGTCATACTCACGGCTCATAGAATAGTGTGTAGACTCAAGGTCCACGACCAGTCCACGATAATCCAGCCCGTGCACTAAACCCTATGGCCCCCATGTCATACACCGACTCAACTGGGATTTAGCCCTCGATTACTGTGTTCGGCCCCACATGTCAGTCACACCGTAGATTCGAATAAGATAGCCATTAACTACTAAACAATCATTAGCAGTTAATGAATGAGATTTAGCCTTAATGACTTTGCTACAGTGCTTGTCGGAATCCGACAATACAGCTCTGGCTTCGCCAGACTCTCACCGGCGTTCCCGGGAACGGCGGCGCTAGCTAAGGGCATGGACGGGTTCACAATACTCTTACGCACCCAACGGTGGTACTCATGGTGGCTGAGCTGGCCCGAGGCGGCGGCGCACCAGAGAGAGGCGGCGGAGAGCTAAGGCTAAACGTGCACAGCACAACTGAGCCCCGCATTGTCTAGGAAAGCGGGTGCCACAGCATCAACAAGGCACAGAGAGGCTACCTGAGCGAGGGAGAGACTCGGAGGAGGTTGGAGTTGAGCCGGCGTCGAGGAGGGTGACGGCGGTGCGGTGCTTCACCGAGGTGAGCTCGCCCTGGTGAAGAAGACAGAGAATGAGTGGTAGAGAGAGCTCAAGGGCAACCCACAGATGGTGTGCAAGCAAAGAATCGGCAAGGAGCTTACCACACCGGCGATGGGGAATAACGGAGCTCCGCGGCCAAAAACTGGAACAAACTCGGATTTCTCGGGCTCCTGTGAACCGAGGGCAAAATAGAGTGAGGGGAAAGATTAAACAAGCCAAGGCACGGCCGGTGACGCACTTGGGCGAAGATGGAACTTACCGGACACGGAGTTGGCCCGGCGGTGGCTCCGGGTGCAAGCTCTGCAGCTACAGAGAGCTTGATGATGTCCCGGGCGCTACAAGCCAAGGCAGGGCCTCATGTTAGCAAAAATGGAATCAGGGAGGAACGGAGATAGAGCAGGAGGCGGAAGCACGAAGCTTACCCGATAGAGTGCCAAGATATCGCCTCCTTTCCCTCGGCCACCGAGAGGGAAAGTGAGAGCTAGCAGGCGAGGGAGACGGAGTTATAGAGCTCCAACGGCCGGGAAGGAGACGGCATGAAGGGGCGACTCTCCAGGATTGGTCAGCTGGGGCGGTAGATCCACGGCGTCAACGGAGCAGCGCAGAGCTTCAGCGGCGCGTGGCATTCGTTCTCTGAGCGCGCAACGAGCTGCAGAAGACGGGTCTAACGAGCAGGCCCCGCGGTGTTAGTGACTCAACGGTGCAGTGCAGGAGTGGCTTGGCCTGTGGATCTGGGCCGTTCGATTGGAAACGGGCGGCTTGGATTGAGAAGATAGAAGCCCGGAGTGGTTTGAACGGGTGCGGAACCCGGACCGGAGGATGTCCATCGAACGGCTCAGAAGCGAAGTGGTTAGTTGGTTGGGCTGAACCGCGAGACTCGGGTCGGAGTCTGACTCGGGTTCGAGTCCGAGGAACAGTGATTCCAGATTTGAATTAAAAAGGCTGAGATGGATTGGGAATTTCTAGAGGTAGCTCCACAAATCCAAAAAATCTAAACTTTTTACTGAGTGATCCTGACTTCAAGATAGACAGTGTATAAATTTTCCAGAATTTTTGCATTGAGTGAATTTCCTGCTAGCAAATTCACTAGCTGCTGGTCTAGGGTTTGACCAGCTCTTGAGAAATAGCAAATAATTTCTAAAATTTTTGAAATTTCTTAGGGAGGTTAACAAGATGATTAAGAATTTAGGAAAAATATTACCAGAGGGTGATCACAAGGTTTGACTAGAAGATCTGGAATTGCAACACTTCGAGTCAATAAAATTATTTCAGTTTGAAGTCCACATTTCAAGGAAGTAATTTCTAGAGATTTCAAATGACAACAAGGATGCATCCAAAAGTTGTAATTTATCCTCATTTTCATACATTTGAAACACAACCCCAGGTTTGGATGTTACATTTGAAACTGGGTAATTATAAAGGTAGCTTTCGGGTATGCTATGAAATATACGGAGGGATATGACTGGTCGGATATGAGATTTGCCCCTCCTAACATAACAGGAGAGATGTCTATAGGCCCCTCGTTGTGGTCGGATAAAGAAAGTGCATGGCCATGCCACTAGTGGTCGAATTGTTGACCACATGAAGTTATTCGACACTTTATCGAGAAAGTATTGAACAGTCCATGAATGGTACAACATCTCACCTGGAGTTCAACCAGAAATCGTGAGGCAAAGGGAGAATACACGAGAAGGTCTTTCAATTCAATCAGATACGGACTAGTCGTATGGAGATACGAGCTGGTCGTAGGCAGGTCGAACATGGTCACTAAGTCGTCGAAACCTGGTCGTAAGGAGTTACGAAATTGGTCGAGACCAAATATGGACTTGTCGTATAGAGATACGAGTTGGTCATTAGTGATATGGACCTGATCATAGATCATATTACATTAAGGTTCGTCCAATATATTTTATGTGTGTTTGGGAATTGTTATGTACTGCTAGGTACCGCTAATGACTAGTGGTCAAAAAAGAGTTTTCAAGTCACAACCAATTACACATGAACCTATAGGGTCGCACACTTGAAAGGCTAGGATTTGATTTGGATGGTGATCCGAATTCCTGTAGGCCACGAGTTCCTAATGGGCCTCAAGTACGAGAGCCATTATGGACGCCTATAAATAGAGGGGCGGTGCCAAGGGGTGCGATGATCTTTTGAAGAACTCCCGAAACCCTAACAGCCACGCCTTCCTCAACCATGCCGTTGGTGCTAGCACTTCAGCGCGTGGTATCACTGCCCCGTATGTGTGGATACCTTGGAGGTGTAGTTGCGAAGCATCAGCACTAGGACGATCCGCAACTCGTGACGACACAGGACTCGAAGAAGAAGTTGCGAAGCATCAGCAATATGACGATCCGCAACTCGTGATGATCACAAGACTCGGAGAAGAAGTTGCGAAGCATCAGCACTAGGACGATTGCAACTCGTGACGATCACAAGACTCAGAGAAGAAGACGCGCAGCGAGTACGACTACGACTGCATCAACTCGCTACATCGACTCTACTTCTGCTACGAGTCAGCGCGTCTAGTGGTAATCTCGTGATCTATTACTAGCGGAGGTTCCTTGGTTGTGTGGTAAAATTTTGTTTTATGCTATCGTAGCCTTCCCACGATCCTACATACACGGCATTAAAAAAGAATAATAAGGGCATAAGAATGAGAGGTTAATTCTTTAGTGTACATGAGGAATGGTCGAGTTCTTCTATACGGCCGAGAGAATGAGTTCAAGACTTTATGGTATTTCTTACATGAGAAAACGACGACGTCCACCCGTTGTAGTACTAGGTTAGGTGGCATTATCAGCGGTGAGGTTACGTGGCGATGCATGCAATGGAACGCACGAATGGCACCACCTCGCTCTCGGCTGCGTGAGTTGGCACAGCGCGTAGGCAGCGAAGTGGTGAAGAGAGGAGGAGACCGACAGGTGGGTCCAACATGGCAGTGGAAGCGATGGGGCGACGTAAGGGAGAAATGGGCTGACGAGTAGGCCCGACTTGTCGGTCACTACGTGAAGCGGTGCGAGCCGGGTGCTGTGCGAGCGACGCAGTCGGTTGAAGCAAAATGGCACGGTCATGTCAAGACGGTTGGGTGAGGTCGCTACAGTGTATTTTTGTTTGGTCCGGCCAGACGGTTTTGCTAAAATCAAATATAAACTTCCAACTTTGACTGAGGTTTAAACATAGCAAATAAACTTCTAAAAATATGAAATTTTTCAGAGGGGTTCCTAGAACTGTTGGAGATATGCCCTAGAGGCAATCATAGAGATGATGATATTTTGTTGTATCCATGTTTTAATAAATGTTCCTTGAATATTGCCTTTGTGTTGATTAACAAGTATGTGACTTGTTTGTGAAACTCTTTACTTGTATGGTTATTCTAAAGTTGTCCCTAGTCGGAGTTCATGTGAGGACACATGTGAATGGTGGATTAGCACATGTATCGGTTGATGACTATGTTTCACAGGTCATAGACATGGAGATGTCAAACCAATAATGTGGACACATATTTAGAACATGGGGTTGGACCGACCAATCATGAGACATAACAATTATACTTATGGTTCTCTCTACACAATGTGTACGCCTTGTCCTTAGACCTAAGATTGTCGCATGTACTTGAGATGTGAATCGACCTACTTAGGGGCTATCAAACGCTACTCCGTAACTGGGTAGTTATAAAGGTAGTTTTCGGGTTTGTCATGAAGCATGCTGCGAGGCATGGTCAGTCAAGATGGGATTTGCCCCTCTCTACCTGAGAGAGATATCTCTGGGCCCCTCGAGTGATCGGATCCAGAAATGCAGGGCCATGCTACTTAAGGTTAAGAGTTAACCTAGTAAGGGATTCCGGATCACAAGATCGAGAAAGAGTGGTCAGCTTGGAGCTCGACCGAATACCGTGAGGCAAAGGGATTGGCATGTACATAATGTTGTGTTGGTTCGTCCAATATGATCTTTGTGTACGTTTAAGAGTTGGGACGTCTTGCTAGAGGCCGCTACCAACTATTGACCAAGTATGAATACTCGTGTCATGTCTAAACATACATGAACCTAGAGGGTCACACACTTAAGGGGCTGAAGCTTAATTCGGATTAGATCCGAATTAGAGTGGGCATTGAGTCCTAATGGGCCTCTATTAGTAGAAGCCCATTGTAAGGACGTCTATAAAAGGAGGGCAAGGGCGCATGTGTTTGGAGTGCAGTTTTTGGGCGTCCTCAAACCACGCCGCCACCTCTCCACGCCCTAGTCGCCGCGGGATCTAGCGATCCGGCGTGCGTCGCTTTCTCCGTGCGTGTGGATACCTTTGGGCGCCAGATCTGTAGCGTTTGGACGAACCGCAAGAGGGAGTCAGACGTGGGACACCGCGACTAGGGCGAGGAAGTAGTACGACTACTCGCCCGACGTCTTTGCATCAACTTAGTACGACTACTCGCCTCGACGTCTTTGCATCGGTTCGCTTTCTCGCGTCTAGTGGTAAGACCGTGATCTATAACTGCAGTGATCTTGGTTTACGGGTAGAATTTTTATTAATTTGCGCTAGTGTAGCCTACCCATAACCCTTCAAGAACAAGGTAGAACCCATATAAATTTTCAAAAAAATATTGTTCATGATTTAATCACTTACTTAAAATTCATTAATAGTAGCTATTTATTGATTGAGTTTGCATTTTTCCCAAGGTTAAATTGGATTCCAAAATTTTGATAAAATTCATATTTATTCCTAATCATTATTCCAGTATTTGAATAAATTATTTCCTGGAGATCATTTTGAACAATTATTACCATTTGTTTTAAGTCTGAAGTTTAAATCTTAATGTTTATTCTTTAATTTGAAATTTTTAAATTTCATAACATATGATTAGACTTCAAAAATTATATGAACTGCTTTGTTTAACCTTTTCTTTCTTGATTCTAAAACCTTACATTGCTTTATTTAACCTTTCCTTTCTTGATTCTAAAACCTTACATTTATCTTAAGTTCTTAAACAAAAGAGAAACTCATTCCTAAGTTTCGTGCATCTCGAGAAAAAGGTGGGGATACTCCGTTCGCATTTGATCCTCTCGTTCCCAAGTTACTTCCTCTTCTGTGTGGTCACTCCACTGAATTTTTAGAAACTTGATGGTACGATTCCTTGTCTTGCGTTCCATCTCACCAAGAATACCAATTGGGGTGCTCCTGGTAAGATAGATTAGGTTGCAATTCCAGGTTCTCGTACTGAGTTGCTTCAATGGGAACGCGGAGACATTTCTTCAGTTGCGAGACATGAAAGGTATCATGTACAGCTGAAAGGGAGGTGGGCAGCTCCAATTGATACGCCACAACTCCTCGTTTTGCAAGAATTTGGGAAGGTCCAATATAACGAGGCGCCAATTTTTCTTTCACTTGGAATCGGTGCGTACCCTTCATCGGTGTGACTTTAAGGTAAACATAATCATTCACCTCAAAGCTCAATTCCCGATGACAATTATCAGCATAGCACTTTTGGCAGGACTGTGATGTCCGCAAGCGGTCTTGGATTAACCATACTTGCTCTTCACCGTCTTTCACCAAGTCTGGACCATCGAATGGCCTCTCCCCAGTTTCGGACCAATTCAATGGTGTCCTACAAGCCCTCCCATACAGTGCCTCGAAATGTGACATCTGTAAGCTTGATTGGAAACTATTGTTGTAGGAGAATTCTGCATAAAGCAAGCAGCTCTGCCAATTGTTGCTATAAGACAACACACAAGCTTAGAGAAGATCTTCCAATATTTGGTTCACCCTTTCAGTATTGCTATGCTCTCTTAGAGCTTACAACCATTATTCAAAATTAATATTCTCTTATAAAAATAAATTACAAATGACTATAAAATCTAAGTGCAATGTGTGCACTAGATCAAACCAGCAAAGAAGGAAGAAACTTCTTTCTGAATTTGCACCATGTCTGTCTTCTCTTCTAAGTCTTTGCGGGCTCGCCTACAACGCTCATGGGGCTCGCTCATGGGCTGCAGTTCTTCTCCCCTCCTCCCTTTCTTTCTCTGCTGCAGTTGTGAGGTGCGATCGAGGGCCAGAGCCAGAGGGGGTGGCGGCTGACGGCTTCCCTAACCCCTTTTTTGTTTGCCATTGCCGTGCGGCGGTACTAGGCAGCTCCGGCCGGCTGGAGGTACGGCTTCGGCCGACGATGGTCCGACTGTGAGCCGGCGTTAGTGGGGTGCGTCACGGCTGGTGGCCAGGGGGGCACGGCTGCTGGCTGGCGGCGCACGACTTCCAGGTCGTGCGCCGGCTGGATTTTTTCTATGCACTGTTCATGTGAGAAGTAAAAAATATTATTCATGCATGTACTGTTCATGTGTCCACAGATCGGCTTTTGCCGTCGACTTCAAGTCGGCTCGCGGTAGATTATAACAATTTTACAAATTCAATCTACGGTACAATTGACATCCAATCTTTCGTGCAATCTACCGATCGACATTGTGATGACGACTTCAAGTCGGCTCGCGGTAGATTAGAACGGATTTGCACTGTAGAAAACCAATCTAAAAAGCAAATTTGCAGAATTGAAAGCGATCTAGAAAATACGATTCAATTTATGAGTGTCGTTCATCGACAGTTACCTTTCAATGCGAGGAGAGTCGATCGTGCTAATAACGTGTTGAGTAACCATCGCTGGCGAGTCCAGTCCGAGGGATTACCTCGTAAACAATATTCAGAAACGTAAGAACGAATCAAGAATACAACACAACAATAGATTGAACACAAAGATATGAGGGGATTTCAGGCTTCGCTTTATTGCTTCTTAAAATCATGCTACAATCGTTGAGGGTCCCTCTCTATTTATAACCCCTCAACCCTGCTAGGGTTTCCAATAGGCTACCCATATATGAAGCGGCTTCTGGGCTGTACCTAAAGTTTCTTAACAGCTCTCTCGAGTCTCGCCCGCAATTAAAATTCCCAAGCAAGGAGATAGCCTGTCTCTGTCTCTCTCTCGTCTCGATCTCTCGCCCTAGTCTCCCTCCGATGGCTCCCCAGGCGGCTCGGTGGTCCGATTCCGGCGCCTTCCCAGTTACGCTTCTCCTCATACTCGTCAAGCTGCAGTGCCTCGCCGACCGCGTCTCCTTCGCTGCCGTGTGCCGCCACTGGCGATCCTCCGACGAGCTGGTGAAGCGAGATGCGCAGCCGCCGCCTCGCCAGATCCCATGGCTGCTCTTCCCGTCGCCCGTCCAAGAACCCTCCATCTACAGCTTCCTCTCCAGCGCCACGCGCCGGATCTACCTCCCGGATGACCTCCGTAGCGCGCGCCTCTGCGGATCCTACCCCGGCGGCTGGGTCACCACCGCGCTCAGCCCGTGCGGCGCGTACCTACTCGCTAACGTCTTCTCCGGGGCTAGGGTTCCCCTCCCCGACAGGCTAAGTCTCCCATGGTTGCAATCAGTAACCCCCGCAATCATTAGCATGGTCATCCTTGTTAGAATGAGATGGCTCTGCTCCGCTATTCCCTGATAGTTGAAACTGAAAGACTCTGATGTATTTTGGACGATGAACAGTGGGTACGATAAAATCTCTGTCCCCGCAGAGAAACTGAATGCAATGCTATTTTGTGCCGTATTACTTGCTACGGCTTGGACACTTCCATTTATTCTCAGTAAGAAACAGAAATCAGTTACATCCAAAGTAGTGGCCGAAACTTGCTCGGGGCATCTCCACGATGCAGAAGAATCGGTCCACAGAAACAATCGAACTAACATGCTGAAGACTTACAGAAATAACTACAATCCGAATGCAGTGTTGGAAATTAATCTAGACTTGCCAAGTATAGGGTGTTAGGATCCTGATGCAATCAGCATCGGATCAATTTAGTTTATTTCCTTTGTTAGCTTTCCATATTTAGTTTTGGTGTCCTAATGTGAGTCCAAGTAGGTTTCCTACTAAGAAACGAATTGGATCAAAGAATCCAAGTGCTTAGCCTATATAAAGGCACTTATGGTCTTGTAACTTGAACAACAAGAGCAATAGAGTAAGAGAATATCAGAAAAGCTGCTGTTGTTCCAGCGGCACAAATTTTTTGGTGTGTTGCTGTGTTCGCGTTCGCGTGTGTTCGTCTTCGGTTTGGGCCAACAATTGGTATCAGAGCTCTCGATTCGAAACCCTAGCTGCTACCCCAGGAGGGGTGATCTTGACTCCCGGGGTGGCATATACAGCGTGTTGGTGGGTGCGGCGGCCTCCCAAGGCGCGTGGCGGCTGGCTGTGCCATAGCAGATGCATAGCGCTCAGCGGCGGAGCGCACGACAAGGTGTGAGGAGGCGAGGTGCGAGGAGAAGCTGTGCGGCGCGGACGGGCAACGCGTGGCTCGGTCAGGCGACAACATCTCTCGGTGGTTGTGGCACTACGCCTCGGGCGCACGAGGTGTAGCGCGTCATGTTGCAGCAGATGCCGTCCACGCAGAAGTTCATAGATAGTGACGACACCTCGGATACAGTGTCATCCAAGGCACCGGCGAAGGTGGGTTCGGTAACCTTTCAATACCCCAATGCTCACTGAGACCAACTATAGCTCTTGGGCAGTGAAGATGAAGGTGTTCATGCGCGCACAAGGGGTGTGGGCAGCGGTGGAAGGCAAAGAGCTGGTCGATGAGCGCAAGGACCAGATGGCTCTCGCCGCCATATTCCAAGCCGTGCCCGAGGCCATGATGATGGTCTTGGCCGAATATGAGATGGCCAAGGAGGTTTGGGACACTCTGAAGGAGATGAACGTCGACGCTGACCGCGTTAAGGAGGCACGAGCGCAGTCTTTCATGAGTGAGTTTGATGTAATGAAGATGAAGGAGATCACTGAGTCCATCAATCACTTCACCATGAAGCTGACCACCATCGTTAACGAGATTCGTGTCCTCGGAGACAAGATGGAGGAGCGCACCGTCATGAAGAAGTTTCTTCGTGCCATGCCTGCAAAATTCTTGCTGATCGTCCCCACCATTGAGCAATTTGCTGATATAAAGATGATGACGATTGTGGAGGTGGTTAGGCGACTGAAGGCATACGAGGAACGCATAAAGGGACGATGACATGACGAGGAAGGTGATCATCTACTACTCACTCGTGACAAGTGGGAATCCAGGTCCAATAAAAAGGGCGCCAACAACTCTGGCATGAAGAATCGCAAGTTCGACAAGACGAAGATTTGCTGCTACAACTGTCAAGACTACGGGCACTTCGCTTCTGAATGCCGTAATCCCAAAAAGGAGAAAGCGGAGGTGCATTTAATTGTGGCCGATACTGAATACAAGCCGACGTTACTCTGATGCTAAGTTGAGTCTGGGATGTTGAGGAGGTGTGTTCGCCGTCCTGAGTCGACTCTGTTGAGTTGAGTATGGGACGTTGAGGAGGTGTGTTCGCCGTCCTGAGTTGTGCCCGGGATGTTGAGGAGGTGTGTTCGCCATCCTGTGCCGAATATCAATTGGGCAAGTCGTAGTTGAGACCGACTGCCGCAACAAGTTATAGTCGGTAAGTCTAGATTAGGGGGGGATTGTTGGAAATTAATCTAGACTTGCCAAGTATAGGGTGTTAGGATCCTGATGCAATCAGCATCGGATTAATTTAGTTTATTTTCTTTGTTAGCTTTCCATATTTAGTTTTGGTATCCTAATGTGAGTCCGAGTATGTTTCCTACTAAGAAACGAATTGGATGAAAGAATCGAAGTGCTTAGCCTATATAAAGGCACTTATGGTCTTGTAACTTGAACAACAAGAGCAATAGAGCAAGGGAAAATCAGAAAAGATGCTGTTGTTCCGACTGTACAAAAATTTTGTTGTGTTGTTATGTTCGCGTTCGAGGGTTCCATTGCGTTCGCGTGTGTTCGTCTTCGGTTTGGGCCAACATGCAGATACAGACCACATGCAAACCCAAAAACAGGAAAGTGAAGACTGCTAAGTGCAGAAATGAAATTAAACTAACAATCCTCTAGGCCGCGCCAACCTCGCCGGACTGCCTCGCCGCGGCCGTCGTCTGCGGCACGTCCAACATCGCCTTCTCCCGGCCGGGAGTCGACAGGTACTGGACGTCGGGCGAATGGGAGATTTCATGGCCCGAGGACATGGTCTACTACTACGGAGAGGTGACGCAGGGCTTCCATGCAGTCACGGGCAGCGGCAAGGTATGGACGTTCACGCCGACAGACGGCCAAGCCGACACCGCCATGGTGCTCGCCAGGCCCTACTCGGCCCAGGAGCACATGACTCTCATGCCACCGTCGACCTCCGTGGCCTGTTACCTAGCGGTGTCCCGCGGGAGGTTGTTAATGGTGGAGCGCGACTACTCCCGCACAGCGACCTTTCTGTTCAGGGTGTTCGAGATGAAAGCAAGGACACTGCCCAATGGACGTCACAAAGCATCCTTGATGGAGTTGGAGGGCTTGGATGGTCGGGTGCTCTTTCTCGGGCGAGGCTGTTCTAGGGCTTTCGATGTATCGCAGCTTCCTGGGTTCGAAGGGGACAGTATTTACTTCCTGGATGATACCAGATTCGACCTATCGTTGGTGATGAAGAGCGAGGGCGAGTACCCTTGCAGCGATATGGGTATGTACTCGCTGTCAGATGTGGTCCGACCGGGTTTGCATCCTCCTACTGTCACTGCAGTGTGCTCACATATGCCATCTCCTATTTATGGCACACAAACTTCTCTAGCACTCGTCAAGTGTATTGGGAACCACTATATCTTTTTTGAAACTAATGTTGGGAACAGCCATATCTGTTGGACCAAACCGAAGATGAACACACGCGAACGCAATGGAACTCTCGAACGTGAACACAAGAACACAATAAAATTTTTTGTTGCGCCGGAACAACAGCAGCTTTTCTGATTTTCTCTTGCTCTATTGCTCTTGTTTTTCTAGTTACAAGACCATATGTGCCCTTATATAGGCTGAGCACTTGGATTCTTTGATCCAACTCGGTTTCCGAGTAGGAAACCTACTCGGACTCACATTACAAAACCAAAACTAAATATGGAAAGCCTAACAAAGAAAATAAACTAAATTGATCTGATGCTGATTGCATCAGGATCACCCTATACTTGGCAAGTCTAGATTAATTTCCAACAATCCCCCCTAATCTAGACTTACCGACTCTAACTTGTTGCGGTAGTCGGTCTCAACTACGAGTTGCCCAACTGATACTCGGCACAGGATGATGAACATACCTCATCAACATCCCGGACACAACTCAGGACGGCGAACACACATCCTCAACGTCTCATACTCAACTCAGGACGACGAACACACCTCCTCAACGTCTCATACTCAACTCAACAGACTCGACTCAGGACGGCGAACACACCTCCTCAACGTCCCGGACTCAACTTAGCATCAGAGTAACGCCGGCTCGTATTCAGCATCGGCCACAATTAAATGCGCCTCCGCTTTCTCCTTTCTGGGATTACAGCATTCAGAAGCGAAGTGCCCGTAGTCCTGACAGTTGTAGCAATGAATCTTCGTCTTGTTGAACTTGCGATTCTTCATGCCAGAGTTATTGGCGGCCTTTTTATTGGACCTGGATTCCCACTCGTCATGAGTGAGTAGTAGATGCTCACCTTCCTCGTCGTGCCGCCGTACCTTTGTGCGTTCCTCATATGCCTTCAGTCGCCCAACCACCTCCACAATCGTCATCGTCTTCATATCAACAAATTGCTCAATGGTGGAGACGATCGGCAAAATATTTTCGGGATGGCACGAAGAAACTTCTTCACGACGGTGCGCTCCTCCATCTTGTCTCTGAGGATACGAATCTCGTTGACGATGGTGGTCAGCTTCATGGCGAAGTCATTGATGGACTCAGTCTCCTTCATCTTCATTACATCGAACTCACTCATGAGAGTTTTCGCTCGTGCCTCCTTGACGCGGTCAGCGCCGACGTGCATCTTCTTCAGAGTGTACCAAGCCTCCATGGTCGTCTCATATTCGACCAAGACCATCATCATGGCCTCGGGCACGGCTTGGAAGATGGCGGCGAGAGCCATCTAGTCTTTGCGCTCATCGACCAGCTCTTTGCCTTCCACCGCTGCCCACACCCCTTGTGCGCGCATGAACACCTTCATCTTCACGACCCAAGAGTCATAATTGGTCTCAGTGCTCATTGGGTATTAGAAGGTTACCGAACCCACCTTCCCGGTGCCTTGGATGCCGCCGTGTCCGAGGTGTCGTCACTGTGCACGAACTTCTGCGTGGACGGCATCTGCTGCGACATGACGCGCCACACCTTGTGCGCCCGAGGCGTAGTGCTGCAACTGCCGAGAGCCGTCGTCACCCGACCGAGCCACACATTGCCCGTCTGCGCCGCACAGCTTCTCCTCGCACCTTGCCTCCTCGCACCTTGCTCTGATACTAATTGTTGGCACAAACCGAAGATGAACACACGCGAACGCAATGGAACCCTCGAACGCGAACACAAGAATAAAACAAAAAATTTTGTGCCGCCGGAACAACAGCAGCTTTTCTGATTTTCTCTTGCTATATTGCTCTTGTTTTTCAAATTACAAGACCGTATGTGCTCTTATATAGGCTGAGTACTTAGATTCTTTGATCTAACTCGGTTTCCGTGTAGAAAACCTACTCGGATTCACATTAGAAAACCAAAACAAAATATAGAAAGCTAAATATGGAAAGCCTAACAAAGGAAATAAACTAAATTGATCCAATGCTGATTGCATCAGGATCACCCTATACTTAACAAGTCTAGATTAATTTCCAACAATATCGTCGTATTCGAGAAAATTAGGGAGGGGAATGACGGTGCAGAACACAATGAGAGCAACATTACGTGTACTTTCTGAAGCTTTCCGTCGGAACTGCTGTCCAAGCTCTCTCCTCCTATCTGGTTTGCCCCCTGCCTCTCAAACATGTTGATGGTGAGTGAGTTTTCAGAATGGGGACAAAAATAATGTTTGAGTGGTAAGGGAAAACTTTGTGTAACATGATACGAACAGCAGCTTGACCATCTATGAGCATATAATCATCAGGTTTCAGTGTGGCAGATTTTGATTACTTTTGCTTGTTCTGCAGTGCGAATCACTAATTATTGAACGCCATCGTACTACAAATTGCGATCGCCATACGTTGCTTATTTGCTAAATTGCACGGATCTTTGGTCGTGTGATCAGAGCTACATTTTTCTCCTCTGTGTGCTGCTTATATTGTGGCGCACCGAGCAACAGATAGGCATTGTGCTCGGCGCACACAGTTCTACATTGGCAGCCCAAACATCTCAATTTTGGTTTGTGTTGCATCGATCATGCATGCTGGTTTTGTCATGAACTCATGATAACTGCTTTATATTTTAAGCTATTACATCAATTACTATAACAAAATTTCATGAAATAACTTTATTTCCTATTTATAGCAGTGTTAATGTAAAATCTACTCAAGTTAGATATAAGAATTTATTATTATACAATTTTACTTCATTTTAAAATGCTGATAATATATTTTGATTACTAGCAAACTCTGCATACTGTTCAAACTAGATCTATCAAGGTGATATTATGATTTCTATTTACGGTGTTATCTTTGGATCTACTCAGTTATCCTGAACCATGATTTCCATGACATTATTCTAAATAGATTAATTGTCAGCTTCTTCTAAGATTCATTATCAATTGCTCCAAGAGACAATTTATCTCTGTAAGCACAATTCTTTATGCTAGATTGTACTTAGCTTTACCAAAATATGACACTTATATATCAATTACTTACTCAACTTGTTAAAGCAATTGTTTTTTAATCTGTACCTTCATCTTTTAACCGATCTTTATTTTTTGGTGCAATCTGCTACACAATTAGCAATACATTGACATTTTTCAGGACCAATGAGTGGTCTATCACTCCCACATAGGTCGTTTAAAACTTTGAATTTATTGTGGTATAAACTTAGTTTTTTTTATCTCATTTGAGGCTGCTCTCCTCACTAAGTGGAGTTAGTCCCAGGTTAGTGAAATTTTGGTATGAAGCTTGTAGAAGTCTTCACACTATGCAAATTAGATTTAACATTTGAACTCTATGATCTTTGTTTTTACAAGAAGGCACTATAATATTTGTAAGTTTTGTAGGGGAATTTTCTTGATCAGAGATGTTATAGTTGGGAAACCATATTGGATTCTCCATTGTTTAAACTTCAAATTTCAAAATTTAATTTTTTGCTGGGTTTAAAAAATAAAAAATTTAAAAAATTTCAAATTCTCTCTTTCTGTCTCTGCCCCCCCCCCCCTCTCTCTCCCGGCCCACCTCTCTCTCCCGGCCCACTCGCCCCGGCCTTTTTCTTTTTTTCCCTCCCTTCTTTCTTCTTCCTCCTCCCGCCGGCTCCTTCTTCTCCCGCCTCCCTCTCTCTCCCCTCGTCATCTCCCTCTGACGCCCACGTTGCCCGCCCGATCTCTGCGCCGCCGCCCCACACACCAGACCGCTCACAAGACGCCTCCATTCCCTACCCTCCGAGTCGCCACAAGACTTCGCTCGGTCCCCGCTGCAGCGCCGCTCGGACGTCCCGTCGCTTGCGCCGCCCGGTCTTTCCCCGCCTTCCCGAGGCCACCGTCCCCGCCACCTCCTCTCTCCTCTCCCCGACTATAAAGCCAAGCCGCTTCCCGCCTCCCCCTCCCTCCTCCACAATACCCCATTTTCCTCTCTCACACCGAAGTCAAGCTCGTACTACTGCTGCTTCACGCGGTACTACCACTCTCCTCCCCAAGATTACCATTCGCTCCCCACGGTACTACGCTCTCATTTCACCCAGACTCCGCCTTCTTCTCCCCGGAACTACCGCTTCCTCCGGTACAACCGCTTGTTCCCCGCCGGTACTACCGCCCGCAAATCGTCGGAACTACCGCCCGCAAATCGTCGGAACTACCGCTTCCCCTGGACCAGTGCGTGTAGGCCCGGTCCACACACTGTGCCAAGGGCCCACGTGTCAGCATGAGAGTTTTCCTATTTTTTTCTATTTTTTTAATTAAAAATTTATTTGAAAATCTTCATAAATCCATATCTCCTTCGTTATAACTCCAAAAATTATGAATTTTGTACCCAAAAATTTGTAAATTCAAGACCTATATTTTGGTTCTAGTTTGGTGAGTTTTTGGAGTTTATTTATTGTGGATTTTGATTTTATTTGTTTTGTTTGCTTGTCTTTTCTTTTCCGGTATGATTGTCCGAGTAGAGTTCGAAGAAGCCGAAGGTCCCCACTTCGACCAAGATCAAGACTACCAAGATCCCCTAGCCTTTGACCCAGGCGAGTTAACACTTTGATCATGTTGAACTTACATTTCATGCAAATTATATTCTTTTAAAATATCAAACTGCATGCTTTAATTTCTTAAACAAATGTATGTCAAATGGTCCTAAGTTAGTTAAATGCCAACTTGATTATTAAATAATAATTATACCTTGTTCTTGATAATTGAATTCACTAATCTTTGTCACCCTAGTAATTATATATGGTAACCTACTAGTTATAGTATGTACTCAAGCGCCATGCTAGTCTTGCTTGAGTACCGGGGTATTGATCACTCCAATCATCAATCCTTTAAGCATAAAGATTGTTTTGGACAATCATTAGGGTAAATGACTGAAATTGTTGAGTTAATTTGTTTCACTCTTCTTAAAATCCTAAAAACTTGCTAATACCCCATCTAGGCGGATGGTATGTTGGAGGGTATGTGGTTGGGTACTAATGTAGCCCAGGATATGTTGGTATGTGATTGGTATGTGGTATGAACCGCCCAGATAACTTTAAGGACTTAATCCTGTGATGACCTCCTAATGTAAAACAGTACAACCACGAGTCTATAATGGTGTCGACCTAGCTAAATAATTTATATCCATCAATGCGAGTTGCACTACTGGAGTGACCCACGAGTCGTGTCGCTGGTGTAAGCCGTCAGGACACGGCGAGATCTGTCGTGTAAGCCGCCGTGTGGTGCAAGGGGGGAGGTTTGGGGGCATGGTTGACGCAGGTGTGGGAGCGTAACCACTCTCAGATGAAACCTTAGCGGCTGCAATTATCATTGAGGGATGCATTAGAAAGGCCTTGTGATAATCCCCCCTTGATTCACATGTCCAAGGAAACGTGTAATTATATCAAGCCGATTATCTCTTGTGGGTAAAGTGTACAGTCTCTGCAGAGAAATAAATTGTTTGAACAGCCGTGCCCATGGTCACGGGCGGACATAGGAACTTACAAGAGTTAGTTCTGTTTATAAAACTTTGTTGGTGGGTTGAAAAATATGACGGGCTCATCTAGCCCTTGTTTTGGGTTGAAAAATAAACTTGGTGAGTCTAGCTGGCTCCACTAGTACTTGCGTACAACCAATATTCTCCAAATTCTTGGTTAATATCGGTTGTACAATACACAAGGCGCCACAGTCGCTTGCCTGTGGGGAGTCGTGTTGCCCCTTTTGCTTCCGCGCCTATTTCCGTATTTTATGTAATGAACTCATTTGACCTGTTCGGCCCCTTTTGTAAACTCGACCCGACGTAGTCTATTTAACTCTGAAAATTGTAATATTATGTTTGGTTCGGTTTACGATGTGTATGAAATGGTTCAGCAATGTATACTGTGAGCGCTACCTACTGGTCCAGGGAATAGCGCAGTATCTTCACAGAGGATTCTGGATTAAGGAAATCCGGGTCCGACAAGAAACCATGAAATCAAAGTACGAATTACTCAATGACACCTTCATAGGGGTAATAGATGGAGAAATATTCATTAAATGCTTCATATCGATTTATGTCAAGGCTTTACATTTTGAAACAATACTAAGGGCAAAAGTGGCCTTATATTAAACATAGCGAGTAGTTGGGACTTGGGAGCAAGCAAAACACACGATTGAGATCTTAACTTGGGTCTAGGGCAACTTAATTCAGCACCAGTCTTGCCTGAGGAATAGAGGTATTGGCGACCATGGTGAGAGGCAAGCATTGCAAACTGGGGAATGGAGAGTAGTAATTTGGATGACCATCGGATCCAGTAGAGATGGGGACTTGGTGGCAGAAAGCTGATCATTATTAATTGTCTTATTCTTCATTTACACCATTTCCCATCTACAAGCCTATACCATGTGTACTGCATGACGGGTTGATGGTTCATCACATATATACTTGATGCTATATATACTTAGCATCAATTAATGCCACACAAGTGTTTACTGTCAATTCTACTGAGTACAATATCCCATTTGTATGGCTTGCAAACAACTTACGCGAGAATGCGGTTGGTTATAAGCTTTTACCGCACAGTTTGCCAATAATACTATCGACAATGGGCTAGATAACACTCTTAGCCCCCTTTAAGATGTATATTATTAGTCTTGTCCGTAGGAAATTTACAATTAGCTAGGGAGCTAACCTACGTGTATTTGTACAGGAAATATTCATGGTTTCAGCTAAACTATGAATATTTCCTGTACAAATCCAAAACTATATGAGATGATTTCAAAAGAGCAAAATGCATTGTAGGTCTCTAAACTTATCTCAAACAGCATCTACGTTCCTAAACACACCAATTGAATATATAGGTGGGTCCCTAATCTCATTTAAGTGGTTCACTACAGTCCCATGCACAGCACGCCGGATCGGGCTGCTCACTTGGCGCCTTGACCGGTCCGACGTGGCACCACGATGTCATTGGAGTCATTGCACGCTGACAATGTCCAGTATATATATCCTACTTAAGGACTTCGAATAAGCAATGCAGATTGATGTGTACGGGGAAACAGCTAATTCTTACCACACAGACAGCCAGGTGCCGCATGCCGATTATATTTACGATTTTCTCGCTTCATTCCGGCGTTTGGAAGACATCTGGTACCTTAAAGTGAGATGAAGAGATCTTGTGTGTCCTGTCATGCCTCTGGCTCGCTTGCGGATTTTGAGCTTTGCAACAACGAGGACAACAGTGTAGAGTGACTTTACCAACATATAGTCTGTACTCTGTAGCGCTAACACGCTCATTGTTGACTCAATAAATAAATACAGCAAACACCCTTGTCATTGTAGCTTTTCATCCAAAGTATTCCAAAACTTATCGTACCCACAGATAACAGTCTAACTTCGCCTTTAGCTCACAGCATATATAATTTACCATCTAACTGCCAATTAAGGGTTAAATGATATGAGGGCTAAATATGATCCGACTTCAACAGTATGATAGGTACAGAGGAATTGGCCAAGCAGCTAGAAAGATCAGACTAGGTTTAGGTAATGAGCACAAGGATCCAAGAAGGCATTGCTAAATTGATGGAAGTATAAGATGCTAGATCAATCACTAAGGTGGTACTCACCCTACAAATCTACACATGCTGTCACGAGCCCATCACCTTAATCATCATTGTCAAGACTTGCACAGCTTGATATAGTTCCACTTACTGGATCTAAACACCTCATCTAAACCTAGGGCTAAGCAATCGATGATAATTTGAAAGTAATTACCGACTAAAAAGCATGGTGTGGGTCGGCACCACAAGTGGCCCCTACTTGTGCTTTGTGCGGTCGACATTGGTTGTCTTCTAGAAAGTGTCTTCATAAATTCCAAAATTTGGTCTTCGGCTATTTGACGTGATTTGGCATGATTTTGGGCTCTTTCTGCAAAGCACATGAAATGACGACACCTTCGGTTTTGGTTAGAGTTAGCTGCTAAATGGCAAAAATAAGAACAATTATCATAAATATTACAATAATATTTGTTCATAAAATATGCATAAAATGAGCACCAACACTCATTTCACACGCCCATCCCAATCTTGTCATTTTCTGCGGGCTTTAACAGCAGTCAGCAATAGCACGACGGATCGGGAGATTACATGACCAGAGCGGCATAGATGCGTCCTCCACTGGGTGCTTCGTCTGCAACATGGACTTCGAGGTCAACAACAACACTCTTAGACTTTGTTTGTTTAGGTTTAGATTTTTTAGTTTATAGTTTAAAGTCAACACTCTTAGGTTATGTATGTTTAGGTTTAGATTTTTTTTTGGCTTAATCAGTTTTTAAGCTCTTGAGCTTTTAAACCAAGCTTTGTACAGAAGATTGATCTTAGTATATACATCCCTTGTATTGCAAACCATGATTAAAAAAAAATTGCTAACAGGTATAGTTCCTCCCAGAATTACTGCAAACCATGATAAAGAAAACTGCTTACAGGAAGAAACTGTAAAGAATAATAAAGTCCATAATCATTCCCTCTCTTCAAAATGCTAAGCATTGACGTATCAGCACCTTTAACAAGAACCTTCACAATATTATCTGGAAACCTTACAACAACAAATATTCTTTTTCTCACACTGTCAAATTCATGGAGACCAAGAACATTCAGCCTCATCTTCCTCAATGGCGGACTATGAGATCATTCATCTTCCTCGCTTCGTGCCAGTTAGACGACGGAGGGGACCTAAGGCTTCACGCACAAGTCGGCACCACAAGTGGCCCCGACTTGTGCTTGTGCGGTCGACATTGGTTGTCTTCTAGAAAGTCTCTTCATAAATTCCAAAATTTGGTCTTCGGCTATTTGACGTGATTTGGCATGATTAGAATGATATTCGTGCATAAATATGCATAAAATGAGCACCAACACTCATTTCACACGCCCATCCCAATCTTATCATTTTCTGCGGTCTTTGTCAGCACTCAGCAATAGCACGACGGATCGGGAGATGACATGACCAGCGACATAGATGTGTCCTCCACTGTGTGCGTCATCTGCAACATGGACTTCGAGGTCGTCAACACTCAGCATCATGCCTAGCTCATACAGCTGTAGGTTCCACCGTAATTGCCATGGCGTGCAATATATTATAATATATTCTTTCTTATGTGCAGTAATTCATAGACTAGATTATATATATCTCAGTGAGATATAGTAGAAACGTACATGGTATAAAGAAAGAGGTAGATGGATTTCTTTGGAATAATAGCAACGA
Organism: Hsuehochloa calcarea; assembly: GCA_036346395.1. Classification (NCBI taxonomy): domain Eukaryota; kingdom Viridiplantae; phylum Streptophyta; class Magnoliopsida; order Poales; family Poaceae; genus Hsuehochloa; species Hsuehochloa calcarea. The sequence continues at coordinate 18,859,844 of CM070593.1, read as the reverse complement.
AAAATCACAACTAGAGAAAAAAGATTTAGCGAAATTCATCGTAAATTCCTTAAACACGATCTCATACAAAGGATTTGTCACTCTCACAATCCTTTTGAACCTCTCATCTTTACTCTATACAAGCATTTATGTTAAAAAATAATCTAGTCTCTAATCCTCAGTTACGCACTTGCTTCTGGTGAGATTATCTATTTCTTGTTGCTTCGGTTGCTATAGTCACATCTTATGTCCCTCACCTGTTTCTCACCAAAGTAATTAGGAATCGTTCGGTTGCTATAGTCACATCTTATGTCCCTCACCTGTTTCTCACCAAAGTAATTAGGAATCGTTTTCTAACTAGGATTGGTAGAGGAATCCTTTAGTCTCACCTTCCCCAAGTCCTGTTGGAATTAAATGGATTAGGCCCATATTATAATATTTAATTTAATTCCTGGTAAATCCCAAAATCCCATATGTTTGTGCTAAATTGTTTAGTCCCATATGAACAATTGAAGGGGAGTTGCACCTGTTTATAAGGTGGAACGTGAGACCTCTTCTTGTGGAATTGAGAGAGGCAAGTGACAACACGCGCCGCTTTCGCCTCGCCTCGCCGTGCCGTGCGTTAATGCGTGTGCGTGCGTCGCGCGCGCGGCGCGTGCGTGTCAAGGCAGGCGCGCAGCGCAGTCAAAGCGCGATTTTCTTTATCTATTCAAAATCGAAATGCTCGACATTGATGGCGACTGTTGGTCTCTAGTCTCTTTATTTTTTGCCATTAAAAGAACAACGTTACGGTCCTTAATGGTAACTGTTCACCTTTAACTTCTGGTAACTGTTGTCTTGAACACTGAGATAGAATTGCTAGCTTCTGTTCTTCTAGAATCTGAATCTGGCATTCCTATAGTGTTCTTTGTGATCTACTCTATGCATTTGTTTCATCTATTATATTTCTGGATTAGAGTAATCCGAAAAATGCTTATATGTTCAACAATCCAAAAACCTTATTATAGGCATAGGCTTTTTTCGATAATCGGATTTGTCACGCGCAAACCTCTCGTATTCGATGGTGCGAATTACAAAAGGTGGCGCACCAAGATAGTGCTTTGGCTAACTGCCATGGACATTTACCATGTGGCAAACGGCAGCTCAAGGAACACTTACTCCCAACAGAGCAAGCGCTCGAGGTCACGATAACCTTTTAAAGGTGTCGTGGTTAGTGTTCTTGGTGAGAAGTTAGTCGATGCATATATGGTGATTACATCTGGGAAGGAGATGTGGGATGCACTCGAGGCCAAATTTGGGATTTCGGATGCAGGTAGTGAATTGTATCTCATGGAGCAATACCATGACTACAGAATGGTTGATAACCGTTCTGTAGATGAACAGGGCTCATGAGATACAATCCATGGCTACAGAACTTGAGTACTTCATGTGTGTTAATGACAAATTTGTCGCGGGAGGTATTATTGCCAAACTTCCTTCTTCTTGAGGAATTTTGCTACTTCTCAAACACAAGAGACAAGAGTTTTCTGTTGAAAATCTCATTGGGTCTCTTGATGTTGAAGAGAAGGTGAGGGCAAAAGATACACACACTAGAGGTAATGAGGGACATTCTAGTGCCAATATGGTGTAAAAGAAGAATGTCCAAACTCAAAAGTTCAAAGGCAAGAACAAGAGTGCACAAACAACAAGCTTCAAGAAGAAGAAGAAGAACACAAAGGAAAGCCTTTGCTTTGTGTGCGGTGAACCTGGTCATTGGGCCAAGGATTGCAGTCAACGCAAGGGTGGGAAAAATCAGCAAGGGCAGAATTCCAAGTCTGCCAATGTTGTAGTTGGTACTACTGAGACGGGAACTTCAGGGTATGGTAATTTACCTCTTGGTTTTTTCTGATGTCAATCTACCGATTGGTGGATAGACACTGGTGCTAATATACATGTGTGTGCTGATATTTCATTATTTTCTTCTTACCAGTCACTCGGGATTCAAATTGCTCTAATGGGGAACGGGTCACATGCTATCGCTTATGGTGTTGGTACGGTCGATCCAAGTTTACTTCGGGGAAGATTGTGCAACTCAAGAACGTGCATCATGTGCCATCCATCAATAAGAATCTCGTTAGCGGATCTCTTCTGTGTAGAGATGGCTTTAGACTGGTGTTTGAATCCAATAAATTTGTTGTGTCCAAGTGTGGACAATTTGTTGGTAAAGGCTATGTGTGCGGAGGCTTGTTCCGCCTATCTCTTTCAGATTTGTGTAATAATGTTGCGAACCATGTTTGCAGTGGTAATGAGACTACTATTTGGCATTCACGACTTTGTCACATAAATTTTGGTTGCATGACGCGTTTAGCCAGTTTAGAGTTAATCCCGAATTTTACCCTTGTCAAAGGTTCTAAGTGTCAAGTTTGTGTGCAATCAAAGCAGCCTCGTAAGCCTCATAAAGCCGCTGAGGTAAGAAACTTGGCACCATTAGAACTCATACATTCAGATCTGTGTGAGATGAATGGTGTGTTGACAAAAGGTGGTAATAGATATTTTATGACTTTGATTGATGACTCCACTAGGTTCTGTTTTGTGTATCTTTTGAAAACTAAAGATGAAGCTCTTCACTACTTTAAAATCTATAAGGCGGAAGCTGAGAACCAACTTGAAAGGAAAATCAAAAGTGTTAGGTCTGATCGTGGCGGCGAATACTTTTCTAATGAGTTCAATTTATTCTGTGAGGAACATGGTATAATCTATGAGAGGACGCCTCCTATTCACCCCACCAAATGGGGTTGCTGAAAGAAAGAACCGCACTCTAACTGAGTTGGTTAACGCCATGTTAGACACAGCGGGTCTTTCCAAAGCATGGTGGGGGGAGGCTATATTGACTTCATGTCATGTCCTGAACAGGGTTCCCACAAAGACTAAAGAGATAACCCTATATGAACAATGGGAGAAGAAAAGACTATCACTTTAGTACTTGCGTACTTGGGGTTGTTTGGCGAAAGTCAATGTGCCAATTCCCAAAAGGCGTAAGCTTGGGCCAAAAACCGTGGATTGTGTCTTTCTAGGCTATGCTCACCATAGCGTTGGATATAGATTTCTAGAAGTGAAATCTTGAGTACCTGACATGCATGTTGGTACAATTATGGAGTCCAGAGATGCTACATTCTTTGAGGATATTTTTCCAATGAAAGATATACCTAGTTCATCGAGTCAGGAACCTGATACAATTCCTGAACCTGCCATTCCAATGGAATATTTTGAACAAACCCCTGAGCAAATTCCTGAGGAGGAAGACAATGAAACTCTGAGGAAGAGTAAAAGACAAACGACTGCAAAGTCTTTTGGTCTTGATTTCATTGTATACCTTGTGGATGATACTCCAAGTACTATTTCTGAAGCGTATGCTTCACCAGATGTAGAATACTGGAAGGAAGCAGTTCGTAATGAAATAGATTCCATTATATCTAATGGAACTTGGGAGATCACCGAGGCCCTTATGGTTGTAAACCCAGAGGATGCAAGTGGGTGTTCAAAAAGAAGCTTAGGCCCGATGGTACTATTGAAAAGTACAAGGCACGCCTTGTGGCCAAGGGTTATACCCAAAAGGAAGGTGAAGATTTCTTTGATACTTATTCACCTGTGGCTAGATTGACCACTATTCGAGTACTACTATCTTTGGCTGCCTCACATGGTCTTCTCGCTCATCGATGGATGTTAAGACGGCTTTCCTAAATGGAGAGTTGGACGAGGAAATTTACATGGATCACCGGATGGATTTGTAGCGTATGGTCAAGAAGGAAAGGTGTGCAAGTTGTTGAAATCTCAGATGGTCTTAAACAAGCACCTAAGCAGTGGCATGAAAAGTTTGATGAACGTTAACGTCAGAGGCTTTATTGTGAATGAAGCTGATAGATGTGTGTATTATTGCCATGGTGGGGGCGAGGGAGTCATTCTCTGTCTGTATGTTGATGACATACTGATCTTTGGGACCAACCTTAATGTGATTAAGGAGGTCAAGGATTTCTTGTCTCAGAATTTTGAGATGAAAGATCTGGGAGTAGCTAATGTTATCTTAAATATCAAGCTGTTGAGAGGTGATGATGGTGGGATTACTTTGTTGCAATCCCATTATGTGGAAAAGGTTCTGAGTCGTTATGGATATAGCAACTATAAACCCTCTCCAACACCTTATGATCCTAGCGTGTTGCTTAGGAAGAATCGGAGAATAGCTAGAGACCAATTGAGATATTCTCAGATAATTGGTTCACTCATGTATTTAGCTAGCGGTACAGTTCGATATCTCGCTTGTCGTGAGCAAACTAAGCCGTTTTGTTTCCAATCCGGGAGATGATCATTGGCATGCTCTTGAGAGGGTAATGCGCTATCTAAAGGGTACTATGAGCTATGGCATTCACTATACCGGGTACCCTAGGGTAATGGAGGGTTATAGCGATTCAAACTGGATATCTGGTGCTGATGAGATTAAGGCCACAAGCGGATATGTCTTCTTACTTGGAGGTGGCGCTATTTCATGGAAGTCTTGCAAGCAAACCATCTTAACGAGGTCAACAATGGAAGCAGAACTCACAGCATTAGATACTGCCACTGTTGAAGCCGAATGGCTTCGTGAGCTTTGATGGATTTGCTTGGTTGAAAAACCGCACGGCTATTCTCGATGAACTGTGACAATCAGACTGTGATTGTTAAGGTGAACAGTTCTAAGGATAATATGAAGTCATCAAGACATGTGAAGAGAAGATTGAAGTCTGTCAGAAAAATAAGAAACTCCGGAGTAATAGCTTTGGATTATATCCAAATAGCTAAGAATCTGGCAGATCCCTTCACAAAGGGTTTATCACGGAATGTGATAGACAATGCATCGAGGGAGATGGGTTTGAGACCCACGTGAGTTTTACCATAGTGGTAACCCATCCTATGTGATCGGAGATCCCGTGAAGTAGGATTGGCGAAACAAGCTATTGGTTAATCGGGAGGAGAGTACTTTACGCACTCCACTCCATTGGAGATGCAATTCTCTCCTAAATCTGTATGGCAGTTGATTTTTATCTTAATGTGTTCTGTGGCTTATTTAAGCAAAGATGTCAGCCCCACAGAGCGCCTTGAAAGAGCACACCTATATGAGCCCGATCGCTAGTCACAGCCTATGAGATAGGGTAATCTCTAGGAAACTCATGAATAGGCATGGAGTATGACTTTAAGCTCCAACTCATGGGATGCCTCGACACTTAGTATCAATTAAGGACATAAGTGAAACTTATTCACACAAACCACAATTCAAGGTTTTGTCCATTGTGCAGTTGTGAATAAGTGTAGCTTCTGTTCTAGGTGGATGTTCAACCCTAACCGGTCTCCATCAAAACACTGGTATATTAAAACAATAACTGTGGATCAAGGCATTTGATATGTGCCCTTGAGATCTGGTGGGAGATTGTTGGAATTAAATGGGCTAGGCCCATATTATAATATTCAATTTAATTCCTGGTAAATCTCAAAAGCCCATATGCTTGTGCTAAATTGTTTAGTCCCATATGGACAATTGAAGGGGAGTTGCAACTGTTTATAAGGTGGAACGTGAGACCTCTTCTTGTGGAATTGGAGAGAGCCAAGAGACAACACACGCGCGCTCGCTCGACTCGCCTCGCCTCGCCGTGCCGAGCATTTTCTTTATCTATTCGAAAATCGAAATGCTCTGACATTGATGGCGACTGTTGGTCTCTAGTCTCTTTATTTTTTGCCATTAAAAGAACAACGTTCTGGTCCTTAATGGTAATCGCTCACCTTTAACTTCGTAATCGTTGTCTTTGATTTCGCAATCGCTGGCTTTTAGTTTCGCGATCGTAATCGTTGGCCTTTGGTTTCCTGGCAACTGTTGGCCTTTGGACTTCGAGTTTTGGCTATAAAAGGAACAATGCAGTTCTGCTTCTTTTAGAGGTTTTCCACAATACAGTTCCACAATCTCTTTGTTGTTGTCTCTGGCAATCTCCATCCCGGCGAGACGCGTGTACGGCCGCACCGGAGAGCAGCTCGAACCTCATCCTCGAAGGCTTGCATGAGCGAGGACGAATAAGGTTTTGGGAGCGTCGCGCGATCGCCACGCCACGCCTACATCATCAACGCCTCGCTACGCTTCTACATCAACCGCTTGCTACTACACTCTACATCAACCGTACTACTACTACCACTACGTCATGACGAACGACGCAATCATCAAGAACACTGCTGCATCTTCCTCTGAATCTGGGTGTGCTTATATCTTTCTTGTTACTTGTTTTGCTTTAATGTTTATTGTTGTCTTGAACACTGAGATAGAATTGCTAGCTTCTGTTCTTCTAGAATCTGAATCTGGCATTCCTATAGTGTTCTTTGTGATCTGCTCTATGCATTTGTTTCATCTATTATATTTCTGGATTAAAGTAATCCGAAAAATGCTTATATGTTCAACAAGTCCTAACAGGATTCGAGTCCCAATAGGATACGCGCCTCATTTCTGAGCACAACCACTTGTGCCCGATCTGCGCCGCCATGGATGTGCTGCCCGCCGAATGAGATGGCCTAAAGGCACAATAAGACCTGCATTAGTTGTACACTTGTAGTATTTCCTTCTGAATTGCCTTTCTCATCGTGAAACAAAACTTGTTAGTGCTTGTGGTAAACGGATTTACATCTAGACCCTTTGCGTATTTTGAGCTAATCTTATGATCAGTAGTTAGCTTATATAGTACTAATATTAGTAAATATTACATCTATACAACACATACATTAATAGTACTTAAGTATTATTACAAAACATGATAAATGAGCCTTAAGGCCAAAGTTTACCGAACGGGTTTACATGCCAAATAGTTCAAGTAACAGAGTAGCAGTGAAAAGAACATGAAGAGAGAGAGTGGTCTCCATGTGCCACATGAAAATGACTGGGGTTAGGACCTAGTTAAAGCCATCTCCATAGCGGTTGCATAGAAGTATCCATACCCGGGTCTTCAGATTCATAGTCTGAATCCACATGTTTAAGCAACCATGAGTACAAAAGTACTCAACAAGCCCTTACCACAAATGCAATCGTGTAGATACAAGGCTTCCAAGGGAGGGGTTGTGTTTTTAGCACAAAACAAGTTTACTCAAATACTATAATTAGTTACCAAACCTGTGACTTAGCATGTTTAACATTGAAACAAATGTTTATTTGTGTAGGCAGTATTATCTCGACCATGCTTTACCAAAATGACCATGTTCCTAGACACCATGCTTAACGAGCATGTAGTCGTTCCTCACGACCATGCTTAACCAGCATGTACCGTCCACACGACCATGCTTAACCAGCATGTCGCAACCATAACCACCATCTTTACCCACCATATTTTAGTTCACAATTTTAAGTTAACAAAACTAACCAGTGTGACTTTCTTCACCATACCTATGACCAGGGGCACAGCTATTTGAATAGATTTTAAGACACACTGCAATTGGTGTATAGCTTTATCCACAAGATACGATCAATCTCATAATGTCAACCATAACATGCTTCCTTGGGCGTGCGATGGACACAATCATAACAAAGCTTTTCCCCTACCTAGCTTCAACATTAGACACACTCCGGTGGGGTCTGCCATCAACGCTGGGATGTGCCTTACACTGGGTCACTACCAGAATGATCCCTTACACCTATTCACATTTTTCAGTGGGGGAACACTCCATTGTTAGGGAGTTGACGACCCTTCTTTTATGCATAGTAACCAGGGGTGGGTATGCATACCAAGCTAGATAGGTTAATTGGCTTGGTCTATCACATACTATCGGAACCGAATTTTACAAATCCAAATCCTCTGTAAAAACACTCCGCTAATCCTTAGATCAGTAGATAGCACCCACCCGGTTGGTTAAGCGCAACACATGCCATCAACGAGTAATAGCGCACATCACACACAGTTTTGTCACACAGTTTCATAATCGTTTAGTTAGGTTTTTATTTGCAACTCACACGAAATGATGACTGGTAGCATGGCTAAGCAATCTACTCGTATCTAACCAACCCACATTGGTGCTACGATAATACCAACTAATAATGAACCAACCTAAGGGGATAAAAGAATATGACATAACAATAGACAAGGTGATATATAACAATTTGGATTAATAACTAAACCCAAAAGTATTTAAATAAATACTTGAAATAGAATGCAATGCATTAAAATAAAGTATTTTGAAAACTGGGTTCAACATGATCAAAGGTATAACTTGCCTTGGAATAGGTCTAGGTACTGATCTTGATCTTGAGGCACTCCTCCTTCTTCAAAAGTACCCAAAGAATTCACGTCTACTCGCAAATGAAATAAATAAACAAAATAAATAAATAACAGAGGGAAAAAATCTAAAAAAAAATCATAAATAAATATATCTCAAATTTATATAAATTTAGAAATTTGAATGGGCTCAATCGGAGTTCGAATGCGAAAGATATGGAGTTTAGAAGATTGAATCTAAAGAAAATACCCTGAATTGGAATTTCTGGAATTTTTGAATTATTTTTCTATTGAAAAATAGGATTATTGCGCAATGCTAACGTCAGCGAAGGAATTTTGGAATTAAAATAAATCCCTAAAAATTCTAACATGTAAGACCCACATGTCAGCGACTCGGCTCACGGTGGACCAAGTCCACCGAGCCGGTTGGAACAGAGACCGGTGGGCCATGCCATGCACGCGCTGACAAAGCAGCCATGCACGCAACATGTTAGCACCGAGGGTGACGCTGGCGCTGACGCGACTCGCCATGTCAGATCGACGGCGGCAAATACTCAAACCCAACAAAGAACGGTGAACGGCAGATCTCTACGAGCGGTGGTCGCCTGGTAGCCCCGCTATTATGGGACTCGTGATACCTGTCTTAGCTCGAGAGGTCGACTGAGGTGGCTGGAATTGGCGTCGGAGCGAAGAACGAAGGTACGACTTGTCGGGGTTGAGCACCAGAGGCGCTCCGGGGTCACAAAGAGGCGCACGGGAAAGCTCTTGCGACGAGGAAGTCAGCGGTGCAGTCCACGAGGGCAGGGCGTTACTAGCGGCGGTGGAATTTCTGAAACCCTAACCTTCGGCCAAAAACCTAAACCTCCAATTGCGGCGGTGCTAGAGAGATCGGTGTGCGGCGGCTAGGGGTTTCGGGGTGTGGAGACAAGGTCGAACCCTAGTGCGCCTTTTATAGGGCCAAGGCGTGCCAGATTAGGGAATCCCTAAATCGGGATTTTTTGGGCTTTTTTGAATCACGAGATAGAGTTCGTTTTTGTCCCGATTGCTAGCACATACGGGTGCGGGAGAATCGGAGATATGATTTGGTAGCGAAATCCGGAAGATTTTAGTTGGAGAATCTGTTTTGCCAGTTTGAGCTCGAGGAGTGGTAATGGCGGACGTGGCACAGCCTCACGCAGGGAAGAAACCGAGTCGGAGATGACGACACTGTGGTGGGGCCCACTGGGTAGAGAGACGGAAGTGCGGACCCAGATGTCATCGGACGCGAGCAAACGCGCGCAGGTGAGCGAGCGCGCGTTGGGCCGCATAGTAATGGGCTAATGGGAATAGTGTTGGGTTTCGGCCCAACACTGTTCTGGAGGATTTTAAATAGGTTTTCTATTTTAGAAAATACAGAAAATCAAAATAGCAAATGAACTCAGAAAAAATCTAGAAAATTCTAGAAAATATATCCAAGCACATAGAACCCAAATAAAATAGTTTTGACAATTATTGATGTTGGGACTAATCATATTAAATTATTTTGATGCTAAAGGTCCATATTAAGCTTTAAATAAAATTCAATGAAAATTCAAATGGTGAATTTTTCCAACTAGTAACTCTTCAAAAGATTTTTAAAGTTCAAAAATTAGAATGTTACAAACCTCCCCCCTTAAAGGAATCTCGACCCCGAGATTCAAGCTAGCTTGAGAAGAGGCTATTGAACTCGGCTTTCAGGTCTTTTTCACGCTCCCACATTGCTTCTCCTTCTGAGTGATTGCACCACTGAACTTTGCAAAAATAAACGGTCTTGCTTCTAGTATGACGCTCTGCGACATCAAAAATCTTGACTGGCTACTCTTTGTAAGTGAGATCTTCTGTCAACTCAATTGCATCCAACGAAGCTTGTTCTTCTGGTGCATGAAGATACTTCTTCGACTAAGAGACATGAAAGACATCATGTACTCCGGCTAATGACTGCGGTAGCTCTAACTGATAGGCAACTTCTCCACGGTGTTCTAAAATCTTGAATGGACCAATATACCTAGGGGCAAGCTTCCCTTTGGCGTGAAACCTTTTTACACCTCGGAGTAGAGTAACTCAGAGATAAACAAAGCCTTCAGGCTCAAAGCTGAGGTCACGGTGGCAATTATCAGCATAGCTTTTTGCCTTGACTGATCTATCTTCAATCTTTCTCTGATCATGACCACTTGTTCTTCTGCTTCTAGAATAATATCTGGTCCAAATATCAAACGTTCAGCAGTTTCTGACCAATTCAAAGGGATTCTATAGTCACGACCATACAAGGCTTCAAATGGTGACATTTGCAGACTAGCTATATAACTATTGTTGTACAAGAATTTTGCATATGGCAAACTCATGTCCCAACCGGTAGCGTTAGCTAGAGCGTAAGCTCTCAACATATCTTTCATTATCTGATTGACTCTTTCAGTTTGTCCATCTGTTTGAGGGTGATAAGCAATACTGAAATTCAGATGGGTTCCTCGATCTGACACTATCATCATGGCCACACCGTGTAAACTGACAATTCTTGACATATATAACTCTACAAGGTGATCTCCTGAGTAACTGGTCTTGACTGGTAAGAAATGGGCAACTTTGGTCAAACAATCCACTATTACCCAAATCAAATCGTAACCCGAATGAGTCCTGGGTAAACCGGTAATGAAATCTATTCTGATTTCTTCCCACTTCCATTCTGGAATCTTTGGTAGTTGTAGCAAACCTGTTGGTCTCTCATGTTCTGCTTTTACTTTCTGGCACATGTCGCACAAGGCAACGAACTCCGCAACTTCTCTCTTCAGATTTGGCCACCAGAACTTATTCTTAACATCTTGATACATATTTGTACTACTAGGGTGAATCGAATACTTTTAGTCATGGGCTTCCTTCAAGATTAGCTGTCTCAAACCATCACTGTCTGGTACACAGATACACAGATACGTCCATTGATCCAAAGTACATCTTGATCATGTCTGGTGAAATCTTTGAATTTTCCTCCTGCCATCTTTTTCTTGATGTCGGCAATTCCTGGGTCCTTTGGTTGGGCTTCACGAATCAGCCTCTCCAAAGTGGACTGTACTTCTATATTAGACACAAATCCTTCAGATACCACTTCCAGCTTTAGTTTCTGAAGTTCCCCTTGAAGTTCTGAACAGGTTTCTTTCACTTCCAAAGCATTGCAGTAACTCTTACGACTCAAAGCATCGGCAACGACATTGGTTTTACCCGGATGTAAGTGGATTCAAAGATTATAATCCTTTATTAACTCCAACCATCTTCTCTATCTCATGTTCAAATCAAATTGAGTGAAAATATACTTCGGGCTCTTATGATCTATGTATACCTCACAACGATTACCAATGAGGTAATGCTGCCAAATCTTCAGAGCATGCACTACGACAGCTAATTCCAGATCATGGGTAGGATAATTCTCCTCATGGGGTCTCAATTGTCTTGACGCATAAGCGACGACTCTTCCTTCTTGCATTAGGACGAATCCTAATCCTTGACGCGAAACATCATAGTAGATATCAAAATCCTTACGAATATTTGGCAAGATCAGCACCGGGGCTGAAGTCAAACGCTTCTTCAATTCCTGGAAACTTTCTTCACGGGCTGTTGTCACATCCCCAGATTAAGAAAGAGGATTACTATGCATCTCATTAGCATGCATCATTATTTCTAGCATTTACATTTTTCATTTCACTAGGAAAATCTTATCCTAATGTATAAACCTACGCTTATGAAAAACAAACACTAAAGAAAAAAGTGACATAAATGTATGAACATCCTCTGAAATAATTTTATTCAAATACTATATAAATTATCATTAGTGAATATAATTTTTCCCAAATTTTGGGATGGGATTAAACTCAAAGAAAATTCAAACATACTTTAAAGACCTACTTTAAGTTTGAATTTAAATAATACAATTTATAAATGAACAATCTTGTTCAATATTTTTTTATAAAAACTAGACCTTCCCAGGAACCCCTATGACTCGAGTCTGACCCGGCGAACCGACTCGACCGAACCCCCTAAGTGTTCCGCGTGGGAGCCATCCGATCAGAAATCAACGGCCCAGATTTTGTAACACTTCGGCCGGTCCGAACGTTTCCACTCAATGCTGATGGTTCGATCTAGATCCAACGGTCCCCGTGAACTCACTTAACGCAGGCTCTCACGCGCGCTTGAGAAGCTGTCGAAGGGGGCCCACTCGTGAGATCTGTCTCCTACCTCGCCAAGATCGCGCAGAATCCTCGCCACGCGCCGGCGATTCTTCCGCTCACGACGCCATCAATCCACCACATCCGCTGGCCACTCCCGAGTTTCTTCATCTAACGCCGCCCACTCCGCCATCTCCTCGGGAATAATACCCCTCTACCCCTTGAACTCATCTCACTTCTCCTCTCTGACCGAGGAGAGGAGGCCGGTTTGAGCCTCTACTCGTAAGCTCCTCCGCATGGATCATTCTCGCTTCTGTGGTCGATGCCTTTCCCATTTTGGCTAACCTCAGCTCGCGCAATTGCTTGTAGATCTTAGTACATCTTCGAGCTCTCTGCCGTGTCCAGAGAGCGCACCTGAGTGGCACCGCTGAGCCAACACCATCTCCGGTGAGTATTATACTCTTTTTAGCGCGTCACCTTACGTGCTTTAGACCACCGATCATAACCCCTCAACTTATTTCGCCAATGCATGACAGGACTTCGTTGATTTGAAGAAAGTCTTATTTTCGGCCGAGGAACTGCCCCTTCATCTCCCACCTTGCTCCGGTAAGCCATTATCCTATTGCTTGCTTCCTTAGCATTCTCTAATGGTCCTGAGTTATCCTGAGCCTTCACTCGCTCTAGTTCTTCACAGGATTTCCCCTCCACGTTGAACCGCACTGCCGCTCGACCTTTGTCGACGTCAAGCTAACTCTGTCCACCACCTCCTCTCTTCGACCTTCAGGTAGTCTCCTTGGACTTCACTAATGCTCGGGCACCCGCTTCTTTGAACAATGTTGAGCTTGTTTGCGCTGTGCACGTTTGCCGTGTTGACACCGTCGCTCATCTCTGGCGCACCACCGCTACTGGCCGCCGTGGAGGTCGCCACCACCACCCCTAGAAGCGCATTGCTATTGCACATCTGTCCCAACCCTTGGCGGCCGCGCGCCGCGTGGCCAGTAAGCGCCGCGAGCCATGCCATACATGCGCGCGCCGCGTTGTCGGACGTGGACCGTAATCGAGCAACATGCGATGAATTAAACGTAATCATTAGCTTTTAATGATTGTCTTAACGAGATAAGGTCTCACTTACTTGTGGGCCAAAGCCGTAAGCACCGTGCACTATGCACGCACGCGAGTAGACCGAGTCCAGTGGACCGGTCATCGACGAGGGTCCTACATGTCGAATCGAGTTTAAAATTGGGAGTTAAAAGAAAGATGTACTGTGCACTAGAATCGTTATGGACCGTTGGATGTGAAATCGACGATCCAGATAAGTTGGGCCGTTCGGACCACTCCGAATGCGCCTCAGCTATGGACCGTTGGATGTGAAATAGACGATCCGATGAGTTGGGCCGCTCGACCACTCCAACGCGCCACCGTGGACCGCTGATTTAATCCAACGGCCGCGAAGCGTGACCTAGGATCCGCGCGGTTCATCTGGGCCCACTTGTCGCCACAGAGGTGCGGTAGGGAGTGGAGTCACAGTCCCATCGACAGCGTCTGGGCTAGCACGAAGCTCGGTGAGGAAAGGTTTAAAGACTAAAGAAAATCCGAGAATGAATTGAATATATACTGAAAAAATATGTGTAACTTTAAAAATACATAACTAATTCATTTTAAATTCAAAATGGATGAAACCACTTCTGATATTTTTTATTTTTTATGAACTTAATATTAAAACTGGTTTCAAACATGTCTCTTTAACAGAGAGTATTATTATAGAAAATGAACTATTAAAACCTTTATTGTTACAAAGGAAAATGCTGATAACTTGATAAATGCATAACTAAATCATGGAAACTCAAAATGAGTCAAACTCAACTGTTTTGGACTTGTGTTAATATTACCTTTTTATTTATGTAATCATTATACTCACTACTGAGCTACAAATTTGGCCCAAATATTTAAGTTCAATGAACAGTGACAGATTATATTAAAATTGGATTTTTTGAAAAACTGAACTTCAAACCCTTATAACTTTCACATGCTAAATCCAAATGGAGTAAATCTTACACCTAAATTCATCTAAAATTATGACTTAGCTACGGTAGAAAAATCATGCATTTTTGAGCACTTTGAATTTTTGAGTACTTCCTAGTGTTTATTCGGTATTGTACTTATATATATTCCGAGCCTATCGATATTGACTTATACGCTACTGAGGGACAGCAGCTAGCATACCAACAAGGAAAGCATCATTTGAACTTTCTTTTGCATCATATTTGCTCCCAGATTTTGTTAAGTTAGTGCAATGTTAATTGCTTGCATGTTATTTTGTTAAATGTCGCTATTTTTATGATGAATAGTTAGACACCTCCTATTATCTCGTCATTGTGGTTACCCATGAATTATTCCAGTACTGAGATGCTTAAGATAAGTTGTGTGACTTACGTGGTATGTGTTTGCTTAGCCATGCAAGTCTAGAACGGTAGTTTGATTGTCGGGACTAACCCGACAATTGTGGGAAACACAAACTTTATAACGTTTTGGTTTATTTCAGATCTTCGTATCTGTTTTATGAGTTAAAATTTTATCATTTGAAATGAGTTTTGGTCTGGACAAGTGGATGCTAGTGAAGGTGCAATTGCGCACGAGTTTGGGTAAGTGTTGGACTTCTCTGGACAATTAAGGACCGAACTTTGGGTACCTACGGTTCAAGCAAAACTCGTGCTACCACACGCAGTGTATGGACACTGCTTGGTTAAGTAAGGGGTTGGTATTGTTGAGTTGATGACTGGTGGTGTGAGGACGTATATGTGTTCCATCGCATATATGTTTCGTAGGGTGCCGATTGCAATCTTTTTTTGTGTGGGTAACACTATTTAAGCTTTATCAATTAGGTCGTTGTTCCCGGCACAACTTGCGTGCCCATTTGGTTGGAAGGTGGTGTAACCTACCCTAAGTGGGATCATGTCGCGCAAGGGCGATTCAACTCAATAATGTCAACTTGCTGAAAAATACTGAGTGTTGGTTTACCCGGTCGGCATACCTTAGGAAGTATGCTATTTTCGGAGGCATCTGGAGGCATACGGGCAAATCAAGTCATGTGGGTAAAGTAGTACACCCCTGCAGGATATAAATCTATTCGAATAGCCGTGTCCGCGGTTATGGACATCGCTTGAGTTTGTGGCTGCTTATTGTTAGACTTTGACATATTTAAATTGTGGTAAAACTTGGTATTGTCATGAATGGGATGTTCATGTTTGTTGTTGTAGCAAAGTGGACTGCCACTTTGTTATTTGTGCACTTGTTATTGTATCAAAGTGGACCGCCACTTTGATATTTTTATGATTCATTTGTCATTCAATTTATTACTTATTCACATGCTTTATTCCTACTTCAAATCTGATTAGAATTGGCACTTGAAAAACTAGTATGTGTAGGTTGTTAATTGTTGCGTCTCTTTTGCAAAACTAAGCCAATATGAGCCATCCTTTGAAACAGCCTCTAGCATACTAATTTTTATTTGTATAAGACTTGCGAGTACCTTTGTACTCAACCCGGTTGCTGCAATTTCAGGTGAGGAAGGGTATGAGCCCATTGAGCTTGTTAGCGCCGATTTTGGCGACGCTGACGAGTAATGCTTTCATTTAACTCCCAGTCGGTTGCCGATGGGATATGGGCATACCACTACTGGTCTTTTGGTTTATTTACTTGTTTCCGCTGCTACTTAATACTCTTATTTGAATTTGACCGGTCGGCCATTTGTAATAGTCGTAGTCCTTAACTATTATGTCGTATGTCTTTTGGACTATTAATGAATGACTGTTGTATGGATGTAATCAACGTTGCATGAGAGTATGAGCATATTGGTCGCTGATCTTGGGAGCCAATATGAGCTCATGCTCACTGTTCGTGGCTTCCCATTTAACACAATAAGTGGAGGGCTTGGCTTATTGGAGAACCGACAATCATGTAGCGCTCGCTGAGGAGCTACGCGCATAATCGTTGGGGCTCTAGTTGCGGTTGAGTGTCTAGTTTGGATGGAGTTAAGTTGGAATCCATTTACTTGAGGTCCAGAGTTATGTACCTAAGACCATGCTTAGTCTCGGTCTTAAGGAGATAACCCGGGGGTCCTCACAGCTGTAGTCCAAATGAACTTTTTCTCCTTCTTCAACATTTGCGTAAGAAGCTTAGCAATCGTTGAGAATCCTTCGATGAAACAGCGATAGTGTCCTGCCATTCCCAAGAAACTGTGAATCTGAGTTACGGTCTTGTGCTGCTCGCAATGTAACACTGCCTTAACTTTACCGGGGTTAACGGCTACTCCTACTGTCATCACATGACCAATGAAATCAACTTCCTTCTTCCAGAATTCACACTTGCTGAACTTAGCATACAACTGAAGCTCTCTAAGTTTCTCTAAAATTATTCTCAAATGCTCAACATGTTCTTCTTCTGTCTTGGATTTAACCAAAATATCATTAATAAACACAACTACAAACTTGTCCAAATATTCCATGAATACCTTGTTCATTATGTGCATGAAATAGCCAGGGGCATTAGTCAGACCGAAGGACATGACTAGGAACTCATAATGTCTGTATCGCGTTGAGAAAGCGGTCTTCGGTATATCCTTCGGATAAATCTTCAACTGATGGTAATCTGATCGCAGGTCGATCTTTGAGAACACTCAGGCTCCATTTATTTGGTCAAACAAATCATCAACGCGGGGCAGTCGGTACTTGTTTTTAATAGTGACTTCGTTCAAGGAACAATAATCAATGCACATTCTCATGCTTCCATCCTTTTTCTTGACAAACAGATCGGCGCCCCCATGGTGATTTAACTAGGTCTTACGAAACCCTTCTCAAGAAGTTCTTCAATCTGCTTCTTCATTTCTACCAACTCATCGGCTGGCATCTGATAGGGTCTCTTTGAAATTGGTGTTGTTCCTGGTACTAGGTCGATGATGAACTCGATGTCACGGTCTGGTGGCATTCCTGGTAACTCTTCTGGAAATATATCTGGGTATTCTCTGATAATAGACACGTCTTCCAAAGATACGGCCTTCATACTGTTGACTAACAGATGTCCCTCATAGACGGAGGCAGCTAAAAACTCCATCTTCTTTCCATTGGTATCCTCGAGTGTTACAACTCTTCGGCCACAATCGAGCACAGCTTTGTGCTTTGATAACCAATCCATGCTAGAATGACATCTAAGGTCTGGGTGTCTAGAACAATTAGGTTGGCTAGGAACTCAACTCCAGCTATGAGTAACTTAGCTCCTACACATCCTACTTTAGAGCTTAGCTCTGCTCCAGATGACTGGACTAACATAGTATGCTTAAGAGGCTTAACTTTCAAGTTATTCTTGGTTACAAAAACTCCATAAACAAACGAATGTGAAGCTCCAGAATCAAGCAAAACTGATGCAGGTACTGAGTTTACCAAAAACTTAGCCAATACGACGTCATGTGCTTCCTGGGCTCCTTCCTGAGTGATGTGGTTGACACGACCTCTGGCCACAGATTGTGGTGCTCCTCCAGATTGGCTGACCACTTGAGGTGCTCCTTGATTGTTGTTCTGTGCTCGTGTTTTGGATGGTGTAGCTCCAAGGTTGAAGCGTACTGGGGTTATAATTCCATTCTGAGGACATCGGTTGGCGAAGTGCAAAAACAAACTCTGGGTCCATTCTGTGGGTTGTTCTCTGGTTGGGGTTGGCTGGTATGGGACTGCGGAAGTTCTGAGCAACTAGACGAGGTGTCGAAGTTGGTGCAAGCGCCAGAAAGAGTTCTCGCGTGGAAACCGATTGAACTACTGTAGAACCATTCTTGCCTTCGCTGTGGTCGGTGACTTCTTTGTCGGGCCATTCTCAAGGCTATGCTATCTTCCAACTCCTTGCGTTTATCTTCAAAAATCAAAGACTTGTTGATTAATTCTTGAAAATCTAGAAAGGTGTGGACAATCAGGTTGACTTGTAGTCCAGTGTTCAATCCTTTCATAAAACGACTCTGACAAGCCTTGTCGGTGGCGATATCTTCTCGCAAAGATAACGGCAAGTTGAGAGAATTTATTAAGGTAGTCAACACCGACATTTCTCCTTGCTTGAGAGTGTGAAACTCATCCTTCTTCAAATCCATGATCCCTTCTGTACATGGTACTAGCGAAAAGCAATCGAGAACTCTTCCTGTAATGTTTTGCGCGCCTCATGCATCAAGAAAGTTTTCCCACCATTCGGTAGCTATGCTCTCTATCTGGTGAGTGGCGTAAAGAACATTTTCACGATCGTTGCATTGGGAGATCAGCGGCTTCCTCTCGATAACCCGAAGCCAATAATCAGCTTCAACTGGTGAGACATGCCCAGAAAATGTTGGTGGACGGGTCCTCATGAACTCGGCTAGCTTGGATGGTTCATGGTGACCATGAGCGACTTGGGCTCCATTGTGGTGATTGTTGTTGTTATTCTGATTGTTCATATTCTGAATCTGATTCATCATGGTGTACATCATCTGGGTTTGAGATGCCATGAAAGCTCCAAAATTTTACATGTCAATTTGGGGTGCTTGAGGTGGGATTGCTCCTGTAGGGTTTTGCTCATTTTCTTCTGACACAAGGGTGCCAGAACCACTTGCAGCAGCTTGACGAGTCTGAACCATCTGATGAAACTCCATAGGTTAGATAAGGTAGCAAGTACAAGATGAGTTAGGAACTAGGTAGGGGTAGGTTAAACCCAACAAACATAGCTCAATAAAACTCAACTGAAATACTTATATTAATCAAGATCTTAGCATGGCTGCAACAATTGCCCAAGGGCCTTTGCAGCTCACACTCGCAGACAAGAAAATAAGAATGAACATAAACACACAATCTACCACCTAAAGGGCGACTCTTCTAATATTAAGACTGGCTAAGCCTAAAACTTAAACGGACTACTCGATGAGATAGCCTCCATAGCCCTAACGGTGCTCCCTTCTACTGTAGACCTAGAACTACACTGGCATCCTTGCGAATCGGTCTCTGCCTCGGGATCGTGCAACAGAACATGCTTCTGGTGCAGTACAACTGCTCCTCGCCTTCCTCCTCGGTCTTCTTCCGAGTCTTCTTCTTCGTGATGCTCCTCGTCTTGATACTCCTCGTGTTCGTACTGACCATAGAGAGTCTCTTCCAGAATGACGATCCTTTCTTCGGCTATCTGTAAGGTCTCGTAGGCGCACTCCAACTCTGTAGCGACCAACTCCAGTGACTCCTCCTGAGCGGTGGCCAACTGGGCAAGATGCACCATGGTGGCGTTGCTCTCTCCATTTGTAGACGGGTAACGTGCAGGAACATCCACCGCAAATGCACGAGGGTGGTAGCGGAAGACAGTATCTTGAAGCTCACGAGCGTAGATGTTGCAGATCCTTAGGTTAGTGAGGTGTGAATACTCTTGAATTGTGTCGATCCAAATTGTCCTTCTTATGGAGATGTCTAGGGGTCGACTTGCTTTAGTGTCCTTCCGGGCATAGATAGTCAAATGATAGATTACTCCACGGTCTTGGCCGTTCACTACCCAATTGCTGCCATGGTACATCGGGCGGTCGAATCCTCCAAGCACTTGCAACTGCTTCCAAAGCTTAGCGGTAAGTCCTCCCTTGCGCTCACCATAGTTCCGAAGACGAAGCATCTAACAAGACAAACAAGAGGGTAAGAACAACTTAAAAACAGCGGAGAGAGAAAAAATTCCAGCAAAAGTTGAGTCAAGAAAGACATGAGAGGAGTTAAACAGTTCAATTATTCTTGCAAGTTAATTTTGCTTTAGAAATTAATTTTGCTTTAGAAAACAGTTTGGACACTCTAAGACAGCCGATCGAACTAAGGTCAAGACCTACAACAAGATGGCTCGATACCACCTCCGCTGGGACCCAAAATATAATTCGACCCTCCGTATTCTCGTGACTAGTCCAGGATCACGCTAGTGCACACAATATCAACATAGATGAATATCGACCCACACAAGACGATTAATAGAACAGACGACTAATTTGAATAGCAAATAATGGTTTTGACCTTATGATCGAGTTTACATTTATTAAGCCACGCCGGGCCGACAATAAGTAAAATAGCAGTAGCGGAATGAAAATAAACTCCAACGGAATCCCATCAATTTGTCACAGGCAACTGACTAGGATCAAGACCCTAACGATCAGCACCTTCGTAGAACTCCTCCTCAAATGCAGGCAAAGACTCCTCCACTTCTATTGATTGTTTGAAGCAAGTATGAGTACACAATCGTACTCGCAAGTCATTCCACATAATGCAATTTCACTACTATGGAACACGTCATCACAGACGGTTCGGAACCTTCATCACAGACGATTTCCGAACCGTCTATATTTGTTCGTCTGTGATAACAAGAAGTTATCACAGACGGTTCAAAACTGTCTGTGATACTAATATCACATACGGTTTTTTGTTGAAACCGTCTGTGATATTTCTAGTATCACAGACGGTTTTAATTAAAAACCGTCTGTGATAAGTAGATATCACTGATTTGTTATGTTTAAGAACCGCTCGTGATACTAGAAATATCACGCACGGTTTCAACAAAAACCGTCTCGTGGTAGTGAGTCATCCAAACTACATTTTGTTGTTTTTTGGCTAGCCTCAGGAATTGCTAGCCATGCCCTCTAAAAACAAGCATGTACAAAAACAGATACATCACAAATAATCAATTGTTGACAACTCAAAGTGATCATTACTCAAAATAAATTACAAAAGATCGAATTTGTTGAAGTATTGTCGCTATAGTTACAATTGGATTACAATTGAGTCAATTCTTTGCGTGAAACTCGGGTCGGCGATGGCGTGAAACTCTCCTTTGTTAACTATTTCGACATGATAAAGGCGCATAGCTTCCTCGAACGTCCGCGATATCGCAAGCAACGAGTCCATCAAATCTATTATCAAGCCCCGCCGCTAGGTCAAGAAAATGGTAAGTGTATATATTTAAATTTACAATTAGAAAATAATTATTTCGAGATTGACAAACCTCGGATTCTTCATCTTAGCACTCATGATTTTCCATATGATGGCAAACGAGAATGCACATAGCTCATCATTTTTTGTCAAGCATGACCGCAAAAATAGAATTACATATATACGTATAGTCGCTTGAAGACATATTATTATGAAGTATGATATAGGATTATTGTGTTGTAACGCTGCATCAAAATTTCGTCCCGTGTGTTAGTTGGGCCGATCCATTGTATTTTCCTTGTTGGCTAACATAGGAGATGAACGAACTACATGATTGAAGAAAGTTATCCTCGGGATTTCAAACGAAGGAAGACTACAATAGAGATATGTATGGAGGAAATGAGCATACTTGTCGAGTATTCCTTGCGTACGTCAAGTAGTGATTGTTTCGACTAGCTTAATCAAGATATATCACATAGTTCCTCCCGGTATAATGACTAAAAGGATCCAAATGGTACCTACTCATGTATGTCGCTATAGTCATTAAACCTAAGTACAAATGAAATTTGTATAGCAAATAGTGAAGCACTTACCCTTGGTTGTAGGGCACCAAGATGTAGTTCTTATGGTCCAAGAAGCAATGTCGCCGTTATGTAGTTCTCGACGAAGGTCGGGTCCGCTTTGATGGTTAGCATAGATACCACGCGTGGGTCGAGGAAACCCATCTGCCTCGCCTTCCCGCATTTTTCATCATGTATCTATACATAAGCAATGAGTTGCGATATTTATCAGATTACGTGAATGTAGAACTTGATTGTACACACTTACAAAGGTCCAACATCGTAGAAGCGAGGCGCTGAGGGCTTCGAGGTTGAATAGGTTGAATAAGTCGCTGAAGCCCACGACGGTTGCCCGTCCCGCTGAAGAAATGCTCATCCTTGTATGCGACGGTGATTCCAAAGATCGCACCCTTCTTTCCGGCCTTCCGCAGTACTGTGCATGCAAAGACCGACAAGCAAATCCAATATGGGCTAATTGTGCGTTAGGGCACAACGGTTTTCCGATGGAGTACTTCGCGGACTGGGACTTGGGAGGCGACTTAATGTTCGCCGATTTCGATTTGGCCTTAACGATTGGCGCTTTTCCTCGCGAGACGACTCGGAACCAATACGGTAGCACGCTTTTCTTGTTCCTTCTGCGCTTTCTCCACGGAACCAATGAGGTGGCCTTCTGAGGCGAAATATGAGGTGGAGTCATGGAGGGTCCCGTTGGAGAGGAATGGTCATGTCGAGATTGCTGCACTGCTAGGTCCAGGATGATGTCCGTCTTGGGCCACTAGATAAAACGATATGTTCATGTACCATGTCCACCTCCACCCTGGCGTAACCATGCGCCACCTGGACACCGTGCTGCACTACCCCTTCCCGGTATGGATGCACCATCCCCACCCAAATTTCAATAGGAATGTACCCAACTAACCTCGCTTGAGCTTGCAGCCGCTTCGGCTCCTACAAAACGATACGCAATTAGCTAAGGCGCCCTATAGGTCTATCTTGGTGCACTCCATAGATGTACATTACCTTAATGCCGCCTATTGGTAATTGGTCGTCGCCACGCTCAAAATTATGCGTGGACACGACACTACCCGATGTCGAGGAGGACCGGTTCCCGCAATAACGGGCGCTTGCGATCGTTGCGGAGTACTTGATTCAGCTTGATCCCGCAAACTTGCTATCCGCCCTGAAATTGTTGTTTTAGCGCTCCAACCCATCGTCGTATTTCGCCTTAGATCTCTTCCTACTTCTATACATGTAGTAGTCGCTCATGAATCCATGTAGCCAAGGTACGTTAACCCCTTGCCTCGCGTATGACCCGGTGCTCCTTGTTTCCTAGGGCCGTAGATAGTATATCCTTCTCTCTGTGCTTGGAAGGAGCCTTCGAACTTTGGGCAATCAATTCATGCCGCAAGAGGTCATCATGTTATTATAGACACTATGAAGTTATGGACTTATAAACAACTAGGTAGTTCGACATATTTACCACACGCTGGGTCACTTCGTCCGCAGGTTTGTGAAAGAGACGCCCATCGACGAGACTTTTGCCTCGCTTAACCACTTTAGGGAACGCGGGTCTGTGATATCGTGAAATAGATTCTCCTCCTCCGCCTCCCATTGCGGGTTTTAGCCGCTGCACTCAGCCGTGCCAAGTCCGTGGGGTGAGTGTTTCGTGCTCGATTGCTTTGTGCGCCGCACTTTGCTTCTTAAATTGGTCCGTCGCCTTCATAGCCACAAAGGCGCCCCATATTTCCGCGCCAAGAATGGAAACTTCGTGAAGGGCGCCTCACTCTTGTTCACGCATCGCGTGAAAAGAATGCTCTTGAAGGTCCTCCACGTGTGACCCATCGAGAGCAACGCATGCCGTTCCACGCGTGCCATGTGTGCTTCTCGATAGTGAACTTGTCTTTAAGGTCTTCCCACAAAGACGCCTCGATCATCCTGTCGAGACTTCCACTTTAGTGTGGTGATAGGGACCTGCCCTTGCAAGTATCCCGCAGATGGTCCGAATCTCGCCGCTTCTCTGGGACTCAGAGGGACCCCAAGGTCACCGACCTCCGTGATGGTCACCGGCTGCAGCAATTTCCATATTCCTCTCGCCATCTCGCTACATATCTGGGCGGCGATGACAAGCGAAGACGGCGCTTATGCCATGTGCGGCGTCGGTGAAGGCGGCGAAGACGGCGCCTCTGCCATCTCGCTTACTTGCTATCTATATAAGTTACATACACTCAACATGTGCAATATTAGCAAATATTCATAATTAATTCCAGCATAAATATGAAACAATAAAGCATAAATAAAGCAATAAAGCAAAGTTTGTGCTCTCGTATGAGAGTTGCAAAAGAACAAGTCTTTGCCATCTCAATCCTATTGTCTATACTCTTCATGAAATGAATATGATAATATAAATTCAAACTATGAGCTCTAAATAATACTTTGCTTAATCACAAATGATTTGAACTGTTACATAAAAAATGTAATCGTAATAACTAGCTTTCAACCGAAAGTAACCAATTAACAAGATATGAAATTGACAAAGAGTAAGTAATACAATAGAGCTCAAGAATGAACTAACTATCACATTCAATCTCAGTATAAGACAGAGTTCATCACAGAGCATGTCAAGAGGCAATTGAATCAACAGAGCTCATCACATAGCTCAAGAATGAACTAACTATCACATTCAATCTCAGTATAAGACAGAGTTCATCACAGAGCATGTCAAGAGGCAATTGAATCAACAGAGCTCATCACAGAGCTCAAGAATGAACAGAGCTCATCACAGAGCTCATCACATAGTTCATCACAGAGCATGTCAAGAGGCATTTGAATCAACAGAGCTCATCACAGAGCTCATCACAGAGCTCAAGAATGAACAGAGCTCATCACAGAGCATGTCAAGAGGCATTTGAATCAACAGAGCTCATCACAGAGCTCAAGAATGAACAGAGCTCATCACAGAGCTCATCACAGAGTTCATCACAGAGCATGTCAAGAGGCATTTGAATCAACAGAGCTCATCACAGAGCTCATCACATAGCTCAAGAATGAACAGAGCTCATCACAGAGCATGTCAAGATACAATTGAATCAACAGAGCTCATCACAGAGCATGGCGAGGGAGTACTGGGGGAGGCGCCGAGGTCGGGGGAGGCGGCGCCGAGGTCGTGGCGGCGGCTGGGGGGCCGAGGTTGGGGAGGCGGTGCCGAGGTGGGGAGGCGGTGCCGAGGTCGGGAGGCGGCGCCGATGTCGAGGAGGCGGCGCCTGTGTCGGGGAGGCGGCACCGAGGTCGGGAGGCGGCGCGAGGTCGGGCGCGGTAACGACGGTGACAAATGAGCCCTAGAAAGGAGGCGAAAGATCACGCGACAAAGAAGGGACGCGGAGAGATGAAGAGTAAGAGCAAAACCCTAGCGGTCTCCGCTTTATAAAAATAACATCACGCGGTTCTTTTTCAGAGAACTGCTCAGGATGAGTGTATATCATGCACGGTTCTTTCAGAGAACCGCTCAGGATTCCTTATCACTGCATTTGCTCTATTCTAGAACAACCGTGATATCCCCACAACACCATATATGAACTGGCCGACAAGCAAGATGATGACAAGTTCATAACACAACTCCAAAATAACTCCAAATAATTTGACTTCAAAAATTCATATCTAATTCAACTCAACATTACCATGAACATCCACATTGACATCAATATTAAAGATCACAAGTCCATAACACATTAACACATGACAATGGAATAAATTAATTAATTACAATGGAGTAAATTATTAATTAAAATATAGCCCTTCATGATGATCGACGCAAGATATAGCTAGCTTCCTCACCGGATTCTTCCTCGAGCTTGATGCCGCCTCCAAAGGTGGCAACTCATCAAATTGATTGTATTCTTCCTCGCCCACTACATTCTCAACTCCGACAATCCTCCTTTTTCCATGAAGAACTACGTGGCGCTTCTTATTTGCCGGCCGGGTACATAGAAGACTTGAACAACTTGGTTAGCCAAGACGAATGGTTCGCCTTTGTATCCGACACGCTCGAGGTCCACGGTAGTGACGCCGCATTTGTCGACCTTCACCGTGGAGATGGACCCAACGGCACCAAATAGGGGATCTTGAAAAGCACGAGTCGAGCTCCCATATCTCCTCTATTTGCCCGTAATATGAGCTCCTCACCCCATCCAGATCGAATGCATCTATGCGACACCGCTCGGATCAGGTTTTCCTATCCCGAAGCTACCGATAAAATGTGTACCCATTTATATCGTGATCCTTGCCATGTGACAATTGTAAATTGTGGCCCTCTTGCCAACCATAGCAAAGTATCATCACTTGATGACCTCCCAAAGGATTCGCACCTTTAACTATTCGTTGAACCGACGGTTGTGCTCTCTCATGATCCAAACCTCCGACCACCGGATTCTGCATGCACTATGTCTTTGTGCTCGCCGATGTACGGACACTTGGGTCATGTGTTGCAAGACCGTGAAATGGGCTTGAGCGCACGATCCAGATCGGGAGTGATTGATTTCTTCCGATGGTCCCGATACCTTCTAGTCTCCCCTCATGACGAGATAGAGGCACACCAATCGGATCCACCGAGCCATGTAGTCGATGCGTAACTCAATGACCTCTTCGCTGCATAACCTTCGATGATGTCGCCTCCGGCCGAGATCGATTCGTGACGTAGGACTTGAGAATTCCCATGTACCTCTCGAACGGGTACATATGACGAGAAACACAGGGCGCATATCTTTATCTCTTTCACAAGGTGAACAATGAGATGGACCATGATATCGAAAATGACGGAGGGAAATACATCTCAAGATGACACGAGTCGCCACCACCTCGGCTCGCAGAGCATCTAGTCCTTGGGGATCGATGACCTTCTAAGCAATTGAGTTGAAGAAATAACACACCTCAAGATTGCCACTGGCCTTGTTCTTGCAAGATACTCCTAATTGCAACAGAAGCATTTGTGTCATCAAGACACGACAATCATGCGACTTCATACCAATTAATTTCAAATCTTGCATAGAAACAAGTTTCTTAATGTTAGCGGAGTAACCAGACGGACTTTCACACCATGCAAGCTCGCACGCTTCATTTCTCTCGGCCTTGGACAGTGTAGCAAGTCGGGGAAGGTACGCTCGTCTCAGATCGGTCTCTTTCGTGCTAACTCGGTCCTTATGTTCATATCGACCAAGTCACGCCGCATGCTAACACCATCCTTTGTTTTACCACTAATGTTCAAAGAAGAGACCAATCAAGCTATCACATACATTCTTCTCTACGCATGACGCCAATGCAAAGGCGAACTTCTAAGTGCTCCCAATAAGGCAAGTCCCAAAAATTGACCGCTTCTTCCAAATGTTCTTCTCACGGTTCTTAATTTACGCCCTTCCCAAGCACAACATCGATATCCTTAACCATATCATAGACCTCTTTCCCACTAAAAGCCCTTGAAACTGAACCATCCTCCTTATTTTCGCCGAATTGTTTCTTCATCTTGCGGTATGGGTGACTCGGGAAGGAACCTACGGTGACGATATACACGCTTTTGCGAGTTGTTCACCCATACACTCTCCGTAGCATCTAAGCAGCAGGGATGTCTTTGGCTCCTTTTGTATCAAGTCCGACAGTTACCAAGTGCGTAAAAATCATTGATGGTGCGAACAACATGGCGGTAAAGTGAAGTTCTCTAGTTTGTACGCATCCCATACCTGCACTTCTTCGCTCCACAAAGTCACAAGATCTTCCAAAGAATGGTGCTAGGTACACATCAATATCATTCCAAGGTTGCTTCGCCCTTGGATAAGTAGTGACATCAAAATGTACTTTCGCTTATACACGTACCAAGGAGGAAGGTTGTACATACATAGATTCACTGCCAAAGCTATGTCTCACGCTCATGTTACCGAAAGGATTCATTCCATCCGTACTCAACCCTAACCTTATGTTCCTCGCTCCGCACCGAACTCTTCAAGCCCGATCAAGTTTCTCCACCGCGTAATCAGCAGGTGTCTTAGCTTTCCATCTCTCTTACGCCCTCCGAGTGCCAACGCAAGCAATCTTGCCTCCTTTGGGTTCGCAAATAAACGCTTCAAACGTGGGATTATAGGCGAGATACCACAACATCTTAGCAGAGGTCCTTGCTTCACCTTAGCAAGATTTTGACGCTTGTATCGGATGCTTTGCACACGGGACATACATGCATGTCCGCATACTCTTTACTGTAGAGGATACAATCGCTCGGACATGCATGTATTCTTTCTACTTCCATTCCCAATGGACAAATAACCTTCTTTGCTTGATAGGTGGTCTTTGGGCAACACGCTTCTCCTAAGGATGTCCGCTAGAGACCTAACAACGCCGTGAAACTCTTATCTGACCAACGATTGCTTGCCTTCAATTTCAGCAGCTTCACACGGTTGACAACCTTGTGTATCCCGGTTTGCAGCCAGGGAACAAAGGTCTCACCGAGTCCTCCCTTAAGCCCTCAAATTTACAAAACTCTCTCTCACTGTAGTTCTCTTCTGCATCGCGTAGCATCTGAACCAGATTGTCATCATGCCACCTATCCTCATCAAAAGCACGGTCCACATCCGGCAAATCGTTGACTTCCTCGGCGATGTCGTCATTATTAACTTCGTATAATCGCTCTTCACCGTGGATCGCCCAACATGTGTACCCTTTTTTGAAACCCCTTCGAATCAAGTGCGCTTCAATCTGCGCCGCGTTGTTAAACATCTTCAGATTACCGCTATCAATGCACAGACAGTACATAAATTTTATCCCCTTGTTCAACATATACTGCTCAGCGGCTCTTCTAAAAGCAACCACGCCATTAACGTACTCTTGACTCACACGGTTCACACCGTACATCCAGTTTTGATCCATCTACACTACGCATGTAACAAATTAGTGTCAAATTGATTAACGATTAATTTATAGCAAACATAAAGGGTTATAGATCGTTAGCCTCGGAGCTCACGAAGAAAATACCTAATATCTCTCGACAATCCTCGCCTTCTCCTCCCTTCCCTCTCTATCGGCGGCACAATGGGCTTCCTATTTACCAAACATACTTAAATTGATTAGCGATTACTTTGGACTAATTAATTTGACCTACACCAAGATTGTTATTTGCCTACAAAACCACATATGCCTTTTCATACACATTATAAATAAAATAATCATATGCATGTCACTATTTACCTCTAAACACCCGATACCTTCACAGCCAATGAGAGACTTTGGATAGGTTTGAGGCAAGCTGGCAGAGAGGCAGAGGCAATGCAGAGGCGGTGGCAGAAATGGCGGCAGAGATGGCGGCAGAGGCAGCGGCAGAAATGTGTGTCGAGCAGCGGCAGCGGCAGAGATGTGTGTCGGGCGCGCCATATATAGGGTGAGGATATCAGAGACGGTTCTTAATTAGAACCGTCTCATGATAATCAATTATCGCTGCATTTGTTCTAATTAAGAACCGCTCAGATATGTCTGCACGGTTCTTAATTAGAACCGCTCGTGAATGGTCGATTATCACGCATTTGTTTAATAATAGAACCGCTCAGGTGATAGATTCATATCACGCAGACGGTTCTAAATAAGAACCGTCGTGATAGGCTCCATCGGCTATTCGGTGAAATAGACCCAACACGCATTTGCCCAAAAGAACCGTCTGTGATGGGCCGTCTGCTATAGCCTATTTTGTAGTAGTGTTTATAGATGATGGCTTATCCCAAAGGAATGACTTATGTGGTTATTTTGCATAAATACAACATTTGCAATTGAATACAAATAATAGATTGAAAACATAATTCAAAACAAATAAACAACATAAATTTATCATTTAATTTCACAAAGACACACAGTCTAAACAAGTTATTCACACAGCCATATGACTTAGATCACACAGTTCCCTTCCCAAATGTTTTATAAAAATCTACCCCTCGCGTGAAATCACTAAGCAATGTCCATGACCGCGGACGTGGCTATTCGAATAGTTTGATTAACACTCTGCAGAGATTGTACACTTTACCCAAACGATATAATCAGTGTGGCCAACACTGACTATAACTAAACTTTTCAGAAACATCATCTCAAGCATTGGCACTCCCGATGTGCTTTACTGTCGTCCAATTTGTACACACAGCCCTTGGAACGACACACACCGTTGGATCTGAAAACGGCGAACCGCTCATAGATGTGACCCTAACACAATGCAGACACACCTTCCACCTCACACACAGCCAAACCTATTTGCCTGAGTAGTCAATGTCAAGATTCATAACTTACTAAGTTAAGCCCGTTCCATACCAGGCATGTGGTCGTACAGAAGGCTCAGTTCAATGGCGCACAAAGTTAATTCCTTAAATGACCAAGGTAAGACTTCTAATTTCTAACTAAATGTCACATGCATAATATTCCCATTCACACGCCACTATCACACACATTCACCACTTGGCTCAGTCTAAATCTTTTCCCACCCGGTTGGTTAAGTGCAACACATGACATCAACAAGTAATAGCACACAACACACACAGTATTGTCACACAGTTCTATAATCGCTTAGTCAAGTTTCTATTTTCAACTCGTATGAAATGATGACTCGTAGCATAGCTAAGCAATCTACTCGTATCTAACCAACTCACGTTGGTGCTACGATAATACCAACTAATAATGAACCAACCTAGGGTGACGAAAGAATATGACATAACAATAAACAAGGTGGATATATAACAATTTGGACTAATAACTAAACCCAAAAGCATTTAAATAAATACATGAAATAGAATGCAATACATTGAAACAAAGTATTTTAAAAACTAGGTTCAACATGATCAAATGTATAACTTACCTTAGAATAGGTCTAGGCACTGATCTTGATCTTGAGGCACTCCTCCTTCAAAAGTCCACAAAGAATTAACGTGTACTCGCAAACGAAATAAAAAATAATAACATAGTCAAAACAAACTCCAAAAATTAAATAAAAATCATAAATAAATATATCTCAAATTTATATAAATTTGAATGGGCTCAATCGGAGTTCGGATGCAAAAGATATGGACTTTGTAATATTAAATCTAAAGAAAATACCATAAATTGGAAATTCTGGAATTTTTGAATTATTTTTCTATTGAAAAATAAGATTATTGAGCAATGCTGATGTCAGCGAAGGAATTTTGGAATTAAAATAAATCCCTGGAAATTATGACATGTGGACTATGCCACGCACGCACTGACGAAGCAGCCACGCACGCAACACATCGGCTCCGAGGGTGACTCACCACGTGAGATCGACGGCGGCGGCGCTCGTAACCCAACGGCAATGGCGAACGGTGGTCGCTATAGGTAGCCCTGGCTATTGCACACCTGGTGGTACCTGTCTTGGCTCAAGAGGACGACTGAGGTGGCCAGAATTGGCGCCGGAGTGAAGAACGAAGGTACGGCTTGTCGGGGTTGAGCACCAGAGGCGCTCCGTGTCACGAAGAGGCGCACGGGAATGCTCTCGTGATGAGGAAGATAGCGGTGCAGTCCACAGGGGCAGAGAGTTACCGGCGGCGGCAGAATTTGCAAAACCCTAACCTTCGGCCAAAAACCTAAACCTCCCATTGCGGTGGCGCTAGAGCGATCGGAGTGCGGCGGCTAGGGGTTTCGGGGTGCGGAGACAAGGGTGAACCCTAGGGCTCCTTTTATAGGTCCGCGTGCCGGATTAGGGAATCCCCAAATCGGGATTTTCTCGGCTTCTTTTGAATCACGAGGTAGAATTCGTTTTCATCCCGATTGCTAGCATATACGGGTGCGGGAGAATCGGAGATATGATTTGGTAGCGAAATCAGGGAGATTTTAGCTGGAGAATGTATTTTGTCGGTTTGAGCTCGAGGAGCGGTAATGGCGGACGCTGCGTGGCCCTACACGGGGAAGAAACCGAGTTGGAGACGACGACACTGTGGTGGGGCCCACTGGGCAGAGAGACGGAGGTGCGGGCCCACATGTCAGCGGACGCGAACGAACGCACAGTAACGGGCTGACAGGAATAGTGTTGGATTTCGGCCCGACACTGTTCCAGAGGATTTTAAATAGGTTTTCCTATTTTAGAAAATACAGAAAATCCAATTAGCATTTAGAAAATATCAAATGAACTTAGAAAAAATCTAGAAAATATATCCAAGCACATATAACCCAAATAAAATAGTTTTGACAATTGTTGATGTTGGAATTAATCATATTAAATTATTTTGATGCTAAAGGTCCATATTAAGCTTTAAATAAAATTCAATGAAAATTCAAATGGTGAATTTTTCCAACTAGTAACTATTCAAAAGATTTTTAAAGTTCAAAAATTGGGATGTTACAACAAACATGTAGTTGTTCCTCATGACCATGCTTAACCAGCATGTACCGTCCACACGACCATGCTTAACCAGCATGTCGCAACCATAACCACCATCTTTGCCCATCATATTTTAGTTCACAATTTTAAGTTAACAAAACTAACCAGTGTGACTTTCTTCACCATGCCTATGACTAGGGGCACAGCTATTTGAATAGATTTTAAGACACACTGCAGTTGGTGTATACCTTTACCCACAAGATACGGTCTATCTCATAATGTCGACCATGACATGCTTCCTTGAGCGTGCGATGGACATGATCATAACAAAGCTTTTCCCCTACCTAGCTTCAACATTAGACACACATCGGTGGGGTCTACTACCCTCAATGCTGGGATGTGCCTTACACTAGGTCACAACCAGAATGAACCCTTACACCTATTCACATTTTTCAGTGGGGGACCCTCCATTGTTAGGGAGTTTACGACCCTTCATTTATGCATAGTAACCAGTGGGCGGGTTTTCATGCCAAGCTAGATAGGTTAATTGCTCGGGTCTATCACATACTATCGGACCCGGATTTCACCAATCCAAAACCTCTGTGAAAATACTATGCTATTCCCTGGATTAGCAGATAGCACTCACAGATACATCACTGAATCATTTTATACACGATGCAAACCAAACCAAACATAATACTATAAACATCAGAGTCACATAGACCGCATCGGGTCAAGTTTTACAATAAGGACCAAATAGGCCAAATGATTACATTACATAAAAGGGAAAACGATAGCAGAAGCAAAAAGGGTAGAGCACATCTCTCCATAGGCAAGTGACAGGGAAACCTGTGTGTCTGATATTAACCAAATACTTGGATAGTATTGGATGCACACAAGCACCAACGGAGTTTGCCAGACTGAGATGAGACCTAGTCTAAAAGAACTACACTACTCTTTGTCATCTTCTGGGCCTCCAACTTCTGGGTCCACGTAGTAGGAACAATCTCTATGATTTCCAGCTTCGGAGAGTTTTAGGGGGAAAGAGCGAGGATGAGCATAACTTTCGTGCTCGCGAGCCAACACACAGGATGTAGTAATAATAGATGCAAGGCTTAACAAGGATAGTTATGGTTCTTTTATTTGCTCAAAGCAATATTTTCAACTACAGTATTTAGAAAATACTATAACTTAGCAGTTTGACTAGATTTCATTTTTAAAAGAGATATCGTGCAATATTTATAATGGCGAAGGTTACCTCCACCTATGCATACATTTTGAGTGGAGTCACCTCCACATAATAACATCACTGGGTACGACGACCCAGAAATAATCCAAAACACGGGCTAGGTGAGCCCGGCGTATTATTCATCCCACCCACAAAGTTTTATAAATAGAATTAACTCTTGTAAGTTCCCATGCCTGC
The DNA here is from genome assembly GCA_036346395.1 of Hsuehochloa calcarea. Lineage (NCBI taxonomy): Eukaryota > Viridiplantae > Streptophyta > Magnoliopsida > Poales > Poaceae > Hsuehochloa > Hsuehochloa calcarea. Next base: position 18,826,180 of record CM070593.1, on the reverse strand, counting down.
TCTTGACCGTGGGCTCGACTGTTCAAACAATTTATACTCTGCAGAGGTTGTACATCTTTACCCACAAGAGATAATCGTCTTTGATATGTACACACGTTTCCGTAGACATGTGAATCAAGGGGAGATTACCACAAGGCCTTTACAATGCCTCCCAGAGTATTTGTTACACCCGCTAAGGTTTCACATGAGAAGGGTTACGCTCCCACACCTGCGTCAACCCTTATTCAGACCCCCTCTTGTGCCTATCTTAACGACTTTCGTCGTGCGCCCCAACCCATCGCCACGAAGGCTTACGGTGTCGCGAGCCATCTACCTGGTTCAACTCATACTACGGATACAAATTATTTAGCCCGGTTGACACCATTATAGACTTGTGATTGTACTATTTTACATGGGGATGTCATCACAGGATTAAGTCCTTAGGTTATTTGGGCGATACATACCACATTCCACCAATCCAACATTCCTTAGGCTATATTAGCACCCGCCATACCAGCCTCCCAGAAGGGGTAATAGCAGTTATTAAGGTTTTTCAGGAGTAACATACATTAACTCAACCATCTCAGTCATTTGCCCACAATGACTGTCCAAATCCAATTTTAAGATTTTTAAGAGATGATGATTATGGCATTTAGTGCCTTGGTACTTAAGCAAGACTAGCTCGGCTTGTGCAGCTAGGTGGTTAGGTCATGTCAGGTTGGCTCGGTCGGAACCTGGTCAGAGTCGGAGCTAGGTCTGGCCGGGTGGTCTGGTCGGACCAAGTGGTCGGGTCCTACCTGAGTCCAACAATTGATACAGAATTTAATTCAAACCTTCAACTTTGACCGGACAAGATAAATAGCAAATAAATTCCAAAAAAAATAAAAAAAATTCAAAGAGGTTCCTGGGATGACCTAGTACCCATCTAAATTTTATAAGATCACAGTTCATGTTTTATTTGCTTATTTTTAATTCTTTAATCATAGGGATTATTGAAATAGATTTTGAATTTGCTTAGGGCTGATTTGGTTTCTAAAAATTTGGGAAAATTTATCTTTATTCATGATAACTATTATAAGAGTTAAAAAAATTATTTCCACAAGGATGACCACAAATACTTACTACTATTTTCATTGAGAATTTCGATTTGAGTTGTATATTTTATTTGATTTCATAATTTTCAAATGCAACAAATTATGCAAATGCACCAGAAATACTATACATGCTCAAAAGTTTCAAAAAGTTCACCTTTTTACATTTAAAATACTTACGAGAAGCGAAGGGAAGACGAGGGGGAATGAGAGGGAGATCAGGGCTTCTTATAGCCGAAGGGGAGGGAAGGCTGAGTCGTCGGAGACTCAGAGGCACGCCGGTTCTTAAGGAGGTCGTGGCATGGGAGCCCTGATTGGAGAGGACGGGGCAGGCGCACGCAGCGGGGAGGTGACGGGAACAACCTGCACAACCATAGACAAGTAAACCGATTTTGGGAACAAGTTCTTCACAACTTGACCCATGTTAGTCAAAACATGCATCATGCAATATATATGCCCTGAAACTCATGACTTTGACCTAACCAACGAACAACGCCGCCACGAAGGCCGGCGTTCAAGTGAGAACCGGTCCGACCGCCCCTCAGGGCCGGTCGGACCTCCAGCCTTGCCGGTCGGACCACCAGCTATAGGCCGGTCCGACCGCCCAAAAGGACTTAGCCAAATTTCAGGCCCTGAAGTTCCGAAACCTTCTGGAAATTTAAAACGAATAGAACTTTTGACTGAAGACTCCAAAAATTATGGGACCAAGTGCAATAGAATCTCCTCTCTTGCCTACACCCTCTATTTTTGGTCCAGCTCAATTTGACACTATTTGGTCACTACCGGTCCGACTACCACTCATGGCCGGCCCGACCGATTTGGGATCGGCCGATCGCCATGCTATGGCTTGGCCGACCACCAGATCGACAGATCTGAACTTTCTCGAAAACCCGTGAAACGATAAACCATAAACTCCATTGCCAATTGTCACATCATCCTAAGATCTGGAGCATACCCCCATGATATCCACAATCTCCCCCTTGATGAACACATTGGCAATAATCCAGAAAATGTAATTTGGAGGTTTGAAAAGTAAAATCCTTTCGTTTTCGCACAAAGGCACAACTTGGTCCATAAGCAAGAAAAAGCAATGTAAATGACCAAGCTGGCATCAGAATAGTATAGGCATGTGAGATAAGGCAAAAGAAAGCATAACAACTTTGATTTCCATAAAAGAGTCAAAATTCTCACTTGAGGTCCATATGAAAGAACAATTGTTCAATTGATCTATGATCATTGTGAGGATAAATGAATGCAATTCAAGTTCAGAATATCCAATAAGATAATAAGAATGCAACTCAAAAACTCTCCCTCACTGTGATCCTCAAATTTTCAATTTCTCCCCCTTTTTATCATTTTTATATATATATTCCCTCTTTGTACAGCAACGATATATAACATTGAAATATCCATCTTCTCCAAAAACTCTCCCCCTATGCAAAATATTAATACATTTTAACACATATATCTCCCCCTTTGACAATGGAGTCATCAAAGAATCACGCTTTCCTCTCATCCAGAGATAACAAATGCAGAATAAAGAGAAAAGCAAAGCATAAGAAGCATAAGAAGGAGTATGCATGAAGTGCAATGGAGTGGCTTCATTTTTGTATTTTTTATTTTTGATTACAAGAAGCTTTGGAGATTACCCAAAAGAACAAGCTAGCATCTCTAATATTGCACAAACAGCATATCAAGCCTGACAGTGCTAGCAAGATCATGATAAGACATATATATCAAAGCTAAGCACAAAGGCTCAAAAGTAAAACAATATATTTGATCAATTTAAGCACAGCTTCAAATTCAGCAAGTTCATCAACGGGGATCCTAAAATGAAACTGGCCATGTCAAAATGTCAACGTAAGATCAAAATCAGGTTTTGTATTGAATCATTTTGCTCAAATTTTCTCAAATACCCATTTTTCAACAAATTTTCATTTGCACTGAATATTGAAGTTGACTAATGATCTAACTTAGTGACAAGATCCTGGACTAGGAGCCATCCACAAAATCATCCTAAGCTTCGACCAGAAGTTGATTAAAGGTATATCCTAGTAAAGAAGATCCTGGACTAGGAGTCATCCACAAACTCTTTCTAAGCTTCTACCAGGGCGACAAATCTTGAGGTTTATGTCATTTTTGACAAGCAGGCCCCATGAGATCGTCTGGTTCATCAAACTATCTCCAAGTTCATGTCATTGACAAGCAGTCTCGTAAGAGTAGTTTGGCACAATTTAAGCATAAGACAATCTTTTGATTTTTCAGGTTTCACAAGAGCAGTTTTTAGAATCTCAAGAACACTAGAAGCTCAAGTAATGGTTAATTTTAGATTAAAGAGCTAACAAAGTAATTCTGACAGGGCCAATGTCACAAAAGGAGCACAAATTGCGCAACTCGCTAAAACATCCTATAATTGTAATTTTTAGTTCGAGTTGTTTTTAGAGTTCTAGCTCATATAGCAAAGACTTAGCTACACATGTAGAAGTATGATAATTCTAGCAAGTCAAAGAACTAGACATGGCATTGAGCAAGAATTGAAATACTAAAGCTCCAAAGGGTAAAAGGCAAAGCTTCATCAATCTTAAAAGATAAGCAGAAACACTTATATTACAATTCATCTTTTTGAGTATGACTTAGATTTTTCATACCATTTGTTGAATTTTTCATATGAATGCAATATGATACAATGAGATGCAATAAAAGCCTAAAAACCTAAAAAGATCAAAAAGATCAAAAAAAAGTTCAGAAAAGAACAAGAAAAGATCAAAAGATAAAGGTAAGATCAGAAAAGATCGAACTCCCCCTCAAACCAACCCAAAGGGATAAATTATCCCTAACTCGCTTCTCAAGGTGGCAAACCTAGTTGGGTCTAATGGCTTGGTGAGGATATCAGCCAGTTGAGCATCGGACTACACAAAGTATAGCACAATATCACCTTTTTCGACATGGTCTCTAAGGAAGTGATAGCGAATGTCTATGTGCTTAGTACTAGAGTGTTGCACAGGGTTTTTAGCAATGTTAATAGCAGAAGTGTTATCATAGAAAAAAGAAACACTAGCAAAATTTAACCCATAATCCTTAAGAGTGGTTACCATCCACAAAATCTGACTACAGCAACTAGCAGCAGCTACATATTCAGCTTCAGCAGTTGATTGTGCAACAGAGGACTGCTTCTTAGAAGATCAAGATATAAGTAGGTATAGAACTCATTTTTTACAATTTTAATTTGTATTTTTGAATTCCATATATTTTTCTGGAAATTTTGCAATTTTTAAATTTTTACGCTGGGATAGACTACACGGGCCAACTCTGGACTATCGGATTATCGTGCCCGGCCCGGCATAGTGCAGACGTGTCTTGTCTGGCCCGGCCCGGCCGAGCCGAGCCCGTTAAGTTAGCCGGTCGTGCCGCCCAATTCGTCACCTCTGTTGGTACACACCTCCCCATCTCGACGATCCGACCTGCCTCCCCGAAAGCGTCCCACCAGATCCTTTGGTCGCCGCCGCTGCCGCCATGTGGAGAGGCGGCGCCACTGCTGCCTCCGTCGTAAGGGCTCTCCGCTCGCGCCTCCTACCCGACCCGAGCCACCACCCCGCCGCGGCTCTCACTCCCATCGCTTCGGCTCGCGCCGCCTCCTCCGCGCCCTCTGCCGCCGCCGCCGCCGCGCCTACCGTCGCAGAAGCGGCGGCCAACGCTGCCGCTATTTCACCGGAAGCCGGATCCGTCTCCGACGTGCTGCGGCACTACGGGAGGTGCTACTGGGAGCTCTCCAAAGCCCGCCTCAGGTGCGTGATTTGCTCCCTCTTCCCTGCTCCTTCGTGGGTCCATTCTAATGTTCCTTCGAATATTCTATATAATGAAAAAAAACAATTCGCCTTTTTTCGATGCAAGTATTGATGGTAGGCTATAGCACCGTCTTGGATAGGTTTTGTTTTTCTCTATGCTTCGTTGTTGTGGTAACTAGGGACCCTAGTCCTATGAGTGAACGATTAAGGAAGAGTTAGGGGAATGGAAATTCCTCCTTTCTTTCCTTAAGATGATTACTTAGATTCTTATAATTGAATCAGAATAGAATAAAGATATATGCTTCCGTTCTTATGGTTGAATCCTAAGAAAGTGAACCTTGGCACATGTGCTAAACTTTGGTTTATTACAATTGAGCAGGAACTCATTCAAACTCGTCTATGTGTATGCCATGTAGGATCCATATGCTCAATTCCATGTGAAATAGTATGCTAAAATGTGAACCCTGGGACTGGGTGCTGCTGACTGCGTGAAATTAACCTTTGTGATGCTCTTTTCCTCAAACATATGCCCTTTTGGATTGTAGAAATGGGATTGTAAGTATACTAGAAACTGAGAAATTGTAAAAGCCACATGTCTGTTTGTTATAAGGATGCACAGCCCAAGTTTCTTTATAAGCAAAATGGCATTTCAGTTTTCTTATCATTGTAAGAACGGTAATTTTACACTCTTTAAATTTCACACTTAACAGGGAAGTTATGCAAATATACACTTTTATACGTAGAGGATTCATAGGATTTTTTTGCTTCATCATTCTGGTTTCTTTGAACTTTAGGACCTATATATTTGAAACTTTTAGGATCTGGCCATAACTTACATATGCGGTGGAGATCCATTTTTCAGTTCTATACTAACTTATATCACTGTTCTAAATAGTGACCACTATCAACGCAGTGGTAAGTCTACCTTGATAATATATGCATATTGATAAAATTTAGCAGTTAAGTGTTCCTTGAAACGCTAAAATGGCCTTTGGAGCGGCAAAAAAAACTATGCTTTTAATTGGTTTCTTTTTTCTGTTTTGGTCACATTTCTCTTCAGTTTCTTCCATCCTTTGAAATTTCGAACTAGTAGCGACATAACTCCTAGCAATATGTTCTCATATATGGAAAAAAAAATATTTGATATGTGTGTAATTTAATTGTTCAGTTGTCTGCTTTTCTTTATATTTCATATTGCACATATAAATTTATATTTCATAATTATTAAACCTCTTTCAAGGCCGCATACGCAATAGCACTACAAGGTTGAGTGGCTGTTCGCCAACTACTTGCCACTATTTAGAATTATGCTAAATGTAATTCCTGGGCATGCGTAAGCTTGCTGTGCCAGCTAACCTTTGTTATGCCTTTTGTCTAGATGTGCACACAACTTCCTAAGCACATTAGATGACGTCACCTTTGTGTTAGAATGTATAAATTGAATTGAGACCGCTTCAAAATTCAAACAAAGCACATTGGGTGTCAAAGTTTTCTCGGACCCTAGGCATAACCATCATTTCTTGCTAAGCAAAATTGTGATTCACTTCTGTTGCTAGCATCAGAACTGCTAGTTGTAACCCCTTTTTTCAATGGGAATGTTTCATGGGAGTTAACTTAATAGTATATCTGGAGAGTGGATATATGGGTAGTACGTTTGTCCCTTGGAATACATTCAGACTATTATGATTTTGAATTCACCATGGTCTGTGCATCTTGGAACTCCTTGTAACTTACTAGTGATTTATCCTTCCCTTGCGTAACTTTTTTTATCATATATTCCATTTTTATGGTATTTAGTGCCCTTGTTGTGGCGACTTCGGGGACTGGCTATGTGCTAGGGAGCGGCAACATCGTAGACTTTGCCGGACTCTGTTGCACATGTACTGGTACCATGATGGTTGCAGCATCTGCAAATACCCTCAACCAGGTATGTACTTGTTATTGGGACGGTTTTTGCCATTAGCATGATGTACTACACCAATATTCATTATATTCACATACTTGCAAAAAAAACCTCGGTTCTTCATTATCTCACAATCTCATAAAAATATCAACTTTCTAAATGTATTCCTCTTTTCCAACATATTTATATCATATCAGGATTTGGAGCTGTTAGGATAGACCAGGCTAATATAGTTGTTTTCAGACAGATAAACATGAACTTGCTATACTTGCTTTAATTTGCTGTATCTGGTTTATATAGTTTGATTTAACTTTATTTTCAGGTATTTGAGATAAAGAATGATGCTAAAATGAAAAGGACAATGCAACGGCCCTTACCATCAGGGCGCATTAGTCCTGCACATGCTGCCATGTGGGCTACAAGTGTTGGAGCTGCAGGAACAGCTTTGTTGGCCTGGAAGGTTCTTACAAGCTCTTTGCTGTTTATCTAAACCAATATTACGCTTTGATTTGAATGTGTTCCGCTGCAGTAGTTGGTATAATGCTATTATTGCAACTAAACATTGCGAAAATTTTGCAAGGTTTGTGCAGGCTAATGGCTTGGCGGCTGGGCTTGCAGCTTCTAATCTCATTCTGTATGCATTTGTATACACTCCATTGAAGCAAATACACCCTGTCAATACATGGGTTGGAGCAGTTGTTGGTGCCATTCCACCACTTCTAGGGTATGTTGCTTGCTGACCACACTTTGCTGGCATTTTAAATGCACATTAAGGGAGCTAGTTTTATGTAGAATCATGGGGGTGTATGTTCTTCATCTCCTAGTTTTAGTGCATATCGTGCACCCTGCTTTAGCCATTTAACGGCCACCCGTAATTGTCAGAATTTAGTTTAAGTAGAATGAAAGCTCTAGTGTCTAACTAGTGGTAAAATTTTGAACATAAGCCCAATTTATGGAGGAAAAAAAAGATACAAAATTAGCAATTTTGCAGAATAAAGATGTAAGTAAGTCATAATTTGTTCTTTTCTCAGATCTCGTATATTGAGCTTGATTTTGAATTTTGCAACCAGGTGGAACACCACCCCTGCTACCTGAACTATTTTTTTTTTCTGGAATGCTTGGACTGTTGGAGTCTTTAGGGGCTGTGATGCACAATCATGCACTGGAGTACAGTGAAAGTAGGAAGTGTACTAGATATCTCCCCATAAAATCATTTTGTCTCTGGTTAGGCAGGCTGAATATCATGACTGCACCAGATTTGATAACTGTAATGGGAATGACTGTTCAAAGTGTACGTACTAAATGCTTTTCAAAAGAACATGTACAGAATGGCACCATCAGTAACTCTTTACATCTATCCTTGATCAGCATCCACCCGTGCATGATTTCTGCACCCTCCATTTAGATTTTTTATAAGTTCTGTAAAAACCTTTTAGTATGTGTAGCATTGCTCAACTAGAATACCTGCACAAAGTGTAGATTATCAAGCTTAGTACCTTATGGACCTATCTGTATGTATTAATGGGCTCCTATTTTATCTGTTGAATGTCAATGGAGCTATGCACTATTTTTACAAGACATGCAGTCCTTATGTTTATCTTCATCCGTACAGGTGGGCGGCAGCTTCATCTGAAGTATCACTCAATGCTATGATTCTCCCTGCCACATTGTACTATTGGCAAATACCTCATTTCATGGCCCTTGCATATTTATGTCGCAACGATTACCTTGCTGGAGGGTAACTCACTTATGTCATTTGGTTATAACTTATAAGCACATTTACTGTAAAAGTTACATCTGAATTTTACTGGTGTGAAACCTGAACCTGACTTGTATTCTTGCATGTGACTGGCTGCTTGATTCAGGTACCGTATGTTTTCTTTTGCCGATCCTACTGGTAAAAGAACTGCATGGGTATCACTCAGAAATTGCCTATACATGCTGCCCTTGGGGTTATTTGCATACAACTGTAAGCATTAATCCTGTAGAATTTTCTAGTTTCCATTTTTTTATTAAGCTTGTGTAAATTTGAATCTTGTGGAACTAAATGGTTGTAGGGGGTCTAACATCTGAGTGGTTCAGTCTTGAAGCATCGCTTCTAACATTGGGCCTTACAATTGGAGCCTTATCGTTTGCACTGGAACCAACTCCGAAAAGTGCAAGGAGAATGTTCTATGGTAGCCTTTTGTATCTTCCTGCTTTCATGGCTGGACTTCTGTTACATCGGCTGCCTAATGAACAAAAGGAGCATAACATCGCTCAGACAAGTGAAATCGCTGGAGTTCTTTATGGTGCTGAGCTGCAGTATGAAGAAAGAGCTATACAGAAACGTGAAGATCGAAAACCTTGTCATGTCCAATCACGCCCTCCAGTTGCATATGCTTCCATGGCCCCATTCCCTTTCCTACCGGTACCTGTATACGTCACTCCACTAGCTCATGAGGTATGAAAGTCTCATAGCTGCATTAGGCCTGTGGGCGCAATGCGTTCATGCCCTTTTTGCTTCTTACAGGAATTTTGTTCAAGGGACTCCGTGGTCCTCCTGTTGTTAAGATTTGAGAATAATGAACAAGAAATTGAACTCTTGGGCTCATCTGAATGTAAATTTTGTTTATTCCGTTTTTTGATGTCTCGAGTAACATGAATTCACAGATGTTCAGAAACAATCTGCATTTCTTAGCCTCACTTCTGGAAAGAGTGAAAGTGGAGTAAAGAAACCTAGAGGTATAACCTATGGTTGTGATTTTTTTTGGTGGTCATATTGTAATAATCATTTGCAAACTTCTTGTGCGTAGTAATTCCCATATTAGAGGTAGTATGAATCTGCCAAGAGAAGCCGAAGGAATGATGCGGCTATAAAAATTGACCAGTTAGTCCAAACTCCAAAGTCTGTCAGTTTCAGATTCATAATCTATCAATTAAGGGGGAAGCTTTTTTTTTGGTTTGATACTAAACTTTCATACTCTAGTAGCGAGAGTACTTAGATGTGATTTTAGAAATAACCACCCAATTGTTTGATACTAAACCTTGATACCAAAGGGTCACATGTTGCTCTCATTTCTAGAGAGAGATGGTCCATGAAAATAGTATCAAGTTCTTTCAATGCACGGATCGGGATCCTCGGCACTGTTGCAATAGTAATCTCTGTATATAATAATGTAGAGAGTGGCGTTCTAATGCAAGCATGGAATACTGTAGTGATTTCACTAATTAACTCTAGCAATTTTCACTTTACACTATTGCTCTGAGGCGTTCTCTAGCGATCGGATGGTGCTGAAGAGGCCTAATACCACCTACCGTAGCTAGTTCCTACTATTTTATTTGTTTTCTAAAAAGGTTTGATACATGAGTATTAAGCTCATTTTCTCTCTTCCACCCCGCAAAAAATCTGATGTGGCATAGTTGTAGTTAGAGGAGTCCAAATGGGTCATTTTTGTTGGGTTAGCTCACGACAGGGACTGTTGGTCCAGTCTAGACACAGCACGGCCCGACACTATAGTCGGGCTGGATAAGCTAGGTAGGCAACCCAACCCGCCCCAAGCAGGGTACGACTAGGCACACCGTGCCAACCAGGTCAGTTTGGCATGACATGGCACGATTAACCTGTTTAGCGTCGTTGGGCCCGTGTAGGCACGGTAAGGCACAACACAGCCCATCAGCACGATTAGACCCGTTTAGGCACGGTAACCGTCGGAATTTTCAAAATTTTAGCCATTTTAGCTATTGGAGACCTTTACAAATACGAAAAAATTTCAAAAAAAAAAAATCCTGAATTTTTTCTATAAATATGCAACATACCCCTCTTATTCAGCACAAATCCATTCTTCAATCTCTTCTTTAAATTCTGTTGTGGAAATTTAGATTCCTTTTGTGATAGCTTGGCAAATTTTGGAAAATTTGTGCCAGATATTCAAAATTTCAAAATCCAATTGCAGTCAGGACAAGAGGTACAATACCGATGCGACAGTTTGGTTTGTACCAGGTCGTGCCCTCTCCGGACGGTAGGGTCCTGCAGCGAGGCGTACACATGTGAGTCAAACTCCATCTGAGTAATGTTTACACGTCTTATGTCTTCTTTTCTAACATCAATCCTTCCGAAAATACAGGCAATCGAGGGCGCGTCAACATACTGAGGACTGGCAAGCAGTCCAGTACGAGTAGATTACGGCATGGACAGAGAGGGTGAACTTGAAGGTCTTGTAGGAGCAGCGTTCGTACGATGTTCGGACATACGATGAGTACCTGGAGTGGTACGTACTACGATCGTGCGCCAGACTCACCCTTCCTCCACCGGAGCGCCCGGAGCAGTTGACGCACCACGAGAGCTTCCACCACTCATTCGATCATCACAGCGCTTCGCGACGTGACGACACCGTAAGACACTTGCAACCTCTAGTCGTTTCATTGATGATATTTGTACTTTTGCTACTGAACCTGTTGTGTATGTCACTTCAGTTGGAGTGGGCGTAGTGTATCGCAAGTGCATCGGAGACTGCCATCCGCAACCCAGATACAACACCAGGGCTATTGAAAACTTTGAAGTACATCTTTGCAAAGTCGAAAAAGATAACAAAGAATTTGAGCTATGGTCGTTCGACGAACAACGTCCTGCGTATCGAGCACCAAGTGGGGGGACCGTGCTCACCCGCTAGGTCATCACGACCTAGCGAGTCCGTCCGGCATCGTAGCGCTTCTCGTCGGTCATCTGCGGGCCAGATCGGCGGGGAGGTAAGTTATGTACAAATATACGTTCTGTGTTTTTGTTATGACTTACGTTCCGTTAACATCATGTCGTTCTTCTGCTATAGGTCTGTCGGGATGCATCACTTGTACCATCCGCATCTGGTACACAGACTAGCGCTCCCTCTCGGTCTTTTGCACTGCACATCCAGGAGGCACGAGATTCTCAGTTTATGTCCAAAGTATTTATTTCGACTAATATTGTTCCGTCTTACAGCCTTCAATTGATTGTAGGGGTCACAACTAGTCCACGCCCACTGATGATGAGGATATGAGCCTCATAGCTACCACTAGGAGCAGTACACACCGTCAGGGTTTGGATCATCGCAGCCAGGGTTTGGAGCGTACGCAGGGCAGAGCTCCTCCGGGTTCATTGTCCCACTGTACATTCAAGGTCAGCGCTCCTCTGGGTTGGCTGGCACACCGTACGTCCAAGGTCAGAGCTCATCCGCACGACTGGAGTTGCAGACACCGTACCTTGGGGCGGACAATTCGGGAGTCCATTTATACTGTCTGTTGTTCATGAATTCATTGTAGGTGGCATGCCTCAGCAGGACGACATGTACGCTTACCAGACTCAGCTACCTCTGATGTAACTTACTGGTGCACCTTCTCCCACGCAACATACTCAACGGTCTCCGTACCTCCTTTGATCCGACACGCGCTCTCCGGACTGGCCCACGTATCCCACGGGATATGCTCGATGCAAAACCAGGAGGCGTATGTGGACGCAGACGCAATGAGTAGAGAGTAGTAGCTCAGACGAGAGCCATATTATATCCCATGTTATGCGATTTTGTTTTGGTATATTTGTATTCATATTTTATTTTGTTATATTTGTATGCATATTTTGGTTGTTATGTGTGTACCACTGCGCTATATTGTATATCGACATTTTCAATGAAGTTACAATGTAGCATTTTTTCCATACATTCCAAGTCATATGAAATCATAAAACCCTAATTTCAAAACCTAAAATCCAAGTTTTTGAGACCTAAAACCTTAATTTTTAGAAAATATAAAATTATAGAAAAATTACACAATCAAGTCCACTGCGCAAGGAACCTTCAAAACAAATTTCATAATTTTTGTAGCTCATTTTCTATATTTATAAAGTCCTAAGAACAGTACACTTAAATGAAATTACGAGAAAAATTTGAAGCGAATAAATTTGTGAAACAATTATACAAGCAAGTACACTGTATCAGGAGGCTCCACAAAAAAATTATAAGTTTTTGAGCTCATCTACTACATTTAAAAATTATTATAAAAAGTACACCTAAATGAATTTACTAATTAGGAATAACTAAACATGGATTAACAGGGCTAATTGTGAGGAACAGTGACCACCGCACGGTGCCGTATGGGCGTAACGACCACCGCACGATGGGCGTGCGGTGGAGGGGGGTTGTACGAGAGAGGAGAGCACCGCACTATGGCCGTATGGTCTTGGCGTCACCGCACGGTGGTAGTACGGTACCCCTGGACCTGTCGCTAACGCGTCAACTCCGCACGGTGACTGTAAGGTGGAGATGCCAAATCTATCATTTTCACACGACGGGTGCTAATCTTACAAAAACGCGACGAAAGGCCGATAATACGGCCAAAAACTCCTTATTCCTTCCCTCCCTAAAACCCCTCCGAAATTAGCGAAATTAAACCAAACCCACCCCGCCTGAGAATCGCTGCGTGGCGCGGCCACCCAGCCAACGGAGCCTCGTGACAGGCGACCTGGTGACGATGCAGGTGAGCCTGGGTGGCTTGGACGCCCACGTCTCAGCGCACGACCTCGCCAACTTCTTAGAGTACGAGGGCGGCCAGGTCTGGCGCTACCGCAGCAAGACCTCGTGGGCCCAGCCGGACTCCTACCCTGATTTCCTTCTCTCCACCGCCACCTCCGCGGCTGCGCCACCGCCGTACGATCGCGTGCCCCCGCATGTTGAATAATTCTTGATGCTGTTAGTATTTTCAGTTTCTTGTAGAAGTAAGTAGCAGTGGTTTTTATTTTCATGTTTCCATTAGAAACCAGTTATGATGGCGTTCATTGCATTAGCAGTCATTTCTTTGCATGTGGCTGAAACGTTGCACGTCTGCTAGCTGCTAGTAACGACCTCATTGATTGGCACCATTAGTGGCATAGGAAACTGCTAGCAGGTTAGTGGCACATTATGCATGTAGGTAGTGTCTCTTGTAGTCTCTTGATCAGTATAAAATGAGAAGAAAAACAAGAAAAGGTGTGGAAGTGAGACAACACCAAAATTCTTGTGTCCTCGCTTGTGATCGGTGTCCAGGCGTTCGTCCAAGTCGGCGTTGCTAACAATTGGTATCAGAGCTTTGTACTCTCCTGCTGGTGAAGATGTCGCGTGACGGCTCGTAGTCTCCATCACGTACTAGGATCCACGTCGAGGGCGGCACGAGCAGCGGTGGTGTTGGTCGTGCACTGGTGGTACCGCCGGTGAGGGAGGGAGCTGTGACCCTCCAATACCCCATGCTCACGGAGAGCAATTACGCGGTGTGGGCGGTGAAGATGAAGATCATCATGCGTGCGCAAGGAGTATGGGCGGCAGTTGAGGGCGAAGAATTGGTTGATGAGAAGAAAGACCAGATGGCTCTCGCTGTCGTAGTCCAAGCCGTGTCGGAGGCCGTTGTAATGGCCATATTCGAGAAGGAGACGGCAAAGGAGGCTTGTGACGCGCTCAAGGAGATGCACGTCGGTGAAGAACGTGTCAAGAAGGTGTGTGTTCAAACTCTCAAGAGGGAGTTTGAACACATCTACATGGGTGACTCAGAGAAAATCATTGAGTTCGCCTTGAAACTCACCACCATGGTAAACGAGATACGTACTCTCAGAACCAAGGTGGAGGAGAGTGGCGGGAAGCCCCTCCGCGCCGCCTCTGCCCCAGAGAGCTCCCTTCGCGCGTCCTGCCGCCGCAGCACCGCGCCCTTCCGCTTCCCCGCGCGACGTTCGAGGGTGGCGCGCTCGCGCGCTGACGCCTTCCTCGCCGCTTGGCTTAGGCCGCCTCGGGCTCGAGTTCTTGGTTGACCCGCTCGACGTGTCTTTGCCGCGGTGTTCACCCATGACACCGCATTCGCGTTCCCCGTCTACCGCGATGTCGCCGTCATGCGCTACGACATTAAGCTCGAGTTCTACGTGCGCGACGTCGCCGAGGTCCGTGTACCGCATCGATCGCTCTCTTCTACTCCGGTGGTGGCCCCGCCTCGTGTACTATCGACAACAGATGGTGACATCCATGAGTCGGTGCCGCTCGACCGCTTGACGATCATGATCCGTGGATACGCACTCGGACATCACTCCGGCGGTGCCATCGGGCGGTGTGGGTGTATAGGGTGTCATTCTCACCACGGTTCGGCCAAAGATGGACCGCGCTCGAGTACATGAAGGAGCGCAGGTGGCGATCATGGAGTGCGGTGGTGGGTGGGGGCCGAGGCGGGGCTCACGCTATGATGAGCTGGAGTTCGGGGAGCCAATGCAAGATCTCTTCTTCTGCCTGCAGCATGCTGAGGGCCTGAAGTTTCTAGTGCTATTCCTCGTGAATGCCTTGGTGCATAAGGGAATAATCAGCTCACACCCAAGTTCTTCGGTTTGCTGAGAAGGGAGGACGATAAGGAGAAACTAACTAGCTAGGTGGATCACCGCAGCTCCACCAACAGCTTCATGAGCTTCTTCCTAATCTTTTTCCGTCAGCACCTGCGTCTTCATCTCCGTCCATCTCACCTTCTCCAGCCTCACCTTAATCGCGCAAGCTCTCTTGTCATCCAACCCTAGGGAATGACCTCTTCACTGTCCGCTGCACCTCGGTAAGCACCTTCACCCTGTGCGCCGCATGCGGGTAAAACTCACACATTTCGTCGAACCCCCTCTGCTTTCCTGATCTAACTGTCCCCAGATGCCATTGAAGAGGTTGTAGAGGTGGCGCTCATTATCTGTGGTAGAAATAGCGTGGGAGTCATGCCGACCGGCATGTTTGAGGCTTCACACCTTGTCCTTGACCTCGTTGCGGCGGCGGCTTTTGTCCTCGAGACGCCCAATTAGAGAGTCGAAGAAGTCTTTGTTGGACAACAGTGGCACGTTGTTGTTGGACACCTGCCTCCACAGTACAACAAGGCCTTCTTTGACTTCCTCATTGGCCGTCTCGAGGACAAGAGCTAGCGCCGCAATGAGATCAAGGACAAGGTGCGCAGCCTCAAGAGTCGGCACCTAGTGTTCCCCTAGGCCCTAGTCTAGTCAGGCGGCAGATCAGTGCCTAGCGCCTAATCACCGTCTAGGTGGATAAATCGGCTAGGCGGGAGCAGGGTTCACAATTTCAACAAACTTTTGCCGAAATTTCATAATTTTCAGTCCTTTAGTTACCCTAAAAAAGAAAATCAATTCGTTCAAGTTTTTTCGGTTTGTTTGAATTTGGAGGGTTAAAGCGAGTAAAAACCAGTAAAGAAACAACAATCTGAAGACAGCCCAGTAACAAGACTCTCTTGCTGTTTTCATGGAGACCAGTTATCGAATCCCACTCAAGGAGTTAATTTTTGCAATTATTTTAAATTTTAAATTCAAATTTGATCCAAACCGTTTGAATGAAATTATTTCGAAATTACCAAAATTTCGGTCATTTTGTTGCCCACCGAAAAAAATCTAAACGAAATATTTTTCCCTGGGCGGGAGGGTTGCGCCTAGTGCCTAGGCGGGCGCCTAGGGGAACACGCCAACACCGCAATGAGATTAAGGGCAAGGTGTGCAGCCTCAGGCATCGGCACGACTCCAGTGTCTTCGGTACCGTAGACCATGAGCTCCACCTCCACAGTATTTCCAATGGTGTTGGCGACAGGTAGGCTGATCATGGAGAGTCGATGGGGTTCAACGAAGTGTGCAAGCTGTGCTTGAATCTGACACATGAGGTGAAGGTGCTCATGAAGGTGTAGCTCGCCGTGGAGAGGTCGTTCCCTAGGTTAGATAACAAAAGGGCCCCCGCGATCGAGGCAAGGCTAGAGAATGTGAGGTGGATAGAGGTGAAGATGCAAGTATCGATGGCAATGAAGGTGTAGGTATCAATGGCAATGAAGGTGTAGGTGTCAACGGCAAAGATCAGTAATGAGTTCGTCAACCTGTTGGTGGAGGTGCGCTGATCCACCTAGCTAGGAGGAGAGCGTTCTTCTTGGGTTCGTGTGGGTTCCCGAGTGTGGAGGCTATCTGACACGTGCGGGCCCCTCTAAAGTGCAAATTATTTGTGTGGTTAGCAGTCCATCGTCGTTGCTAGACGGCGGACCGCCTTCAACGTCGTGCACTTCCAAACCAAGGCGTCTGCATTTTCTGCAGACACTCCCAAGAGACTATCAACCACCTTCTTGTTGGCTGCACCATAATCTCTCAGGTTTGGGCGCACTTCCTCACGCGCGTGAGTTTGCCAGGTGCAGTTCCGATTGAGCAGCCTTCCTTCCAACAGCATTGGTTTTCCGCGCGAGCTGCCCTACCTTCACAAGTAAGAAAGGACCTAGACTCATGTGTCATCCTAGTTTCTTGGATGCTACGGAAGGAGCAGAACATTAGGGTATTCAATAACGAGATGAGTTCCTTAACTCTTCTGCTACAACGGATTCATGAAGAGCGTCGCCTTTGGTGCATGGCAGGAGCTAACAGCCGGGAGACGTCTTCTACCCAGAGAAATACTCCTTAGGTCGTTTTGGTTTTGTTTTTGTTTGTTCTGCTTCTACCCAGAGACTGAAGAAGGCACAGGATAGGGTCTGGAATCCCAAGCTTCTTCACAGTGGCAAGTTTGGGGATGACACTACAGAAACGCTTAGGCTGGTGATCACATCCACCAGGGCTTATTGTCTTCCACCGAAAGTGGAGCTCTCAAATGTGTTATCGGGCATTCTCAGGATATGGCGGACATATTATTGAGGGTAACTTCTATGGATTAGGGAATGCAGCCGCTGAACAGAAATGTGCTGAACTTCTATGCAGCGCCATTCATTTGCAACTTGATGTGAAACTAGTTCTAGCAGAAGACAACAGTGTAAAAGTGTATCAGGACTTTTTTTGACAGAGGGCTTCCACTTGTGTGGCAGGAAGTACTCATTTCTCGAATTCTCATCGAACCAGCTAAGGGACAACAAGTCTGCTTTGTTCCTCGCAGAGGACAAAATTACAATGCTGGAAAGCATAATGAAGTGGATGGGACAGTTCACAAGTAAGAAACGTAGCAAAGCATGTGGCTCGAACGGGCAGTGTTTCTCATCTACATATGTGACGGTGACGATGCAACCTGATGAGGTCAGTGAGAGTCTTGAGGATGCTGAGCATAATGGGTACATTTTCTCTCATGGAATTTGCAATATTACCCCAGACCTTGCAATTGAAGTTGCTGAGAGGCTGCAGCTGACAGATATCCCCCATCCGCTTATTAGTTTAGGTATGCAGGCTTCAAGGGTGTTATAGCTGTCTGGCAAGGAGAGGATGATGGGATACGACTTGTCCCAAGGCCAAGCATGAGGAACAACCCATTCTGTCCCAGGGTGTTGAGAATTCTTAAATCGTCAGATTGGAACATTGCTGTCATCTTTGAACGTTTTAGATGCTATCTTTTCACAAATGCAGGAGGCCATGCTTTCTAATCTCAACAAGATTTTGTCGGACAGTGATATTGCTTTTGAGTCTGTAACAGCGTCTTGTGCTGAGTGCCGGCTTTGGACCTGGAACTGAACCACACTTGAAGGCAATGCTCTTGGCTACAAGGTCCACACAGTTGCTGGTTCTTTTGGGAAAAAACAAGGATCTTTGTGCTGAAGGGAAGGTGGCTGACAGGCCGGGCCGCCTTGATAATCTTGGGGTCCTTGAGCAAGGGGCAGTGCTTTATTCGGGCCCCAGCCCCATCGCTCTATAATTATAATTGCTTTGTGAAGCATGGTTCAAGATTTTCCTCGGCAAACAAAAATGCAAATATCATTGTAGGTACAGTGGTAATAGTAAAGAACCCCGGCCTTGATCCAGGGGATGTCCAGATCCTTGAAGCAGTTGATGTGCCTAAACTCCCATCACCTGGTTGATTGCTTGGTGTTCCCGAGAAAAGGTGAGAGGCCGCATGCCGATGAAGCGTCAAGGAGTGATCTTAATGGGGATCTCTACTTCGTGACATGGGAGAAACTTGTACCTCCGGGCAACAAGATCTGAAACCCTATGGACTACTCCCTAGCCGAACAAATAGCTTCCACGCCAAGTATCACAACATGTAAGTTCGGTTATGAATCATATGTATATATTCCAGAGGGGCTAATAGGCAACATATATAGATAGTACAAGAGGGTTATCATATACAGATAAAAAAACCAAAAGAGAGTTATATTTTATTCTAAAGTCCTATTCTGACAACCCCCCCCTCCCTCAAACTCATAGCGGATCACACACACTGAGTTTGGAGAGAAAATACAAATGTTGTGCCTTAATCTGTGCCTTCGTGAAGAAGTCAGCAACCTACAATTCAGATGGCACAAACTGTAAAGCAAGTACTCCCTCCTGCACCTGTGAGCGAGTGTATGAAGCATCCATATCAATATGCTTGGTGAGCTCATGTTTCACTGGGTCCCGGGCAATACTGATAGCACCTGTACTGTCAGACAAAAAGAGTCGTATGACTCATCACATGTAATCCAAAATCTACAAGTAGCCACCTCAATCGAGTAACATCTGCTGTCACTGCCGCCATAGCTTTCAACTCAACCTCTGCACTTGAACGGGAAACTGCAGTCTGCTTCTTACTCTTCCAAGCAATCAGGGAGGAGCCCAGAAAAACACAGTAAGTAGAAAGAGAACGACGATCAGAAGGATCACTAGCCTAGGTCTCATCGGAGTAGGCCTGAAGCTATAGTGACGTGGAGCTAGGGAAAAACAAACGACGAGAGATAGTTCCACGCAAGTAGCGAAGAACACGAAGAAGGTGACTGTAGTGAATATGGGTAGGACGGGCCATGAATTGACTCAAGATATGAACAACATAAGCAATATCAGGACGAGTGCTCACAAGGTACACCAAACTCCCAACAAGATGACGATATCGAGTAGGATCCTCAAGAAGATCACCATCAGTGGCACGAAGCTGGAGGGATAGCTCTATAGGAGTCTCAGCAGTGCGAGTATCGATCAGACCAAACCGGTCAAGAAGATCCTGGACATACTTCTGCTGGGAGAGGTAGCCCTAAAGCATGGAAGAGATCTCAATCCCAAGGAAGCATGTAAGATAACCAAGATCAGTCGTCAAAAACTGCTCACTGATATGCTTCTTCACATATGTGATGAAGGAGGAATCATCACCAGTGATGAGCATACCATCAACATACAAAAGAAGCAGTGTCCTACTCCGAGAGGTGACATGATGCAGGTGGGGTGCTCGATCTTTCGATGAGATTGATAACTATCAATTTTGGTGGAGGTGACTCTCGCGATCCGACTACAACCGCACGACGACGCTTGCGCCTTAGCAATCGTTGAACCAACTCCAAGATGTTATTGATCTTACTGAAAGCGCGATCAACCTGAACACGAAATTCAATTCCTGCGAGCAATCGAAGAACTAGGCCTTTTTCCTTGGCCCATCCTCCCTTCTCCTTCGGCCCAGCCAGGCCAAGCCTCTCCCTACCCTCTTTCTTTCTCACCCGAGTCGTCCAGCGCCTGCAGCACCACGTCGCCTCCCACCAGCTCCCTCTGCCACCTTGACTCCGGCAACCTCCCTTGCCTTGTCCCATCTCATTGACCGGACCGTCCACCTGCCTGCCTGCGCCCGGCGCCCTACCACCGCACCTGCTCCCCTTGACTCCAGTGCCCTCCTTCGCCCCTTCCCCGTGCCCTGTTCTCCCTCATGTCCTTCCGACCATGCCGCGTTGTCGAATTCCTTCCGACCACGTGTTGTTGAAACTCTTTTCAACCACGCGTTGTCGAAACTCCTTCCGACCACCCGTGTAGTCGAAACTCCCTCCGACTATGTCGTATAGTCGAAACTCTTTCCGACCGTATCGTGCAGTCGAAACTTCTTCTGACCACGTCTTGCAGTCGAACCTCCTTCCGACCACATCAAGTTGGATGATTAGTACTTGAAACGATTAGTACTCGAAACAAACAGTACTTGAAGCTAGCAGTACTTGAAACAAATAGTACTCGAAACCATCAGTACTCGAAGCGAATAGTACTCGAAGCCAACAGTACTCGAAACCAGAACTTCAGAAGCTCCGTTCTCTTCCGTTATAACTCCGATTCTAGTGATTTTTGTTTTTAAATTTGAATAAATTCAAGACCTTGCTAATGGAAGTGGTCTTGTTTAATTTGGGGTTCATTTACTATTTCTTGTGTAACTATTTATTATTTTTGCTTGTGGATTATTTTTCGGTCCTTTCGTCCAAGTAGAGTTCGAAGAAGTAGATCTCCATTTTGATCAAGCACAAGACGTTCAAGACTCTCTCACCTTCACTCCAGGTGAGTCAATACTTTGATCATTTTGAGCCTACGTTTTATGCAAATTATATTACTTTAAATTACCAACATTGCATGCTTTATTTCTTTAAGCAAATGTATGTTAAATCTTAAGGTAGTTAAATACCCACTTGATGATTAAGTAATTATTATACTATCCTTTGGCAATTGAATCTATTATTCCATGTCACCCTAGTAACTATGTGGTAATTACTAGTTATAGGTTGTACTTAAGTGACATGCTAGTCTTGCTTAAGTAATGAGGCTTTAAATGCCCTTTCATCATATTTTAATCATGGAAATGTTTTTTTTGCAGTCATTGAGGGTAGATGACTGGATTGTCGTGATAATGTATTTTTGCTTCCCAAAAAACCATAACAACTGCTATTACCACATCCAGGCGGATGGTACGATGGTGGGTGCTAACGTAGCACGAGAATATGTGGTATGTGGTGTGAACTGTTCGGATAGATTAAGAACTCAATCTTGTCATAACCTTCCATTGTAACACATGTGCAACCACAAGTCTGTAAAGTACAACTTGGCTTAGTAAATTTATTAAACTCTGAATGTCGTCTCACTGGAGGGGTAACGGGATAGTGCAAGCACTGGATGTATCCGGTTTGAATGGGACACCGATGCAAGGTGAAGTTGCCAGTCACGCTAGACGTTGTGCTGTAATCCAGTTACGCTAGCTACTGAGGTGAACATCTTACATAACTTATAGGTGCAGCCCATATGGGTGAGATGATAGGAGGGGCGAGATATTTTGAAAGGTTACTGTGATGGTCTCTCAACCACATGACCAAGGAATCATGTGGGGCAACGAATTGATTGTCTCTTATTGGTACAGTGTACAATCTCTGCAGAGTATAAACTGTTTAAACAGTCGTGCCTATAGTCAATAGCCGACATGAGAACTTACTAGAGTTAGTTCTATTTATAAAATCTTTTGGATGTGATGGAATACTGGTCGGGCTGATGTAACCCTAATTTTGGATTTTTCTTGGGTCGTCGTACTCAAAATAAGCATATAAGGTCGAGGTAGCATTCGCTGTATTAAATATTGCATAATTATTCTCTTTAACAAAATGCAATTTGGTTAAAATGCTAAGTGATAGGAGTTACTAATATTGATAATTGAAAAATATTGTTTTAGAAAATAAAATATTCTGAGGTAATCCTTGTTAAGCATTGCATATATATTATTGCATCCTGTGTGTTGTCTCGCGAGCACAGAAGCTGTGCTCATCCTCGCTTTTTCCCCCAACCCTCAGAACATGCGGATCTTGAAGATTATGCATTCTACTAGGATCCAGAAGTTGGAGGCCCGGAAGATGATGAAGAGTAGTTAGTTCGTATAGTCTAGGCCTCGCTTCAGTCTAGCTGACTCCGCGGGTGCTTGCGTGCATCCAGTATTATCTAAGTCTTTGGTTAATATCAGACGCACATGAGTTTCCCCAGTCGCTTGCCTGTGGAGAGATGTGTTCTACCTTTTTGCTTCCTCGACCTCTTTCGCTACTTTTTTAATATAATCATTTGGACTGTTCGGCCCTTATTGTAAAACTCGGCCCGATACGGTCTATGTAACTATGATGTTTGTAATGTAATGTTTGGTTCGGTTTATATCGTGTAGGAAATGATTCAGTGATGTATCTGTGAGTGCTATCTACTGACCCAGGGAATAACACAGTATTTTCATAGAGAATTTGGATTTGTGAAATCCGGGTCCGACAACCAGTGAAATCCAGACCTGTCCTTTTGTGTTGCATTGCTTTCCAGGTGCAAGACTTAGAATATGTTCATCTGAATTTTGCAACCTTATGGTTTCCCTTGCTTCGAATAAATGTTAAATGCATGTACTTGTTGCTTAAACGCTTGGGTACTGTAATTCCAAATTTCATATCCGTGCATCTAGTTTATTAGATGAAATGTGTGAAAAGAATTTGTTGTAACATGCATGTTTCTTTCATTTTTTTGGCACTATACAAAAAATTCATTGCTCTAAGGATTTAGAATTTGTTTTGCTTGAAGGTGAAAATGTAATGTTTGCTTCAGTTTGATATGCATTTTAGGTAGCAAAACAAGTGAAGTTCACTTGTTTCATAACAATGTTCTTTATTTTTAGACCAATAAAAATGTTCTTACAAAGTTGAATATCACCCTCAACAATAACGGCTGTAACCACATGGTACCCTCACAGATTTTCAAGTTTTGCACAGCTGAAAAATACCAAGTTTCAATACTGTTTCAAGCAAGTTTTACATAAGGTTTCAAAGTTTCAAGTAAGTTTCAACAGAGTTTCAAGTTACACATTTCACAAGGTTCCAATCCCGTTTCAGTTTTGAAGTTTCAAAAGTTTCAGACGAGTTTCAAGAAATTTTCACGCAAGGTTTGAAATGTTGAGTTTCAAGCGAGTTTGCACGCATGTTTCACAAGGTTTCGATCACGTCCCAGCTTTCAAATTTCATGCCAGTTTCACCCGCGCGCCATCGCTGCCACGCCCGCTCAAGTACCGTTGGCTGAGCACACGCACCGCTGTCATCGCTTTCGCATTCGAGTGCCGATGGTGGCGGATTGAGGGCCTCGCGAGTGGCGGCAACTCGACATTCTTGCCAAGAAATGCTTCTTTATGAGCCTTTTTTCTAAGACATTCCACAATGATCTCTTTGTAAATTGCACATAATAAATTTGAACACTGTAGATTTTTCTTCTTTTTTTTCCTCTCTAAAAGACGGAAACCCCCCATTTCCATTATTACAAACTAGAGTTACAAGTCCATTGTCTTGCAAGAAAAAAAAAAACTAAGGAAAGAGAAGCCAATCAGACTGCAGGCAACGCTGCTACGTCCCAAGGCAAAATCTTACCACAACTTCCTTGTCTGACTACCGAACCTGTTAAAAACTAAACTTCAGAGAAGCAAAACTAAACAATAGACGCAAGGATCATGGTAGTTATCTGTCTGCTATCCTTCTTGTCCATGATGACCATCTCTTCCCTGCTCCGAAGACTTCAGTAGCTACCTGCCAAATAGCCTTAGCACCCTGAATGAGAAGCTCCTGCGAGTCCTCCTGCATTTTAGCCCAGAAGTGAATCCAACTGCATGCTGCAAATATCAAAGAGAGAGGTTCTTCAGGCCATTTGTTCTGGAAATACGCACATTCCAAATGATCCACAAAATGGCTGCTAAACCCACTGTCGCTAGTTTCCTAGTCTTCTCAACAAATCTGCTCAGACAGCCATGAAACAAATATTGAACATTTGATGGAGGACAAGGCAAACTAAAGGTACAACTTACCACATTCCAAATGAATCTAGAAAGGAGGCCAAGGACAAAGAGGTGACCTCTATTTTCATCAGCCCCACAGGAAACACAGGACTTGTTCCCTTTCCACCCCCTGTTGAGAAGATTATGTTTTCGTTTAGATACTTTGTTTAAGTACTAACCGCAGAAAAACTTTCATCCTCAGAGGTAACTTGACATCCCAAATGAACTTAAAAGGAAAAGAAATATCATGGACTCTCAATGCTTTGTAAAAGGACTGAACCGAGAGCATGCCTTTCGAATGTAGCCTCCAACTTACTCTGTCATTTTCATCTGACAAATATACCCCGGTACATTCGGCTTGGAGCTGATTCCACAAGGCCAATACACCCCCTCCCCCCCCCCCAAAAAAAAAAGAAGAGTTCTTCTGAACCTAATTACTACATTACTACCCTACCCTTTCTCAAACACACTAGCCACTATAATATGTTTGCTAAAGGTAAGATTCTACAGTTTAACATATTTAATTGCCAACGGATAATTGCCTAGCCACAAATCCTCCCAAAATCTAGTTCTCCCTCAATTGCAATTTTTTTTCTCTTACAGCAAGCTAAAAACAATTTCTTAGCCTCCATAAGTCCTCTCCAGAAACGTGAGTCCCCTTGTTTATATTTGTAACATCCCGTTTTTCAGTTGATAAATAGTAATTACCTTGGTTTCGGATTTTTACTCGAATTTTCAAATTTTGGTTTAAATTTCAAAAACTCCTAGCTTCTGTTAAGCTCAGGTTTGTGTTTCAAATATTCTTTCAAATTTAAGATTTCCAAATTTGCTTTGAATTCTCCATTTTCAAAAATATCAAAACCCATTTTTTTTCTTCTTGGGCGGTTTCACCGGCCTGCTTCTCCTCCCTCCCAGTCGGCCCAATTGCCCTTGGCTCTTCTCTTCTCTCTCCCCCTCTCTCCTTTTTCTCTCCCCTCGCTCCCACCGACGCGTCGCCTCTCTTCTCCCCTCTCCTCTCTCGCTCGCCCGGGCCCTCCTCCCGCACCCGCCGCCGCCACTCCCTCGTCCCCTCCGCCCGGATCGACCGCGCCCAGGCCGACTCCCAGCCGTCCGCCGACCCGCCCCTCTGCCTGACTCCGCGCCGTCGCCTGACGCCTGCGTCGCCCGGTCTCCCCGCCCGTCGTTCCGCCGCCTCGCCGACTTTTCCACCTCCTCTCTCTCCCGGCTATAAAGCCGAGAGCTTCCGCCTTTTTCTCTTCCCTCTTCGTCTCCCTCCTCCGGATCCGCCACCGCCTTCTCCCCTCCCTCCGCGCCTCTCGCCTACTCGCCGCCCGGAGCTCCGCCAAGGCCCCTTCGCTCCTCCGCCCGTCGGCCGAGCCTCCCACCACTGCAGCCGGCCGCCGAAGCGCCTCCTCTCAGACCGCCTCCGCTCCCGACGCCGGCCGCCTCCTCAGCGCAGACCCCGCCTCGGCGACCTCTCGGTGAGCTCCCGCACCGCCCCCAATGCCGTCGCCCTCCTCTCCTCCCTCCTCCGGTCGGCTGTTGCCACTGTTCGGCCGCTGCCACCGTGCGCTCCACCACCGCCATCTCCTCTCTCGTGCCGTCCGTGCCACGCTCGCCTCCCGCAGCTCCTCCGGCCGTCTCCGCTGCCGTGGCGGCCGCCGCCTCTGATTCTTGCCGTCGCCCTTCTCTTTTTCTCCCCCCGGTCCGACCGGCCTCTTCACCGGTCCAACCGGCCTGCTCTGGCCGATTCTCTCTTCATCTCTCTCTCTCTCCGGCAGTAAGCCACCCCCTCTAGGCAGTTCAGTAGTAGCAGTGGAGCAGCAGTGGTTTTGTGTGCAATTGAGTTTTGTGTATTGAAGTTGTGTGTATTGATCTTGCGTATATTTTGTGAATGCTGTGCAGGGTAGTCATGGAGCGATAATTTCGATTTGTGTACTAATGATTTGTGTATTGAAGTTTGGATGGCGATTGTGTATTGTATTGTTTTGTAATCCTCGGTCAATCAGTAGTTTTCCTTTTTGGCGAAAACATTTCCGAAATAGTTATTCTCTATTGATTGTGTTGTGAATTGCGATGAATCGATTAACCGTTGTTAGTGGTTAACTCACCGATTTTCGCTTTTAGTTGAGAGCTATCGATTAAGAGCGTAATTTGTAAAATCTCGGGAAATCGAAGTTATGCAAATGACCTTCGTAATCGTGTCCGCAATCATGTCTATTTTTTGTTAAAAACATATTTATTCAAATTTCCTGCGTTGTGTAAAATGCTTTGGAATGAACTTGTATTTTCTCAAAATATTTTGGAGGGCTATTCGGGATTAACATGTTAATCTCGACAGCTTACCTTGAAAACCTGTATATTAATCTTGTAATCATATCCAGTATTCTTTGGTCTAAATATTGTTTATCCCATCCTTTTTATTCCCGTTCAAAAGTCGTCTCTATTAAAATGTGTTACCGTCGTTTTAAAGCCTGGCAAAAATTATCGCATATCCTAATCTTGCCCGATCAGCGGTATCCAAAGTGAAGTATCCCTGCGATAGTTCATTCGACTTTGTTTCCCCTTGTTTTCCTCACAAAGTATCTCCGCCTTGCCTCGTGTACTCGGCTGATTGTTTGACTTTGTTAATCATCCCCTCCTCGCTGAATTGTCTCTTCAGCTCACTCATCGCAAAAAAACTTATTTAAAGCGCTTTGATTGTCTTTGGTCTTTTAAAGTTCTTTGGATTTATTTATTGTTCTTGCTTGTATCGTGTAATTAGGAGTCAGAGTCCCGAAGAAGCAGCGACTCAAGCAGGATCAAGATTCGGGTAAAGACGCCACCTGAATTCAAAACCTCGCGTAGAAGGCCCCGAGTAAGATCAAGGCGCGATAATCGACCCAAAGTAGTCAATACTTTGATCATTATGAGCCTACATTTTATGCAAGCTATGTTTATTTAAAATATCAAAGTTGCATACTTTAATTTTGTAATCAATGATATGTTAAAGCTTAAGGTAGTTAAATACTCATTTGCTGATTAATTACTTATTAAGACATCCTTTGATAAATTGAATCCAGTATTCTTTGTCACCCTAGTAAATATATGGTAAATACTAGCCTAAGTTGTACTTAAGCGACATGCTAGTCTTGCTTAAGTACCGGGATAATAAATGTCCCGATCATCATTCTTTAAACATGAAAAATGGTTTTGGGCAGTCATTGGATGTAGATGACTGGTGTGTTGCGTTAATTGGTTTTCCTTCCCCAAAACCCTAAACAACTTGCTAGTACCACATCTGGACGGATGGAAAGAGTGGTGGGTGCGGACGTAGCACGAGAATGATCGGTATGTGGTATGAACCGTCCAGATGAATTAAGGACTTAATCTTGTCATGACCTCCTGTGTAAAACAAGTACAACCGCAAGTCTGCAAAGTGCAACTTGGCTTAGTAAAATTATTGAACCCTGAATGTCATCCCACAACTGGTGTTTAGAAGTGTGCAAGCGGCAGGACGTATGCTAGCTTGAATGGGACACCGAAAACGGTGAAGTTATCAGCTACGCTAGTCGCTGTGGCCGGGGCCAGCTGCGCTAGTCGTTGTGGTAAGCATCCCGCACAACTTATGGAATTGGCCATAGGGGTGAGATGACGGAAGGGGCAAGGTAGTTTGAAACGTTACCGTGACGATCGCTCAACTACATGACTAAGGAATCATGTGGGGTAACGAGTATGATTATCTCTTGTGGGTACAGTGTACAACCTCTGCAGAGTCTAAACTGTTTAAACAGCCGTGCCTACGGTCAAAGGCGGACATGGGAACTTAACCTGAGTTAGTTCTATTTTAAAAATCTTTGTGGGTGGAATGGAAATGTGTTGGGCTCATCTAGCCCTTGTTTTGGATTTTTCTTAGGTAGCCTTACCCAGTGCTGATAATCGGTGGATGTAACCGTTATCCAAACTAAGCATAAGGTGGAGGTAACCTTCGCTGTTACTTAATATTGCACTTATTCTCTTCAATGAAAATGAAATTTGTTTAAAATGCTAAGTCATAGGACTTTGTAATTATGATAATTTAAAATGTTGCTTTAGCAAATAAAAGAACCTGAGCCATCTTTGTTAAGCCTTGCATGTATACTATTGCATTCTGTGTGTTGGCTCGTGAGCACGGTAGTTGTGCTCATTCTCGCTCTTTCCCCAAACCCTCAGAAGCAGAAAATTTTAGAGATTACGACTACTACGAGAAACCAGATGTCTGAAGACCCAGGAGTTCTTGAAGCATAGTTTAGTCCTTAGTTGTTCTAGTCTCGCCCCAGTCTAGCTGACTCACTGGGTACCTAGGTGCATCCTATATTATCTGAGTTTTCGGGTAATATCGGATGTACACAGGTTTCCCCAGTCGCTTGCCTGTGGAGAGATATGCCCTCACCCCTTTTGCTTCCGTTGTCACTTCCGCTACTTTTGTGATGTAATCATTTGGCCTGTTCGGCCCTTATTGTAAAACTTGACCTGATGCGGTCTATGTAAACTCTGATGTGTTAAATTAATGAATGGTATGGTTTTACGCCATGTATGAAATGATTCAGTAATGTATCTGTGAATGCTATCTACTGATCCAGGGAATAGCACAGTATATTCGCAGAGAATTCGGGATTAGAAAATCCAGGTCCGACAATATTCGGCCAGAGAAATTGTTTTATTGCATAGGTATTTCTTTCTCAAGATTTTTTGACATTGATCATCATTTTCTAACCTTCCAAGCCATTTTCCTAGCAGAGCAATATGCATTGCTTTTAAGTGTAAAGCCCCTAGGGCGCCTTGATCCTTGGGTAAACATACCACTGGGCAACGAACTAGATGATATTTCTTTTTTGTTTTCATCAAATTGCCATAAAAACAGTGTATCTTCCTGGAATTTTATACAAAGACATCACATACACTGCCAAACTACTAATGACTAAATTAAACACACCCTCCACCCCTTATGAAAGTTTATTTTAAGCCTACATATTTGTTCAAATAAACAAATCGCAGTTGTTTTTTAAAAAAAATTTGGCACTTTGCACGTCATCTTTATTTTAAAAGATGGTATCATCGGCATATATTATAAAATAGCCAATCCCTTAATAAAGCCATGTTCCCGTTCTTTGCAATCAATAAATCTAGAATATCATCCACTAAATCAAAAAAGTGATCTCCTTGTCTAAGTCCCTTTGAAAGTTCTAAAGTATGACCTGCCACATCTCATTACCTTAGTACCAACCTTGCCTTACAACTTTCAACATCCCAACATTCCATTTTGAATAAAAACCTTTCAACTGTAGAGCTTGTTAAAAAAAGTAGTAACATTGTCGGAAGCTTTCTCAAAATCCATCGAGACACTTTTTTTTCCTACTCAACCCATGCCTTTTAGGAAAGCAATTTGTGAGAATTGAACCAATCTATCTATTACTCTAGCTAACCTATTAGTTGGCTCATGATTCATACATCTGGTACGATAATTGTGTAAGAGTGCAACTGTAACACCCTGATCTAAAATCGACTCAATGCTCAGCCAATCGTGGGGCGGACCCGCCACACATAGCACCTCACTTACACTTTCGTCCTCGCTTCGTGTAAAAGGGTTAACCCGGAGGTGCTACGTTTGGATCCAACAAGCATTATATACTACTACAACTCACTTGAGACAAGCAATATGGGACTAATCCCACCACACAACTCCTCATGGGTCACATGGGCTACACTACGAGCAGGTCAGGGTATTACAGCAACATGACAATTTAGGGACCACATCAATCAAAGTACTAGATAGTAGACACTGATTGACTAATTTCAGCACATCGCATTCAAGTTGAATAGTCAGAGGCTATGTCTCCGAAGTGGAACGCCTTGGAACTTGACATGGAGTGTCCACCTGAAATTGCAAGAAGATAATAATAATGAGACTATGAGGCAGTTTCTTAGTATACATACTCAATTACATATCTAAAACCTGACAGTTTCTCGAAGAATAGATAAATGAAACAGAATCACATCTCCGCTCGTATATAGATTTTCTCCAAGAGAAATTTTACCCTCTACTCCCTCAGATAAATGAGAGTATAAATTAAATCTGACTATTGGTTTGTAAGGAGTAACATGGATTTTACGTTTTACCGAAATTAAATCTAATCTAAAACAATATAGCAGCCTCTATTGAACCGTCTTTCTAATGGACACGGCCGTAGAACCAACCCGCCCGCGTTGGCCCTTCGTTACGTCAGATGTTCATCTTGTATGCATCCATTGCCTTAATTGAAAGAAGGACAGAACTAATCAAAGTATTGTATGCCTTGTCGTCTAAACTTAATTGGTGAAGTCCACTTAATGCTTTCTCATCGACACTTACTTGTGGCTGCAATGCCTTAATTAATTTTAGTAATATGTAATAATTAATGAACAAAGCCATCATTTTCATTTGAGAGACGCACAAAGCCAGCGACAGACTTAGGGGCTATTTGGTTTGTGCTCCCAAGTTCTAAACCAAAATTTTGGTAATACCAAAGAAATTTGTCTAGCACTTGGTTTGGTACCAAGATTTGGCATTACCTTTGAAATTTTGGTAATGCACTGCACCATCCTTGCCAAAAACACCGGCTTTTCGCGGATGAAAAAATTGCTCTCCTAAATTTTCGTATGGTTGCATGTAATGCTACATGATGTGTCAGCTAGAGACCGAGTGCAATAAATACTTTGATTGTTTGATTAACAAGCTTCAAATGACCATATCTTCTAAACCGTGTAACCAATTTGTGAACCGTTTGAATAGATGTATTCTTTGTGATTTAATTAACAAAAAAGGTTCATATTGTCTATATTTTGATCCTAAAAAATTTAGATGTCATGTGTGGCCCACGTACCATATTCACAACTAGAGGAATTTTGGCAATCTTTTCAACTATTGGTTTGGCTGCAATCCAAACATCTATACTTTGCCAAAATTTTGATGATGCCCTAATTTTGGTATCAAAAAAATTTTGGTTTGGCAACTTGGGGGGCACAAACAAACAACCCCTGAAGTGAGGAGAGAGGAGCAACGGCAGGAAAGAAAGAGCCCAAGAACCGCTCGGCGATGGAAGCGGGTCCTCTACATTAGCATGAGCTAATGTAGAGGATCACAGTGGACATGCATTAGACTCTTGTCTCCACCGTCCGATCTAAAACGAACAACTTAGATCAAGTGCTACAATAACCAAGAGCACAGTAAAATCGCTACAACATATATTTTACTGTTTCTACAGTATTGATACAATTCTAGTGCTAAGCATTGTTCATGTAGACTGAAAACATTGTTCAAACAGTAATTCTCAGCAATAGCAGCAGAAGATTTGGATCCCTCGGCTGTTGCCAGCGGTTGCATAAGGAGCGAGTAATTTGCAATTGCCAATTTGCCCCTTAATTGAAAGAAGGACAGAACTTGGACACATTGAGCATTATATTATTAACATATTCGAATAGTCGTCCCCCCGTTATGGGCAATGTGAAGATCACCACCTTTGGTTAGTTTTATTAACTTAACATTGCGAACTAAAACATGTTGGGTAAACATGGTGGTTGAGATTTGCAGCGTGCTGGTTTAAGCAGGGTTGTTGGGTATGGGACATGCTGGCTTAAGCATGGTCGCCAGAGTTGGGACATGCTGGTTTAAGCATGGTCTTTGTGGTTTCCGACGTGTTAGTTTAAGCACGGTCGCTGGGAACAAGATATACTAGTGTAAGTATAGTCATTGGTAAACTAAGACATATTGGGTGGATTTGCGACATGCTGCTTTAAGCATGGTTGCTAAGGATGTGGTCATGCTGGTTTAAGCATGGTCGTGACAACGACTGCTTGTACAAAATAATCTTTTGTTTCAAAATTAAAAATGCTAAGTCATAGATTTGGAAAATAACTTTAGTATTTGAGCAAACTGTCTTTGTGCTAAAACAAACATATAACCCTTCTCTTGGAAGCTTTGCATCTACATAATTGTATTTGCGGTAAGGGCTTGTTGAGTACTTTTTGTACTCGTTGTTTTTCAAACATATGGATTCATTATGAAGTTGAAGACCCGATGTATGGATATTTCTATGCATCCGGCTACGGAGACGGTGTTAACTAGGTCCTAGCCCAGTTGGTTGCCTGTAGCAACACATGGAGACCATGCTCTTTTGAAGTCTTTCTGCTGACTATGATTTCTTTCCGCTGCTACTCTGCTACTTGAACTATTTGACCTGTCGGTCTGTTCTGTGAACTCTGGCCTTAAGGTCTATTTACCACTTTCTTTAATAATATTTAAATATTGTTTATATATGTGTTGTATGGATGTGATATTTGCCGGTATCTGTACTGTGTAAGCTAACTACTAATCATAAAACTAGCTCAAAATACATAGAGTCTAGATACAAATCCTGATCCTCACATACGCTCTCACGTTGCCTATGCTTTATGTGGCCTCATCAATCTTCTTACCGGTACCTGTGTACGTCTGTACACAAGCTCATGAGTTCTGAAAGCCTTGTCCCTGCATTGGGCCTGTTGGCACAGTGTGTTCATCCTTTTGTTGCTTTGGGTGCTTCTGTGGTTTACATTTGAGAGTAATGAATAAGAAATTGAGCTCTTGGGCTCATCTGAATGTAAAATTGATGTTTATTCTGCTTTTTTTTTTTGTCTCTGAGTAACATGAATGCACAAATGTCAGAAACAATCTGCATTTTTCTCTTTTCATTTTTCGTTTCTACTAATGCTGCACATTGAACTTTCCTGTAAATTGTTGTGGTCTATGGATTATCTTTTCGGTGGTCATATCACTGTATTCGCCATTCACAAACGAGTTGTGCATGGTAATTCCCAAACTAAGCTAGTACGAATCTGTCATGCGAAGCAGCACGGAATAATCACAATATCAACATGATCTCCGGCTCCCTCCCTACAACAAACAAGAGCATCAGCATCGTGAGCTGCGGCAGCTACAAGAGAATAGTATCATTCAAAGTTTAATCATAAATCACCAACACGAGAAAGGAACTAACGGGAAATATCCACTGCGACATACCAAAAAGAGCACATAATTTCATGGGACAATACATTTTTAGTAGATGTGATAATACATATAAAAAAGTCAAGCATACAAGGAAAGCACGTGATTTCATGCACCCTATTTGGAATGCGAGTTTGACAGCGCAATAGCAAAAAGAGCCCCCTTCGGAGAGAAATGACAAAAATATTTGGGTTTAGGGTCAGCACGCGCGCTCTTGTCCCGATTGTATTATTTTGCAGAACTAATTCCTTTCGAAAAAGAGTATGAAATTTGAAATAGACAAAATATTTGGGAATAAAATTTGAAAGACTTCATAATGTAATTGTGAATTACATGGTGTGTATGGTTTGGTTACGTGCATTAGAAACGACAGTATGCACGAATGTAAAAAGGGTGGATTGGAACGAAGTTAATTAGTCTTGGCAGCCCATCGGCCCCTTCCCCCTTTGTCTCATGGCCGCACGACGACCAGTCTCGAAGGTAGCCGTGTTCTGTAAGACATGCTGGAAGATTGAATGATGTTAGCATAACGTAAGGCCAAATAAAAAATTAGGATACAAATTAAACATAACTTACCTTTTCGATCTGGAGTGTCTTTTCAATAGGGTTGGGTATGTAAGGTTTCCAGCGTTGGAAGACCTCTGGTCACTTCGCATAGTTGAACATATACTTATGCTTAATGAACGATCTATCGTACATATCTATATAATTGTATTTGCATTAAGGGTTTGTTGAGTACTTTTTGTACTCGTTGTTTTTCAAACATATGGATTTATTATGAAGCTGAAGACCCGGTGTATGGATATTTCTATGCATCCGGCTACGGAGACGGTGTTAACTAGGTCCTGGCCCAGTTGGTTGCCTGTAGCGATACATGGAGACCATGTTCTTTTGAAGTCCTTCTGCTGACTATGATTTCTTTCCGCTGCTACTCTGCTATTCGAACTATTTGGC
This sequence comes from Hsuehochloa calcarea, assembly GCA_036346395.1. Classification (NCBI taxonomy): domain Eukaryota; kingdom Viridiplantae; phylum Streptophyta; class Magnoliopsida; order Poales; family Poaceae; genus Hsuehochloa; species Hsuehochloa calcarea. The sequence continues at coordinate 18,791,948 of CM070593.1, read as the reverse complement.
CTGCCGGTCCGTTTTGTAAACTTTTGGCCTTAAGGCCCATTTACCATTTTCTATAATAATGTTAAAATATTGTTTATATATGTGTTGTATAGATGTAATATTCACCGATATCTGTACTGTGTAAGCTAACTAATAATCATAAAACTAGCTTAAAATACACATGAGAGTCTAGATACAAATCCTAATCCTAACATACGCTCTCACGTTGCCTATGCTGGCCCCATCAATATTCTTACCGGTACCTGTGTACGTCTCTACACAAGCTCATGAGTTCTGACTTCTGTAAGCCTTGTCCCTGCATTGGGCCTGTTGGCACAGTGTATTCATCCTTTTGTTGCTTTGGGTGCTTCTGTGGTTTACATTTGAGAGTAATTAATAAGAAATTGAGCTCTTGGGCTCATCTGAATGTAAAATTGATGTTTATTCTGCTTTTTTTTTGTCTCTGAGTAATATGAATGCACAAATGTCAGAAACAATCTGCATTTTTCTCTTTTCATTTTTCGTTTGTACTAATGCTGCACATTGAACTTTCCTGTAAATTGTTGTGGTCTATGGATTATCTTTTCGGTGGTCATATCACTGTATTCACCATTCACAAACGAGTTGTGCATGGTAATTCCCAAACTAAGCTAGTACGAATCTGTCATGCGAAGCAGCACGGAATAATGAAATGTTGCGGCTATAGAATTGATAAGTTAGTCCAAAGTCTGTGTTATGTTGAGATTCATGATCCATTTTTTTCAGGGAAACATTCATTCCCCATCAATTAAGGGAGAAGTGTTTTCTAAATCCATCAATGAAGGGAGACATGTTCTGGGGAAACTGAGTGAATTAGTGAAACGAGGATCAATAAATTATCGCTTCTATATCCGTGCTAGTTAAAATTTCCGTACTTTTCTTCAGATAATTTTGTTTTCAAACTCTGACGAGTTGGCTTAACCTATCAAGCCCGCTGCATGCAGTTTTTGTTAAACATTATGAAAAAAGAGAGTATGATTCTCTAAAACCATTGTTTTTTAAAAGTGTTTTTCTAATATAGTTTTGCTGAAGACCGCGAGGTTTCGAGAAATTTACTCAATAATTTCACTTCAAACTCCGCTGCGCATCACAATTCACACGCCTTTCTCCCTTTCTCCCTTTCCGAGAGTTCACATACCTTTCGGCGTGTGGGGAATCGTCTAGAGCAAATGGAGCACCAAAAGCTAGAGGGAAAAATAATAATAATGTTGTCCCTTCGCAACTCATGCCCTTGTCCTTTGATCTCTTGAAAAAATAAGGACAAAAACGGGATATAAATTTTTACGTAGAAAAGTCTTACGAAAAAAAAACCACAGCCGCTAATCGGCGATGATCACTATATAAAGAGTGTTTACAAATCACAAGGGATTACAATAAAGCGTCACTCTCCCTGTGCGGTTTACAAGAGATATATAAAGGGGTAAATGACTTAGAGTCCAAATAGAAAACTTATCCGCTAATATAGAAACTGATTCAAACTCATCCATATTAGACGGTTCGAATCATAATATCAACATGATCTCCGGCTCCCTCCCTACAACAAACAAGAGCATCAGCATCGTGAGCTGCGGCAGCTACAAGAGAATAGTATCATTCAAAGTTTAATCATAAATCACCAACACGAGAAAGGAGCTAACGGGAAATATCCACTGCGACATACCAAAAAGATTAGAGTACAGATGATGTGCCATCATGTTGACATAAAAAATATATATAAGCAGACGACACAAATAAATAATCTGTGCTTCTACAGTTAGTTATTTGTAAATATTCACATAGCTGTTCATTAAAGAAGTATGTATTTTTTTCGAGTGAAAAAAGTATGTATTACCATGTGACACACAAAATGTCACATTTTTCTTCTACACTATTTGGTGGACTGAACCTAACATAAAACTTTACAGGAGCACTGTCTGTTTCCATCAATTTCTACTCTCGTTATAGCCGCTAAGCCAAAATAAATTATGTTTAAGAGCATCTATCAACCCATCCAAAAAGCATACCCCTTGCTGCCCACCCTTCTTCACCTCTCTCCCCTGCATAACATATAAACAATGTTTTATCCTCCTCTCCCTTTCTTCCATGCCTTGCTTTATCTCTTGCCAAGAAAGTGAGCGAACAAAGGTAGGATATTTGGCTCATTTGGCATCGTTGACGTGCTCAATAGCAAATTTAGTCCTCTCTTCGAATCAAAGGCAAAAATAACACATGGAGTAGGCGGCGGGTGACACGTCGCCTCGTCCGCGCACCTGACGCCTGAAGGCACGTAGCCCTTGGTTCGGACTCGCCGCATCCGTGTGCAGATGCACGAACACCCCCCCCCCCCGCGCCATGCCGCACACCAGTGGTTTCATGTGAAATTCAATTTTTTTGAATGAAATTCAGTGATTTCATCTGATAGTAGAGCACATAATTTCATGGGACAATACATTTTTAGTAGATGTGATAATACATATAAAAAAGTCAAGCATACAAGGAAAGCATGTGATTTCATGTACCCTATTTGGAATGCGAGTTTGACAGCGCAATAGCAAAAAGAGCCCCCTTCGGAGAGAAATGACAAAAATATTTGGGTTTAGGGTCAGCACGCGCGCTCTTGTCCCGATTGTATTATTTTGCAGAACTAATTCCTTTCGAAAAAGAGTATGAAATTTGAAATAGACAAAATATTTGGGAATAAAATTTGAAAGACTTCATAATGTAATTGTGAATTACATGGTGTGTATGGTTTGGTTACGTGCATTAGAAACGATAGTATGCACGAATGGAAAAAGGGTGGATTGGAACGAAGTTAATTAGTCTTGGCAGCCCATCGGCCCCTTCCCCCTTTGTCTCATGGCCACACGACGGCCAGTCTCGAAGGTAGCCGTGTTCTGTAAGACAGGCTGGAAGATTGAATGATGTTAGCATAACGTAAGGCCAAATAAAAAATTAGGATACAAATTAAACATAACTTACCTTTTCGATCTGGAGTGTCTTTTCAATAGGGTCGGGTATGTAAGGTTTCCAGCATTGGAAGACCTCTGGTCGCTTCGCATAGTTGAACATATACTTATGCTTAATGAACGACCTATCGTACATATCTGGGCCATCGATCCATTGGAAGAAGTTGCAATGCATCTCCGGCTACCATTATGCATGGATGAAGCTAGAAATATATGGAATGTAACATAAGATGTGAAAAATCGATGTGTGTGCAAGATTTGCTAACGAGGATATTCTCGCACGTGTAGCATGCTAGGGCGGCGGTCGCCAGGTGTATGGATTAAATGATTCAAGCCGGTTCTTCGCACACACAGAGCGGGTGTGAAAACTCTGGTGGTACCGGCGCATCTTTCATAGCACAATCCGGCTAGGTTTTAGCCTTCTCGGTAAGCCACTTACGTTTCTGCAGCATCTTCGCATAATAGTCCGACATCTCCAAGGCTGACCTAATGTTCTGCTCTACCTGATAAAACAATGTCAAGTTAGTTTGGAACAAATATAATGCCAAAATACATGGAAATAAAACATTAAAATGAAATAAAGTACAGAAAGGCACAAATATTACAACACTACCTATTAACATACAACATACAAACAGTGGAACCAAAATGACACAGAGTGACGCCTAGACAAGCTCGGTTTGTGGGGCAATCCTTCATGGAGTGGCCAAGGGTCTTACATATCTGGTACTTCCTCACACGGTTCTGGCCCCCATGCTAGCTATCATCCATGTCGTTTCGAAAGCGCCACATCTTTCGTCGTCCCTTTCCAATTGTCTTCAAGGCTTTGTTCGAGCCCCATTTCACCCTCTCCGCCCAAAGATCCCTATAGTTCATATCCACGCCATATGAGTGGAACTCAGCACTCCTTTCAGCACGCTATTGTACACCTCAGACATGTTGGTTGTCGTAATGTCGTACCTTGCACTGTTGGTGTTGTACAACTGTGACCATTTCTCCAACTCAGGAGCGTGGAGATTAATCCACTCAGAGAAAATTTTGGGGCTCTTGGATGCCGCTCTATGCGCTTTTGTCCCTCTTGTGCCTCCGGAGGGTACTGCCTTGTATGCCTCGTAGTCTGCTCTTTGTGGTCTCCAGATGGTCTCAAACTTCTATCTCTGGTTTTGCATGCGCAACGCCTTGAATATCTTCATTAGTTCCTGACTATTAAACTGCGTTAAGAGGTTCGATGCAAGATGCCTCTTGCACCATCGGGTTTCCACGTCGTTCCACTTGTAGGGGGTTTGTGTCCCATTCTTCGTGGTGTTGAGATCGGACAACAACCCTGCATTGTAGTCTATGATAAGTCATACGTTGCGCCGGTCTCCCACAACCGCCTACTTGACATTTGCTAGGAACCACAAACAACTGGTTGTGTTCTTATTCTCTACGATGGCAAATGCAACCGAAGAAACTGGTCATTTACATCGGCCACCACCGTGGTGATAATGGTGCCCTTGCATCTCCCGGTAAGAAAAGTGACATCCATTGTGAGCACTGGGCGACAGCACTTGAAGCACTCTATGGCCTGGAAGAAAACTCGTAACACATGGTCTAGTGTGTAGCAGTTAGGGCATCCATTAGGATCTTCTCTTTCCAAGTTGTTGATGTACATGTTGGGGTTTGCTTCAGCAATTTGGTGAAGCATCCTTGCCACAAGGTTGTACGCCTCATTATATGTCCCGTACATAGCCTCGATCACCTTCTGCTTAGCTCGTCGGACCTTGTTGTAGCTAACTAGATAACCAACCAGATTGGCTACTTTTGACAACATCATCTTGGGGGAGCGGGCAAATCCTCAAAAACTAGGTGGCTGATGAGGCTTGCCACATGTGCGGAGGTCACATTCCAATGTTGCTGTTGCGGCTCACTCGGCTCGCAAGTGTGGTCAATCACTACCTTGATCATGAAGACCATGGCAATGAACTTCACCTTGTGTGCGCTGACCTTCCCAAAGCAAGCTTCCACGACACACTTTACCACGTAATGGCTTGGGTTGGACCGGTGCACCTGGTACACACGGCTGATGGATATGGCATACCGTGTTATAGCCTGTTGCATGGCCACCTTGCTAGGGAAGTGTTGCCCAACTAACAAGGTGTCGGCATCAAACCCCCACTGCAATCCGTCTTCAAGTGGCAGTACGAGTGAACGCACTGCGAGATCATCTAGTCTAGATGATATGTAAGACACCTCCGATGACACAACTCCACCGATCGGACCACCACCGCCTGCACCCTGGGGTGTGTCCTCCTCGCTACCATCCGAGCCTAGGTCAGCGTCCTCATTGGAATCCAACTCGGTTAGCTGGTCTGCCATAAACTCGTGGCAGCCAATGTGAGCCGACCACTATTGTCCCACCCTCTCATTTTGCATAAAATTATGCGCAATTCTTCTCTCGTAGTCTTCCTCCAAAACATCACATTTTGTGCTCCCTAAGGCGCCAACATCATCAAGGTTTGCTGTCACCCTGTGTATGAAATTCACATACACCGTCGGCTTCCCGTATATCACCACATCGGGTTTGGCAGCAATCTGCATGTACTGGCATCATGCAACGCTACCATTCACCTTGAGTAGCTCCCATACACTCTATCCTCCCCTATTCGTGTAGGAGATTGTCTCGATGACAAGATTCTTCGTTGCTGCCTCTGTGTCAACTCCCTCCGGATGCATCTCAATTCGTGAATATTCATCGCATCTAGAACCTTCGCTCGGACCACCTTGTATTGGCGTCTCAACAGGTCCAACCCATCTGGTCCACCCCGTACGAGACCGTCACCATAAAACACAAGCAAGTCTTGCATGTTGAACATTACCTAAAGCCACAACAACCTAATGCATATGTTATGGGCAATTCACGATTCTGTACTATACATAATAAAATAAGCAGGTCGCACTATTTAGTCTACATTTCCCTTCCTCCCAAAAATAACTACACTAACATACTTAACCGAAATAATGACTTCCGGGTAATCAGTGTATAGTAAAAAAAATTACAAAATAAATTATGACTAATTAATTACGTCTAACTAACAACGAGTAATTAATTATGACTTATTAAGTATGACTAATTAATTACGACTAAGATAATTACGACTAACTAACTACAAATAATTAATTACGTCGAGTTAATTACTACTAATTTACTACGAGTAACTAACTACGACTAATTGATTACAACTAATTAATTTTGACTAATTAACGAGACCTGATTAATTATGATTAATTAACTACGACTAACTAACCATGACTAATTAATTATGAATAATTAATTTGGACTAAGTAAGTACTGCTAATTAATTAGGTCTAATTAACTAGACTAACTAACTATGACTCATTAATTATGACTAATTAATTAGGGCTATTTCCATTACGATTAACTAATTATGACTAGCTAATTAGGACTAATGAATTTAACTAATTAATTAGGACTATTTTAATTATGACTAACTTACTACGACTAATTAATAAGGACTAATTAGTTAAACACTAATTACACAATTAATAAACATAATGCATACGAGAAAAATTACCTCCTCTAGAAGATCTTCCCTTGATGCTGAACTTTCTCAACTAATACGACCGCTAAACACTGTTGTAAACACTCAAATCAGCACTGAAATAGGAAATAATTTTGATAGATCGCACGATCCTCACTATCTCTTTATGCAGATTGGAATGGTTTTGGGGTGGAGGAACGAGAGCGATGTGTCGGGTTTTATAGCCGCATAAGAAATGAGTTTGGCCGACCACAAAGTGACGGGAGGGAATCGGGTTTTATAACTCAAATTGAATATTTTTGGTGTAAGCATGACTAAGCGTATTTTTCCACAAAAACATCTTGTCAATACTATTGTATTAAATAGAGTTTTATCTAGGGCGGCAAGATGTGAGGGATTTGATGTCAAAAGATTTGTCAGCTCCAAGATCAGTAAATCAACCATCAATAGTAGAATCATACATTCCAAATCAATCTATTATGCATATTGATCCACCACATCATTGTTTATATTAGTCCACCAACAACTATAGATCAACCAAACACTACTACTCAATTAACTCCATCAATTTCATCAATTCTTTATAATTCAACCAATGCACCTTAATTCTATTCATAACTTACTATAATAATCCAACTTCATTATTTATTCATCACCTACACTCGATGAGTTTATCAATACTAAATTTCCAGCAATCACTAATAATACATTTATTTCCACTAAGGTTTCTTTTAAATCTAATTTATCTATTGAATCATATTCAATCAATCCAATATAACCAAATTACCCAATTAATTCCATAAATTTTACACATACTTCATGATTCAATATCCAACAATAATATATTCCTATAATCCAATATCCAACAATAATGTATTCCTATAATCCAATATCCAACAATAATGTATTCCTATAATCCAATATCCAATAATAATGTATTCATATAATCCCGTATTCTTATAATCCAATATCCAACAATAATATATTCCTATAATCCATTATCCAACAATCATGTAATCCAATATCTAACAATAATGTATTCATATAATTCAATATCCAACAATAACGTAATCCAATATCCAACAATAATGAATTTCTATAATTCAATATACAACAACAATATATTCCTATAATCCAATATCCAACAATAATGTATTCCTATAATCCAATATCCAACAATAATGTAATCTAATATCCAACAATAATGAATTTATATAATCCAATATCCAACAATAATACACTCCTATAATCAAATATCCAACAATAATGTATTCCTTATAATCAAATATCCAACAATAATGTATTCCTATAATTCTTCACAATCAATGGGTATCCACAAATATATCTTTGTTTCCTTCAATTTACAATAGCCTCTTATTATCCAGAATTATCAATTTTCTAAATCCAAAATATATCACACTTGGAATGATTCTCCATACTACTATTTTGACAAAAAAAAATGGCTATTAATGTGTGGGGATTTAGCTATAATTTAAAGATAGGAATTTAAATTACTTTGAATAAAAGTAAGCATGCAATAATAGTTTAAAACAAAATACATAATTAAAAATAATGGGATCACACATGATCAAAGCTGTAACTTGCCTTACTCAAATAATTGTTATTCTGAAACGACGTCAAAATCTGACTCTTCAAGGTCGTCGAATTTTATACGCGAAAATAAACCAAAATAAAAAAATTCAAATAAAATTAAATAATTAAGGTTTTGAGAGATATATATTGAATTTATATGAATTTAGGAATTTGAATCACTTGAATCAGAGCTCGAACGAAGGAGAATAGACTCTCGGAAGTTTAAAATTCATATGAAATGATAGAATTGGATTTTTCAAAATTTATGGAATTGTTTTTCGAAAGAAAAATAATTATTACATCTTGATAACATCAGCGGATGGAAGTCGAATTTCGGATTAATTGTTTCTTAAAAGAAAAGGTAATGGCTCACTATCATGTGGGGCCAAAGATGATGGACTAGGTCCAATAGATTGAGTTTAGTCCACGGTGGACTGGCTCACGGAATAGTGGCTTTGCAACACAAATGCACACATGGAGGGCCACAAGGTAGAGGGAGCTGAGTTAGCGTGACGTGGCCATGATGTGTCGGTGCCACATCAACTTGGGACGGTGGCAGCTCTGGCACCAAGGGTCGCCAAAGGAACAAAGAAGCCTTGTTGTCGACGATGAGGGCACCATCGGAGAGAGGAGGGGATGGGGAGCATGAAGCTCACCTCGGCAGACTAGGTGTGAATGGATCGGTGGCGAGGCGTGATGGCGGCGTGTTTGGGCTTATGGTGGCCAAGTTGCTCGATGACACTCCAAATGTAAGGAGGGGAGCATGCGTTAGAACGTAGTGTGGCAAAGGCTATGGTGTAGACCATGATGGCTAAGCTCCACTGTCGGCACCGAAAATGACGGTGGAAGCTCTCGGTGGCCGGCGACAAAGAAGACGAATTGTGGGGTGGAGAGGGGGAGAGGAGTGGATCTTGCTGGTGGAGGATGAGGTAGAAAGGGGGCACTCGGTGTTCCCTTTTATAGGGCAAGGGGAGCACGAGATAGGGGATCATGGGGTGGTGGTTCTTCACCGACGCGGGCAGTGGTTGAAATGCGAATTAACACGAGTAAAGAGGGAATAATTGTAATACTCCGAATATCGATTTGAGAGATTATTAATCGGGTGAGGGAATTAATTGAAAATTCAAGGATTTTGGGGGAATTTTGGAACCTGGGCCTCCGACCCAGGCTAGAACAGCCTAGTGGTGCCATGTGTGGGCCAAGAAGGGGGGAGGCGCCCCAAGGCCCAAGCCCATGCCGCCCCACCCCTTAACCCTAGGCCAAACTCATTCCCCTCCCCAAGCCGCCACTCCACCTCCCCAAGCCGCCACCCCTCCTACCCCTTGGCACCACCCCTGCTGCTCCTGGCATCTCCCTGCCCCTTGGTGCTGCAACCCTGCTGCCGGTCTTCGCAAAGGAGAAGTGAAGGGAGACAAGGGGAGAAAGGAGGAGAAGAAGGGTCTTCAAGGGTAACGATGTGCTTTTCTTTCTATTTGATGATAATTAGATGCGAATTTGATTAGTTGGATTGGATCGAATTGCTACTGTAAGATTTTCAGTTCTGTCCAGTAGGTTGTACGGACGATTTCGGGTTCTTAGAGGCCGAATTTTAGATGTCCATCTACTCAATATATATAGAAATTATTCTTAGCTTTCCGTAGCCGCCAAGAACACTTAATTCTGACTTACGGATCAAAAGATATGGTATAGTCTTTCCTGCTGTCCTGAATTCCTAACGAGAATGAACTATCAAGTTGTCTTTTAAAATATGATTAAGATAATAGCAGATTCAGGGTTTCCACCCCACTAGGTTGTTGTAGAATTTTTTATAACCTTACCAGAATGATAAAGAAGACCCTAATCGGAGTTGTAGATTAAAAGTTGTGATCTGTTCTTTACTGTTGTCCTTTTCGTTTAGACAAAATATGTCTTGCACTTTCGTCTACTGGTTAGCATTTTATTCTGGCCGAATTGGGAGATCTTGTCAACTAGAATTTTATAGATATGTTTGTTAAGTTTCCATAGGATCTGGGCTCACCTCGTTCCGAGATCAATAGATATGAGTTACTCCGTCTTCTTTGTCGCATTCGTTTCTGTGATTGTGTTGTCTGTTTTCAGAATAGGTCTATTAGTAATTATTGGGTGGCCGGGGAGGTGTTGTAGAACGTTGCTGGTAGTGTCCTGTACCATGTTGTTCTTATTTGAAGTACTTACTTGTGTAGGCAGAGAGGCTTCGGGTTTAGGGGCACCTTCGTTGCCTACGAACGGCGTCACAACGCGGAAGGCAGGTACTTTGACATACTTCAGATTTGTGAATGCTGAGTGCTTGATGTCTGTATTGTGTTTTATATGATACGTGAGATGGTCCAATGTTTATGTTCCTTTCATATATGTTATTCCCATGATTAGAGATAATGTTATTCACTATTCATAGTTCATTATATGCATACATTGTCATGTTCCATCCACGGGAGTGGATTATAAAGACCCATCAATTCCAGTATGTGCACGTAAGACCCACCATTCTAATGTGGACATATTTGGACACCCGTATAAAACATTCTTCACACGGGATTTTGTTGGACCGAAAAGGCGACTAGAGGAGGGGTGAATACGAGCACGCTCACTTTTTTCCAAATAATGAATTCAACACAATTTCACTCCAATAGCTATGATGAAGCTAGGAAGATCGATATACCAGTACAGCGGAAGACTAGTATTGAATCCAATTAAATCCCCTAAGCAAAATAACAAAATCAACTAAGATTGCAAAGACTCACAGCACGGGCGGTCAGACCTTTGTACCCAACCGGTCGGACCGATTGTCGGGCGGTCGACCGGCGTTGTCTTTGGCGGTCGGACCGCTCAAAATCGGTCGACCGGTGATGACGGCGATCGACCGGCAGCCTCTGAACCGATCCAAAGCAGTAAAAATCACCCGATGACGAAGTTGCAATTAGGTGAAACTTTTGATTCTCAACTCCAATCTTTATGAAACTTTGCACACACTTCTATATGCTATTGAGGACCTATTCCAATCGAATATTATGATAATTCTTGGACGATCTTGAGCAATTGCCAATTGATTAACGAAGGTCTAAACCGCAAGAACGAAAACTTGATCCTAAAGCTTGTTCGTGAGAGATTGATGATCAAGATGATGCTAGATAGATTCACACATATCACATCAAGCTAATTCACGTGAAAGAATCAATCACAAACTCGCAGATCAAAGGAAGCCCTAAAATCACCAAATTGAAAGCAAGAACGGAAAGAGACTTATCTCAAGCAAACCTTGCATAGATTGATAACGAGATCGTTGCTGGATTACACCCACGCCATCATGGATCAGTGGTCAATCCAAGATCACGAAATTCTCCTCAAACCATGAAAAGCCCTAGCCTCCACCTCAACTCCCCCTAAGCCAATTAGGGTTTTGCAAGCAACAAAAGAGGTGAAAAACAGCGAGAGAGAGGGAACAGCCCCCACCTCCTCCTATTTATAGTAGAGGCCTAGAACTCTCTAGGGTTTGACTCAATTGGGCTCCCGTTAAGGCCCACTAACAAACGGGTCACACACGCACGCCTCGTAAAGCGCCGTCTTTAACCTTTTGACCTAAACCGCTTCACCATGCGTCATGGATTTGCCAATAGGTCACCCTTGTCCATCTTGTGTCACGCTTGAGTCGTTGACCTCACCCGGCATCGTCAATCGTTCTGGACCTCAACTCTCCAAGTCTAGTCCCGATCCTCCTCGCCGTTGACCGTCGTTGACCACCAAGCAACCTGCACAACCATAGACAAGCAAACACGAATTCGGGAACAAGTTCTTCACAACTTGACCCATGTTAGTCAAAACATGCATCATGCAAACCATATGCCACAATACCAATGACTTTGACCTAACAAAACAACATCGCCACGGTTGGCCGCGTTCAAGTAGAAACCGGTCCGACCGCTCCAGTGAGCGGTCGGACCGCCCATGGCGGTCGGACCGCTCCACGTGAGCGGTCGGACCGCCTGGGACTTAGCCAAATTCAAGCCACAAATTCAAACCTTCCGAAATTAAAACGAATAGAACTTCTTACTGGAGACTCCAAAAATTATGAGACCAAGTGCATTGGGATCCCCTCACTTGCCTACAACACTTATTTTTGGCCCAGCTCGTTTTGACCACTTTTAGGTCACTGCCGGTCCAACCGCCCCACATGGCCGGTCCGACCGATTTGGGACCGGTCGGACCGCCCCTGTCCAGAATACCTGTAGCTTTGTCGAAAACACGTGAAACTACAAACCGCAAACGCCATTGCCAATTGTCACATCATCCTAAGATCTGTAACATATTCCCATGAAATCCACAATCACCCCCTTGATGAACACATTGGCAATTATCCAGAAAAATGTAAGTAAGAGGTTTGAAAACGAGTTTACTCGCAGTTTTCGCACAAAGGCACAACTTGGTCCATAAGTAAGAAAAAGCAACGAAAATGACCAAGCTGGCATCAGAATAGTATAGGCAAGTGAGACAAGGCAAAAGAAAGCATAAAAACTTTGATTTCCAGAAAAGGGTCAAAATTGAAAGAACAATTGTTCAATTGACCTATGATCATTGTGAGTATAAAAGAATGCAATTCAAGTTCAGAATATTCAATGAGACAATAAGAATGCAACTCAAGAACTCCCCCTCACTATGATCCTCAATTTTTCAAATTTTCAGTTTCTCCCCTTTGTATAAACTTCTCCCCCAATAAAGAAATATCTTCTTATTAACACATCTTCTCTTCTTATTTAACACATCTTCTCCCCCTTTGACAATGGATTCATCAAGGAATCACGCCTTTCTCTCATCCAGAGATAATAAATATAGAATAAAGGAAGAAGCAGAAACAAAAGAAACATAAAGAGGAATATGCATGAAGTGCAATGAAGTGGCTTCAATTTTTGTATTTTTCAATTTTTGATTACAAGAAGCTTTGGAGATTACCCAAAAGAACAAGCTAGTATCTCTAATATTGCACAAACAAAGATATCAAACTGTGACAGCTAGCAAGATCATGTTAAGACATATATATCAAAGCTAAGCACAAAGGCTCAAAAGTAAAGCGAGAGATTTGATCAATTTAAGCAACGCTTCAAATTCAAAGAAGTTCATCAACAGGATCCTAAAGTGAAATTGGCCATGTCAAAATGTCAAAGTGAGATCAAAATCTAACAAAGACCACATTAAGAGTCAATCAAGTCCCGTATTGAATCATTTTGCTCAATATTTTGTAAACGCCCATTTGTCAACATTTTTCTCATTTTGCATTGAATATTGAAGTTGACTAATGATCTAACTTAGTGACAAGATCCTGGACTAGGATCCATCCACAAACTCTTTCTAAGCTTCTACCGGGGCGACAAATCTTGAGGTTCATGTCATTTCTGACAAGCAGTCCCCATGAGATCGTCTGGTTCATCAAACTATCTCCAAGTTCATGTCATTTGACAAGCAGTCTCGTAAGAATAGTTTGGCATAATTTAAGCATAAGACAATCTTGATTTTCATTTTTCACATGAGCAGTTTTAGAATCTCAAGAACACAAAAGCTCAAGTAATGGTCAATTTTAGATCAAAGAGCTAACAAAGCAATTCTGACAGGGCCAATGTCACAAGAGGAGCACTAATTGCGCAACTCGCTAAAACATCCACAAATTGTAATTTCTTAGTTTGAGTTGTTTTAAAAGGTTCTAGCTCATATAGCAAAGACTGAGCTACACATGTAAAAGCATGATAATTCTAGCAAGTCAAAGAACTAGACATGACATTGAGCAAGAATTGAAATACAAAAGCTCTAAAGGGTAATAGGCAAAGCTTCATCAATTTTAAAAGATAAGCAGAAAATCTTATATTACAATGCATCTTTTGGATTTTTCATACCACTTGCTGTAACCACTTGTTGTTACCACTTGTCGGATTTTTCATATGAATGCAATATGATACAATGAGATGCAAATAAAAAGCCTAAAAAACTTAAAAAGTTCAAAAAAAGATCACTAAGTTCAGAAAAAGAACAATAAAAGATCAAAAGAACACGGAAAGATAAGAAAAAAAAATCAAACTCCCCCTCAAACCAACCCATAAGGATAAATTACCCCTAACTCGCTTCTTAAGGAGGAAAATCTGGTTTGATGTAAAGGCTTGGTAAGAATATCGCCAATTGAGCTTGGACTCTCTGAAGTGCATCACAATATCACCTTTTTCAACATGATCTTTAAGGAAGTGAAAGCGAATGTCTATGTGCTTAGTCCTAGAATGTTGCACTGGGTTTTTAGCAATATTAATAGCAGAAGTGTTATCACAGAAAAGAGGAACACTAGCAAAGTTTAACCCATAATCTTCAAAGTGGACGTCATCCACAAAATCAGCTACAAAGAACTAGCGGCTAGCTTACATACTCCGCTTCAGCAGCGGATTGTGCAACAGAAGACTGCTTCCTAGAAGGCCAAGATACAAGAGAAGTGCCTAGGAAGTGGGGGGTGAATAGGAGCACGCTCACTTTTTCACAAATTATGAACTCAATACAATTTCACTCCAGTAGCTATTAGAAAGCTATGAAGATCAATATACCAGTACAGCGGAAGACTAGTATTGAATCCAATTAAACCCCTAAGCAATGCTACAAAATCAACTAAGATTGCAAAGACTCACAAAGACGGCAAGGCGGTCGATCATTGGACCCAATCGGTCGGACCGATTGCGAGGCGGTCCGACCAAGCGTTGTCTTGGCGGTCGGACCGCTCCAAAATCGGTCGGCCGGTGATGACGGGCGGTCCGACCGGCTGACTCGAACCGATCAACAATGCAATGAATCACCCGATGACGGTTGTAATTTGGTGAAACTTTTGATTCTCAACTCTAATCTTTATGAAACTTTGCACACACCTTCTATATGCTATTGAGGACCTATTCAATCGAATATTATGATAATTCTTGGAACGATCTTGAGCAATTGCCAATTGATTAACGAAGGTCTAAAACCGCAAGAGCGAAAACTTGATCCTAAAGCTTGTTCGTGAGGATTGATGATCAAGATGATGCTAGATAGATTCACACATATCACAGCAAGCTAATTCACGTGAAAGAATCAATCACAAACTCGCGGATCAAAGAAAGCCCTAAAAACACGAAATTGAAAGCAAGAACGAAAAGAGACTTATCTCAAGCAAACCTTGCATAGATTGATTTCGTGATTGTTGCTGGATTACATCCACACCATCATGGATCGCTGGACAATCAAAGATCACGAAATTCACCACAAACCATCAAGAGCCCTTGCCTCCACCTCAACTCCCTAAAGACAATTAGGTTTTGAAACATAAAAGGCGAGAGAGGGAGGTGCACCACCATCTCCTCCTATTTATAGTGGAGGCCTAGACTCCTAGGGTTTGACTCCATTGGGCTCCCGTTAAGGCCCACTAACAAATGGGTCACACACGCACGCTTCGCAAAGCGCCGTCTTTAACCTTTTGACCTAAACCGCTTCACCATGCATCATGGATTTGCCAATAGGTCACCCTTGTCCATCTTGCGTCACGCTTGAGTCGTTGACCTCACCCGCATCGCCGATCGCTCGACCTCAACTCTCCAAGTCTAGTCCCGATCCTCCTCGCTTGACCGTCGTTGACCACCAAGCTACCGCACAACCATAGACAAGCAAACACGAATTCGGGAACAAGTTCTTCACAACTTGACCCATGTTAGTCAAAACATGCATCATGCAAACCATATGCCATGAAACCAATGACTTTGACCTAACAAATCAACATCGCCACGGTTGGCCGACGTTCAAGTAGAAACGGTCCGACCGCTCCAGTGAGCGGTCGGACCATTTTTGGCGGTCGGACCGCTCTCGTGAGCCGCTCGGACCGCCTTGGGACTTAGCCAAATTCATACTCCCAAATTCAAACCTTTTGGAAACTTTAAACCAATAGAACTTCTTCCTGGAGACTCCAAAAATTATGAGACCAAGTGCATTGGGATCCCCTCACTTGCCTACAACACCTATTTTTGGCCCAACCCATTCTGAGAACTTTTAGGTCATTGCCGGTCCGACCGCCCCACATGGCCGGTCCGACCGATTTGGGACCGGTCGGACGCCGTAAGGACCCATCGGACCGCCTCGCCTAGTAAGCCCGACACTTTGTCGAAAACGCGTGAAACGGCAAACCGTAAACGCCATTGCCAATTGTCACATCATCCTAAGATCTGGAACATATCCCCATGAAATCCACAATCTCCCCCTTGATGAACACATTGGCAATTATCCAGAAAATGTAAGTAGGAGGTTTGGAAACGAGTTTACTCGCATTTTTCGCACAAAGGCACAACTTGGTCCATAAGCAAGAAAAAGCAATGAACATGACCAAGCTTGTAACACCCCAGCCCAACACTGAGCCTGGAATGCCACCAAACTACTCTTATCATCTATTATACATCAACACACTGTGAAATTTCAGCAAGCATAACAACATTAAAACCCATCCACGGGTCGCATTAACACAAGCATAACACTATGACAATCATAAATAAATTAGACCTAGGAGCATAGCAAAATAATAAACCAAGATTAACATAAACCAAGTATCTATGGTTATTCAATACCATCATGTCCTAGATATAAATATTCATGTTATTCTAAAAGTTTCTCATGTCCAATGAATCAAATAATTGGGTGAAGTGCATGATTCCAAGTGCGCTAGCCCTTCCCGAAAAAACGTCATCACCGGGTCACCTAAAAACAACAATAGAGCAAGAATGAGTCCAAGACTCAACAAATACATAATAAAGCCATAAACAATAGTTTATTAACCAAAATCAAAGTTATCATCATCATCCATTTAGTTAATGTCATTGTCATTCTCAAACAAACAAGCCATATTCCATATAGGTAAAGTTGCACAATTTAACAATTTACTTAGATATGCGAATGCACCAACATGCTCATGCTCATATGCATCTCATCACCGATACCGGATAGCGGAGTGTTCACCCGTCGATGACACACTCTATCCTTCACTCCCGTGAAGTCCCCACCAAAGTAGGATTTTATCTAGAGCTCTCCGGACTAGTCATGTATCTTTCTCACCGACCTCACCGGAATAGTTACATGACTTTCTCACCGACCTGGCTCATGCAACCCATGTCATGATGAATGTAAATGATGCGACATCTTTATTTATTCATCAACATAGTCCATCTCATTAACTCAATATCTACTCATTATCTCATTATCATAATCTCATTCACTCAAGGTCATCAATATCATGTATAAGAATAAGCTGAACGAAAGCATAATAAATAGCATGATAAGTAATAACAATGATCATGATGAACAACCTATTGTTCACCACTCTACCATGTACTTGCCTTCCATTTGTGGATTTAGTTAGGAGGCAACGACGAATTTCTCCACTCCACCCCCACCGCCTACACAAATATTTATTCAAATAAGAATAATAAGTTATGACGTGGCTACAAGCGTTTTACCATAACCCTCTATCTAATCAACATAACCAAAAACTCAAAATGACGAATTAACTAATCACCAATATCGCCATTCTGATCAGCAGTACGAGAAAAATCGTAATTAAATATCTATAACTCAATGACTTGAAACCAGTGCTCAAATACTTTTAACGTAACAGACTATGAAACTCTAGTTGGTGGAATCCTTTGATTCGGCCAAAACAGTGGCCTAAACAACAGTTGAAAACACTAACAGATATCTGCCCAGATTTCAGAACAGCAGTAAAGAACATGGCATAACTTTCACTCTACAGATCTAATTGATATGATCTTTATCAACTCGGAAAGATAATTTCAAGGGCTACAAAAACCTAGTTGGGTGGAAGTTCTGAATCTGACTTTAACTAGATCAAAACCGAGGGGCAAACCGACAGTTCCAAATTCTCAGGCAGACAGGACAGCGCGCGATTAAAAATTCATATCTCCTAAACCGTAAGGTGGAATCAAGTGATCTCAGTGCCAAAAGAAAGATAACGACATCAGGAACAAAACTCTAGAATACGAAAATACCATATTCGGCCTCTAAGTAAATCATAATGGCCCGACAAGAAAATCTGCCAAATCACGTTAGCTCTCCTGGACAGTCGCGGTAAAACTTCCATATCTCCTAAACCGTAACTCCAAATTAGATGATCTCGGTGGCTAAAGAAAGCTAAGATCAAGGGCTACTACTTTCTAAGAGGTGGAAGATCAGAAAACGTACGGAACTTACCCAAATCTGACGAACAAAATTGCTGCACTGCAGGGAGGAGGGTGGCGGCCGGTTGGAGAGGGGAGGAGGGTGGCGGCTTGGGGAGGGGAAAGGGAAGGGGAAGGGGTTTTAGGGTTTAGGGGAGATACCCCCTTTGGCCAGCCCCTCATACCACCCCTGGTGAGGCCTGAGACCAGGAATTGCTGAAAAACACAAAACCCCTCAAGAAAAAACGATCAGATTTTCCCATTAGCCCTTCTTCCGAAACTTCTTCTAGTAAGCCGATTTACTTTGGGGTATTACAAAGTGGCATCGAATAGTATAGGCATGTGAGACAAGGCAAAAGAAAGCATAAAAACTTTGATTTCCAGAAAAGGGTCAAAATTCTCACATAAGGTCCATATGAAAGAACAATTGTTCAATTGACCTATGATCATTGTGAGGATAAAAGAATGCAATTCAAGTTCATAATATACAATAAGACAATAAGAATGCAACTCAAGAACTCCCCCTCACTATGATCCTCAATTTTCAAATTTTCGCCTCCCCTTTGTACAAACTTCTCCCCAACAAAGAAATATATTCTCATT
This sequence comes from Hsuehochloa calcarea, assembly GCA_036346395.1. Classification (NCBI taxonomy): domain Eukaryota; kingdom Viridiplantae; phylum Streptophyta; class Magnoliopsida; order Poales; family Poaceae; genus Hsuehochloa; species Hsuehochloa calcarea. Next base: position 18,773,024 of record CM070593.1, on the reverse strand, counting down.
AACACATCTTCTCTTCTCATTTAACACATCTTCTCCCCCTTTGACAATGGATTCATCAAGGAATCACGCCTTCCTCTCATCCAGAGATAACAAATATAGAATAAAGGAAGAAGCAGAAACAAAAGAAGCATAAAGAGGAATATGCATGAAGTGCAATGGAGTGGCTTCAATTTTTGTATTTTTCAATTTTTGATTACAAGAAGCTTTGGAGATTACCCAAAAGAACAAGCTAGTATCTCTAATATTGCACAAACAAAGATATCAAGCCCGATATGCTAGCAAGATCATGGTAAGACATATATATCAAAGCTAAGCACAAAGGCTCAAAAGTAAAGCAAGAGATTTGATCAATTTAAGCAACGCTCAAATTCAAAAAGTTCATCAACAGGATCCTAAAGTGAAATTGGCCATGTCAAAATGTCAAAGTGAGATCAAAAATCTAACAAAGACCACATTAAGAGTCAATCAAGTCCCGTATTGAATCATTTTGCTCAATATTTTGTAAACGCCCATTTGTCAACATTTTTTTTTCATTTGCATTGAATATTGAAGTTGACTAATGATCTAACTTAGTGACAAGATCCTGACTAGGAGCCATCCACAAACTCATCCTAAGCTTCACCAAAAGTTGATTAAAGGTATATCTTAGTAAAAAGATCCCGGACTAGGAGCCATCCACAAACTCTTTCTAAGCTTCTACCGGGCGACAAATCTTGAGGTTCATGTCATTTCGACAAGCAATCCCCATGAGATCGTCTCTGTTCATCAAACTATCTCCAAGTTCATGTCATTTGACAAGCGGCCTCGTAAGAATAGTTTGGCACAATTTAAGCATAAGACAATCTTGATTTTCATTTTCACATGAGCGCTTTAGAATCTCAAGAACACAAAAGCTCAAGTAATGGTCAATTTTAGATCAAAGAGCTAACAAAGCAATTCACAGGCCAATGTCACAAGAGGAGCACTAATTGCGCAACTCGCTAAAACATCCACAAATTGCAATTTCTTAGTTTGAGTTGTTTAAAAGATTCTAGCTCATATAGCAAAGACTTAGCTACACATGTAAAAGCATGATAATTCTAGCAAGTCAAAGAACTAGACATGACATTGAGCAAGAATTGAAATACAAAACTCTAAAGGGTAATAGGCAAAGCTTCATCAATTTTAAAAGATAAGCGAGAAAATCTTATATTACAATGCATCTTTTGGATTTTTCATACCACTTGTTGTAACCACTTGTTGTATTTTTCATATGAATGCAATATGACACAATGAGATGCAATTAAAAGCCTAAAACCTAAAAAGTTCAAAAGATCACTAAGTTCGTAAAAAGAACAATAAAAGATCAAAAGAACAAGGAAAGATAAGAAAAGATCAAACTCCCCTCAAACCAACCCATAAGGATAAATTACCCTAACTCGCTTCTTAAGGAGGAAAATCTGGTTTGATCTAAAGGCTTGGTAAGAATATCGCCAATTGAGCTTGGACTCTCTGAAGTGCATCACAATATCACCTTTTTCAACATGATCTTTAAGGAAGTGAAAGCGAATGTCTATGTGCTTAGTCCTAGAATGTTGCAATCGGTTTTTAGCAATATTAATAGCGAAGTGTTATCACGTAAAAGAGGAACACTAGCAAAGTTTAACCCATAATCTTTCAAAGTGGACGCTATCCACAAAATCAAGCTCTGACAACTAGCGTGACTACATACTCCGCTTCAAAGAAGGATTGTGCAATGTAAGACCGCTTCCTAGAAGACCAAGATACAAGAGAAGTGCCTAGGAAGTGACAGTGCACGAGGTACTCTTCCTATCTAACCGACACTCGCAAAATCGAATCAAAAACCTCTAATGGACAAAGTCAAGAGCAGAATACCAAATGCCATATAAGAGGGTAGAGTGTAAATACACGAATATGCGCTTAACGGCTTGGCGATGGGAAGTTCTCGAGACGCTCAAATCTTGCACAAAGGCATACCGTGAAGTGAATGTCCGGTCTCGAGGCCACAAATACGAAGGAGCCGATCATGTCACGGTACTCGCGTTGATCCACGACTTCTCCTTCCTCATCCGATCCAAAAAATCGAAGTTGCCATGGGAGTGGAAATTGGCTTGCGATCACCCATGTTGAAGCGCTTGAGTAGATCTTTAGTGTACTTGTCGATGGATGAAAGTTCCTTCCTTGCATTGCTTGATTTGAAGTCCCAAAAGTAATTAAGCTCTCCCATCATACTCATCTCAAATTCCTCGGACATAGTGTCAAAAAGTCGAAACAAGAGCATTAGAGGAACCACCAAAAATAATATCATCCACGTAAATTTGAGCAAGCAAGAAGTCATTTCACGCCTAAGAATAAATAGAGTTTTATCCACTTTACCCATCTCAAAATTATTTTTAAGCAAGAAGGTCTTAAGTCTATCATACTGTGCTCTAGGGCTTGTTTAAGACCATACAATGCTTTAGATAGCTTGAAAACACGATTTGGATATTTAGGATCCTCAAAACCAGGGGGTTGCTTAACATACACTTCCTCATCTATGAAACCATTTAAAAAGGCACTTTTAACATCCATCTGATATAATTTAAAACCTTTTGATGCAGCAAATGCAAGCAGAATGCGAATGGCTTCTAGTCTAGCAACAGAGCAAATGTCTCATCAAAATCTAACCCTCAACTTGGTCAAACCACGAGCTACCAATCTGGCCTTGTTTCTAACCACAAAACCATCCTCACCTTGTTTATTCTTAAACACCCAACGGGTTCCTATAACATTATGACCACTAGGAGGTTCTACTAGGTTCCAAAGTTTGTTTCTTTCAAAATTCTCGAACTCCTCATGCATGGCATTTACCCAAATAGAATCGGATAAAGCATGTGATATATCGCGGGGTTCAAAAGAAGCAACAAAAGCCGAATGAGAGTAGAGATTTGGATCATTATACCTGGAGCGAGTGACTCGCTCATGTAGATTACCTATTATCTGTTCCGGAGGATGCTGTCTCTGAATGCGAAGTGGAGCGCCCGGGTGAGATGTCGCTTTCTTCGACCTCCGCAGTATCGCGATGATGATGATGCAAGCAGAGCCTCAATCAAGGTGAAGTAGACGTAGCAGGTTCTTGTATCAATATGGGCGCCTCGGCAGCAGCAGATGAGGGAATGACATTAGCTTCGTCCTCATCTTCCTCCACAAAATGCTCTCTCACACTGTAAATCATCTCAGAGTAATTGATCTAGCTCGTGGCTAGTCTCATCAAAAGTGACATTACAAGTCTCTGAATAATGTTAGTCTCGAGATTAAAAACTCGAAAACCCCTCGAATGAGCAGGATAACCCGAAATACCCCATCAAAAGTTCTTGATTCAAATTTATCTAAGTTGCTGTCTTAAGGATAAAACATTTTGATCCAAAAACTCAAAATGCGAAATGTAGGGTTTTTACCAAAACGAAGCTCATAAGGAGTCTTGCCTAAAGAAGGTCTCAAAAGACACGATTGGCAATATGGCAAGCAAGAGCAATAGCTTCGCCCAAAATCTCCTCGGTGTGTTATACTCATCTAGCATCGTCCTAGCCATTTCGACCAAGGTCCTATTCTTCCTTTCCACCACGCCATTTTGTTGAGGGACGTGGAGAGGAGAACGATGCTCAATACCACGCCAAAGACAAAAGAAGCAAAGAAGTATTTTTGAACTCCGTGCCATTATCATCGCGAATCGCTCTCAAAGCACCGTGAAGCTCGAAGCCAAACGAAGAACAAGGTCATGAAAATAACCAAAAGCTTCATCCTTTGAAGTAAGAAAGAACACCCAAGTATATCTAGAAAGATCATCGACTATGACAAGAATATACCATTTTCCACCGATCGATCGGACTCTAGCAGACCAACAAGATCCATATGAAGCAACCGCCCTAGTCCGTCGGTCATAACCATAGTCACGTAAGGGTGTGAGGCGGCAACTTGTTTGCCATGCCTACAGTGGTGCACATACAAACATCTTTGACGACTTTGAGTTTGGGCAAACCTCTCATGAGATCAAGGTTGCTAACTCGCGTCGATGATCAAAACCAATGTGCCCCAAACGTCGATGCCAAAGCCGAAATCGAGAAGAAGATGTAAGCAAACATTTAAGAGATCCAAAGAAGAGATTACAAAATCACTCCAAAATTCTACCAACTCTAGAGATTCCAAACACAAGCTCACTAGTAGAATCAAGCACACGACAAGCATTTTTCTTAAAAGCAGTCTCATAACCATCATCAAGAAGCTGAGAAACAGAAAGGAGATTATACCTAAGCTTGTCCACAAGAGCGACATCCTTTAGAATGAATTTGTTGTTTACCCTAATTGATCCTGTTCCTTCAATTCGCCCTTGTGTATCATCTCCAAAGGTGATGAAGTCATCACCGTTGCCGCGTGAAAGAGGTGAACCATTTTGAGTTTCGGTCATGTGGCGTGAACACCGAGTCGACGAACCACGTGTTCTTCCCCTTTCCACGGTAGTCCGAAAATCAAGGAACAAAAGAATGATGTGTCTCAATCTCAAGTTAGATAAACAAGATTTAGGAATCCAAGATCGAGACACACGTCCGCAAGGAGTATACAAACCGAAGTACTATCCTTGATTTCATCTAACATTCGGTTATGAGCAATGTTTAAATTAACATGAGACTTAAATGTCCATGGGCGGTCGACCGGTGTTAGTCTTTGGCCGTCGAACATGATGAAAACGGTCGTCGACCGCCATCGATAAACATTAGAATTAGGATATCTAGAAACATAATGATTTGCATGAGAGAAAAATCCTAATCCGTGTTTATTCTTTTCAAGTGTTACCATGTCTCATAGAAGCTCTAGGTTGCATGAATGAAATTTTATCAAAATTTTTCCTATCATTTTCAACCTACGCCAATGAAATTCAATCAAATGCCCACCTTTCTTGCAATAAGTGCAATGGTACTTGGTACCACTAGAAGAAGCACCATTTGAATTAATACAAGGTTGAGCAAAACCTGCAGATTTAAAAGATGTTTTTGCAAAGTTGGGTTTTGAATTCAATTAAACCTTTTCCAAGACTTGAATGACTTTTGGGTTTGAATTGTCTTGAAAAGAATTGAATCCTAAACCTTGCTTCTTATAAGGAGTTTTAGACTTGTCAAGAATCATGTTTAATTGTTTCTTACCTTTAGAAAATTTCTCTAATGTATCATGAAGGTAAGCATTTTCTTTCTCAAGTTAACACAAGCATCACAAGTTTTATTCATAGATTTCTCCTTATACAAAGCAATTTCAAGCTTAAGAGCGGAACAAGAAGCACAAGTAGTATTTTCAATATTGTCCTTAAGCTTAGCATATTTGACTCTAGCAACTTCTAAGATATCTTTGATTTCACGCTCCTTTTCTAAACATGAAGTGCAAGGGCTAGAATCAAACACATCAAAAGCAATCAATTTACTAGATTCTAAACATTTTTCACAAGGAGCACTTTTAATTTCATTTAGTTCAGATCTAGCATTCTCAAGTTGTTGTACGTAAATATTATGAGCGATTTGTAACTTAGTAATTTCGAGTGCATAGCATGACAAGATAAACATTCATTAGGTTCAAGAGTCTTAGCATTTTAAGCTCTACTTTCAGTTTGTTAATCTTTGACTCTAATTTCTTATTTTTGTCATAACAAATTCTAGCGCTTCATCTTGACTAAGCAATTGCTCAACTATAGAATCATATTTAGCGTAAAGCTCATCATAAGAAAAAGATACCTCATCATCATCAATGTCGCTTGTCGACCATGAAGCACATGCCGCTGAAGTCTTTGGCCTTCCTTTCTTTTGCCTTGAGGATCTCCTCCTCCTTGTCCTCCTCACTCCGGATCCACATCGCTCAAGGATTGATCCTCAAAGCTGCAAGGACCCTGTGAGCACCTTCACAAGCTTATTAGCCTCATACCTTGATTTGTTGAAAGGAGGCTTCTTCCAAGCTTGCTTTCCTTCCTTATGATTGCTCTTACCTTTCACTTGGGGCAATTTGTCTTGATATGATTGAGCTCACCACATTCATAGCATGTCACCGACCACCTCTCTTTTGTTTCTCACATTATTGTAGGCCCGTGTGAATTTTTTAGCTAGAAGAGCTAACTCTGCTTCAGAATACTTTCAAGCTCCTCTTCATGAATAGCGGATAAACAAGCAAATGAAAATCCGTAAGAAGATTCAAAAGAGTCATCAAAAGCCTTTATGAGAGGATCTCGCTACCAAAGCTAAATTATCTTTCTTGGGATGATCAACTCTTTTAATTTCATGAGTCTTGAGTTTACTATAAAGCAATTCTAAAGTAAGACTTGAAAGATCAACATTTTCCTCTATAGCAAGAGCCTTCATCTCCCACTCCTTGGTGTTGATTGCGGCAAGAGATGGGTGGCATTTTCAGATTGAGAATATTCAATATCAACAACTTTCATTTGATTAATTACTTTATTAAAGCGATCGAAAATGTCATCGATGCTCTCTCCAGACGATCTCGAATTTATTGTATTCACGCTTGTAAATTGTTTGGCGACCTTTTGATTTGGGACGAACCTCATGATATGTTTCGAGTGTTCCAAATTTCATGCGCAGCTTGAAAGATTGCAAATTCTATCATATTCTTGTCTACCAAGTGCACCATATAAAAGATTCTTAGCCTTATTGTTGTTAGCCAAAAGAATTGCGAAGGTGTGTAGCAATTTCAGAATAACCAATGAGCTCTAACAACATCCCAAATAGCTTGTCCTCGCTCTCAAGAAAGACGCAGCATACGATTCTTCCAATAGGCATAGTCGTGCCCATCAAGATATACGGTTTAGTAGAAAACTTATCCATCGCCAAAGTTCAAAGGACCTGTTAAGATCAAGATTGAACTAACTGCTCGATACCACTTGTTGGACCGTAAAGGCGACTAGAGGGGGTGAATAGGAGCACGCCACTTTTTCACAAATTATGAACTCAATACAATTTCACTCCAAAGAGCTATTAGAAAGCTATGAAGATCAATATACCAAGACAAATGAAGACTAGTATTGAATCCAATTAAACCCCTAAGCAATGCTACAAAATCAACTAAGATTGCAAAGACTCACAAAGACGGCGGTCTCGATCATTGGACCCAATCGGTCGGACCGATTGCCGCGGCGATCGACCGGCGTTAGTCTTTGGCGGTCGGACCGCTCCAAAATCGGTCTCGACCGGTGATGACGGGCGGTCCGACCGCCGACTCCGTAACCGATCCGCAACAAATAAATCACCGATGACGGTTGCAATTAGGTGAAACTTTTGATTCTCAACTCTAATCTTTATGAAACTTTGCACACACCTTCTATATGCTATTGAGGACCTATTCCAATCGAATATTATGATAATTCTTGAACGATCTTGAGCAATTGCCAATTGATTAACGAAGGTCTAAAACCGGGCAAGAGCGAAAACTTGATCCTAAAGCTTGTTCGTGAGGGATTGATGATCAAGATGATGCTAGATAGATTCACACATATCACAGCAAGCTAATTCACGTGAAAGAATCAATCACAAACTCGCGGATCAAAGAAAGCCCTAAAAACACGAAATTGAAAGCAAGAACGAAAAGAGACTTATCTCAAGCAAACCTTGCATAGATTGATTTCGTGATTGTTGTCGGATTACATCCACACCATCATGGATCGATGGACAATCAAAGATCACGAAATTCACCACAAACCATCAAGAGCCCATGCCTCCACCTCAACTCCCCTAAAGACAATTAGGGTTTTGAAACATAAAAAGGCGAGAGAGGGAGAGGTGCAGCCACCATCTCCTCCTATTTATAGTGGAGGCTTAGACTTCTAGGATTTGACTCCATTGGGCTCCCGTTAAGGCCCACTAACAAACGGGTCACACACGCACGCTTCGCAAAGCGCCGTCTTTAACCTTTTGACCTAAACCGCTTCACCATGCATCATGGATTTGCCAATAGGTCACCCTTGTCCATCTTGCGTCACGCTTGAGTCGTTGACTCACCCGCATCGCCGATCGCTCGACCTCAACTCTCCAAGTCTAGTCCCGATCCTCCTCGCCGTTGACCGTCGTTGACAACCAAGCTACCTGCACAACCAAAGACAAGCAAACACGAATTCGGGAACAAGTTCTTCACAACTTGACCCATGTTAGTCAAAACATGCATCATGCAAACCATATGCCATGAAACCAATGACTTTGACCTAACAAATCAACATCGCCATGAAGTTGGCCGACGTTCAAGTAGAAACCGGTCGACCGCTCCAGTGAGCGGTCGGACCGCCTTTGGCGGTCGGACCGCTCCTCGTGAGCGGCGGACCGCCTTTGGGACTTAGCCAAATTCATACTCCCAAATTCAAACCTTCGAAACTTTAAACCAATAGAACTTCTTCTCGGAGACTCCAAAAATTATGAGACCAAGTGCATTGGGATCCCCTCACTTGCCTACAACACCTATTTTTGGCCCAAATTTCATTCGAGAACTTTTAGGTCATTGCCGGTCCGATCCGCCCCACATGGCCTGGTCCGACCGATTTGGGACCTGGCCGGACCATTGTAAGGACCGGTCGGACCGCCCCTGTCTAGTAAGCCTGACACTTTGTCGAAAATGCGTGAAACGACAAACCGTAAACGCCATTGCCAATTGTCACATCATCCTAAGATCTGGAGCATATCCCCATGAAATCCACGTAAGTATGACAGTGCACGAGGTACTCTTCCTATCTAACCGACAACCGCAAAATCGAATCAAAAACCTCTAATGGACAAAGTCAAGAGCAGAATACCAAATGCCATATAAGAGGGTAGAGTGTAAATACCGAATATGCGCTTAACGGCTTGGCGATGGGAAGTTCTCGAGACGCTCAAATCTTGCACAAAGGCATACCGTGAAGTGAATGTCCGGTCTCGAGGTCATCAAATACATAAGGAGCCGATCATGTCATGCGATACTCGCGTTGATCCACGACTTCTCCTTCCTCATCCGGATCCAAAACAATGAGGTTGCCATGGGAGTGGAAATTAGCTTGCAATCACCCATGTTGAAGCGCTTTAGTAGATCTTTAGTGTACTTCGTCTGATGGATGAAAGTTCCTTCCTTGCATTGCTTGATTTGAAGTCCCAAAAGTAATTAAGCTCTCCCATCATACTCATCTCAAATTCCACAGGCATAGTGTCGGAAAAGTCGAAACAAGAGCATTAGAGGAACCACCAAAGATAATATCATCCACATAAATTTGAGCAAGCAGAAGTCATTGTCACGCCTAAGAATGAATAGAGTTTTATCCACTTTACCCATTTCAAAATTATTTTTAAGCAAGAAGGTCTTAAGTCTATCATACCAGTGCTCTAGGGGCTTGTTTAAGACCATACAATGCTTTAGATAGCTTGAAAACACGATTTGGATATTTAGGATCCTCAAAACCAGGGGTTGCTTAACATACACTTCCTCATCTATGAAACCATTTAAAAGGCACTTTTAACATCCATCCGATATAATTTAAAACCTTTTGATGCAGCAAATGCAAGCGTAATGCGAATGGCTTCTAGTCTAGCAACAGAGCAAATGTCTCATCAAAATCTAACCCCTCAACTTGGCTGAAACCCCGAGCTACCAATCGCCTTGTTTCTAACCACGTAACCATCCTCACCTTGTTTATTCTTAAACACCCAACGGGTTCCTATAACATTATGACCACTAGGGGTTCTACTAGGTTCCAAACTTTGTTTCTTTCAAAATTTTCTAACTCCTCATGCATGGCATTTACCCACTAGAATCGATAAAGCATGTGATATATCGCGGGTTCAAAAGAAGCAACAAAAGCCGAATGAGATTAGAGATTTGGCTCATTATACCGGAGCGAGTGACTCGCTCATGTAGATTACCTATTATCTGCTCCGAGGATGCTTTGTCTCTGAATGCGAAGTGGAGCGCCGGGTGAGATCTGCTTTTTCGACCTCCGCAGTATCAGCGATGATGAAGATGCGCAGAGCCTCAATCAAGGTGAAGTAGACGAGCGGTGTTCTTGTATCAAGATGGGCGCTTCAGTAGCAGCAGATGAAGGAATGATATTAGCTTCGCCTCATCTTCCTCCACAAAATGCTCTCACACACAGTAAATCATCTCAGAGTAATAGATCTAGCTCGTGGCTAGTCTCATCAAAAGTGACATTACAAGTCTCCTGAATAATGTTAGTCTCAGTATTAAAAACCCGAAAACCCCTCGAATGAGCAGGATAACCCAGAAATAACCCATCAAAAGTTCTTGATTCAAATTTATCTAAGTTGCCTGTCTTAAGAATAAAACATTTTGATCCAAAACTCAAAATGCGAAACAGAGGGTTTTCTACCAAAACGAAGCTCATAAGGAGTCTTGCCTAAAGAAGGTCTCAAAAAGACACGATTTGCAATATGGCAAGCTGTAGCAATAGCTTCGGCCCAAAATCTCCTCGGTGTGCTATACTCATCTAGCATCGTCCTAGCCATTTCGACCAAGGTCCTATTCTTCCTTTCCACCACGCTATTTTGTTGAGGGACGTGTGGAGAGGAGAACTGATGCTCAATACCACGCCAAAGACAAAAAGAAGCAAAAGAAGTATTTTTGAACTCCGTGCCATTATCACTGCGAATCGCTCTCAAAGCACTAGGAAGCTCAGAAGCCAAACGAAGAACAAGGTCATGAAAATAACCAAAAGCTTCATCTTTTGAAGTAAGAAAGAAAACCCAAGTATATCTAGAAAGATCATCGACTATGACAAGAATATACCATTTTCCACCGACTGACCGGACTCTAGCAGGACCAACAGTATCCATATGAAGCAACTGTCTTGGTCCGTTAGTCATAACCATAGTCACAGAAGGGTGTGAGGCGGCAACTTGTTTGTCATGCCTACAGGGCACACATACAGCATCCTTGACAGCTTTGAGTTTGGGCAAACCTCTCATGAGATCAAGGTTGCTAACTCGTGTCAGATGATCAAAACCAATGTGCCCCAAACGTCGGTGCCAAAGCCAGAAATCAGAAGAAGATGTAAGCAAACATTTAAGAGATCCAGCAAGAGATTCTGAAAAATCAGCTCCAAAAATTCTACCAACTCTAGAGATTCCAAACACAAGCTCACCATTAGAATCAAGCACACGACAAGTATTTTTCTTAAAAACAGTCTCATAACCATCATCAAGAAGCTGAGAAACAGAAAGGAGATTATATCTAAGCTTGTCTACAAGAGCGACATCCTTTAGAATGAATTTGTTGTTTACTCTAATTGATCCTGTTCCTTCAATTCGCCCTTGTGTATCATCTCCAAAGGTGATGAAGTCATCACTGTTGCCAAGCGTGAAAGAGGTGAACCATTTTGAGTTCCGGTCATGTGGCGTGAACATCCAGAGTCAACGAACCACGTGTTCTTCCCTTTCCGAGGTAATCCACGAAAATCAAGGAACAAAGAACGATGTGTCTCAATCATCAAGTTAGATAAACATGATTTAGGAATCCAAGATCGAGACACACGCGTCCGCAAGGAGTATACAAACCGTAAGTACTATCCTTGATTTCATCTAACATTCGGTTATGAGCAATGTTTAAATTAACATGAGACTTAAATCGTCCATGGGCGGTCTCGACCGGCGTTGTCTTTGGCAATCGATCCGTGACCAAAACGGTCGACCGGTGACCAAAGCGGTCGACCCGATCGATAAACATTAGAATTAGGATATCTAGAAACATAATGATTTGCATGAGAGAAAATCCTAATCCGTGTTTATTCTTTTCAAGTGTTACCATGTCTCATAGAAGCTCTAGGTTGCATGAATGAAATTCTATCAAAATTTTTCCTATCATTTTCAACCTACGCCAATGTAATTCAATCAAATGTCCACCTTTCTTGAATAAGTGCAATGGTACTTGGTACCACTAGAAGAAGCACCATTTGAATTAATACAAGGTTGGGCAAAACTGCAGATTTAAAAGATGTTTTTGCAGTTGGGTTTTGAATTCAATTAAACCTTTTCCAAGACTTGAATGACTTTTGGGTTTGAATTGTCTTGAAAAGAATTGAATCCTAAACCTTGCTTCTTATAAGGAGTTTTAGACTTGTCAAGAATCATGTTTAATTGTTTCTTACCTTTAGAAAATTTCTCTAATGTATCATGAAGGTAAGCATTTTCTTTTCTCAAGTTAACACAAGCATCACAAGTATTATTCACAGATTTCTCCTTATACAAAGCAATTTCAAGTTTAAGAGTGGAACATGAAGCACAAGTAGTATTTTCAATATCGTCCTTAAGCTTAGCATATTTGACTCTAGCACTTCTAAGATATCTTTGATTTCACGTTCTTTTCTAAACATGAAGTGCAAGGGCTAGAATCAAATACATCAAAAGCAATCAATTTACTAGATTATAAACATTTTTCACAAGGAGCACTTTTAATTTCATTTAGTTCAGATCTAGCATTCTCAAGTTGTTGTACAGAAATATTATGAGCAGATTGTAACTTGATAATTTACGAATGCATAGCATGACAAGATAAACATTCATCGAGTTCAAGAGTCTTAGCATTTTAAGCTCTACTTTCAGTTTGCTAATTTTGACTCTAATTTCTTATTTTTGTCATGACAAATTCTAGCGCTTCATCTTGACTAAGCAATTGCTCAACTATAGAATCATATTTAGCGTAAAGCTCATCATAAGAAAAAGATACCTCATTATCATCAATGTCGCTTGTCGACCATGAAGCACATGCCGCTGAAGTCCTTGGCCTTCCCTTTCTTTTGGCTTGAGGGATCTCCTCCTCCTTGTCCTCCTCACTCCCAGGTATCCACATCGCTCAAGGATTGATCCTCAAAAGCGGCAAAGACCCGGTGAGCACCTTCACAAGCTTATTAGCCTCATACCTTGATTTGTTGAAAGGAGGCTTCTTCCAAGTCGGCTTTCCTTCCTTATGATTGCTCTTACCTTTCAAATTGGGGCAATTTGCCCTGATATGATTGAGCTCACCACATTCATAGCATGTCACCGGACCACCTCTCTTTTGTTTCTCACATTATTGTAGGCCCGTGTGAATTTTTTAGCTAGAAGAGCTAACTCGTTTCAGAATACTTTCAAGCTCCTCTTCATGAATAGCAGATAAACAAGCAAATGAAAATCCGTAAGAAGATTCAAAAGAGTCATCAAAAGCCTTTTGAGAGGATCTGCTACCAAAGCTAAATTATCTTTCTTGGGATGATCAACTCTTTTAATTTCATGAGTCTTGAGTTTACAATAAAGCAATTCTAAAGTAAGACTTGAAAGATCAACATTTTACTCTATAGCAGTAGCCTTCATCTCCCACTCCTTGGTGTTGATTGCAGCCAAGAGATGGGTGGCATTTTCGATTGAGAATATTCAATATCAACAACTTTCATTTGATTAATTACTTTAATAAAGCGATCGAAAATGTCATCGATGCTCTCTCCAGACGCATCTCGAATTTATTGTATTCACGCTTGTAAACTGCTTACGCACCTTTTGATTTGGGACGAACCTCATGATATGTTTCGAGAGTGTTCTAAATTTCATGCGCAGTTGAAAGATTGCAAATTCTATCATATTCTTGTCTACCAAGTGCACCATATAAAAGATTCTTAGCCTTATTGTTGTTAGCCAAAAGAATTGCGGAAGCAGGTGTAGCAATTTCAGAATAACCAATGGGCTCTAACAACATCCCAAATAGCTTGTCCTCGCTCAAGAAAGACGCGCATACGATTCTTCCAATAGGCATAGTCGTGCCCATCGAAGATATGCGGTTTAGTAGAAAACTTATCCATCGTCAAAGTTCAGTGACCGGTTAAGATCAAGATTGAACTAACCTGGCTCTGATACCATCGTCAAAGTTCAGTGACCGGTTTAGGGGCACCTTCGTTGCCTACTAACGCGTCACAACGCGGAAGGCAGGTACTTTGACATACTTCAGATTTGTGAATGCTGAGTGCTTGATGTCTGTATTGTGTTTTATATGATACGTGAGATGGTCCAATGTTTATGTTCCTTTCATATATGTTATTCCCATGATTAGAGATAATGTTATTCACTATTCATAGTTCATTATATGCATACATTGTCATGTTCCATCCACGGGAGTGGATTATAAAGACCCATCAATTCCAGTATGGGCACGTAAGACCCACCATTCTAATGTGGACATATTTGGACACCCGTATAAAACATTCTTCATACGGGATTTTGTTGGACCGAAAAGGCGACTAGAGGGGGGGTGAATACGAGCACGCTCACTTTTTTTTCCAAATAATGAATTCAACACAATTTCACACCAATAGCTATGATGAAGCTATGAAGATCGATATACCAGTACAGCGGAAGACTAGTATTGAATCCAATTAAATCCCCTAAGCAAAATAACAAAATCAACTAAGATTGCAAAGACTCACAGACAAAGTGGTCGACCTCTGACCCAACCGGTCGGACCGATTGCGGGGCGATCGACCGGCAGTTGTCTTGGCGGTCGGACCACTCAAAATCGGTCGACGACCGGTGATGACGGGCGGTCCGACCGGCAATCTACGTAACCGATCCAAACAAGAAAATCACCGATGACGGTTGCAATTAGGTGAAACTTTTGATTCTCAACTCCAATCTTTATGAAACTTTGCACACACCTTCTATATGCTATTGAGGACCTATTCCAATCGAATATTATGATAATTCTTGGAACGATCTTGAGCAATTGCCAATTGATTAACGTAAGGTCTAAAACCGCAAGAACGAAAACTTGATCCTAAAGCTTGTTCGTGAGAGATTGATGATCAAGATGATGCTAGATAGATTCACACATATCACAGCAAGCTAATTCACGTGAAAGAATCAATCACAAACTCGCGGATCAAAGGAAGCCCTAAAATCACCAAATTGAAAGCAAGAACGGAAAGAGACTTATCTCAAGCAAACCTTGCATAGATTGATAACGAGATCGTTGCTGGATTACACCCACGCCATCATAGATCAGTGGTCAATCCAAGATCACGAAATTCCCCTCAAACCATGAAAAGCCCTAGCCTCCACCTCAACTCCCCCTAAGCCAATTAGGGTTTTGCAAGCAACAAAAGAGGTGAAAAACAGCGAGAGAGAGGGAACAGCCCCCACCTCCTCCTATTTATAGTGGAGGCCTAGAACTCTCTAGGGTTTGACTCAATTGGGCTCCCGTTAAGGCCCACTAACAAACGGGTCACACACGCACGCTTCGCAAAGCGTCGTCTTTAACCTTTTGACCTAAACCGCTTCACCATGCGTCATGGATTTGCCAAAAGGTCACCCTTGTCCATCTTGTGTCACGCTTGAGTTGTTGACCTCACCCGCATCGCCAATCGCTCGACCTCAACTCTCCAAGTCTAGTCCCGATCCTCCTCGCCGTTGACCGTCGTTGACCACCAAGCAATCTGCACAACCATAGACAAGCAAACACGAATTCGGGAACAAGTTCTTCACAACTTGACCCATGTTAGTCAAAACATGCATCATGCAAACCATATGCCACAATACCAATGACTTTGACCTAACAAAACAACATCGCCACGGTTGGCCGACGCTCAAGTAGAAACCGGCCTCGACCGCTCCAGTGAGCGGTGGACCGCCTCGTGAGCGGGTCGGACCGCCTCCTGAGAGCGGTCGGACCGCCTTGGGACTTAGCCAAATTCAAGCCTCAAATTCAAACCTTACGGAAATTAAAACGAATAGAACTTCTTCTCGAGACTCCAAAATTATGAGACCAAGTGCATTGGGATCCCTCACTTGCCTACAATACCTATTTTTGGCCCACTGCTTTGACCACTTTTAGGTCATCGCCGGTCCGATCCCCACATGGCCGGGCCCGACCGATTTGGGACCGGCGGACCATTGTGCAAGGACCGGTCGGACCGCCTCGCCCGTAATACCTGTAGCTTTGTCGAAAACACGTGAAACTACAAACCGTAAACGCCATTGCCAATTGTCACATCATCCTAAGATCTGTAACATATTCCCATGAAATCCACAGATTTGAATCCCCGTATTTTGTTAAATGCGGGCTTAAGTGAACACTGACGGTTGTGTCACTAGCTATACCGGTATAAGCATGAGTGCAGTCCTTTCATTTCATTAAATCCACTCATTCCATTCATTCATATTTTTATTCGGTGTTATGTTCATATTCTTTAATGATGTTGTCCTGTTCATATTTGTTGTATGTCTAGTTTTTTTTTACTGTACTTGCTGAGTCTTGAACTAATTCTTGCTTTGTTTGTTTATTTTAGGTGATCGTTGTTGATGGCTCTTTTGGGAGGGAGTAGACACGCACTATTCATTCATTTCACCATACTCCAGTTTCAATTATAAGACTTGGTTATGTCTTTCATTCGTTAAGTGATGAACCGTGATAAATAAAGTTAGATCTGGTTGATATCTTCCTCTATATTATGGATGATTAATTCTGCTTGTGAACCTTGATCACCCCTTTTGAAATACTTATCTGGATTCAGACTATATTCCTGTCATTATTCTATTAAATTTTGATCTCTTTATGTCATTAGATAAGATATTCTTTTAATTTTTCCGCTTTATGGTTGTGTGTAAGATTATTTAGGTGACATCGTGGCTTCCGAATAGCCAGGGTGTTACAATAATGTTCGGGATTGATTGCGGAAGTAAGAGGCGGTTCCATTTTGTTTGAATGCGTGATAAAAAATGGAAGTAACAGGCGACTTTAAGAGCTTGAAGGCACGCGGCAATGGTAGCAACTCAGCGCGGCTAGAGGAGGAAGAAAAAAACAAGGAAGAAAGAGGGATCGGGTGGCAACGGGTAAGCCCTACGTGGAAGTGAGAGAGGAGGGGAGAGGCGGCACAAGCCGGGTGGGCTGGGGAGATGGGTCACAGGCAAGAGAAAATGGACCGGAGGAAAGGATTTCAGCGCAAAGAAGAAAATCAATTTTTTAATACTTTTTATTTACAGAAATGGTAAGAAATCAAATAGACTTTTAGAAAATACCAAATAGAGTTCAAAAATTCTAGAAAAAATTACATAAATTTCCTGAATTATTTTTAACTTATTAAAATTAATTCCAAGTTAAAGTTGGGTCTTAATTTTGCACATAAATTATTTTTAATTTTCAAAAAATAGTAAAACCTTTTTTTAAAATCCAAAAAATTCAAGAAATTAATTAATCTTTTATTTTTAACTTTAAAACAAATAAAATCCCAGAAAAATCAATAAATTTTTATTTTGACTTTTAAAAACTAGAAATTTCAATAAAAACCAAGAAAACTATTTTAAAACTCAGAAAATCCAATAAAATAATAACATGATTAATTTTATTTTTGGTAACAAAACTTTGGGATGTTACAGCGAAGATTTGCCTGCCGACGGCTCCGTGGTGTAATTTTTTACTTTGATTCAGAGAGGAGAGCTAAATTTGCTATTGAGCGCATTAACAGTATCAAATGAGTCAAAAAAAATCACAAAGTTAAGCTAAATCATGAGTCAACTAAAATAGATTACCAATGAAATTTACAAAAGCGAAAAAACAAGCCTTTTCCATAATCATTCGTACAATGGTGTAAAAAAGGAAAAAAAACACTTCCACTTCATGCTTCTACTATTATTGTAACAGCTCAAATTTTGAACCAATTTAAAATTTTCATGAATTTCAAAAACTTTGGTTGCATTTCAAGAATTTCAAAAAGCATTTCCTAACAATAAGAAATTTTAAACATTTTCCTTGGTTCAAGAATTTGGATTTTGCGAAAATCTAAAAGTTAATTCTGTGCAAAACCATTTCCAAACTTGAATTTAAATTCAAATCAATTTCTGAACTCAATTAGAAATCCAAATTCCTTTTATTTCCCTCTCTCTCTCTCTCTTTCCCTCGGGCCGCAATCTACCGCATCGGCCGAGCCCTTCCCTCGTCTCCTCTCCTCCCTACGGCCCAACCAGCTGGTCCGCGTCGTCACCCTCTCTTTCTTTCTCTCCCCGTGTCCCGAGCCCATCAAGCCGCTTCCAACTGGCCAAGCAAGGATTGCACAACCGCAGGAGGCTCTATACAACCAGGAGATCTACTTGATGGAGCCTAGCGGTGACGAGTCGACCCAAATTTCATGAGGTGTCACCACCATGCCCCTACTCCTTCCAAAGTCATCAACGCCCCAGCACCTGACCTCCACGACCAGTTCACTTCAGCACCACCTCACACTCCGACGTGTAAGGCTATGGGTAGGCTACATGTAATACCCCGAAGGTGAATCGGCTTATTAGAAGAAGTTTCAAGAGGGAGCTAATCGAAAACCAAATTATCTTTTCACCGGCGGTTTTCTCAGATTTCACTAAGCAACATGGGCTTTGGGCCACGGCCTAATAGGCCCAAGAGGGGCCGCCAAGGGGGTGCCTTCCCCCAAACCCTAGCCCCCTTCTCCTCTCCCTCACATGGCCGCCTCCTCCCTCCCTTGGCCGCCACCTCCACTTCCCATCCGGCGCCCTGCTGCCCCTTCTGCTCAAGCTCCCCTATGGTGGCAACCCGGTGATCCCAGTCTTGTCCTGTCAGAACACCCCAAATTTCAACATTAAGCTTAGAATGCCACTAATCTACTATAACCATCTAATTTACATCAACATACTATAAAATTTCAGCAAGCATAACAACATTAAAACCCATCCACGGGTCGCATTAACACAAGCATAACACTATGACAATCATAGATAAATTAGACCTAGGAGCATAGCAAAATAATAAACCAAGATTAAAATAAACCAAGCATCTATGGTTATTCAATACCATCATGTCCTAGATATAAATATTCAGGTTATTCTAAAAGTTTCTCATGTCCAATGAATCAAATAATTGGGTGAAGTGCATGATTCCAAGTGCGTTAACCCTTCCCGAGTAAAACGTCATCACTAGTCACCTAAAAACAACAATAGAGCAAGAATTAGTCCAAGACTCAGCAAATACATAATAAAGCCATAAACCATAGTTTATTAACCATAATCAAAGTTATCATCATCATCCATTTAGTTAATGCCATTGTCATTCTCAAACAACCAAGCCATATTCCATATAGGTAAAGTTGCGCAATTTAACAATTTACTTAGATATGCGAATGCACTAACATGCTCATGCTCATATGCATCTCATCAGCTGATACCGGTATAGCGGAGTGTTCACCCGTCGATGACACACTCTATCCTTCACTCCCGTGAAGTCCCCATCAAGGTAGGATTTTATCTAGAGCTCTCCGGACTAGTCATGTATCTTTCTCACCGACCTCACCGGAATAGTTACATGACTTTCTCACCGACCTGGCTCATGCAACCCCTGTCATGATGAATGTAAATGATGCGACATCTTTATTTATTCATCAACATAGTCCGTCTCATTAACTCAATATCTCCTCCTCATTTTCTCAATATCATAATCTCATTCACTCAAGGTCATCAATATCATGTATAAGAATAAGCTGAACGAAAGCATAATAAATAGCATGATAAGTAACAACAATGATCGTGGTGAACAACCCATTGTTCACCACTCTACCATGTACTTGCCTTCCGCGCTGTGACGAGTTAGGAGGCAACGACGGAATTTCTCCACTCCCTGCCCCACCGCCTACACAAATATTCATTCGAAATAAGAATAACAAGACAGGACGTGGCTACAAGCGTTTTACCATGACTTGAAACTAGTGCTCAAATACTCTTAACGCATAACACTACGAAACTCTAGTTGACTGGATCTTTTGATTCGGCCAAAACAGTGGCCTAAACAACAGATGAAAACACAAACAGATAACTGTCCAGATTACATAACAGTAGGAAAGAAAATGATGTAACTTTCAATATACTGATCCAATTGAGGTGATCTTTATCAACTCGGAAAGATAATTTCAAGGGCTACAAAAACCTAGTTGGGTATAAGTTCTGAATCGAACTCTAACTAGATCAAAACCGAGGGGCAAACCAGCATTTCCAAATTCTCAGGCAGACAGGACAGTGCGCGATTAAAAATTCATATCTCCTAAACCGTACGGAGGAATCTAGTGATCTCGGTGCCAAAAGAAAGATAAAGATATCAGGAACAAAACTTTAGAAGACAAAAATAACAGATTCGGCCTCTAAGTAAACCATAATGGCCCGACAAGAAAATCTGCCAAATCACGTCAGCTCTCCTGGACAGTCGCGGTTAAACTACCATATCTCCTAAACCGTAACTCCAAATCAGATGATCTCGGTGCCAAAAGAAAGCTAAGACAAAGTGCTACAACTTTCTAAGAGGTGAGAAGATCAGAAAACGTACAGAACTTACCCAAAACTGACGATCAACAGTGGTGCAGGGAAGAGGTCGGGAGAGGCGGCGACCACTAGGGGGAATAGGGGGAGGAGGGGAGGGGTTTTAGGGTTTTGGGGAGTGGGATCCCCCCTCATGGTCGGCCCCTCTTGGGCCCCTCTCGGCTGCAGCCCAGGGCCCAGGTTGTCGAAATAATGTGAAAAACCCCTTCTTGTTTCAGAATTTGTACTCCTTTCTTTGCCCTTTCTTCTCCCGGCTGATAGTCTAATTACCCGATTCGATTCCGAGGTATTACATTCTACCCCTTAAATGTAATTCGACCCAATTCTTTACGTCGCTCTACTCGAAGGACATTTACAATTAGCACGCTGATTCCAGCTCCCAAGTCGCTTTTTAAGCTCGATCCGATGCATCCACCGCACATTTACTAACTAACGATTATGTTGTATTATTCATCCCGCTCTTTTCAGAGCCACTCCACAGGCAGGACTCGATAGCACAGTCTGACTCGTGGTTCGACGGCTCTAAAGAAACCTCACGCTCCAGATGCCTCAAGTACTCCCTCGACACCGGGTTGCACAAAACATTGTATACCCTGGGCCAGGACTCGAGACGGTCCTAGCGATTCTCCTCCTTCCAAAATCACCGCAGCTTCCAAAATGAACCTTTGTACCTTAGGCCACTCTTCTCTTGGTACCAAATAACACAACCAACACAAAATACACGGAACTCTTGTTCCACGTCTCAATCAGTTCTTTCACCTTAACAAGGAGCACAACCGTAAACCAGGAACGTAAAACAGAACTCGTTTTTAAACAACTATTTTGCAAACAGATCCCAACTTGAAAATAAAAGATTCTCATCGTAACCATGCATTAACAACTCCCTACCAACATAATCAAATCCAAAGTTGAAGATTTATCTCAAGAACCTTTTCCATTTCCCAATGTAGACAATTTGCAAATAAACACCAAGTAAGCCAAGCGAAAATCACTCGAATGCTCAAATCAATCTCTTCCTTTATTCTTTATGAATCGGAAAGAACCACACATACCCGCATAAAGCCAAATCAAATTTGCAAATGACACCGTCATGACACGTTGCTCGAGCAAGAATTAAGAGAGCATTCTATTACCCAAGAAAACACTCTGCCCTCAATCCTTATTTTAGGAATAAACATTCATTTAGATTACGTATTCCCAATTAACACGCTTGCTCCTTTCTCTTATCCAATGACCTCAAAGTGTTGCTCAACCCGAAAGCAACAACCACACTCATGTAGAGAGACTCTACTAATCCACAAATACATGCTCTAGCCAACTCCTCTACCAAATGAATCACTTTGATAAATAATTTCCAACGTACCTCAATATAGATTGCACCCACGAGCACATCTTCTCAATCCTTTAAGAATAATCAACTTAAAATTCGCAAAGACACACACCCTCATTTACTACACTCAAAGGATGCTATCAATGATCATCGTGCTATTTAAAATCCACTTTGTTCCACTATTTCTACACAATCTCATTAGCCTCCAAGGTCCTAGCATAGAACACCAAGTCAAAATTTTCAATCTCCATGTCTCGTGTAAATGTATTTCGATGCAACTGATATGAAAACTCTCAAGTCCGATGACTAAGATTCTCACCATCTAAACATATTCATTCATTAACAACCACCAAAAACTTATTCTCAACCAAATTATCTTTAGAGAGATTCTAACTCCTAGAGGGTTACTCACTTTGAAGCCAAGTCGCACTGTAATAATTCACAATCCCTACACTCCCATCAATTGACATTACAATCAGATTTCTTCGCTAATCCTGCTCTCATTAACTTATACCTTCATATATATATATATATATATATATATATATATATATATATATATATATATTTTGCCTATACAATCTGGCACATTACTCAATTCATCTGTAATAGACTAATTGTGGATTTCATGGGGATATGTCCTAGATCTTAGGATGATGTGACAATTGGCAATGGCGTTTACGGTTTGTAGTTTCACGTGTTTTCGACAAAGCTACAGTATTACGATGGGGCGGTCCGACCGGTCCTTGCAAGCGGATCCGACCGGTCCCAAATCGGTCGGACCGACCATGTGGGCGGTCGGACCGGCGGTGACCTAAAAGTGTTCAAAACGAGCTGGGCCAAAAATAGGTGTTGTAGGCAAGTGAGGGGATCCCTATGCACTTGGTCTCATATTCTTTGGAGTCTCCAGTAAGAAGTTCTATTCGTTTTTAATTTCCAGAAGGTTTCGGAATTTGGGAGTTTGAATTTCGGCTAAGTCCCAGTATGGTCCGACCAGCTCACAGTGGAGCGGTCCGACCGCCATGGCGGTCCGACCGCTCACCCGGAGCGGTCGACCGGTTTCTACTTGAACGTCGGCCAACTTCGTGGCGATGTTGTTTTGTTAGGTCAAAGTCATTGGTTTCATGGCATATGATTTGCATGATGCATGTTTTGACTAACGTGGGTCAAGTTGTGAAGAACTTGTTCCCGAATACGTGTTTTCTTGTCTGTGGTTCTGCAGGTAGCTTGGTGGTCAACAACGGTCAACGGCGAGGAGAATCGGGACTAGACTTGAAGAGTTGAGGTCCAGAACGATCGACGATGCCGGGTGAGGTCAACGACTCATGCGTGACACAAGATGGACAAGGGTGACCTATTGGCAAATCCATGGTGCATGGTGAAGAGGTTTAGGTCAAAGGTTAAAGACGGCGCTTTGCGAAGCGTGCGTGTGTGACCCGTTTGTTAGTGGGCCTTAACGGGAGCCCAATGGAGTCAAACCCTAGGAGTCTAGGCCTCCACTATAAATAGGGGGAGGTGGTGGCTGCACCATTGAGCTCTTTTCTCTCTCGCTTTTTATGTTTCAAAACCCTAATTGTCTTTAGGGGAGTTGAGGTGGAGGCTAGGGCTCTTGATGGTTTGTGGTGAATTTCGTGATCTTTGATTGTCCACTGATCCATGATGGTGTGGATGTAATCCAGCATCATGTAATACCCTGAAAATTTAATTAGTATTGATAATATCGTCTTAATGGTCGGAGAGTAATTAATTTAATGGTAACAGTAAATAATTAATTAAAATCGTCTTAAGGGCCTAGGTGTAATTAAATAAAAGGAATTCATGAAAAAAAAAATAGTATTTTCAGAATTTTTGTTGAAGCTATAAATAGTTGTGGAGTTTTTAGGAAAACCCTAGCCCATTTCTATTTTCCACCCCCAGCCGCCATCCAACTCTGCGTTGCCGTCGCCAACCAATTCTTTTGCTCTGCTATTTGGATCCTCGTTTTCTTGGTCAGATCGCCCGTGGCGTCTCTGCTGCGCAGCCGCAGTGTGCATTCTTTGCCGCGGCCACCGCCGCCGCCGACCACATCTATTTCTCACAGGCCGCCTGGCAACGGTGCATTGCCGAGCTGTTCTGCGCAGCCTTCTGGCGCCGAAGCGCCGAGCCGACGCTGCGCCGATCCTCTTTGCTGTCTTGTCTCGACCGGTTGTGTTGCACCCGAGGGAACCGGTTGTCACGTCATTGCTTTTCTCACCGAACTCGCACCGCCACGCCGTTGATTGCCAGTGACCGCGTGAAGCCAAAGCTGCAGTGCTGCCGAAGCCTGCTGTTTTTCCAGCCGAAGTGATTGCCCTGTGTAAGATTTTTTGGTATTTCTTGTTTCTTGCTCAGCCACGACTAGAAAATGAATTAGTATAACTGTGTTTTGTATGTGTGCATAAAGGCATGATCGGTAACGAAATGCAATGTTCGTTTCTCTGCTTTCTAGGTAATTAGGGATTTTAATTAGAGGTTGTTAGAGAGGTTTTATAATGTTCTAATAAAGAAGCCGATTAACAGATCCGTTAGCCTGCTGTTCGGTTATACAAATTATTCGGGTACCTTAATGGCGGATTCTGGAGATCTCGTCTACTAGTTAATTGTAGACAATTTCGATATCTTTCTTTAGCATATTTTATCACGTCAATCGGACAAGTAGATTTCTAGATATGATGTTCGAAAGGCCGCTGTTTTTAGGGTTATCGTCTTTCGGCGCTGTTTTGGTAGATTGGTTATTAAAAATAGTAAATAACCTAATTAGAGTTTTTGATCTACATGAAAGTTGTAGATAATTGTCCAATGGTTCTGTAGGATCTGAGAACGCGCATTTTGGTTGAGTAAAACAATAGTTATGAATTTAGGAAGACCGCTGTTCCGAAGCGGACAGATCGGCTTTCTGGGCTTAATACGGAGGGTTAGATGATTTAATTAGAAGTCTTCGTAATCTAAGAAAATGTGGATAATTTTATAAAGAATCCAGAATGGGGTGGTTTGTGGTGATCGGACTTTCGAGTCAAAAGTTACGCTCATTTTAGTAACCGGACAGCAATGGGTAGCTTTTCGATACCGGCGTAACGTGGTATATTTGGGGACGTGTAGGAGCGATGTATATTTATTGTTATTCTTATGATGCTGTAGCTTGTATTGAGATGTGTGTATTTAATGTAGGAGAAGCGTCGTACTTGTTGCCATCGCTAGCCAAATTGTGCGTCGCAACTAGTACAGCAAGTGCATGGTAAACAGCGGTCAATGATTGATCACTGTGATTCTCTATCTTTCAGTACCATTATCGTTGTGCTTTTATTCTGTTTAATTGCAAACAAATAATTGGTATGTTTATATCTTTGTTGATGAGCATGATGGAGAGTTGGATATGATGTTTATGATGGAGTTTGCATGTTTGCATTCATAAGCATCTTTGCATAAGAGAAGGTGATCATGATTGATCACAACTCCACGGGAGTGGAGGAGGTCCCCGATCCTTATGGAGGAACGGGCTTGAGAGTGAATGTTGTCGCGAGCATTCACTCACGCTATACCGGTATACGCGAAAAGAAGTGCATGTGGACATATAGAATAGAGTTGCATTGATATTTGAGATTAATGAATAAGAATGTGAATGGAAGTGCATGTGATGATAATGAAGTTATTGAATGCCGTTGATTTATTATTGTTCGTTGTTTATGATGTGTTTGCTGAGTCGTGGACTCACCCTTGCTCTATTGTTGTTTTTAGGTGATCTTCGCGGATGCCGTAATTGAGAGCGAGTAGAGCACATGGGCATCACATGATCACTCGCCATGATAATCTTTTCATTCAATATTGGTTTACACTTGGACATGTTAATTATTGAATAATGTTTAGGATATCATTTGGACTAGACCATTTGCTTTATTACTTTGGATTCATTGGTTGATGCTGCTTTGGATTATTTGCCTGGTTATAATTCCTATTGCTTATCTATTATCGTTTGACCCATAGTTATGCATGTTCTTTTGTGATCCATTGTTATGATTATTGATGATTTCTTGATGTAAATTTTATAGTGTGTCATTAATTATTAGTGTAAAGTGTAGTGTGGTGGCATTCTAGGCTCAGTGTTGGGCTGGGGTGTTACAGTTGGTATCAGAGCGGGCTTTAGGTCCGTGGTGAATAGATTAACAACTTAGGCAAACTAAAATTGTTAAAATTTGTTTTAGTTTAGTAAATCAACTAAAATTTGCTAATGGTTAACTAACCTAAAATTTGACACACTAGTGCACAGTAGGTTAGAGAGAGGTACGAATATAGTTTTACGCTTCCGTTATGTTGTTCATTGATGAATGAGTTTATTTTGACCTTTGAACTCATTATATAATGTTGATTGTGATTGATAGCTATGTCGAGGGATAGATGACGTGGTCGTGGTGGCCACGGTCGTGGAGGTCGGGGCCGCGGGCGTGGTTCTGTGGGGCCCCTCCCGAGGCGATTGAGATCGTGGTTGTGGCCCAGGTTTTACGAGGTCACACCACCATTCGTGGTATGGGAATAGAGAGGTAGCTACTTTGATTACAGTAGTTATAGGTATTGTGTGTGAGTTTCTTTATAAAAGTTGTTCTCTTCCTTGAGCTTGAATTTTGGGCAATTCTGGTTATAGTTGCGGTTGATGAATTTTTCTTGAGATAGTGTTTACAATACAGCGGGTGATATTTCATTGGTCTCCTTTGGTTCCATAAAGCCATTACTTGTTCTCATGACTGTTGATCTATTGTTGCTTTGTGTGAACATCGGTTAACAGCAAGATTGATCTTTTCGTGGGAGTTTCGTCCTTCCTATTGAAAAATATGACTTATTTATTCACTTGGTATTCTGGATACTGAAAGTTTTCTATTGCAAGTTCTTCAACATGTGAAAACTTTGGCTTTATGTATTTCTTTTGGATTATTTCGAGTGCTGAAGTTTAATGCCGATTTTTTTTTTTTTCTGAAAAGAGCTAAGATCCTTTTGTGTTGACTTGTTATGTTTAAGTTAGAGGTGGTAAACATAGAAGTTCATTGATAAGGTATGAGTATCAGGTCGGATCTGTAGCGATGCATGATTGGTCTTAACCCAAATCCCTTAGAATTGAACTTGATTAATTTGATATTGTCATAGAGTAATTACGAGTTGAGTAGTGACTAAGAGTATGTCCATACCTAATTGGAGTCATAAGAGTTATTAAGAAGTATGGAACGTTGACGAACTGGCTTGGACATTAAAATTGATTGGTTTGTTGAATTTATTGGATTTGGTACCATTGGAATAATCTAATTGTGGGTAAAGGGGAACTTGAGGAGATGCTAGGTTATTGCTTTAATAGATATTATTTGTGGTGTTATCTTTACTGTAGACACTTGGTGATCATATTTGGCTGATAGCTTTACATATACCTTAGTATGATTAATTATTGGAATTGTGTACAAAAGGTTGAAGGGATTGAATACCAGTGGATCTAGAATTTACAGGAGGAGTTCTGGATGGTTCTTCTTTATAGAATGACACGATGAATTTGATTATAGTGTTGTTGAGACTTTTGATCGAGAGAAGATTTTGACTTTTGAAGATTTAGGGTGATTTTGTTGAAAACTAAATGTGAGGAGGAACAACTGGATATGTGTTGGTAAATATTCAAGTGATTCGCAAATGAAAATAGGTAGCAGCTAGACATCATAAGAAAGCTAGTTGATAACAACAATGGTTGGAGTGCAATTCTTTGAGTGTTAAAGTTGGGTGTTGAGCATCACTAAGAGTTGGTGGTGTGATTTAATAGGTGGCTTATACCTAGACAATTGTGGAATAGTCAGAAAATAGCATATCCGTGATGAAAGGGTTTTGATAAAACCTTTTAATTGGTGTAGTGGATCTCTTATAATATAAAGTAGTTGTGGTAGTGAGGTTGTATGGTTCTGGTATAATCTCATTTTGAAGATGTGATGGTAAAGTAGTACGGAATAATTTGGTGAACTTTTCGGGGCTTATTAATGGATGAGTTGACGATAATGAATCATGTTAAGAGTGCATTATTCTTAATGTTAGTAAGATTGTCTGTAAGGGATTGTGGCTTCGTGTGGTGATGAATCTTTTAGAAAGAATGTAATTTGATCGCTTTTCGTATTATCGTTTAAATGAAAGGTTTGGAGTTTTGAATTCATGAACTTTTGGAGTTCATGATTTATTTGGTAGATGAAATTGGTTTGAGCAAGTGACGAGTCGGAAAGCTTTATTGGTTCTTAAGTGATTAATGTGATTTGGTCTAAAAAAAAAAGAAAAAAAAATCTTTTTATTTGTCTCTTCTTTTGAGAAAGGAATAGTCGATTTGTTTTACAAAAGCTTAAAGAGTGTATATTGGGAACTGGTTAATAGTGGTCAAGTATATGATGTTGTGAGACCCTGGGTTGCAAGTTAATTGAGGAACATTAGAAGATGAATTCATTTCATGATATAAATCTCATAGAGAATTGGATCTATAGGGAATTTGGTCGTTGGGACAAAACTGATTATATTGTTACAGTTAGTAGAACCTATAGTGAATAGTGATCCAAGAATATTTGTTCATGATGGTGGAGTATTGGAATTATCGAATAGTTGGGATATTGTGATGGTATACTTTGCAAGGTTATGTAGGTGAAATTGAATGGTGTGGTTTATTAAGGGTCCAAGATTAGTGAAGTAAATCGGTTTGGGCAGTCAATTGATTAGTGATGATGGTTGATATTAATGATTGAGGATATTGTTTGGATTGTGGGAATTCTAGACAGCGAATGTGCGGATTTCTATCAAGTATACCAGAAGTCACTTTAGGAGTCCTGGCTGTTGAAATTGAGCATGTGTTTTATGCTAGAACCTTAGTTGCTCAATGATCATGTGTAGAAGTAGTAGAACAAAAGTGGATTCCAAATAGTATGATGATCATTGATAGAATCCTTTGGTTTTAAATCAGCGTGTGTGGGTAGAGAATTTCAAGTTGATCATCCTTAAAAGATTGAGGTGATGTGATTGTGGGTGTAAATTTTATTTGGGGTGTTGGGAATCATTTGTCAAAATAGTTTCTTTGGTAGAGGAGGGGACTATAGTATCTTTTTATGGATTAGTAGAGTCTCTCTAAATGGGCGCGGTTGTTGCTCTCAGGTTGAGCATCGCTTTGAGATTACCAGTTAAGAGGAATGAGTTAGTGTGATGATTTGAAATCCTATGATTTGAGAGAGTTTATTCCTAGAAGAAAAAATTGAAAAAAAAAAAATTTGATTCCTCGGGTAGTGAAATGCCCTTTTGATTCTTGTTTGAGCCGTGTGTTTATGACAGAGGTCATTTACAATTTGAGTTGGCTTTACGTTGGCATGTGATTCTTTCTAATTTAGGAAAAAAAAGGTGATTGATTTTGGCATTCGAATGTTTTCTCTTTTGGCTTACGTGGTGGTTATTTGCAAATAGCCTATTTTGAAAATGGAAAGGTTTTTGTGATGAATCTTTGATTTTGGATTTGACTATTCTAATGGGGAGTTGGTAACGCGTGGTTGCGATGAGAATCCTTTGTTTTCAGTTGGGTTCTATTTATGAAAGAGTTTGTTTGAAACTAGTTTGGTTGTGCGTTCCTGGTTAAAGGAGGTACTCCTTGCAAATGTGAAGTGGTTGATTGGGAGACAGGACAGGAGCTCAGTGTGTTATGTACAGATTATGCGGTTTGGTACCAAAATGAAGTTTGGCCCAAGTTACATTAGTTTGTTTCTGGAAGTTGTGGAGATTTTTGGAAGAAAGTGTATCGTTAGGACCGTCTCGTGTCCATGCGCAGGACACACAACATTTTGTATAACCCGATGTCAAGGTAGTATTTGAGGATCGGATGACAAGGTTTTCTTAGAGCCGTTGACCACCAAGTAAGACCGTACCTTCGACTTCATTAGTTGAGTGTACCAAATTTGGCGAGATGAGTCTTTGAGGCACAAGACATAGGTATACGTCAAGGTCTTTGTGGACGATCGATCGAGAGAGAGCGACTTGGGAGTTGGAGTCTCGCATGCGCGAGCAATACCCGGAGTTGTTCACGTCGGGTACGTGTTGTTTTGTTGTTTAATTTCAGCTGTGCAGTTTTATTTGAGTAGAATGACGAGTAGAATTCGGGGTCGAATTCTGTTAAGGGGGGTAGAATGTAATACCCTGAAAATTTAATTAGTATTGATAATATCGTCTTAATGGTCGGAGAGTAATTAATTTAATGGTAACAGTAAATAATTAATTAAAATCGTCTTAAGGGCCTAGGTGTAATTAAATAAAAGGAATTCATGAAAAAAAAAATAGTATTTTCAGAATTTTTGTTGAAGCTATAAATAGTTGTGGAGTTTTTAGGAAAACCCTAGCCCATTTCTATTTTCCACCCCCAGCCGCCATCCAACTCTGCGTTAAGTCGCCAACCAATTCTTTTGCTCTGCTTGTTTGATCCTGCGTTTTCTTGGTCAGATCGCTTTGCCCGCTGGCTGCGTCTGCTGCAGCCGTGTGTGCCTTCTTTGTTGCCGAAGCTACCCTACACGTTGCCACCACATCTATTTCTTTGTCAGGCCGCCTGCACGGTGCATTTGCCGTTCTGCTCGCTGCTTCTTTGGCATTGGAAGCGCCGAGCCGACGCCGCGCTGATCCTATCACTTTATTCTGTCGTCCGGACCACCGCTGTCGCACCCGAGGGAACCGGTTGCATTGCTTGCTTTTTTCTCGGCCGAACACATGCCGCCACCGCCGTTGATTGCCAGTGACCGCGTGAAGCCAAAGCTGCGATCTTCTTAGAAGCTCTTGTTTTTCCACCAAGTGATTGCCACTGTAAGATTTTTTGGTATTTCTTGTTTCTTGCTCAGCCACGACTAGAAAATGAATTAGTATAACTGTGTTTTGTATGTGTGCATAAAGGCATGATCAGTAACGAAATGCAATGTTCGTTTCTCTGTTTTCTAGGGTAATTAGGGATTTTAATTAGAGGTTGTTAGAGAGGTTTTATAATGTTCTAATAAAGAAGCCGATTAACAGATCCGTTAGCCTGCTGTTCGGTTATACAAATTATTCGGGTACCTTAATGGCGGATTCTGGAGATCTCGTCTACTAGTTAATTGTAGACAATTTCGATATCTTTCTTTAGCATATTTTATCACGTCAATCGGACAAGTAGATTTCTAGATATGATGTTCGAAAGGCCGCTGTTTTTAGGGTTATCGTCTTTCGGCGCTGTTTTGGTAGATTGGTTATTAAAAATAGTAAATAACCTAATTAGAGTTTTTGATCTACATGAAAGTTGTAGATAATTGTCCAATGGTTCTGTAGGATCTGAGAACGCGCATTTTGGTTGAGTAAAACAATAGTTATGAATTTAGGAAGACCGCTGTTCCGAAGCGGACAGATCGGCTTTCTGGGCTTAATACGGAGGGTTAGATGATTTAATTAGAAGTCTTCGTAATCTAAGAAAATGTGGATAATTTTATAAAGAATCCAGAATGGGGTGGTTTGTGGTGATCGGACTTTCGAGTCAAAAGTTACGCTCATTTTAGTAACCGGACAGCAATGGGTAGCTTTTCGATACCGGCGTAACGTGGTATATTTGGGGACGTGTAGGAGCGATGTATATTTATTGTTATTCTTATGATGCTGTAGCTTGTATTGAGATGTGTGTATTTAATGTAGGAGAAGCGTCGTACTTGTTGCCATCTGCTAGCCAAATTGTGCGTCGCAACTAGTACAGGCAAGTGCATGGTAAACAGCGGTCAATGATTGATCACTGTGATTCTCTATCTTTCAGTACCATTATCGTTGTGCTTTTATTCTGTTTAATTGCAAACAAATAATTGGTATGTTTATATCTTTGTTGATGAGCATGATGGAGAGTTGGATATGATGTTTATGATGGAGTTTGCATGTTTGCATTCATAAGCATCTTTGCATAAGAGAAGGTGATCATGATTGATCACAACTCCACGGGAGTGGAGGAGGTCCCCGATCCTTATGGAGGAACGGGCTTGAGAGTGAATGTTGTCGCGAGCATTCACTCACGCTATACCGGTATACGCGAAAAGAAGTGCATGTGGACATATAGAATAGAGTTGCATTGATATTTGAGATTAATGAATAAGAATGTGAATGGAAGTGCATGTGATGATAATGAAGTTATTGAATGCCGTTGATTTATTATTGTTCGTTGTTTATGATGTGTTTGCTGAGTCGTGGACTCACCCTTGCTCTATTGTTGTTTTTAGGTGATCTTCGCGGATGCCGTAATTGAGAGCGAGTAGAGCACATGGGCATCACATGATCACTCGCCATGATAATCTTTTCATTCAATATTGGTTTACACTTGGACATGTTAATTATTGAATAATGTTTAGGATATCATTTGGACTAGACCATTTGCTTTATTACTTTGGATTCATTGGTTGATGCTGCTTTGGATTATTTGCCTGGTTATAATTCCTATTGCTTATCTATTATCGTTTGACCCATAGTTATGCATGTTCTTTTGTGATCCATTGTTATGATTATTGATGATTTCTTGATGTAAATTTTATAGTGTGTCATTAATTATTAGTGTAAAGTGTAGTGTGGTGGCATTCTAGGCTCAGTGTTGGGCTGGGGTGTTACACATCAATCACGAAATTAATCTATGCAAGGTTTGCTTGAGATAAGTCTCCTTTCGTTCTTGCTTTCAATTTTGTGATTTTAGGGCTTTCTTTGATCCGCGAGTTTTTGATTTATTCTTTCACGTGAATTAGCTTGCTGTGATATGTGTGAATCTATCTAGCATCATCTTGATCATCAATCTCTCACGAACAAGCTTTAGGATCAAGTTTTCGTTCTTGCCCGGTTTTAGACCTTCTGTTAATCAATTGGCAATTGCTCAAGATCTTTCCAAGAATTATCTTAATATTCAATTGGAATAGGTCCTCAATAGCATATAGAAGGTGTGTGCAAAGTTTCATAAAGATTGGAGTTGAGAATCAAAAGTTTCACCTAATTGCAACCGTCATCGGCCGATTTTATTATTGCGGATCGGTTCGAGTCGGCCGGTCGATCGCCCGTCATCACCGGTCGACCGATTTTGGAGCGGTCCGACCGCCAAAGATAACGCCGGTCGACCGCCCGACAATCGGTCCGATCGGTTAGGTCCAGTGATCGATCACTTTGTCTTTGTGAGTTTGCAATCTTAGTTGATTTTGTTATTTTGCTTAGGGGATTTAATTGGATTCAATACTAGTCTTCCGCTGTACTGGTATATTGATCTTCATAGCTTCATCATAGCTATTGGAGTGAAATTGTGTTGAATTCATTATTTGGGAAAAAGTGAGCGTGCTCCTATTCACCCCCTCTAGTCGCCTTTTCGGTCCAACAAGTGGTATCAGAGCCCGGTTAGTTCAATCTTGATCTTAACGGTCATTGAACTTTGGCGATGGATAGATTCTCTACAAAACCGCATATGTTCAATGGACAAGACTATGCATATTGGAAGAATCGTATGCGAGTATTCCTTGAGAGCGAGGGACAAGCTATATGGGACGTTGTTCGATCCCCGCTCATTATTCCTGAGGTTGAAACTCCTGCTTCTGTGGTTCTTTTGGCTAACAACAACAAGGCCAAGAATCTTTTATATGGTGCGCTTGGTAGACAAGAATATGATAGGATTTGCAATTTTGCATCACAAGCATGCGAGATTTGGAACACCCTCGAAACCTATCATGAGGTTCGTCCCAAATTAAGAAAGTCGCCAAACAATCTATAAGCGTGATTATAACAAATTTGAGATGCGTCTGGAGAGAGCATCGATGACATTTTCGATCGCTTTAATAAAGTGATTAATCAAATGAAAGTCGTTGATATTGAATATTCTCAATCAAAAATGCCACCCACCTCTTGGTCGCAATCAACTCCAAGGAGTGGGAGATGAAGGCTCTTGCTATAGAAGAGAATGTTGATCTTTCGAGTCTTACTTTAGAATTGCTTTATAGTAAACTCAAGACTCATGAAATTAAAAGAGTTGATCATCCCAAGAAAGACAATTTAGCTTTGGTAGCGATCCTCTCAAAAGGATTCTAATGATTCTTTTGAATCTTCTTACGGATTTTCATTTGCTTGTTTATCTCGCTATTCATGAAGAGGAGCTTGAGAATATCCACGAGGTTGAGTTAGCCCTTTTAGCTAAAAAATTCACACGGGCTTACAACAATGTGAGAAATAAAAGAGAGGTGGTCTGTTACTTGCTATGAGTGTGGAGAGCTTTACCACATCCGCCCAATTGCCCCAAGCTAAAAGGTAAGGGTAAGCACGGGGAGGAGAAGACGACTTGGAAGAAGCCTCATGAGAATAACTCGAGTATGATCTTTGTCAAGCTCATAAAGGCCGCTCACGGGTCCTTGCCGCTTTTGGAGAGCAATCCGTTAGCGATGTGGACTCGGGAGCGAAGAGGATAAGAAAGGGAAGGCCAAGGACTTCACCCAAGGCATGTGCTTCATGGTGACAAGCGACATTGATAATGATGAGGTATCTTTTTCTTATGATGAGCTTTACGCTAAATATGATTCTATAGTTGAGCAAGTGCTTAGTCAAGATGAAGCACTAGAATTTGTCATGACTAAAAATAAGAAACTAGAGTCAAAAATTGGTAAACCAAACTAGAACTTGCAAATGTTAAGACTCTTGAACTCGATGAATGTTTATCTTGTCATGCTATGCATTGAAATTACCAATTTACAATCTGCTCATAATATTGCTTTACAACAACTTGAAAATGCTAGAACCGAGCTAATTGAAATTAAATCTGCTCCTTGTGAAAAATGCTTAGAGTCTAGCAAGTTGATTGCTTCTGATGTGATTGATTCTAGCCCTTGCACTTCATGCTTAGAAAAAGAACGTGAAATCAAAGATATCTTAGAAGTCGCTAGAGTCAAATATGCTAAGCTTAAGGACAATATTGAAAATACTACTTGTGCTTCATGTTCCGCTCTTAAGCTTGAAATTGCTTTGTATAAGGAGAAATCAATGGATAAAACTTGTGATGCTTGTGTTAACTTGAGAAAAGAAAATGCTTACCTTCATGATACATTAGAGAAATTTTCTAAAGGTAAGAAACAATTAAACATGATTCTTGACAAGTCTAAAACTCCTTATAAGAAGCAAGGTTTAGGATTCAATTCTTTTCAAGACAATTCAAACCCAAAAGTCATTCAAGTATTGGAAAAGGTTTAATTGAATTCAAAACCCAACTTTGCAAAAACATCTTTTAAATCTGCAGGTTTTGCCCAACCTTGTATTAATTCAAATGGTGCTTCTTCTAGTGGTACCAAGTACCATTGCACTTATTGCAAGAAAGGTGGGCATTTGATTGAATTCTGTTGGCGTAGGTTGAAAAATGATAGGAAAAATCTTGATAGAATCTCATTCAGGCAACCTAGAGCTTTTATGAGACATGGTAACACTGAAAGGAATAAACCTGGATTAGGATTTTTCTCACATGCTAATCATCATGCTTCTACATATCCTAATTCTCATGTTCTTCAGACTGCCGGTCTGACCGCTGGTGCTCACCGGTCTGACCGTTTTGGTCGCCGGTCTGACCGCCAGCACAACGCCGGTCAGACCGCCCGTGGACAGTTTAATTCCCATGTTAACTTAAACATTGCTCATAACAGAATTTTAGATGAAATCAAGGATAACATACGCTTTGCATACTACTCGCAGACGTGTGTCTCAGTACTGGGTTCCCAAGTCTTGTTTAACTAACCCCAGTATCGAGACACATCGTTCTTCTGTGCCTTGATTTTTCAGGATTGCCGCGGAAAGAGGAAGAGCACGTGCTTTGTTGACTCCGGCTGTTCACGTCATATGACCGGAGACTCAAGATGGTTCACCTCCTTCATGCGGTCGACGGGTTTCAAGCATCTCCGAGAACTTCCCATCGCCAGGCCGTTAAGCTCTTATTCAGGTACTTACACTCTACTCTCTTTGTATGGCATTTGATATTCCTGTTCTTTATCCTTGTCCATTCGGGGGTTTTTCTTATTCTGATTGTGCGGGCTGTAGGCTAGATAGGAAGAGTACCTCAGGCGCTTGTCACCCACTAGGCACTTCTTTTGTCTTTTGTTTTTATCCTCACCAAATCTTTAGACCCAACTAGGTTTGCCACCTTGAGAAGCGAGTTAGGGGTTATTTATCCTTATGGGTTGGTTTGAGGGGGAGTTCGATCTTTTCTGATCTTTCCCTGTTCTTTTGATCTTTTTATTGTTCTTTTTTCAGGACTTAGTGATCGTTTTTGAACTTTTTAGGTTTTTAGGCTTTTTAATTGCATCTCATTGTGTCATATTGCATTCATATGAAAAATCCAACAAGTGGTATAACAACAAGTAGTAACAACAAGTGGTTACAACAAGTGGTATGAAAAATCCAAAAAGATGCATTATAATATATGTTTTTCTGCTTATCTTTTAAAATTGATGGAGCTTTGCCTATTACCCTTTGGAGCTTTTGTATTTCAATTCTTGCTCAATGTCATGTCTAGTTCTTTGACTTGCTAGAATTATCATGCTTTTACATGCGTAGCTAAGTCTTTGCTATATGAGCTAGAACCTTTTAAACAACTCGAATTAAGAAATTGCAATTTGTGGATGTTTTAGCGAGTTGCGCAATTAGTGCTCCTCTTGTGACATTGGACCTGTCAGAATTGCTTTGTTAGCTCTTTGATCTAAAATTGACCATTACTTGAGCTTTTGTGTTCTTGAGATTCTAAAACTGCTCATGTGAAAAATGAAAATCAAGATTGTCTTATGCTTAAATTGTGCCAAACTATTCTTACGAGGCCTTGTCAAATGACATGAACTTGGAGATAGTTTGATGAACAGACGATCTCATGGGGACCGCTTGTCGAAATGACATGAACCTCAAGATTTATCGCCTTGTAGAAGCTTAGAAAGAGTTTGTGGATGGCTCCTAGTCCAGATCTTCTTTACTAAGATATACCTTTAATCAACTTTTGGTCGAAGCTTAGAATGAGTTTGTGGATGGCTCTAGTCCGGGATCTTGTCACTA
Organism: Hsuehochloa calcarea; assembly: GCA_036346395.1. Taxonomy (NCBI): domain Eukaryota; kingdom Viridiplantae; phylum Streptophyta; class Magnoliopsida; order Poales; family Poaceae; genus Hsuehochloa; species Hsuehochloa calcarea. The sequence continues at coordinate 18,736,289 of CM070593.1, read as the reverse complement.
AGTTAGATCATTAGTCAACTTCAATATTCAATGCAAATAAAAAATGTTGACAAATGGGCGTTTACAAAATATTGAGCAAAATGTTTCAATACGGGACTTGATTGACTCTTAATGTGGTCTTTGTTAGATTTTTATCTCACTTTGACATTTTGACATGGCCAATTTCACTTTAGGATCCTGTTGATGAACTTCTTTGAATTTGAAGCGTTGCTTAAATTGATCAAATCTCTTGCTTTCTTGTTGAGCCTTTGTGCTTAGCTTTGATATATATGTCTTGCCATGATCTTGCTAAGCTTGTCAGGCTTGATATCTTGTTTGTGCAATATTAGAGATACTAGCTTGTTCTTTTGGGTAATCTCCAAAGCTTCTTGTAATCAAAATTGAAAAATACAAAAATTGAAGCCACTCCATTGCACTTCATGCATATTCCTCTTTATGCTTCTTCAGTTTCTGCTTCTTCCTTTATTCTATATTTTTTATCTCTGGATGAGAGGAAGGCGTGATTCCTTGATGAATCCATTGTCAAAGGGGGAGAAGATGTGTTAAATGAGAAGAGAAGATGTGTTAATGAGAATATATTTCTTTCTTTGGGGAGAAGTTTGTACAAAGGGAGAAACGAAAATTTGAAATTTGAAGATCATAGTGAGGGGGAGTTCTTGAGTTGCATTCTTATTGTCTTATTGAATATTCTGAACTTGAATTGCATTCTTTTATCCTCACAATGATCATAGGTCAATTGAACAATTGTTCTTTCATATGGACCTTATGTGAGAATTTTGACCCTTTTAAAATCAAAGTTTTATGCCTTCTTTTGCCTTGTCTCACATGCCTATACTATTCGATGCCGGCTTGGTCATTTTCATTGCTTTTTCTTGCTTATGGACCAAGTTGTGCCTTTGTCGAAACTGCGAGTAAACTCGTTTTCAAACCTCTTACTTACATTTTCTGGATAATTGCCAATGTGTTCATCAAGGGGGAGATTGTGGATTTCATGGGGATATGTCCTAGATCTTAGGATGATGTGACAATTGGCAATGGCGTTTACGGTTTGTAGTTTCACGTGTTTTCGACAAAGCTACAGTTATTACGGATGGGGCGGTCCGACCGGTCCTTGCAAATGGTCCGATCGGTCCCAAATCGGTCGGACCAGGCCATGTGGGCGATCGGACCGGCGATGACCTAAAAGTGTTCAAAACGAGTGGGCCAAAAATAGGTGTTGTAGGCAAGTGAGGGATCCTATGCACTTGGTCTCATATTCTTTGGAGTCTGCGAGAAGAAGTTCTATTCGTTTTAATTTCGGAAGGTTTGAAATTTGGGAGTTTGAATTTCGGCTAAGTCCCAAGGCGGTCCGACCGCTCATTGGAGCGGTCCGACCGCCATGGGAAGCGATCCGGCCGGCTCACTGGGCGGTCGGACCGGTTTCTACTTGAACGTCGGCCAACCGTGGCGATGTTGTTTTGTTAGGTCAAAGTCATTGGTTTCATGGCATATGATTTGCATGATGCATGTTTTGACTAACGTGGGTCAAGTTGTGAAGAACTTGTTCCCGAATCGTGTTTTCTTGTCCGTGGTTCTGCGGTAGCTTGGTGGTCAACGACGGTCAGCGGCGAGGAGAATCGGGACTAGACTTGAAGAGTTGAGGTCGAGCGATCGACGATGCGGGTGAGGTCAACGACTCAAGCGTGACACAAGATGGACAAGGGTGACCTATTGGCAAATCCATGGTGCATGGTGAAGCGGTTTAGGTCAAAGGTTAAAGACGGCGCTTTGCGAAGCGTGCGTGTGTGACCCATTTGTTAGTGGGCCTTAACGGGAGCCCAATGGAGTCAAACCCTAGGAGTCTAGGCCTCCACTATAAATAGGGGAAGTGGTGGCTGCACCATTGAGCTCTTTTCTCTCTCGCTTTTTATGTTTCAAAACCCTAATTGTCTTTAGGGGAGTTGAGGTGGAGGCTAGGACTCTTGATGGTTTGTGGTGAATTTCGTGATCTTTGATTGTCCACTGATCCATGATGGTGTGGATGTAATCCAGCATCAATCACGAAATCAATCTATGCAAGGTTTGCTTGAGATAAGTCTCCTTTCGTTCTTGCTTTCAATTTTGTGATTTTAGGGCTTTCTTTGATCCGCAAGTTTTTGATTGATTCTTTCACGTGAATTAGCTTGCTGTGATATGTGTGAATCTATCTAGCATCATCTTGATCATCAATCTCTCACGAACAAGCTTTAGGATCAAGTTTTCGTTCTTGCCCGTTTTAGACCTTCATTAATCAATTGGCAATTGCTCAAGATCTTTCCAAGAATTATCTTAATATTCAATTGGAATAGGTCCTCAATAGCATATAGAAGGTGTGTGCAAAGTTTCATAAAGATTGGAGTTGAGAATCAAAAGTTTCACCTAATTGTAACCGTCATCGGTGATTTTATCATTGCGGATCGGTTACGAGTCGGTAGGTCGACCGCCCGTCATCACCGGTCGACCGATTTTGGAGCGGTCCGACCGCCAAAGATAACGCCGGTCGGACCGCCGCAATCGGTCCGACCGGTTAGGTCCAGTGATCGCACCACTTTGTCTTTGTGAGTTTGCAATCTTAGTTGATTTTGTTATTTTGCTTAGGGATTTAATTGAATTCAATACTAGTCTTCCATTTGTCTTGGTATATTGATCTTCATAGCTTCATCATAGCTATTGGAGTGAAATTGTGTTGAATTCATTATTTGGGAAAAAGTGGCGTGCTCTATTCACCCCCTCTAGTCGCCTTTTCGGTCCAACACTAACCAAGATTTTCATGCTTTCAACAATTCTAATGTTCCACTCAACATGAACAAATAATCTTTGACCGCAAACACTATAGGTTCTATTAGTTACAAATATTGCCATCGGTTTGGCCCCAAAGACCAAACTTTCTATTTAAGGTAAACCCTCTCCAAGGACTAGTCCAAGAAATCAACTTATCACTCAATGCATCTCAAACAAATTGACAGAGAGTCTCACCCAAAATCATCTCCTTGACCACCACTATCAAGTTGCCATTATACATCCTAAAAGATATTGCAACACGAATCGATTAATCTTTTCTCAAAAGAAGCTATAGGTAGAAACACGTTTGAAAGACGTAAAAACATTTACCACTCGCAGAGACACAAAACCAATGGAGAGAGTCAAATAGCCAAGATCTCGGAAAATAGAGGACGAGACCACAATTGAGCTCACAAATTCCACTTGAAGCGAATTTTCAACCCTCAACAAACAAGAATAAAATATTGCCATTGAAACTCAAGAAACTCTTAGCGACAACAACCAAAATGTTAAACACACTTTATTAAGTTTGCCACCGCAAAACTTAACTCCAAATACCTCTACCACACTCTTTTCCTTAACAACAAAATAATTTTCTTTGTGTACCACATCACTTGCCACCTCTAACAAGAAGTGCCTTAAAACCAGAGCACACTAATCACTTAAGAACCCAGTAGAACATTCTCACACCTCGATTAATCTTTTTTTGCTCAACGGTTTCAGCTACTACAAGAATCATGATTTACCAAAAGTTCATGAATACAAAACTCTTAAACTTATCATTTATCCGATATTACACAAGGCGGTCAAATTACTTTCTTTCTGAAAGAATCATCACCTCTCATAAGTCACAATCCATTGCGACAATCTCACTAACATTTAGAATAACACACTCTTTAACATGATTCCTTATCGTCAACTCTTCCATTGTAAAGCTACAAAAGTTCACCGAATTGGTATATACCACTTTATCATCTCAACTTCAAATTGAGGGTATACTAAAATCATGCAACCTCACTACAACAACTACTTTAATTTAGAGGAATCTACTACACAATTTAATAGGTTATACCAAAACCCTTTCATCGAGGCATACTATTATCAGACAATTTCATCGTCATGCAAACACATGTCTCCTATTCAATCATATCATAAACCCTTCTAAAAGAAACACAATAAACTATTTCATAATATTTACATTATTTCAATAATATTCTAACGGTCAACTTGTCCTAGAGATTATCGATACACAAACCACACTATCAAAGCAAACCTCTTTTAACAAGGCCATGCAGCCGCAGGCCAACCTCATAAAACACACATGAATAAATTACTTTTAAATTTCAACCCTTTACCTCTTAACAATGCTCACACTAATCTAGTACACACTAATTCCAATGAGGTTATCATAAACCATTGATGGTTATCCAATCATGGACGAATCTATGGTTCTTTCTCTATTTGTATTCCCTCGGGCATACACAAGATCATCAAGTAACCAATCAAAGAAAGTTCCATATCATTATCTCTTGAGATAACGATCAGAACAAATCCTTATGTCTCTCATTCTACACCGTTAGATTAGCCTATCGAGACCAAATAATCCAACAAGTTTAGCAAACTACACAATTCTAATAATCAACCATTTCATCAATGTTCCACACTTTTAATAACTCTATTGATTCCAACAAAGTATAGTCACCCTCATATTCACAGCCCATCAAGAACTACTAGAGGACAATATCGACTTACCCGATTTCACTTCCAGGGGTACTCGTTAAAATTTATTATGCACCGCACTGCAAACCCAGGCTGATAACCCATAACATACCCATTAATTTCTTTGATATTAACCTCTCACTTAACCATGAGAATACATCGCTAAAAGGATTTAACATTTTCTTTCATAAAAGAGAACCATTCAACTTCAACGCTCAGAATACCCAAAAGAGTTACATTGAGTCAAACCTTCCACATACTAAAAGACTCGCAAAAGAAAACCTTCATTATCCAAATCATCAAGCGAAATACATGGGTCATGTTTACCAATAAGAAAGACAAAACTCCAATTCAAAGGTCAACCTTGACAGTTAACCAAGCTCACCAGTAGCAAGAATAACTCAACAATTGGGAAAACAATAATTGCTTTAAGAGACATGTTAAGCCAACGGAAACACGTTAATCTTTCTCGAAGCAACCATCAACCACAATGAACTTCTCAAGGACCAAATAGAACTTTTCAACACGTCGCTTTGTACCCACTAATCCATGAGAATTCATCAACCAACAATGGCTAATCCGAATATCCCAATGGAAACTCAAGAAAACAACAAGCTTCCCAAGGAGACCCATCCCCAACTTTCATAACAAAGTTTCTCGAGTAAACACTTCCTTTTCCCATACCACCAACGGCGTTACAACCTGACCATACCTATGGCCATAACCACAATCTCTACCTCTCAGCATCTACTATCATCACATATAACAATCACGTAACCAAATCATAAGCATTCATAATCAATTCATATCAGCAATAATCAATGCTACATAATGGAAACGTAAATGCAATGCTTTGCCCATTCCCATCCTACTGTGCACCAGTGTGTCAAGTTTTAAGTTAATTAACCATTAACATATATTTTTTTGCACAAATCAAGTTACCTAAGTTGCTAACCTATTCACCACGGACCTAAAGCCGTGCTCTGATACCAACTGTAACACCCCAGCCCAACATTGAGCTTAGAATGCCACTAATCTACTATAACCATCTAATTTACATCAACATACTATAAAATTTCAGCAAGCATAACAACATTAAAACCCATCCACGGGTCGCATTAACACAAGCATAACACTATGACAATCATAGATAAATTAGACCTAGGAGCATAGCAAAATAATAAACCAAGATTAAAATAAACCAAGCATCTATGGTTATTCAATACCATCATGTCCTAGATATAAATATTCAGGTTATTCTAAAAGTTTCTCATGTCCAATGAATCAAATAATTGGGTGAAGTGCATGATTCCAAGTCGTTAGCCCTTCCCGAGTAAAACGTCATCACCGGTCACCTAAAAACAACAATAGAGCAAGAATGAGTCCAAGACTCAAGAAATACATAATAAAGCCATAAACCATAGTTTATTAACCATAATCAAAGTTATCATCATCATCCATTTAGTTAATGCCATTGTCATTCTCAAACAACCAAGCCATATTCCATATAGGTAAAGTTGCGCAATTTAACAATTTACTTAGATATGCGAATGCACTAACATGCTCATGCTCATATGCATCTCATCGGTGATACTGGTATAGCGGAGTGTTCACCGTCGATGACACACTCTATCCTTCACTCCGTGAAGTCCCCATCAAGGTAGGATTTTATCTAGAGCTCTCCTGACTAGTCATGTATCTTTCTCACCGACCTCACCGAATAGTTACATGACTTTCTCACCGACTGCTCATGCAACCCCTGTCATGATGAATGTAAATGATGCGACATCTTTATTTATTCATCAACATAGTCCGTCTCATTAACTCAATATCTCCTCCTCATTTTCTCAATATCATAATCTCATTCACTCAAGGTCATCAATATCATGTATAAGAATAAGCTGAGCGAAAGCATAATAAATAGCATGATAAGTAACAACAATGATCATGGTGAACAACCTATTGTTCACCACTCTACTATGTACTTGCCTTCCATACTGTGGACGAGTTAGGAGGCAACGACGAATTTCTCCACTCCACCCCCACCGCCTACACAAATATTCATTGAAATAAGAATAACAAGACAGGACGTGGCTACAAGCGTTTTACCATAACCCTCTATCTAATCAACAAAACCAAAAACTCAAAATGACGAATTAACTAATCACCAATATCAGCCCTTACGAACAGCGATGCGAGAAAAATCGTAATTAAATATCTATAACTCCGAATGACTTGAAACTAGTGCTCAAATACTCTTAACGCATGACACTACTAAACTCTAGTTGACTGGATCTTTTGATTCGGCCAAAACAGTGGCCTAAACAACAGATGAAAATACAAACAGATAACTGTCCAGATTACATAACAGTAGCAAAGAAAATGATGTAACTTTCAATATACTGATCCAATTGAGGTGATCTTTATCAACTCGGAAAGATAATTTCAAGGGCTACAAAAACCTAGTTGGGTATAAGTTCTGAATCGAACTCTAACTAGATCAAAACCGAGGGGCAAACCAGCATTTCCAAATTCTCAGGCAGACAGGACAGTGCGCGATTAAAAATTCCTATCTCCTAAACCGTACGGCGGAATCTAGTGATCTCGGTGCCAAAAGAAAGATAAAGATATCAGGAACAAAACTTTAGAAGACAAAAATAACAGATTCGGCCTCTAAGTAAACCATAATGGCCCGACAAGAAAATCTGCCAAATCACGTCAGCTCTCCTGGACAGTCGCGGTTAAACTACCATATCTCCTAAACCGTAACTCCAAATCAGATGATCTCGGTGCCAAAAGAAAGCTAAGACAAAGTGCTACAACTTTCTAAGAGGTGAGAAGATCAGAAAACGTACAGAACTTACCCAAAACTGACGATCAACAGTAGTGCAGGGAAGAGGTCGGGAGACACGGCGGCCACTAGGGGGAATAGGGGGAGGAGGGGAGGGGTTTTAGGGTTTTGGGGAGTGGGATCCCCCCTCATGGCCGGCCCCCTCTTGGGCCCCTCCTGGGCTGCAGCCCAGGGCCCAGGTTGTCGAAATAATGTGAAAAACCCCTTCTTGTTTCAGAATTTGTACTCCTTTCTTTGCCCTTTCTTCTCCCGGCTGATAGTCTAATTACCCGATTCGATTCCGAGGTATTACAGTCCCCCAAGATCCCCTCCGTGGTTGCCTCCTCCCGCCGTCGTCGTTTTGTGGCCGGCCATGGGAGAGGGAAGGGAGGAGAAGGGAGGAAGATCTTCGGGCAGCGGATCAACGTCGTCTTGTGGGTCTCCAAGGGTAACGAGGAGTCTCACCCGCTGTTTGATAATGTTTGGTGGTAGATTGATCGATTAGTGGTAATTCGTTTTGCAGTCTGTCAAATTCCAGATTCTGTACTCTTTGTTGTGCGCCCAGTTTCGACCTCTTAGAGGCCGATCTGGAGGTTCACCCCTCTTAGAGAATTGTAGCCACGGGTTTTATCTTTCCATAGCCACTGAGATCACATGATTCCGCCTTACGGTTTAGGAGATATGATTTATTTAGTACGCGCTGTTATGTCTGTCTGACGAGAAGGAACTGTCGGTTTGATCCTCGGTTGTGATCTAGTTAGAAGCATTTCCAGAACCTCTACCCAAATAAGTTATTATATCCCTTTACATTATCTTTCAAAGCTGATAAAGATCATCTCCATTGGATCTGTACAATAAAAGTTATGATATTTTCTTTACCACTGTTCTGAATTCTGGGCAGATAACTGTTAGTGTTTTCATCTATTGTTTAGACCACTGTATTGGCCGAATCAAAGGATCCCGTCAACTAGAGTTTCGTAGTGTTGTGCGTTATATTTCACTGGGCACTAGTTTCGTGTCGTTTCAAGTTCCAGATAATTAAATATGTTTTTTCTCGTACCGCTGCTCAGAAGGGCTGAAATCTGGCTGAATAGTTTATTTTCAATTTGGGTCTATGCGGTATATTGGATAGTCAGGGGTTATTGTGGAACAACGGTAGCAGTGTTATATCTTTGTTCTTATTTTTGAGAACATGCTTGTGTAGGCGGCGAGGCATCATGTGTGGGAACACCTCCGTTGCCTGCTAACGAGTCACAACGCGAAAGGCAAGTACTGTTTGTTAATTTGTGTTGTTTTCAAAGGAATGCATGATGATGTGTCGAATATATGATTGTTTTTGCGTTGTGCTCATGATGTGGAAAGATTTCAATATTTATGTTTCTTGTGATACATGATTCATTCCATTCATGCATGCTTCGTTTCCGTCCACGGGAGTGGAAATTTGATTAAGTCCCATCAATTCCATAATGGGCACGTAAGACCCACCATTCCAATGTGGGCAATGTTGGACACCCGTATGAAACGTTCTTCATACGGTATTTGAGGTCCCCGTACTTTGTTATGTACGGGCTTAAGTGAACACCGACGGGTGTGTCACTCACTATACCGGTATAAGTTGTGAGCAGTCCATTCCTTCATTGCATTATTCCATTCCATGCATTTTCATAAATGTTCAGAGAAGTGTTTACAAGTGGATTGTGATTACCTTGTTCTCTTGATGTTTCGGTTATTCATTAAATGTACTTGCTGAGTCTTTGGCTCATCCTTGCTTTGTTTGTTTTATTTAGGTAAATGAGGAAGAAGGCAGGACCTTTTGTGGGGTAGTCCAGCACGCTGCACAACACCTTTATCAAACCATAATAACTAATGTTATCTTTCAGTCATGTCAACTATTTGATAAATTTCCAGATTGTAATAATCCAATTTTGGTAATGCTTACTGTACGTCGTTTTATGACTGTTTTCCATTCCTTCCCATGAAACTGTTAATCGTTTATCGTCGTTCCTTATGGGATATTGATGATTGAGCCTGATTAACCTGGTAATGTTGTGTACTATTAGTATCTTTATTAGATTTGTGTGACATCTTGGCTTCCGAATAGCCAGGGTGTTACACTACACTAGCGCAAATTAATAAAAATTCTACCCGTAAACCAAGATCACTGCAGTTATAGATCACGGTCTTACCACTAGACGCGCAGTACGAAACCGATGCGGCCGCGTCGAGGCGAGTAGTCGTACTAAGTTGATGCAGAACGTCGGAGCAGAGTAGTCGTACTACTTCCTCGTCCTCGTCGCGGCGTCCCACGTACAGCTCCGCTCTTGCGGTTCGTCCAAACGCTACAGATGCAGCGCCTCCAAAGGTATCCACACGTATGGGAGGAAGCGACGCACGTCGGACTGCTAGATCCGCGCGAGCGACTAGGGCGTGGGAGAGGTGGCGGCCAGGGTTTGAGGATGTCACGAAAAACCTAACCCCATCCTGTGCGCCCTTGCCCTCCTTTTATAGACGTCCTTACAATGGGCTTCTACTAATAGAGGCCCATTAGGACTCAATGCCCAGTCTAATTCGGATCTAATTCGAATTAAGCTTCAGCCCTTTAAGTGTGTGACCCTCTAGGTTCACGTATGTTTAGACATGACACGAGTATACATACTTGGTCAATAGTTGGTAGCGGCCTCTAGCAAGACGTCCCAACTCCTAAACGTACACAAAGATCATATCGGACGAACCAACACAACGTTATGTACATGTCAATCCCTTTGCCTCACGATATTCGGTCGAGCTCCAAGCTGACCACTCTTTCTCGATCTTGTGATCCGGAATCCCTTACTAGGTTAACTCTTAACCTTAAGTAGCATGGCCATGCATTTCTGGATCTGATCACTCGAGGGGCCCAGAGATATCTCTCTCAGATAGAGAGGGGCAAATCCCATCTTGACTGACCATGCCTCGCAGCATGCTTCATGACAAACCTGAAAACTACCTTTATAACTACCCAGTTACGGAGTAGCGTTTGATAGCCCCTAAGTAGGTCAATTCACATCTCAATAACATGCGACAATCTTAGGTCTAAGGACAAGGCGTACACATTGTGTAAAGAGAACCATAAGTATAATTGTTATGTCTCATGTTGGGTCTGTCCAACCCCATGTTCTAAACATGTGTCCACATTATTGGTTTGACATCTCCATATCTATGACTTGTGAAACATAGTCATCAACCGATACATGTGCTAATCCACCATTCATGTGTGTCCTCACATGAACTCCGACTAGGGACAACTTTAGAATAACCATACAAGTAAAGAGTTTCACAAACAAGTCACATACTTGTTAATCAACACAAAGGCAATATTCAAGGAACATTTATTAAATCATGGATACAACGAAATATCATCATCTCTATGATTGCCTCTAGGGCATATTTCCAACACGACGTACCCTCAGGAGCAACACCGTCAGGGATGTGGAGACTACCTTAGCGACTAGGTCCGATGGCATCGTAAAGATAGGCAATTCTAGACCTATAGGATAGGTTGCTAGGGCTCACATGGCAGGATTTTGGAAGTGATTTGTTGTCCTAGTTTGTGCATAACCTTAGACGATGTCGGGAAGAACAAGAACTGGATATCGAAGCTTCGGTGGACGTCGGGAAGAACAAGAACTGGAGTCGTGGTCAATCTCCTCTTGAGCTCTTGAAAACTATTCTCACAATCGGCGGACCACACATATTTCTTATCCTTCTTGAGCAATTCAGTCATTGGCTTTGTAATTTTGGAGAAGTTCTCAATAAAGCGACGATAGTATCCCGCCAAACCGAGAAAACCCCTCACGTCAGTCACTGATTTGGGCCGACCCCAAGAGAGCACATCACGACCTTGCGGGATCCACGGCTATGCCTCCTGGCGATGAGAACATGGCCCAAGAACGCCACTTCATCCAACCAAAACTCGCACTTGCTGAACTTCGCATAAAGCTGGTGCTCACGCAGCTTTCCCAACACTAGATTCAGGTGTTCAGCATGCTCTTCATCATTCTTCGAGTAGATGAGGATATCATCAATAAAGACCACCACAAACTTGTCCAAATACTCCATGAATACCATATTCATAAGATTCATAAAAAGAGTAGGAGCATTGATCAAGCCAAAAGATATGACTGTGCACTCGTACAATCCGTAACGAGTAGAGAAAGTCGTCTTCTGAATGTCTTCAGGCCTCATTCGGACTTGATGGTAGCCCAACCTCAAATCAATCTTAGAGAATACCCGAGCGCCGGTCAGTTGATCGAAGAGGTCATCAATCCGAGGCAGCGGGTACTTATTTTTCACCGTCACAGCATTTAATGGGCGGTAATCAGCACACATACGCAGAGTCTTGTCTTTCATCTCTACAAAGATTACAGGACAACCCCACGGTGATGAGCTCGGGCGGATGAAACCCTTCTCTTGAAACTCACCAAGTTGCTTCTTCAACTCTTCCAATTCATTTGGAGGCATCCGATACGACCTTTTTGAAATTGGGGCGGTACTGGGCAGCAACTCGATGACGAACTCAATGTCTCGAACTGGAGGCATCCCAGGCAATTCTTTGGGAAAAACATCCACAAAATCACACACCATTGGGACTTCATGAATCTCCATAGCCGACTTCGCTTCAAGTGCATAAAGATGTGGTTCTTGCAGCTTCGGAGAAATTCCAACTTGCTTGCCGGACGGACTCGTGAGGGTGATGAATTTTCTGGCACAATCGATTTGCCCCAAGTGTTGGGACAGCCAATCCATGCCAAGTATCACATCCAAACTTGCTGAATTGAGCAGAATAAGATTTGCCAAAAATCACACTCCTCTAATCTCAATAGAAACATCCCGACATTCATATCCAGCTCTCATTATCGATCCCGGAGAATGAATAATCAAAGGAACATTCATAGGAACAATTTGAAGATCACTAAGTGCAGCAAAAGACTTTGATATAAATGAATGAGAAGCTCCAGAGTCGAATAAAATGGTAGCTGGCTGAGAGTTGACAAGAAGCGTACCCAACACGACGTCGGGTGCCTCCTGAGCCTCCTCGGCCAAGATATGGTTGACTCGACCGCTGCCCACATTCTGGGCCTTCTGATTGACCTTCTGATCATGGTCATTTCCTTGCCCGCGTCCTCCATTAGGAAGAGGGGTCGCTCCAGTCTTCTTAGGGCAATGATTAGTATAATGCCCCTTGTTGTTGCAGAAGAAACATGTGACATCAGCAGCTGGGTTGCGGGGACCTCCTTGCTGTCCCGTAGGTGTATGTGGTTGAGACACGGCCTGCGGTGGGCGAGGTACAAACGCCGGTGCCCTCGGTGGTGCTGAAATCTAAGAATGATGCACCGGGGCTTGCCCGCCATAAGGACGAGGAGCATTGGCCCTTACTGATTTTTTGGCCTCCCACTTGCTCCTGCGTGAATCACCAAGCGCCCTTCCCTTGTGCTCGGCGACGATAGCCTTGTCGACCAGCGTCTGAAAGTCGGGGAAGTCAACAATAGACAGCTTGTCCTGAAGCTCCTCAGACAAGCCATCCATGAACTTCTCTTGTTTTGCCTCATCAGTGGGCACGTCCTCGAGGCGTCATCGGATAGATGGTTGAATTCGTGGAGGTACTCGGTCAGCGATTTGCGCCCTTGCTTGGCGCGAGAATTCCTTCTTCTTAAGCTTCATCAATCCAATGGAACATGAGCCCGACGGAAAGCGGTGCAAAACTACGCCCAAGTGATATCCCGCCCCTCGGGCTGCATGGCGAGGAAGTTCTCCCACCATGAGAGTGCTGCCCCCTCCAGCTGATGGGAAGCAAAGAGTGCCTTCTCCTTCTCCTAGCACTAAGCAACACTGAGCTTCCGCTCGACAAGACGCAACCAATCATCCGTGTCAAGTGGGTCCTCAGACCGCGAGAAGGTAGGTGGTGCGTCGCGAAGAACTCGAGAGTCCCCCTCGATGGTGGCCACCTCCCATCCCGATCCGGAGGTACCAGAAATGCTGGAGGTGTTCCGAGCAATCGCCTCTAGGATCCTCGTCTGATCCATGCGATTCCGCTCAATCTGAGCGAGAACCTCTGCCATGGTCGGAGGAGGTGGAAGCTCCTCATCCAAACCAGCTGCTGACCCTGGCTGCCACGTGTTCATTCAGCCATCCTATTTCATCGAGGCGGGTTAGCAACACAAACCCAAAAACTTAGAGACGAAAGGTAGCAAAAGACAAGCTATCAACTAGGGAAACGATATATTACCATAACCCAATTATAAACATATAACCAGCAAGGAAACGAACTCCAAACATTTGCAAAAAGGCATCAGACCCAATGCAAGCTCATAAGACCAAAGATTCAACTTCTCGGTACGACTAACTTGTATTGAATGAACAAGCAATCGTTTTGAGAAGAAAACTTCAGAACGTAACTCAAGTCTTATTGCATCCAAAGATCATGATAAAAACCATCTTAGGGAGTGTTAGACACTAGCTATCGAATATAACATCTTACCCTTTTAAACCTTACAAGTTTTAGTTGAATTATCCTCTCTTTTTAAGCCCTATCGAAGAACTAGGTGCTTGCTGTCCAGATTTTGCATCTAAGCCCCAAGCCAAATTTTCCAACTACAAATGCTTCTAACTTTCATCAAAAGACAGCCAACACTACATATTCTCAACACTCATTGAATCCCAACCGAAATTAAACGGTAACAAGTATCCTTTGAAGTAAAGATGAGAGGAAACAACTTTTCAAAACTTAAACAAGAACAAGGTGAGATGAGCAGTCTAAGATAGGTAAGGAGTAAAATCTGAGAACTCACTTAAGTTTTCATAAATCATTTGACATTTTGAAACTAAGTTTTTAAAATATCCTAAAGACGACTAAGCTAGTGGTTTCTATGGTTAGTATGGCTCTGATACCAACTCTTGAGAGACATCGGGGTATTTAACTTGTAATACTTAACCAATTAAATGGTTAAAGCGTTACAAATCAAATATCACGGCTCTCGGCGTATATGTACTTCCCAGAAGTGCAGTACACACACCCCATACAAAAATTATGCATCAACTCCATTCATCACATAGAATCCATAGCACAACTAAACGATACGAAAGACATACAATATAGAGTTATTACAAAAAAGGGCCGACCGGCCAAATGCAACTAAAAGAGTCTAAGACAACAGCGGAAGCAAGGTGCCATAAGATCGCGATAAACAAAAGTCAATTAGTGTGCCTTTAACCCACAAGGCAACCAACCGGACCACCGAGCTAGTCGTCAAACCCGCCGCACATCTCACAAAAGTGAGGCCCTTGGGGCTCACCTTCCTCCTCTGCAAAAAATAGTTAAGCAAAGCAAATGAGGACAAAAATTGTACTCCGCAAGACTTACGTATAGAGTAACAGACCTATACATAGCTACATGCAAGCTTATTTAAGTGGAGGTTGTATGTTTCATTTTCAGCACAAAGCAATCTTTATTTGCAATAATGTAGTACATTTAAAAGAAAGTTTACAATCTGTTTTTATTGTTCAAATAGCAGTAAATAACATCATAATAACAATAAATAGATGACAACAACATCCTGAAAGTGACTAACCCAATAGTCACCACAACAATATCATGAATTACCCATTCATACCACCCATGTCAAGTTTTAAAACAAAGGTTGTAGTCTAATTCTTGCGGGAAATAACCAAGCTTGTCCATAACCTAGGACGAGGCTATTCGAATAGATTTAACCCTGCATGGGTGTACCAATGTACCCACACGTCAGACCGTCTTTTCGCCATGCAATAGAGCACACTCCCTTAGGTATGCTGGCAAGGCTAAGTCCTACGAGACGTTTCCAATATTATGTATTAACTACGAGTCGCTCATATGGGAGGAAACCCCATACGTTGATGCGGAGTCATCAAAGATGCTCACCTCCTTATAAAGGACGATGCTCCTTGCAGTGGGTAACCCCCACTACTGCTCACCCAAACACACAAGTTATCTTTTTTCAACACAACGCACACAACCACCATGCGACCCAGAGTGAACACACGCCAAAGTACTAAGTCAAGAGAGGTCTCATATCCCTCTCGTGTGGTTAGCACGCAAAAGTGATTGGATCAATGGCGCAAGTAATTCGATCCTTGTTGACTCGGGCACCTTTCCATGTCACACCAAACAATCACACCAACATACCATTATGCCCAAGTCTAAAATAATTTTATTTTCAATTTTAGATTTACAAATTAACAAAACACAAGGTGCTGGACATAATGGAGTAATAATAAGTTTTGTGTGATCAAGATCATCAACTAAGTCGATGATCGCCCAATACTACCGATAGCTAAGCATGTCTAAGCATATTAACTCGAAATCTACTAAGTGACAAGAGCCCATCCGACGAACTCTAATCACAGCAAATAACCTAAGCTCAGGTAGTAGAGAGTAATCATTTGCCTACAGAGCATGCAACTATAGGATCAAACCATATTTTAACAACAAAATAGCAATGCATGCATACAAGTTGAAATTAATATATTAGACTTGAAAATACTTGGATTAACATGATCAAACTGCTTACCTTGCTGAGGATTACTATCTTGCTGCAGAGGATCGCTCTCAAATACAATAGGGTCGTCGGAACCTACCGAAAGAAGTCGAAAGCACAATAAGAACGAATAATACCGAAAAGACCCCAAAATACAAATTCATCCAAAACTTATGAAAAATTTACAGAATTAAAATCATGATTTTATATGAATTTAGCAATAAGAATAAATTAATTTGGATGTTCTATGCAGAATTTATAACCGTTTGAAAATCAGTTTTCAGAAAAATCCAATTTAATTATAATCTGCCACTGTTCACCTCATCTAAAACTTTCGCGAAATTTTATGGAGTAGAGGTGGATATGAGAATTACAAAAATGGATAGAGAATATTATAACATGACCAAAATAATTTGGTTCACCTCATTTGGAGTTTTTATGAATTAGTTATGCATTTTCAAAGTTAAAAGCAATTTATAATGTATTAATAATTTCTTTTTGAAGCACTCTCCACAAAACACGTTTTCTGAGATAGTGACAAGGTTGAAACATATTTTATAATAAATTTTATTAAAAATAAAAAATAACAAAAGTGGTTTCACTGTTTTTGGAGTTAAAATGAATTAGTTATTTTTGAAGTTAATTGTATTTTTCAGTTAACAAATAAATTCTTTCGGGATTTTAAATGATTACCTAATACTTTTTGCACCGAGACCCAAGCTAGCCACGGTGACTGACGGTGGGGTCCAAGAATAGTGCGTTTTCTGATTTTGATTTTAGGATTTATCATACGACAGTGGACCCACTTGCCATAGGGATGGCTCATGCAAGCAAGGCATGAACCGATGCCCGTCTTGGCTGGGTTCATCGGTCCTGACCCGTGGACAATCCCACTTAAATACTGGCCCCATATGTCATAGACCATTAGCTAAGCATTAAATGATCTAACCCTGGATTCCGACAGTGATCTCGTCATTAATACTAATTAATATCTTAATTACGTTTCTGATCTGTTGTCGGTTTTCCGACAAAACGGCAATGACTCCGCCTGTTTAAATCGGTGGCTCGCCGGTCGCGGTAGCCCAAGGCGGCGTGATCGAGGACATGTCTGGTCTTGCGCAATAGTATTGCGCGCCCGATGAGAGCACTCACGGCACCTGAGTCGCCCCAGAACGGCGGCTAGCCGGCGCTGAGCGGCGGCGGCCAATACGGCAAACGAGCAAACGTAGCAAAAGCTTCGCAGCGGTTCTGGTAAGCAGGTGCCAAGGTCCTAGGGGCTAGTAGGAGGTTACCTAAGTGGAGAAAGGTGCTCGATGAGCTTGGGCGTTGCTGGAGCTCCACCGGTGTTGAAGAAGACGACAGCGGCAGAGCGACTCACGACGGGTCACCACAGGAATCAACACAGGGAGTTGACCGAAGGAAATGTTTCAGGGGTGGTGTAGATGGCGCAGCACCAAGGGAAACGACAATGGACTCACCCGATTGTCAATTGGACTGGGAGTAGCAACTTCGGCCGAGGATTAGGGAAACTCAAAATCGGTATGCCCCTGTGATGCATTGACCAAATTGGTCGAGGGTATATCATGAGAACACTCAAGGGCTCGGGATGACGCAATTTACCGAGAGAAATTCTTACCGGAGTCGACGATGGCCTAAGGGAGTAGTTCCGGGCGCGCTCTGGACAAAGCGGGAGCACGAACTAGTCTTGGATCCTACACTCAATAGCAGAAGCTCCAGTGAGAGAAAATGGAAAGGCCACGGAAGGTAGGAGTCGATGGACGCAGCGGGTGGAAAACTTACCCGTGGGAGATGCACAAACGAGCTCCCCTCTCCTCAGCCACCGAGAGGAGAAGTGCGAAAGAAAGTGGGCATCCCGGGGTTTTGTTCGAGCCAGGGGACGGAAGGATAGGCGGCGTGAGTGGGCGAAACCCTGTGATTGGTAGCCAAGGGCGGTGCGCCAACACCGTTACCGGACGTGCGCATCATGCAACGGCCGCGTGGAGCTCAGCTCCTGCGCGGGCCTGACCGAGGTGGAAGAAGGCCCTGTGGCGCGGGGGCGATCTGGGGCGTGCGATCGGGATCGGACGGTTCAAGTGAAAGGGGTGATCGGCCGGTCCGATCGGCCACTCAATCCAGGCCGTTGATCTCCAAATAGGACGGTCCAAGTAAAAGGGGCGATCGGCCGGTCCAATCGGCCACTCAATCCAGGTCGTTGATCTCCAAATCGGACGGCTCCCAATCGGCGCGGGAGCTTTCGGACCTAGCCGAAGGGTTACACGATCTTTACCGTTAAGTTTCCATCGGACGGCTCACAATCGGTGCGGTCAGTTGGTTGGGTCGAGCCAAGCCGGCTCGAGTCGGACTCTGACTCGGGTCTGAGTCTGAGGAATAGTGATTTCAGATTTTTAATTAAAAAGGCTGAGATGATTTGGGAATTTCCAGAGGTAGCTCCACAGCTCTAAAAATTCTGAAGTTTTTACTGACTGATCCTGATTTCAAGCTCAACCATGCATAAAGTTTCCAGAATTTTTCATGCAGTTCATTGCCCGCTAGAAAATTCACAAGCTGCTAGATAGGGGTTTTGACCAGGGAGACAACAGGTTTGACCAGCCTTTAAGAAATAGTAAATAATATCTAAAAATTATGAAATTTCTCAGGAAGGTTACCAGGATGACCAAGAATTTAGGAAAAATATTTCCAGAGGATGATCACAAGGTTTGACTAGAATATATTGAATTACAACACTTCGAGTCAATAAACCAAATTGAATTTGAAGTCCACATTTCAAGGAGATAAATTCTACAGAATTCAAATGACAACAAGGATGCATCCAAAAGTTTTAATTTATCCTCATTTTTATACATTTGAAACACAACCCTAGAACTTTGGGATGTTACAAGAAAGGACAACGTCCTGCTGTGCGGGGATAAACTCCTTTTATTAGTTAAGATAAGATTAGTTAGTACATGAATACTCTAACTTCCCCTTTGTCAAAAAGAACAAAGAAACCAGAAGAGTATCAACAGAAACTAGAATTTTGGCTCCCCCGGTTTTGCTCTCAACTGACAACTCCATCGATCAACGGTTTTGAAGTAGGTAAAATAATATTATCTGGAAATATTTTGTGAATGCGTGGTTTTTTGTCTCTTCTTCTCTAGTGTTAGATTACCCACCGTTAACTTTGGTCTAATGTCGTACTGTTACAACAAGCTGCTTTAGAAAGTTAAGGATAGTTTTAATAAAGTACTCCAGAAAGTATTTCATGGCAAGACTGTGCCCCCAGGGCACTGTCATCCGGGACCAGGGTCGCAGTAGGGCGACATGGCATGACGGGAGCGAACACCGTGGCCTAGGGGCACATCCATGGTGCGTCCGGTCCCAGGGGCACAGACGCACCTAGTTCAGCACCTAGGGCATGGCAGCGGCGATGTGGCGCAACGAGGGGCGTCCCCCCTGGTCGAAATGGTGGAGATCGCGTCCGGCCCCGTGGGAGCTGGATTTGGACGTGTGTTGATGGCCGACGTGCCCGTGTACCACTGGAACCACGTTTGCTAGTTCTCGACACGATGATAAACCTCAAAGTACCAAGAAAATAATTCTGCGTACCGTGATCAACCACGCTCGGATACCAAGCTGATAAAGATCAACATGGGTTTGATGCGTAATGTGGCCTAATATTTTACGGTAATTGTATTTCAATCTTGATAGAAGCAATACCCCAACTTTCCTCCTTTGTTCGACAAAAAGGAAGAACAAGTGTATCTCCAAAGCAAGTAATGATATTTGGTTGATGTTGAATAAATCTGAAGAGAGAAATAAAATCAAACCCGAAGAACAACACCAACCCGTGAGCAATTGAGGATGCTACGAATTGATGAGATGATTCACAAGGAATCACGGATCTTGGAAGAAAACCCACCCTCTACTATTCACGTAATCACAAAACCCTAGATGGGAATTTTTGAAACACATGTACTCATTATACATCACATAAATAAGTGACTTTTCTGTATTTTCTTCAACTTCAACTCTAACTTGCTTACAATGGGGGTCTACCCCTAAATATATAGGGTTGGTGAACAGTGCAAGCGATTTGTGAACAGTAATCTAGAATCAACTCCTATCGCGAACTCCTACTTTAATTTGAAATTTATACCACTCTAATTGCTGAAAAAAAAATTAAACTATCCTATTACAAGCAATTTCAAAATTAATTTCTCTTTTAGAGAAATATCCGAATTGGAATTGCTCCAATTCAAATCCATTTCAGATTCTTTGGATGAAAATGCATTGATTTCAGAATTGAGTTTGAATTTGCATCTTTTGTCTTTTCTTGGCCGAATTCTCTTGCAAACTTTCTAGCATGCAAAGCCCTCGATCCTTGTGTCTTCCCATGAGCCGCATGCTTTTCATGTACATGCACTTGCCTGGGGTTTTCTCGTCCTCGACTAGCTTCTTTTAGACTAGGGCTTCCCTTGTGCACAATATGCCTTTCACCATGACTAGTGCTTGGCTCATGCACCACAAGCTTCCCTTGCAAGCTCAAGCTCCCCCTTCAGCCTACCTACCTCTCCTCCCTCTTAGCCAAACATAGTTCTTGTTTCTTTCCCCTTTGATGCAAAATAGGCTCAACTTGTGGTTTAGCACAAACTTACAACTTAGGGATATTTACCACCGTAGTAGATGCACCTAGGGCCACATCATCCTACTCTTCTTGAAGATAACCCATCCTCGGTTTTAGCGTAGTCTTCACAGCCTTCTTTTTGCTGACCACCACCAAGTCACTGCTAATTTGTTCATCGATCTTGGACAACAAAGCATGGAACTCACCCTTATGCATAAAAGTATACCGGTTGGACCATCCTTGATGTGTAGCATTCAAATCAAATTTCCATGGATGTCCCCAAAAAGATACGACCAACATGCATAGGTACCACATAGCACTCCACCTTATCGACATAGCCATCAATAGTAAGATACACTCTCACCTTATGTGTGATCTTGACTTTACCGATGTTGTTAAGCCATTAGATATAGTATGGTTTAGGATGCCTCCATGTGGACAATGATGGTGATTCCACCACATCCTTACCAATCATGTTGCTTGAACTACCGTTATCAATAATCATATTACATACCTTCTCTTTGATCTTGCAATCAGTTTAAAAGATATGGTGTCACTGTCCCTTCCCAATAATACCGGTGTCATCACCTTGCACCCTTTGAGCCATCAAGCTAACACCTTGTTCCGGATAACAAATGATTGCCCCTAGCTTCTTAGATTCATCAAAAGGTTCAGATTCAATGTTGTCACTCTCCGTTGCATAGCCGTCATGCGTAAGCAACACCGTATTAATGTTTGGACAATCCTTCTACATATGACCTCAGCCCTTGCACTTGAAGCATTTAATGTTGCTAGTTCTAGCCATAGAGAATACACTAGAATCATCATGTGATGCTTCTTTGCCCATTGCACTTACAGGCTTTGAAGCTTCCTTTAATGCACTCCAAACCGGTGTAGTGAATGCAATCGGTTTGGCAGTTGATCCCACATCGTCTTTATGCGAAGTTGCATGCCTCCAAGTGTTGTTAGTAATTCGGCCACCCCTTGCTTTAGTGTCATTCACCTATTGTTCAATACGTTTCGCTTGATGAAGTATTTCTTGCGCGGTGTTGTATTGCATTGAATCAACATGGTTCCACACATCTTCATTCAGCCCCTCGAAGAAACTTGTCATGGTCGCTTCAGCGGATTCACGCACACTTGTACGGATCATGAGCACTAGTATCTCTTGATAGTATTCGCTCAGTGTCTTAGCACCTTGAGTAAGCCATCGTAGCTTCGTATGCAGCATCCTTGTATAGTATGCTGGCACAAATCGTTCTCGCATAGCTTGTTTCATTGCATCCCATGTGTGAGGACGCTCCTCTGCACGATTTAATTGATCCCACCAAGTAATAACGTATTCGGTGAACTCAATTGAAGCAACACGAATCTTCTTCTCTTTAGAGTAGTGGTGACTGTCAAAGATTTGATTGACACACATCTCCCACTCCAAACAAGCCTCCAGATTAGATCTACCCTTGAACTCTGGTATGGTGATCTTGATTCTCCCGATGTCGTCGTCTTCACGTTCTTCACCTCCATTATGACGTCCACTATGTCCAGCACCTCAACGATCAAAGTAATCACGTCATGGACGTCGTTGATGTCTTCCATGGTCATCGAAAATAGCCTCCTCTGAATCAACAGCGTAGAAGTCATCTCTATCTCGGCGTACAACAGGTTGTTCACGTCCATGTTGTGGTTGGGGCAGCACCGGTACATTAGCTCCTCGTGGCGGTGGTAACCTCTCCTCCAAGCGACGAATAGTAAGGTTCAGATTGTCGAAACCTTCCATCTACGCCTTTCGTTCGTGTTGAGACGATCGTTCAGCGTGTCTTGCACCCCTTGGATTTGAGCTTCAAGTTGATGGCATAAAACCTTCTTGTGATGAAGAAAATTGCCGGTAGTAGAATCAAATTGAGCATGTACGTCCAGTAATAGTGTATCACCATACACAGGCTCCTCGTTCGATCCACCTTTAGAACCACGTTTGCTAGTTTTCAACATGATGATCAACATTAAAGTACCAAGAAAAAAAATTCCACGTATCGTGATCAACCACGCTCTGATACCAAGCTAATAAAGATCAACGTGGGTTGATACATAATGTGGCTCAATCTTTCACGGTACTTGTATTTCAATCTTGATCGAAGCAAAATACCAGCTTTCCTCCTTCTTGGTTCAGCAAAAAGGAAGAATAAGTGTATCTTCAAAGTAAGAAATGATACTTAGTTGATGTTGAAAAAAATATAAAAGAGAAACAAAATCAAACCCGAAGAATAACACCAAACCGTGAGCAATTGAGAATGCTACGAATTAGTGAGATGATCCACAAGGAATCACAGATCTTGAAAGAAAATCCACCCTCCAATATTCACGTGATCACAAAACCCTAGATGGGACTTTTTCAAAACACATGTACTCATTATGCGCTACATAAATATGTGAATTTTTTTATTTTCTTCAACTCTAACTTGCTTACAATAGGGGTCTGCCCCTAAATATATAGTGTTAGTGAACAGTGCATCCGGTGAACAGTTATCCGTTTTTGTGGCACTACCACGTGAACAGTAATCTGAAATCAACTCCTATTGCAAACTCTTACTTTAATTCAAAATTTAAACTACTCTAATTGCTGAAAATGAATTAAACTATCGTATTACAAGCAATTTCAAAATTAATTTCTCTTTTAAAGAAAGATTTGAATTGGAATTGTTCCAATCCAAATCCATTTCGGATTCTTTCGCTGAAAATGCATTGATTTCGGAATTGACTTTGAATTTGGCTCCTTTGTCTTTTCTTGGCCGAATTGAATTCTCTTGCAAACTTTTCAACATGCAAAGCGCTTGGTCCTTGTGTATTCCCATGTGCTGCATGCTTTTCATGTACATGCGCTGGCCTGGGGTTTTCTCGTCCTCGACTAGCTTCTTTTGGACTAGGACTTCCCTCATGCACCGTATGCCTTTTACCATAACTTGTGCTTAGCTCATGCACCACAAGCTTCACATGCACGCTCAAGCTCCCCCTTCAGCCTACCTCCCTCTTCTCCCTCTTGGCCGAACCTAGTTCTTGTTTCTTTCCCCTTTGATGCAAAATAGGCTCAACTTGAGGTTTAGCATAAACTTGTAACTTAGGAATATTTACCACCGTAGTAGATGCACCTATGCCTCATCACTCCCTCCCTTAAACGCCTCTGAAATTAACCCCAAAAAAACCCAGCTGATCTCCGCCTCCCACCCAACCCAACACCGCCATGGGATCATTGCTGGCCAACCAACCACATCTGGCGTAACGCCAACGGGTGACTGGTGACGACGTAGGTGAGCTTGGGCGACTTCAACGCCCACGTCTCAGCACGCGACCTCGCCGACTTCTTGGAGTACGAGGCTGGCCCCTAGGGGCACGACAGTGGCGACATGGTGCGTCAGGGGGCATCGCCCCCCCCCCCCAGCCCAACCACACCCCGTGGAATGGTGGAGATCTCATCTAGCCCCCTGGGTGGGATTTTGGTGCATCAGTGAACATGGTGCATCAGGGGGCATCAACAACCGAGGTATTCGTTGTATTATTTTTTGCATTACGGCGACGAGAGCGATGTTTCTGTTAATCATGACGCCAACAGTGCTATTTAGGCTAAAAAGTCTGCAAATCATGGCTCAACAATTATTTAGTTTCTACTCCAAGATCAAAACATTGGTACCAGCATGAAAGTTCATTATAGCATCAAGCTTTATGTTCTATTTGTCTGCTACATGCATTTACTCCCTTCTATTCCTCTCGCGACAAAGCAATTAAAGAGTGGGAAACACTCTTTGCATCCATCCCCTTGTTCCTCCTCACTCCCTCCCTTAAACGTCTCTGAAATTAACCCAAAAACCCATAATGATCTCCGCCGCCCACCCAACCCAACCTCGCCATGGGATCGCTGTGTGGCGCGACCAACCAGCACGCGGTGCCGGCGGTGGGCGACCTGGTGACAACACAGGTGAGCGTGGGCGGCTTGGACGTCTCAGTGCGCGACCTCGCCGACTTCTTGGAGCACGAGGCCGGCCGTAGAGAACGCGACATGACGTGCCCCCCCCTCCTCCTGGAATGGTGGAGATCGCATCCGACCCCTAGGGACTCTGGATTTGGACGCTTGTCGACGGCATGCTATCCGTTATACTATTTCTAGCATTACGAAGATGAGAGCACCCTTTTTGTTAATCATAGCTCTAACGGTACTATTTAGAACAAAAACTCTACAAATCCAGGCTCAACAACTATTTAGTTTCTACTCCAAGATCAAAACATTGGTACCAGTATCAAAGTTCATTATAGGTCTGCTACATGCATTTACTCCCTTCTCTTCCTCGTGCAGCAAAGCAATTAAATAGTGGGAAACACACTTTGCATCCGTCCCCTTCTCCTCACTCCCTCCCTTAAACGCTCCGAAATTAACCACTAAACCCGATTGATCTCGGCCTCCCACCCCACCCAACCCCGCCATGGGATCGCTGCGCGGCGCGGCCAACCAGCGCGCGGCACCGGCGGCGGGCGACCTGGTGACGACGCAGGTGAGCGTGGGCGGCTTCGACACCCGCGTCTCAGCGCGCGACCTCGCCAACTTCTTGGAGGACGAGGCCGGCCAGGTCTGGCGCTGCCGCGTCAAGACCTCCTGGACCCCGCCGGACTCCTACCCCGACTTCCTGCAGCCTACCGCTGCCTCCCCGGCCGCGCCGCCGCCCTACGATCGCGTGCCCCCGCACGCGTTCGTCCACTTCGCGCGCCCGGAGGCCGCGCGCCGCGCCGCCGACGCCGCGGGGAAATCTGAGCTCCTCCTCGGCGGGAAGCCCCTCCGCGCCGCCTCCGCCCCAGAGAGCTCCCTTCGCGCGTCCCGCCGCCGCAGCACCGCGCCCTTCCGCTTCCCCGACGCGCGCCTGGAGGTGGGCGCGCTCCCCGCGCCCGACGCCTTCCTCGCCGCCTGGCGCGGGCCGGCCTCCGGGCTCGAGTTCTTGGTTGACCCGTTCGACGGGTGCTGCCGGCTGGTGTTCACCCGCGACACCGCGTTCGCGTTCCCCGTCTACCGCGAGGTCGCCGTCATGCGCTGCGACGTTAAGCTCGAGTTCTCCGTGCGCGACGTCGCCGAGGTCCGGGTGTACCGCATCGACTGCTCTCTGCTACTCCGGCTGGCGGCCTCGCCCCTGGTGTACTACCGCACGGCAGATGGTGACATCCATGAGTCGGTGCCGTTCGACCTGCTTGACGATCATGATCCGTGGATACGCACCTCGGACATCACTCCGAGCGGTGCCATCGGGCGGTGTGGGGTGTATAGGGTGTCATTCTCACCACGGTTCTGGCCAAAGATGGACCGCGCCCTGGAGTACATGAAGGAGCGCAGGGTGGCGATCATGGAGTGCGGTGGTGGGTGGGGGCCGAGGCGGGGGCTCACGTTGCGTGATGAGCCGGAGTTCGGGGAGCCAATGCAGGATCTCTTCTTCTGCCTGCAGCATGCTGAGGGCCTGAAGTTTCCGGTGCTGTTCCTTGTGAATGCGTTGGTGCACAAGGGAATCATGAATCAGCACCAGCTCACACCCGAGTTCTTTAGTTTGCTGAGGGGAAGGGAGGAGGATGTGAACGTGGCTGCATTAAGGGATTTTTGGGGGGACAAATTCCCAGTGTTTCACACATGCCAGAGGCTAAAGAAGGCGCAGGATAGGGTCGGCAGGAACCCCAAGCTTCTTCGCAGTGGCAAGGTTGGGGATGACAATGCAGAGGTGCGTAGGCTGGTGATCACACCCACCAGGGCTTATTGTCTTCCACCAGAAGTGGAGCTCTCAAACCGTGTTATCCGGCATTATCATGAGGTGGCAGACAGGTTCTTGAGGGTAACTTTTATGGATGAGGGGATGCAGCCACTGAACACCAATGTGCTGAACTTTTATGCTGCACCTATTGTCAAGGATTTGATGTCAAACTCGTTCCAGCAGAAAACAGCAGTGTACAAGCGTGTCAGGACGTTTTTGACAGAGGGCTTCCACTTGTGTGGCAGGAAGTACTTATTTCTTGCATTCTCATCGAACCAGCTAAGGGACAAGTCGGCTTGGTTCTTCGCAGAGGACAGAAAGAGAACGGTGGAAAGCATTAGGAAGTGGATGGGACGGTTCACAAGTAAGAACGTAGCAAAGCATGCGGCTCGAATGGGGCAGTGTTTCTCATCTACGTACGCTACGGTGATGGTGCAGCCTGATGAGGTCAATGAGAGTCTTGAGGATGTTGAGAATAATGGGTACATTTTCTCTGATGGAATTGGCAAGATTACCCCAGATCTTGCAATGGAAGTCGCTGAGAGGCTGCAGCTGACGGATAATCCTCCATCTGCTTATCAGATTAGGTATGCAGGCTTCAAGGGTGTTATAGCTGTCTGGCAAGGACATAATGATGGAATACGACTTTCCCTGAGGCCAAGCATGAGGAAGTTTGAGTCTACCCATTCTGTGCTAGAGGTGTGCTCGTGGACAAGATTCCAGCCAGGATTCTTAAATCGCCAGATTATAACATTGCTATCATCTTTGAATGTTGCAGATTTTATCTTTTCACAAATGCAGGAGACCATGCTTTCTAATCTCAACAAGATTTTGTCAGACAGTGATGTTGCTTTTGAGGTTGTGACAACCTCTTGTGCTGACCATGGAAACACCGCGCACTGATGCTTAGTGCTGGCTTTGGACCTGGAACTGAACCACACTTGAAGGCAATGCTCTTGGCTATAAGGTCCTCACAGTTGCAGGATCTTTTGGCAAAAACAAGGATTTTTGTGCGAAGGGAAGGTGGTTGATGGGCTGCCTTGATGAGCTTGGGGTCCTTGAGCATGGACAGTGCTTTATTCGGGCCTCAGCCCCATCGCTCAATAATTGTTTCGTGAAGCATGGTTCAATATTTTCCTCATCAAACAAAAATGCAGAGGTCATTGTAGGCACAGTTGTAATAGCAAAGAATCCCTGCCTTCATCCAGGGGATGTCCGGATCCTTGAAGCAGTTGATGTGCCTGAACTTCACCACCTGGTTGATTGCTTGGTATTCCCCAGAAAAGGTGAGAGGCCACATGCCAATGAAGCATCAGGGAGTGATCTTGATGGGGATCTCTACTTCGTGACATGGGATGAGAAACTTATACCTCCGGGCAAGAAGAGTTGGAACCCTATGGACTACTCCCCAGCCGAAGCAAAACAGCAACCACGCCCAGTAACTCAACATGTAAGTTCGACTATTCTTGGCATGTGGGCATTTCTTCCCGTAAATATTTGTTCTACAACTAGATGTCTACAGTGTAAGAGCATTGGCTCATGCATGGTGCATCGGGATTGAAACGCTAATGAAAATCCTGTGGATACTCATAGCTTTTGCATGATGATGGTACAAAGAAAGACATTTTCATTGAGAGCATCCCATACATCTTATTGGGCCAAACTGTATTACCAGCACAATTCACAGCAATATAGCACTGCTTACGTCCTGCCTATCCTGCCTATTATTGAAACGCCAGATATTAGATTAGTTTAATTATTTGCTCTATAAGAGTACCAGCCAATCCACTGTTTAGATTGGCAATTTATTTGTATTGAACTTTTGTTTCTTTCCTTACCAGTACTAACCTGTAGTATAGTTTGCTTAGAGGAATGCTTTAGAGGGTTTGGAAATAAACATTTTCTCAAACAGAGTAAAGCCTGCTAATGAGTCACCCACTTAATTTTGAGGTATTTTTTAATATTAAAATATCCCAAGCATTTATATTTGAGAAAACTAAGATTCCCTGTTGTATTTCCACAAAGCTAACATTCCCTGTTGTTGATAGGCATGTTCAGGGATTTTCCAATGTTCCTGGAAATATTTACCTTGTAATCTTTTAGCAAGGGATAATGCTCAAATAATGTTATAGCTGTGAGTTCTTGAATCTGTCCATGTGGCGTTTGCCCAATTATTCAACACACATGACCTTTTTTCCTTGGGAAAATTGTTTTATACTGAAAAACTGATGTTTGTTCTCTTAGCAGTCTATGGCACCAGCTTATGGTTTTCAATTCCCTTGTTAGCTACTTGGTGGCTGGCATGTACTTGGTAGGGGCTTCTGGCTAGACGAAATTTTGAGGGTAGCAGTCAACAAGCCTAAAGTGTTCAGCTGGATTTCAGTTTAGTTTCATTTGATTCTTGGGGACGAAGTGCAGTAATAGTGTACATTTAATGTTTTAGCTTAGCAAATGCCTGATATAGCTGTTGTAGAGAAGTTTATCTACAGTTGATCAGTATTCATTTTGCTTCATTTGGTGAATGTAAACCCTGCTGCCACCTCCCAGATTCTTTTCGTTGGTTCAAATGACAAGTTGACAACCTTCATATGAGCATATGCACTTATATACCAGACATTAACACTTACCTTTTCCAATCCGTTATTAAGTAGCTCTTTATCCTCTTTTTCTTTCGATTTGAAAGCTTACATATGTGAATGCTTGTATTCTCCAGTTGATCAGATGAATATAGCTAAAATAAAAACTATATGACTTGGATCTTAATTTCACCTGGTTTCTGCAAATTGCTGCTTCCTTCATTTGTGGACATATATTTATTGCTCTATTACATTGTATTAATAGCATCTTGTATTTGTAACAGGATATCATTGATTTCTTCTTGAAGAACATGCTGAATGAGAATCTTGGTGTGATCTGCAACGCTCATGTTGTTCATGCTGACCTTAGCGAGTATGGAGCAATGGATGAAAAGTGTATCCACTTAGCCGAACTAGCAGCAACTGCTGTGGACTTCCCAAAGACAGGAAAATTTGTGACGATGCCACCAGCCCTTCGACCGAAAGTCTATCCTGACTTCATGGGAAAGGAAGATTCCATTTCCTATAAATCTGAAAAGATCCTTGGAAGGCTTTATCGGTCAATCCAAGAAGCCTCTTGTGGTGAATTGGTGTCAGAAGAAATTTGCACTTCAAATGATCTGCCTTACGACACAGATCTTGAAGTTGCTGGTGCATCAGATTTCCTCGCAAGTGCTTGGCAATGCAAGTGCTCGTATGAAGCACAACTGAACGCGCTGCTTAATCAATACAGGGTCCGCACCGAAGCAGAGATTGTGACTGGGCACATATGGTCCCTTTCCAAGCATAATAGCAGGAAGCAGGGGGAGATAAAGGAGAGGCTCAAGAATTCGTACACTGCACTCCGCAGGGAGTTCCGGGGTAATTTTGAAAGCATCGCGTCAGATCAAGGTGAGATGTCTGACGATGAGAAGAATCTGGTGTATGAGATGAAGGCCTCCGCATGGTACCAGGTAACCTACCACCCAAAATGGACTGAGAAGACAACGGGCATGATGCAGCCAGATGGCGAGGAGATGCCAGCGAGGCTTAGCTTTGCGTGGATCGCGGTGGATTACTTGGTGCGGATAAAGATAAGGTGCCATGGAGAAGTGAGAGTTGAAGGCCGAAGGCCTGTTGAAAAGCTCGCAGCCTACATTTCTGAGAGGATATGAGGACCGACCGTAAGCAATTATCTTGGCGCTCGCCCTGCGAGATTGCAGCAAGACCACTCTGCCGTTTATTTTTCTGGTGCCGCCGTCTGAGGCATGCCTACCATCGCCGTCAGATTCTTGTCGTTCTGGGTCACTTCATTTCTCTACCGAACCTGCTACCCGAAATGTTTGTACGCTCCCAAGCCTGAAACTCTGGCCTGTCATGGACGGCTGTTCTTTTTTTAAAACCCATACTGTGTGCGACATGTGACAATACTTGTAGTCGAATTCAAGCGTAGCGCATCCGTATTTTGTAATCTTTATGAGAGGGAAAAAATAAAGCTGCACAATCTGACAGTAAGCAATTAGACACGACATGGTGCACCAGCACTGCGCTGTGGTAGTACGTACGAGTAAATAGTATTTTAACCGGTAGTGGAAATGGCTGTGATTTCGCAGAAAATGGCTGATTTCGCGGATGTATTGTCTCGTAGCCAATTTTTACGAGAAGCCACCGTTCCAAAAAGAACGACAAGAAACCGTGCACAGTTGTTACGACTCCCTTCTTCCATCCTTACAGACAGCAACCAACCGGCGCCGTTGGCTCGCCGGCTCACCGCATGGCCTGTTTGGCATGGCAGCTGCAGCAGCCGGCTGGACTAACGTCTCAACGACTGAGCTGAAAATATTTGTTATTTAGCAATCTAGCTTTTAGGTAGGATGTCTAGAGTTTCTAAGTTTGAAAATATCTAAAATGCTCATGAAACAAATGATGGTATGTAACAACAATGGACGATAATTAACCGTAATTAATGACAATCAACGGTAATAATGTTAACTAACGACAACTACTAACAACTAACGGCAATTAACGCGAGAGGAGGGAAGCCAGGGTGCGGGGGGAGGGAAGCTGGGGCGGTGGCGGCGCCGAGGGAGAAGGAGGGAGGCCAGGGTGGCGACGCCAATAGAGGAGGTAGAGGCTGGGGCTACATCGGGAGAGGAGGATGGAGGTCGGGGCGACAGCGGTGGAGGAGGAAGGCGGAGGGAGGCCAGGGCGACGGCGGTGGACGGCAAAGGCGGCAGAGACCGAGGGAGGAGACGCTAGAGAGGGGTGGTGGCACCGAGGTTGGAGGAGGAGGGAGGCGGTGTGATGGCGTCGGAGGAGTGCAGAGGGAGGCCAGGGAGTAGGGCGTGGACGATGTGGACGACGGAGACTGAGGGAGAAGCTGGTTCAGCCCGGAGAGAGGGGAGGAGAAATGAGGAGAGGTATGGAGATTTTGGAGTTTATATACGATGGCATTGGTAGGTAATTTCATCTCAACTTTAGTGGTAAAGTCCCAAAATCAACCCGGTGAAGCCGTAGAAAGCTGTCCTAGACCGATTTCCCGCTTCTGGATTCCCTGCGTTGAAGACAACTTTTGGCTTTTCCAAAAATGACTACCGAAAGCCGTCCGTCTAAAACGACTTCCGACTTTTCCTACTGTGGATTTCATGGGGAAATGTTCCAGATCTTAGGATGATGTGATAATTGGCAATGGCATTTACGGTTTGTCGTTTCACGTATTTTCGACAAAGTTACAGGCTTACTGGACAGGGGCGGTCCGACCGGTCCTTGCACGGCGGTCCGACCGGTCCCAAATCGGTCGGACTGGCCATGTGGGGCGGTCGGACCGGCGATGACCAAAGTTGTCAAAACGAGCTGGGCCAAAAATAGGTGTTGTAGGCAAGTGAGGGGATCCCAATGCACTTGGTCTCATGATTTTTGGAGTCTCCAGTAAAAAGTTCTATTGGTTTAAAGTTTCCAGAAGGTTTCGGAATTTGAGGGCTTGAATTTCGGCTAAGTCCCAAGGGGCGGTCCGACCGGCTCACAGAGAGCGGTCCGACCGGCCAAGGGGCGGTCCGACCGGCCCACCTGGAGCGGTCAGACCGGTAATGACTTGAACGTCGGCCAACTTCGTGGCGATGTTGATTTGTTAGGTCAAAGTCATTGGTATCGTGGCATATGGTTTGCATGATGCATGTTTTGGCTAACATGGGTCAAGTTGTGAAGAACTTGTTCCCGATTTCGTGTTTGCTTGTATGTGGTTGTGCAGGTTGATTGGTGGTCAACGACGGTCAACGGCGAGGAGGATCGGGACTAGACTTGGAGAGTTGAGGTCCAGAACGATCGACGATGCCGGGTGAGGTCAACGACTCAAGCGTGACACAAGATGGACAAGGGTGGCCTATTGGCAAATCCATGGTGCATGGTGAAGCGGTTTAGGTCAAAAGGTTAAAAACGGCGCTTTGCGAAGCTTGCGTGTGTGACCCGTTTGTTAGTGGGCCTTAACGGGAGCCCAATTGAGTCAAACCATAGGAGCTCTAGGCATCCACTATAAATAGGAGGTGGTGGTGGCTGCACCCCTCTCTCTCGCTTTTTTATGTTTCAAAACCCTAATTGTCTTTAGGGGAGTTGAGGTGGAGGCTAGGGCTCTTGATGGTTTGTGGTGAATTTCGTGATCTTTGATTGTCCACTGATCCATGATGGTGTGGATGTAATCCAGCATCAATCACGAAATCAATCTATGCAAGGTTTGCTTGAGATAAGTCTCTTTTCGTTCTTGCTTTCAATTTCGTGTTTTTAGGGCTTTCTTTGATCCGCGAGTTTATGATTGATTCTTTCACGTGAATTAGCTTGCTGTGATATGTGTGAATCTATCTAGCATCATCTTGATCATCAATTTCTCACGAACAAGCTTTAGTATCAAGTTTTCGTTCTTGCCCGGTTTTAGACCTTCTGTTATTCAATTGGTAATTGCTCAAGATCTTTCCAAGAATTATCATAATATTCGATTGGAATAGGTCCTCAATAGCATATAGAAGGTGTGTGCAAAGTTTCATAAAGATTGGAGTTGAGAATCAAAAGTTTCACCTAATTGCATCTTCGTCATCGGCCGATTTTACTTTGGATCGGTTCGTAGATCGCCGGTCCGACGCCATTGTCACCACCGGTCCGACCGATTTGAGAGCGGTCCGACCGCCAAGATAACAATGGTCCGACCGCGACAATCGATCCGACCGGTTCGATCTGAGAGGTCGACCGCCAATGCTTGTGTTGCTTTGATTCTTGGCGATTTTTGTCGCATTGCTTAGGGTTTAATTGGATTCAATACTAGTCTTCCATTTGTCTTGGTATATTGATCTTCATAGCTTTCTAATAGCTATTGGAGTGAAATTGTATTGAGTTCATAATTTGTGAAAAAGTGGCGTGCTCCTATTCACCCCCTCTAGTCGCCTTTACGGTCCAACAAGTGGTATCGAGCCTGTTAGTTCAATCTTGATCTTAACCGGTCACTGAACTTTGGCGATGGATAAGTTTTCTACTAAACCGCATATCTTCGATGGGCACGACTATGCCTATTGGAAGAATCGTATGCGCGTCTTTCTTGAGAGCGAGGACAAGCTATTTGGGATGTTGTTAGAGCCCATTGGTTATTCTGAAATTGCTACACCGCTTCGCAATTCTTTTGGCTAACAACAATAAGGCTAAGAATCTTTTATATGGTGCACTTGGTAGACAAGAATATGATAGAATTTGCAATCTTTCAAGCTGCATGAAATTTGGAACACTCTCGAAACATATCATGAGGTTCGTCCCAAATCAAAAAGGTCGCCAAACAGTTTACAAGCGTGAATACAATAAATTCGAGATGCGTCCTAGAGAGAGCATCGATGACATTTTCAGTCGCTTTAATAAAGTAATTAATCAAATGAAAGCTGTTAATATTGAATATTCTCAATCTGAAAATGTCACCCATCTCTTGGCTGCAATCAACACCAAGGAGTGGGAGATGAAGGCTACTGCTATAGAGGAAAATGTTGATCTTTCAAGTCTTACTTTAGAATTGCTTTATAGTAAACTCAAGACTCATGAAATTAAAAGAGTTGATCATCCCAAGAAAGATAATTTAGCTTTGGTAGCAGATCCTCTCAAAAAGGTTTTTGATGACTCTTTTGAATCTTCTTCTGGATTTTCATTTGCTTGTTTATCTGCTATTCATGAAGAGGAGCTTGAAAGTATTCCTGAAACAGAGTTAACTCTTCTAGCTAAAAAATTCACACGGGCCTATAATAATGTGAGAAACAAAAAGAGAGGTGGTCCGGTGACATGCTATGAATGTGGTGAGCTCAATCATATCCGGGCAAATTGCCCCAAGCTGAAAGGTAAGAGCAATCATAAGGAAGGAAAGCCAACTTGGAAGAAGCCTCCTTTCAACAAATCAAGGTATGAGGCTAATAAGCTTGTGAAGGTGCTCACGGGTCCTTGCCGCTTTTGAGGATCAATCCTTGAGCGATGTGGATACCGGGAGTGAGGAGGACAAGGAGGAGGAGATCCTCAAGGCAAAAATAAAGGGAAGGCCAAAGACTTCACCGGCATGTGCTTCATGGTGACACTGACGACATTGATGATAATAAGGTATCTTTTTCTTATGATGAGCTTTACGCTAAATATGATTCTATAGTTGAGCAATTGCTTAGTCAAGATGAAGCACTAGAATTTGTCATGACAAAAATAAGAAATTAGAGTCAAAATTAGCAAACTGAAAGTAGAGCTTAAAAATGCTAAGACTCTTGAACTCGATGAATGTTTATCTTGTCATGCTATGCATTGAAATTACCAAGTTACAATCTGCTCATAATATTTCAGACAACAACTTGAGAATGCTAGATCTGAACTAAATGAAATTAAAAGTGCTCCTTGTGAAAAATGTTTAGAATCTAGTAAATTGATTGCTTTTGATGTATTTGATTCTAGCCCTTGCACTTCATGTTTAGAAAAGAACGTGAAATCAAAGATATCTTAGAAGTCGCTAGAGTCAAATATGCTAAGCTTAATGACGATATTGAAAATACTACTTGTGCTTCATGTTCCACTCTTAAGCTTGAAATTGCTTTGTATAAGGAGAAATCTATGAATAATACTTGTGATGCTTGTGTTAACTTGAGAAAGAAAATGCTTACCTTCATGATACATTAGAGAAATTTTCTAAAGGTAAGAAACAATTAAACATGATTCTTGACAAGTCTAAAACTCCTTATAAGAAGCAAGGTTTAGGATTCAATTCTTTTCAAGACAATTCAAACCCAAAAGTCATTCAAGTCTTGGAAAAGGTTTAATTGAATTCAAAACCCAACCTGCAAAAACATCTTTTAAATCTGCAGGTTTTGCCCAACCTTGTATTAATTCAAATGGTGCTTCTTCTAGTGGTACCAAGTACCATTGCACTTATTGCAAGAAAGGTGGGCATTTGATTTAATTCATTGGCGTGAGGTTGAAAAATGATAGGAAAATTTTGATAGAATTTCATTCATGCAACCTAGAGCTTCTATGAGACATGGTAACACCGAAAAGAATAAACTGGATTAGGATTTTCTCTCATGCAAATCATTATGTTTCTAGATATCCTAATTCTAATGTTTATCGATCAAGGTCCGACGGCCACCGGTGGTCACCGGTCGACTGCTTTGGTCGCGCCATGGACAGTTTAAGTCTCATGTAATTTAAACATTGCTCATAACCAAATGTTAGATGAAATCAAGGATAGTACTTCTGGTTTGTATACTCCTTGCAGACGTGTGTCTCAAGATCTTGGATTCCTAAATCTTGTTTATCTAATCCCAATGTTGAGACACATCGTTCTTTGTTCCTTGATTTTCGGGACTACCGTGGAAAGGGAAGAACACGTGGTTCGTCGACTCGGTGTTCACGCCACATGACAGGAAACTCAAAATGGTTCACCTTTTTCACGCGGGCAACAGGTGATGACTTCATCACCTTTGGAGATGATACACAAGGGCGAATTGAAGGAACAGGATCGATTAGGGTGAACAACAAATTCATTCTAAAGGATGTCGCTCTTGTGGACAAGCTTAGGTATAATCTCCTTTCTGTTTCTCAGCTTCTTGATGATGGTTATGAGACTGTTTTTAAGAAAAATGCTTGTCGTGTGCTTGATTCTACTGGTGAGCTTGTGTTTGGAATCTCTAGAGTTGGTAGAATTTTTGGAGCTGATTTTTCAGAATCTCTTGCTGGATCTCTTAAATATTTGCTTACATCTTCTTCTGATTTCTGGCTTTGGCACCGACGTTTGGGGCACATTGGTTTTGATCATCGACACGAGTTAGCAACCTTGATCTCATGAGAGGTTTGCCCAAATTCAAAGTCATCAGGATGTCAGATGTGCGCTGTAGGCATGGCAAACAAGTTGCCGCCTCACACCCTTCTCGTGACTATGGTTATGACCGACGGACCGGGACGCTTGCTTCATATGGATCTTGTTGGTCTGCTAGAGTCCGGTCGATCGGTGAAAATGGTATATTCTTGTCATAGTCGATGATCTTTCTAGATATACTTGGGTGTTCTTTCTTACTTCAAAAGATGAAGCTTTTGGTTATTTTCATGACCTTGTTCTTCGTTTGGCTTCGAGCTTCTGGTGCTTTGAGAGCGATTCGCAGATGATAATGGCACGGAGTTCAAAAATGATTCTTTTGCTTTTTTGTCGAGGCGTGGTATTGAGCATCGCTTCTCCTCTCCACACGTCCCTCAACAAAATGGCGTGGTGGAAAGGAAGAATAGGACCTTGGTCGAAATGGCTAGGACGATGCTAGACGAGTATAACACACCGAGGAGATTTTGGGACGAAGCTATTGCTCTCGCTTGCCATATTGCAAATCGTGTCTTCTTGAGACCTTCTTTAGGCAAGACTCCTTATGAGCTTCGTTTTGGTAGAAAACCCTCTGCTTTCGCATTTTCGAGTTTTTGGATCAAAATGTTTTATTCTTAAGACAGAAACTTAGATAAATTTGAATCAAGAACTTTTGATGGGTTATTTACGGTTATCCCGCTCATTCGAGGGGTTTTCGGTTTTTAATCTTGAGACTAACATTATTCAGAGACTTGTAATGTCACTTTTGATGAGACTAGCCACGAGCTAGATCTATTGCTCTGAGATGATTTACAGTGTGAGAGAGCATTTTTGTGGAGGAAGATGAGGACGGCTAATATCATTCCTTCATCTCTTTCTTCAAGCGCCCATATTGATACAAGAACACCTTTCGTCTACTTCACCTTGATTGAGGCTCTGCGCATCTTCATCATCGCAGATACTGCGGAGGTCGAAGAAACAGTATCTCACCCGGCGCTCCACTTCGCATTCAGAGACAAATCCTCCGAATGGATAATAGGTAATCTACATGAGCGAGTCACTCGCTCCAGGTATAATGATCCAAATCTCTACTCTCATTCGGCTTTTGTTGCTTCTTTTGAACCCCGCGATATATCACATGCTTTATCTGATTCTAGCTGGGTAAATGCCATGCATGAGGAGTTAGAAAATTTTGAAAGAAACAAAGTTTGGAACCTAGTAGAACCCCCTAGTGGTCATAATGTTATAGGAACCCGTTGGGTGTTTAAGAATAAACAAGGTGAGGATGGTTACGTGGTTAGAAACAAGGCCGATTGGTAGCTCGGGTTTTGACCAAGTTGAGGGGTTGATTTTGATGAGACATTTGCTCCTGTTGCTAGACTAGAAGCCATTCGCATTCTGCTTGCATTTGTTGCATCAAAATGTTTTAAATTATTTCAGATGGATGTTAAAAGTGCCTTTTTAAATGGTTTCATAGATGAGGAAGTGTATGTTAAGCAACCCCCTGGCTTTGAGGATCCCAAATATCCAAATCGTATTTTCAAGCTATCTAAAGCATTGTATGGTCTTAAACAAGCCCCTAGAGCCTGGTATGATAGACTTAAGACCTTCTTGCTTAAAAATAATTTTGAGATGGGTAAAGTGGATAAAACTCTATTCATTCTTAGGCGTAATAATGACTTCACCTTACTCAAATTTACGTAGATGATATTATTTTTGGTGGTTCCTCTAATGCTCTTGTTTCGACTTTTACGACACTATGTCCAGGAATTTGAGATGAGTATGATGGGAGAGCTTAATTACTTTTGGGGCTTCAAATCAAGCAATGCAAGGAAGGAACTTTCATCCATCGACGAAGTACACTAAAGATCTACTCAAGCGCTTCAACATGGGTGATTGCAAGTCAATTTCCACTCCCATGGCAACCATTGTTTGGATCCGGATGAGGAAGGAGAAGTCGTGGATCAACGCGAGTACCGCAACATGATCGGCTCCTTCAGTATTTGACGGCCTCGAGACCGGACATTCACTTCACGGTATGCCTTTGTGCAAGATTTGAGCGTCTCGAGAACTTCCCATCGCCAAGTCATTAGCGCATATTCGTATTTACACTCTACCCTCTTATATGGCATTTGGTATTCCCGCTCTTGACTTTGTCCATTAGGGGTTTTTCGATTCGATTTTGCGGGTCATCGGTTAGATAGGAAGAGTACCTCGTGCACTGTCACTTCCTAGGCACTTCTCTTGTATCTTGGTCTTCTAGGAAGCGGTCTACATTGCACAATCCATTCTTTGAAGCGAGTATGTAGTCTCTTTGCTAGTTGATGTAGCCAGATTTTGTGGATGACGTCCACTTTGAAAGATTATGGGTTAAACTTTGCTAGTGTTCCTCTTTTCTGTGATAACACTTCTGCTATTAATATTGCTAAAAACCCAAGCAACATTCTAGGACTAAGCACATAGACATTCGCTTTCACTTCCTTAAAGATCATGTTGAAAAATGTGATATTGTGATGCACTTCAGAGAGTCCAAGCTCAATTGGCGATATTCTCACCAAGCCTTTAGATCAAACCAGGTTTTCCTCTCTAAGAAGCGAGTTAGGGGTAATTTATCCCTATGGGTTGGTTTGAGGGGAAGTTTGATTTTTTTTTCTTATCTTTCCTTGTTCTTTTGATCTTTTATTGTTCTTTTTCTGAACTTAGTGATCTTTTCAACTTTTTAGGTTTTAGGCTTTTTAATTGCATCTCATTGTGTCATATTGCATTCATATGAAAACTCCAACAAGTGGTTACAACAAATGGTATGAAAAATCCAAAAAGATGCATTGTAATATAAGATTTTCTGCTTATTTTTAAAAATTGATGAAGTTTTGCCTATTACCCTTTAGAGCTTTTGTATTTCAATTCTTGCTCAATGTCATGTCTAGTTCTTTGACTTGCTAGAATTATCATGCTTTTACATGTGTAGCTAAGTCTTTGCTATATGAGCTAGAACCTTTTAAACAACTCAAACTAAGAAATTGCAATTTGTGGATGTTTTAGCGAGTTGCGCAATTAGTGCTCCTCTTGTGACATTGGCCCTGTCAGAATTACTTTGTTAGCTCTTTGATCTAAAATTGACCATTACTTGAGCTTTTGTGTTCTTGAGATTCTAAAACTGCTCATGTGAAAAATGAAAATCAAGATTGTCTTATGCTTAAATTGTGCTAAACTATTCTTACGAGGCCTTGTCAAATGACATGAACTTGGAGATAGTTTAATGAACCGCATAATCTCATGGGGACCGCTTGTCGAAATGACATGAACCTCAAGATTTGTCGCCTTGTAGAAGCTTAGAAAGAGTTTGTGGATGGCTCCTAGTCCGGGATCTTCTTTACTAAGATATACCTTTAATCAACTTTTGGTCGAAGCTTAGGATGAGTTTGTGGATGGCTCCAAGTCCAGGATCTTGT
Source organism: Hsuehochloa calcarea (assembly GCA_036346395.1). Lineage (NCBI taxonomy): Eukaryota > Viridiplantae > Streptophyta > Magnoliopsida > Poales > Poaceae > Hsuehochloa > Hsuehochloa calcarea. Next base: position 18,696,648 of record CM070593.1, on the reverse strand, counting down.
CACTAAGTTAGATCATTAGTCAACTTCAATATTCAATGCAAATGAGAAAAATGTTGACAAATGGGCGTTTACAAAATATTGAGCAAAATGATTCAATACGGGACTTAATTGACTCTTAATGTGGTCTTTGTTAGATTTTTTTTATCTCACTTTGACATTTTGACATGGCCAATTTCACTTTAGGATCTCTATTGATGAACTTGCTGAATTTGAGCGTTGCTTAAATTGATCAAATCTCGCTTTATTTTTGAGCCTTTGTGCTTAGCTTTGATATATATGTCTTACCATGATCTTGCTAGCGTCACAGGGCTTGATATGTCGTGTTTGTGCAATATTAGAGATACTAGCTTGTTCTTTTGGGTAATCTCCAAAGCTTCTTGTAATAAAAAAATTGACAAATACAAAAATTGAAGCCACTCCATTGCACTTCATGCATATTCCTCTTTATGCTTCTTTTGTTTCTGCTTCTTCCTTTATTCTATATTTATTATCTCTGGATGAGAGGAAGGCGTGATTCCTTGATGAATCCCTTGTCAAAGGGGAGAAGATGTGTTAAATGAGAAGAGAAGATGTGTTAATAAGAAGATATTTCTTTATTGGGGGAGAAGTTTATACAAAGGGGAGAAACTGAAAATTTAAAAATTGAGGATCATAGTGAGGGGGAGTTCTTGAGTTGCATTCTTATTGTCTTATTGAATATTCTGAACTTGAATTGCATTCTTTTATACTCACAATGATCATAGGTCAATTGAACAATTGTTCTTTCATATGGACCTCATGTGAGAATTTTGACCCTTTTCTGGAAATCAAAGTTTTTATGCTTTCTTTTGCCTTGTCTCACATGCCTATACTATTTTGATGCCAGCTTGGTCATTTTCATTGCTTTTTCTTGCTTATGGATCAAGTTGTGCCTTTGTGCGAAAACTGCGAGTAAACTCCTTTTCAAACCTCTTACTTACATTTTCTGGATAATTGCCAATGTGTTCATCAAGGGGAGATTGTGGATTTCATGGGAAATGTTCGGATCTTAGGATGATGTGACAATTGGCAATGGCGTTTACGGTTTGTCGTTTCACGTGTTTTCGACAAAGTTACAGGCTTACTGGACAGGGGCGGTCCGACCGGTCCTTGCACGGCGGTCCGACCGGTCCCAAATCGGTCGGACCGGCCATGTGGGGCGGTCGGACCGGCGATGACCAAAGTTGTCAAAACGAGCTGGGCCAAAAATAGGTGTTGTAGGCAAGTGAGGGATCCCAATGCACTTGGTCTCATGATTTTGGAGTCTCGAAGAAAAGTTCTATTGGTTTAAAGTTTCCGAAGGTTTGAATTTGAGGGCTTGAATTTGGCTAAGTCCCAAGGCGGTCCGACCGCTCACGAGAGCGGTCCGACCGCCAAGAAGCGATCCGACCGCCCACCCGGAGCGGTCGGGCCGTAATGACTTGAACGTCGGCCAACTTCGTGGCGATGTTGATTTGTTAGGTCAAAGTCATTGGTATCGTGGCATATGGTTTGCATGATGCATGTTTTGGCTAACATGGGTCAAGTTGTGAAGAACTTGTTCCCGATTTCGTGTTTGCTTGTATGTGGTTGTGCAGGTTGATTGGTGGTCAACGACGGTCAACGGCGAGGAGGATCGGGACTAGACTTGGAGAGTTGAGGTCCAGAACGATCGACGATGCCGGGTGAGGTCAACGACTCAAGCGTGACACAAGATGGACAAGGGTGGCCTATTGGCAAATCCATGGTGCATGGTGAAGCGGTTTAGGTCAAAAGGTTAAAGACGGCGCTTTGCGAAGCGTGCGTGTGTGACCCGTTTGTTAGTGGGCCTTAACGGGAGCCCAATTGAGTCAAACCCTAGGAGCTCTAGGCATCCACTATAAATAGGAGGAGGTGGTGGCTGCACCCCTCTCTCTCGCCTTTTTATGTTTCAAAACCCTAATTGTCTTTAGGGGAGTTGAGGTGGAGGCTAGGGCTCTTGATGGTTTGTGGTGAATTTCGTGATCTTTGATTGTCCACTGATCCATGATGGTGTGGATGTAATCCAACATCAATCACGAAATCAATCTATGCAAGGTTTGCTTGAGATAAGTCTCTTTTCGTTCTTGCTTTCAATTTCGTGTTTTTAGGGCTTTCTTTGATCCGCGAGTTTATGATTGATTCTTTCACGTGAATTAGCTTGCTGTGATATGTGTGAATCTATCTAGCATCATCTTGATCATCAATTTCTCACGAACAAGCTTTAGGATCAAGTTTTCGTTCTTGCCCGGTTTTAGACCTTCTGTTATTCAATTGGTAATTGCTCAAGATCTTTCCAAGAATTATCATAATATTCGATTGGAATAGGTCCTCAATAGCATATAGAAGGTGTGTGCAAAGTTTCATAAAGATTGGAGTTGAGAATCAAAAGTTTCACCTAATTGCATCTTCGTCATCGGGCTGATTTTACTGTTTTAGATCGGTTAGATCGCGGTCCGACCGCCCGTCACCACCGGTCCGATCGATTCGAGCGGTCCGACCGCCAAGATAACAATGTCCGACCGCCAACAATCGATCCGACCGGTCAATCTGAGGTCCGACCGCCAAGATGCTTGTGTTGCTTTGATTCTTGCTGATTTTTGTCGCATTGCTTAGGGGTTTAATTGGATTCAATACTAGTCTTCCGCTGTACTGGTATATTGATCTTCATAGCTTTCTAATAGCTACTGGAGTGAAATTGTATTGAGTTCATAATTTGTGAAAAAGTGAGAGTGCTCCTATTCACCCTCCCTCTAGTCGCCTTTACGGTCCAACACCTACCAAAAAAGCCAAAGCCGAACCTATCCTAGAAAATTTCAGACAATTGTAGCTTAATCGGCCTAAAAAAAATCGCACCTATCGTAAAAAAAAAAATTCCTGACTCCGCCACTCCTGATGCTTACGTCCAACTCCGCGGCCGGCGCGCGGTTCTAGATCGGGCGCACCGCGCGGACTGGGCGCCGGGATGGGACGTGTGCGCGCGCGGAGTGCGTCCGCAGATACCCGGCGCCTTCTACTGGGAATCAGTAGTGAAGTTGTTCGAAGGATCGTTGTGCTCCTAGAGTCGGGGAGACAAACTGAACGTCCACATCGGACACAAGTGGTCTTTGGTCTCACGCCTCGCGACGTCCCGCCCGGGCGTAACCAGTTTCTGCAAATTAGTTCGACAACGGCGTAGATTTTTGTTGAGATGTTGTTGTCGATCTTAGCGTACGTCATCATCTTCTTCCTGTTTTTTCCCCTCCCTTTCTGTATGTGTTGCACCAGACCTAAAAAAATTCAAATAAATCTTCGCGTCCTCCTCCACCCCAACCCAAATACTAACGGATGAAAACCGAAACCCTAGAAATAATTCCTCAACCCACGTATATCACAGCATGTGAATGAGAGATATAGCGTTAATTGATCCAACAGATGAAAATCGACACCACAACCGAATCCCACGCAACCGAAGTAGAACTCTCGATGAAATCCTCAAAAACACTCACGATATAGTGGTAAACCCTAACGGCTCATAGCCGAAATACACACATGTTTTCAATTCATAACCCAACTCCCCTTTACACTGTGCACAACCCTTGGCTTATATAAACAGTGCACAACACTAAGCCAGTGACAGCGCTTGAGTAAAATCTCAACGGAGCCAAATATCTGTAATATTCTGTTTTGCTTCAGAAAGGACGAATGAATTAGAGAATGGGATTAAAATGGTTTAAAGAGGGGTTTTCACTGAATGAGGGAAACCTGGTCTGCAGGCTCTTGACCTAAGGTGGCTCGGCCCAAGTGGAAGCCGGCCAAAAAGGGATGCTAACCCTAGCTTCCCTCTTGTGCCTCCATTCGTTAGAACAATAGAGAGAGGGGGAGAGAGGGGAGTTGCTGCTGCTGCGATTGTTTGTGCTGCCAAGATCAACAAGAGAGGACTAGGAAAGAAGAAAAGAGAAGGAGAGGTGGAGTTTCACAGGAATTCGTGATTGGCTTCATAATCTCCGTGGGTAACGATCTGAAACCTTTAGAATTGCCCTAGGTTAATCGTTTTTCAATTTTTAAAACATTTGGTCAAGGGGGAGATGGATTTTTGTTCCGTCCAGATTCGTCAAGTTTAGGGCATAACATTTATTAGGAGTATTTAGACTCGGAATTAGTGTTCGGTATAATTAGAGAAAAGTTAGGTTATCGTGTTAGCTTTCCATAAAGGTATGGATCATTAAAAATGGAGTAGTACGCGAAAAGTTACAGCCTCTGGAAAACTACTGTCCAGATTCGGGACGTAGATGGCAGACTTCGTGTAGTTGGGTCAATTTCGTGTATAAATTGGTAAAATTAAATATTAGTGTCAACTTGAATATTGTAGGAAATCTTGTGTAGTTTTTAGAACTCATATTATTCATATATGTTCAAGTTGTAGAATTAAAAATATATAATTGTGAAACGGATTGTTCTGATAGAATCTGGAACGGTCTTCAGGTAAAGGAACGGAATAGAAATCGATAGAATCAGAGTTTAATCATAACTAGGAAAATGTAGGTTGTTTCATGAGGATTCCAGAAAGTCTTGAATGACCTAATTTGAAGTTCAGATGAGTAAGATAGGGTCGTTTTACTACTGGAACAGCGGGTAGTGTGTCCAGTAGTTTCGGAGTAAAAAGTCGGTTTGGCGTAGGCATGTGATTATGGTTGGAATAAAGTGTAGGAGTTTTAATGTGTGATTTTGAGTTGCGTTTTGGATTTGTTTGTTCAAGGAGTGTGGTCTCGTGTTCGTTGCCACCGTTTCGCTCTCCAGCGTCACAAAAATAAGAGACAAGTGCATGGTTGACAGTGGTCACTGGTTGATCACTGTATGCTTTACCATTTATTACCATTATATTGTTGTATTTTTACTTATTTAATTGCAAGTAATGCCAATGTTCATTATTTATTCCTTATTATATGATATTATTGGACAATGGTAATGTTAATGAAACTATGAATATTTGAGTATTCATAAGTATCATTGCATATAAGAAAGTGATCATGTTGATCACAACTCCACAGGAGTGGAGAAGATTCTCGATCCTTGAGGAGGACGGGCTTGAGAGTGAACATTGTGGCGAGTGTTCACTCATACTATACCAGTATATGCAAAAAAAAAAGTGCATGTGGACATATAGTATAAAGATGCATGGAATAAAAAGTAGTTGATTGTGTATGTGAAAAAAGAAAGAGAATTGAATGATTGAGCATGAGAATAAAGAAAAATGAATAAATATGTTAATGATGATATTGTGTACTGCTTTTCAAACATTGTTCATTATCTATTACTGTACTTGCTGAGTCATGGACTCACCCTTGCTCTGCTGTTGTTTTTAGGTGACCATTGATTGCGCTTTCGCTTGAAAGGGATTAGCGCACGTGAAATAATTATATATTCTCAAACATGATTCATTTGTCATGAAAGACCTTTATTTCTTTATGATGGAATATCTTTTAGGACTTGCTAGTTATTGAATAATCCTAGATGATTGATTAGGACTTGTTTAGTCATTCCATGTAATTGCTCTATTGGTTTGGTGCCCATTTTGGATTATTATGTTGCTACGCTTATAGGGTTTAATTATTTATGATCGTCAAGTCTTTAATCATATTTTATTGTGACATGTGGACGAGTTTTGATAATGATTGCTTGCTGTAATTTTATTGTAAGTTGATGTAAATTGAATAGTTATGTTAGTTTAGTGGTATTCCAAGCTCAGTGTTGGGCAGAGGTGTTACAATATCAAAGTAAATTCAGAAGCACACTCGCTTCACTACTAGTCATGCACGCTCGCAAGCAGTACAAAACTTGACTCTCCGGCCGTCGGTTGCACATCTGTCATCAACGCCAGGCCTAGCCGCGACAAGCCCGCATCGCACCAGCGGCCAGGGCCTCATCTGCCGCTTCCATGCTTCGTCGCCGCACGATTGAAGTCGTTGTCTCGCTGAGTAGTATCATAACTAGTAGCAGGGAGCAATAATGGGCCTTCTAGACGGATCTGACCTAAGCAAATTGGGACGGCTGTGGACTAAATACATGTTGTTAATTTTTTTTCTTCTGAAATATTGGGGGGTTGTAACTACCCGGCCCAATGCGGAGCAAAAAAATAACACTAAATAACACTAACTATCAATTTTAACATCAATTAATAGTAAATTATAGCAAGCATCTAATTGATAAAACTCGTCCATGGGTCACATGAACACAAGTATAACGATCTGACAATAATATATAATTATTTTCTAGAAAGCATAGCAAGATAATAAACCAAGATTTACACAAACTACCCAGATAAAGGTTATTAAATGAGTAATCAACTACAACCTATAATTTAAGCTTAAGCAATACCATCATGTCCTAATTATAAACCATCAAGCTATAATAATGAGTTCTCATATCTAATGAATCAAAGTTATCAAGTGTAGGTTGTGATTTTAAGTGCGCTAGCCCTCCCAAGTGAAACGTCGTCAACGGTCACCCAAAAACAACAATAGAGCAAGGGTAAGTCAACGACTTAGCAAGCATAATAATAAACAATGGATAATGATTAATCAACGGTAAACAATATCATCATCAACATCAACTGTTTTCTTTTCTTTATTCCCATATTCAATCATCAAATTCTCTTTTCACTACATGTCCATATGCAACTCTTTTCACGTAAACCAGTATAGCGTGAGTGAATACTCGCAATAATGTTCACTCTAAATCCCGTCCTCCAAAAGGATCGGGGACCTCCTCCACTCCCGCGGAGTCTCTACCAACAAGTTAGATATGTGATCACCATGATCACCTTCTCTTCATGCAATGATGCTTATGAATGCTCAATTTAACAAAAGTTCATCAATAATATCGTCATTCAACATTCTTGAATTCATCAATACGATTAATATCATGACCACTCATATTATTTGTAATTAAATAAGATAAAGGCACAAAGAATATAATGGTAATGAGCGATAAAGAATACAGCAATCCACCGTTGATCATTGTCTACTATGTACTTACCACTTTATCCCCTTAGAGCTAGATAGGGAAGCGGCAGCAAGGTACTAAGAGGCCACACTCTCTGGACAAAATATTGCAAGACACAAATCAAAATCATAACATTGCAACACTCACACTTTACACTTATCGTCATCGCACGTCTACGACAAACCGACCCAATTAACCCAAAACTATCAGACGCACTACCCACTATCCCAATAGTAAAATAGCTCTAACTTATACATATGAACTCCAAATCTCAACATCCACTACTTTCTAAAATCCTCATGAAAAAGCCTACAACTTCCTAGCTATGATGAATTTCTGATTCTACCGATCTCTGCCCCGTTTCCTTCCCTGAAAATCGTTCCAAAATCTGTGAGGACAGTCCGCTTCATAATTTTATATCTTTAATTCTAAAACTTAAAAATATATGAACGACACTAGTTCTGAAAACTACACAAAATTTACTAGCTTATTCAAGTTATCACCACATTTTAATTTTATCATGTAGTAGATGAAACTGACCCATCTTCATAACATCTACCAACTACGTCCAAATTCTGGACAGCGACTTTCCCGAGGTTGTAACCTCTCGTTCGCTACTCAGATTCTAATGATACATAACTTCCTGAAAAGCTGATGAGATTATATAACTTTTCTCTAATTTAACCAACCTTTGAATCTAGGCCTAAATACTCCGAATCACTCCTGCGAGGTTCTGCATCTAACCTCGTCGAACTAAAGCATGCTGAAAAGCAATCTTACCCTAAGCAAAATGATTTACAACCTTAACAACGACTAAACCATGGCAAATCCTAGGGATTAACAGAGTTTAACCTTGACGAATATGACAGATCACAGAAGCCCCGCAATTTTCCTCTCTTCCTCCTTTCTTCCTTCCTTCCTTCTCTTATTCTCCTTCCTTCCTTCCTGTCGGTCGAACCCTTGATGTCCTCCTTGATCTCCCCTATGGCTAGCGACAGAGGGGAGGGATGGCAGCGCTTGGAGGAAGGGCAGCAGGGTGGCACGGTAAGGACAGGGGCCGGCACCAACATGAAGAAGCAGGGGAGGGTGTGGCTGCTAGGGTTGTTGTCGCCCCCCCCCCCCCTTGGGCAGCCGTCCGGCCTCCCTTGGGCCTTGACACCGTGGGCCGAAGTTTTCGTAGTTTTTCCAATTCCCCTTATTTAAATCATTTAATTCTTTTTCTAATTCATTTACCCCTTTCTAATGCATTTCGGGATATTACAGCCATGCCCCGTGTTGGCCGAGGGAAAGCTCTATCCCCTCACTAAGGTCTTAAGGTTGATTAGGACTCTTACGCATGTACATGATTACGTGTTTGACCTCAACTTGGACTCTAATATATACTTCCTAAACCATATGATTCAATGTTCCTAAGTTAAAACTAGTGCATTAGTTCCTTCTACATCTGAGATCTAATTAAACATAAGAGTTAACTAATGCAAATCGACTCAACAATACTAAATAAACAAACGACCAAAATATAATGCGCATCATCTTGCGTTTCTTCGGTCTCGTGGTCAATTGGTGGACCCACCCCATGGCTCATCGAGAAAGGAACATGCATGTCGCTAGTTGGACTCCTCATTGGAAAGCAATCTGGCGCACAAGGAAAAGATCTCACTCGGATCGATCCAAACGCGTATAATTCTTTCCAACTCGGACTCCTAGCTTCCTCGTGTTCATTTTCTGTCTCGGCATGAGTTTCCTTTTGCACCACCATAGCGTCATCGTCTATTAGTGCACTTATTTCAGAAACACAAGTAGATGACGTAGAACTCATCCAGGCTGTGTCATGGGGCCTTGGGCGATAGGTAAATTTGGGCTGCAAACCCAACCCCAGTACAGCCTATCAGGGCATGGCATGGCCCGTCACGATATAATGATGTTCGCTAATATGTCATTTTTGTAAATCGATTTCAGAAGCAGGACAAATTTGAAATTCATCGGAATGGAGCCAGTTTGAAGATAGAAAAATCAAGCGCAGGAAGAATAATAACCAATCAATAAACCAGACAAAGCTACCTTTTAAGTGGTAAGCGAAACGACACCTTACATATTCTAAAGTGAATGCTGCAGGACATCAAGGAGCAACATATGATAGCATCCAATAAGAAATAGAGAGATACTGAATGACTAATCAGCAAAAAAAACCTCCAACACACACATGCAGACTTGTTGATGTTGAACAAAAAGAGACATCAAACACTAGTTGGATCGGCCCAGCCCATCAGCTGCCTCCACCAGAAAGGGCGAGAGAACAAAGGAGAGAAGAGGACTCAGAGGAAGGAGTGGGAGAACAACCTAGAGGTGAAGGCAACGACTGCCACGCGCCGCCGGGCCTCCCCTGCTCCCCCCTCCTGCCTGGCTCCAACTCCTCGACATCGCCCCAAGCTCTCTCCTGCCCGGATCCAGTGCACAGGACCTCCTTTTGCTCCGCCTCCCCTCCGGATCTACCTCTCCAACGCCACACGGACGACGGCAAGGCGGGCCTTGACACCCGAGGACCGCCTTACCGCTTAAATGTCGCCTAAGGCGAGGCACGGCTACATCCACAACACTCAAGCGTGAAAGCAGTAGTGGGGGTTACAGCACTAAGGATTAGAGGCGGCTGCTAAAAATATCATGCAAAGTTTCTCTGCGCTGACCAGTAGCAGCATGAGCACCCAGTCGGAGGAGTTTTGACATGTTAGAACTGTACAGGTATACATTCTCCGAAACTTCCTAGTATCTACCACTGATTTGCACCCTGCATAGGGTCTTACTCATGATTACCTGCAGGTGCAGAGGAGGGTTCCTCCGACCTGGGCTTGCTAAACGATTTCTGCTTCTCGAGTGTAGGCATGTAAGCCGCCGTGCTCTTCTGGATAGCATCAGTAGCTGCCTTGTTGTCCGGCTGGTCCCGTGGGCTCACTAGCTGCTTCTCAAGGACATCGAACTTCGCTGTCGCCACGGGCGGTGCCCACGTTCCCACCAGTACTTGGAGCATCGACTGTCAGCGATGAGATGGCATCTCTGGACGAAAACCATGTGTGTCCGCAGGAAGTACATTCGAGCTGAAAATCAAAGGCAGATTCTGTGAGACAGCTGTGGCAGAAATGTGACAATTTCAAGCTTGGTACTGTTATGTCAGTCTACTACATGAAGTTTCTCCTTCAGAAATCAGCTCTTGCATGCACTTTCTGCTGAGGACAATTGACTGTGACCTTTGAGTTAACACAAGGCCTCTCCAATCCCCCTATAGATGAGATACCCTCTACTGACATGTTTACTATGAATGTTTAAAGATTCAAGTACAGGAAGAACTCCAAGTTTCTATCTAGCAGAAGTGCAAACACCTTTCTCACACATGCTCACAGGCTCACAGCCATCCTCTCCAATAGGAGCCGAGTCCAGTTCAATCAGCGCTTCAGACAAATAGTATATATGTTAAATACTACCACCACTACTATTGCCACTGTCTCTTAACACATTAAACGTTCACTTAAAAGTCTGTGGTATGTATCGTTGACTACTTGACCTAAGTTTTGATCATGCCCGTTGGTGGCATGGATAGCATAAATTCAGCAATAAATAACCAATCAGTTTGTTGAGTGTGGAACTGTGAATGAGTAAAAAGGTAAGGCATTTTACTCACAGGTGTACCCACTCAACTACGTCCACGTGACTATGTGAGACAAGTGAACTACATTGGGGCAAAATAAAATATACACAACATTTTAGCAAAAATATAATGATAATATTTGGATGTAAAATCAATCCAATTCATCGTCTTCCTAATAAGGATTTCCAACCGAGGCCAGGAATGCAGGATCACAGGTGAGAAGATTCAAGAAGGATGCACAGAATGGCAATTCCTCACGGATTTACTCAAGTTGGTAATGTACAGTGGACACATAAAAAATTGGTTATAGAAAATGCATGGAGCCCATCATCCTTTTTATTAAGACAGCCATTGGTATTCTCCTGTGGCTCAATAGTTAATGAACAAGAATCTCCATGAAACCAAATCTTGTCTTGACTCCGGAGTATAGAAATTATTGTTCTTTTAAGAAACTGCCAACTAAATCATCTCAAGCTTAGCCCTAAAATAAGTCAAATGTTCTGAGAACCTTTTTTAACAACCATGTACAAAAATCCTATAATTACAAATTGATTCCTCACAGCCAGCTGTAACGGTTCCCAGAGTAACTAATATGAAATAAAATGTAGATATCACACCCATTGAAACTTGCCAAAAAAATTGGCTCTGAACCAACTCTAAATTAGCCAGGAACTGACTGAAAAGCATCTGATTTTCTTACTTTTAACCAAGTCATTGCTGACTCTTAGCAAATCACTGCTGATTATTGGAATAACATATGAAATGTCATGTTTGCAACAAAGAACATTAAATATACAAGCGAGCAATGGCAATAACTAGGAACGGGTTGGTGCAACTCAGCACTTCCAAAAACCTGAGATTTGAAAGCCCAAAAGCATGATTTTAAAGGCGGATTGATAGCCATGAAACGTTCCCTCAACTGTGATGTTACCACTAAGAGCTGAGCGTAGCTCAGTTGGAGAAAGGGGACGGCTGTGTCCCCCACCCGCCCGTGTTCGAGCCGAGCTCGGCGCGTGCACCCGCGAGGGGGCTTAGGCCCCATTTGTTCTTTAATGCAGCCCAGGCAAAGCCTGGCCACTAAAAAAACTGTGATGTTACCACTAGCACTTCTTTTTGTCTAAAAAAGCAAGTATTTCATTTTTAAAAAAAATACATGTAGATGGCACAAGTAATATTTGAAAGATCCAATGTGCACAGCCAGAAACAGAATAAAGTAAGCCCATCTTGCATCACAAAAATGGGACCAAACAAAACAAAAATATTTAAATACCTGATAGCGATCTCCATGACCGGCACGAATAATATCGGATATGCCTACTTTCTTTTCTGTGCATCTTTCACATCGTGCGTCAGTCATCTAGTTAAAAAACAACGGCAAACTCAGAGCAAAGCAAAGTAAAAAATTCCATGTGAAAAATCAGTTATTGTACCTAATATTCTTCTTTCTCTTGCCATAACTAATTACTGAATTTAAAGCATATCATGTACAATACCTGCAACTGCCTTGATTCTTCTGGTTCAGATGTTTTCTCTGCTGCAGTCAACCCAGCCTGAAATACTCCAACAGCAGGTACCATTAGAATTTAGATAAATATAAGCATTCAAAAGGGACAAAAAGATGTAAATAAGGACCAAAGTGGTTCACTGGCACAACTGGTTATATAAAAGAGAGGGAATATCTAGTGCAACTCACTACCTAGGTGCAATTGTGCAAAACTGTGCAAGTGTGCAACTCACTAGTAGCCTTCAAAAAAAATTGAAGTTGAAAATTAAACCAGTGTTAAGACTTGGGAGAAACAATAAAGAGAAATTTTCTACAAATAGTAACTTTGGCTTGGTCTTTTCGTTTTCCTTTTTCCTTCTAATTTACATTTTTTCTGAAATTTTCTCGAATACATTTTAGACTATCTTCAAAAGATCATATTTATTTCATGCTTGAACAAAAGTGGTTTGCACTAGATATGCCTCCTGTTTAAATTTAATAGTTAAATTCTTTGTACTGAATATCTCAGCAACCTTGTCCTATCAACTAAACTAATAGAGTACTAGCACACCATGAAAGAAATTATAGTCACTATTGTAAAGGAGATACAAATTGTAAAATACTTGAAAAGATGATTATACTTTTAGTTCATCAGGAGACATTGTTAAAAGAACTGGAGGGTCAAGCTCTTTGTTCATCAATCGCCTGCGTAGTATAGGGCTATTCTGCATATACAAAGTAACAAGGATATGTCAAGTCCTCAAACAACAACTATTTCAGTTGCAAATATATGGAATTGATATAATATTATTGAAGTTAGAAATACAAATGGTTTTCAGTTGATAGTGTGGTAGTACTGCAAAAATCAAGAAGGTGCCAATTATTTAGTATTTATACCTTCACTATGGTTTATCGGTTATGTACATACAGAGCACAGTTTAGATATGTAACTTAGTGGTACAGGAAACACAAATGTTATGGATGTGGTGAAAACAAGTGGTGATTGGACTGACCATAACCCGCTAACCATAGAATCAACAAAAAGTTAGTTGTACACAATTTAGCATTGCCCGAACCAACAGCAAGCTATGGGCAAAAAATATTAAATATATATAACAGAAATACAGAATACATTTGGAGACATGGAGCAAACGATTAACATCTTCCGGAACCTTTCTCGCATGAATCCACTTTTCTACAGTTCAAAGTTCAAATAGGCATTTTAGGGATGGAGTCAACATAAATATACAGGTGTGAATGCTTGTCAATATCTTTATGTTTATAGTGATGGGAAAGAGAAGTCCCCAAATAGGCATTTTAGGCCAGTTCAAAGTTCAAAATTAAGCATTACAGTTTAGTGGGACAAGATTCTGACTTGAACAATCTGAAATATATTATTTATTCAAGATATATAACCCATGTTGGGTAAGATGAATCTATGTTGAAGCTCATCAACATAGTGATAGACATGCATATCTACAGTAATAAACTATCAATGTTGATGGGAATATGGGATGATGGCAAGTTGGCAACAAACTGTTAAGTTCTAGTCCTCAGTATAACCTAATGAGCTAACTGTACAGTTATTCAGTGGCATATGATTTAGATGTTCCCAAGAGGCATAAGGCCAAAAGGGGCCATGGATAAAATGTATGTACCTTGATGTTGAACAATAATTGTCTTAATTTCTGGTTATACTTCTGGAAGTCAGAACCAAGAGCTTCAAACGTAGATCTTTCTAAGGAGGCCATTATTGAAACGACCACATCCGATGCATAAGATTTTTCATTATCCTGAAAAGAGATTCATCACAAACCATCTGAGGAGGGAAGACAAAGGATCAAGAAAACACAGGGAACAAAAAAAACAAATAGAGGGCTTTAGCAAACATATATTTGGAATGAAAAGCAACAATAAAAGAACACAGTTAACCAACCAATAGAAAAAGGAAATAACAAAACATGAGACCCATTTAAAAACTAACAACGAGGTGTAACAAAATGATTTTATATGCATGCACCATTTTCTCAACCAGGAATGTAAATGTAGACCAGAAGGATGGACCTAAGTTGAGCATGCCAAAACTAATCAAAGCAAGAAGCATGGTACTATCAGTTTACATTGTAACACGAATTACTTCATTTTATGCTCAGTGCATGAGGTGTCTCAATCCATTAGCCCAAGTTTTTAATCCATGTGCAGTTCAAAGACTATCTAATTTGTGAACACACTGCTCAAAGGGACCATGACCAAGTCTTTTCGATATTTTTAAGCTCATCTTTCTTCAAACTATCCAAATTAACCATTTTAACAAGAGCCTTACATTAAAAGCACAAAAAAATGGCTATTACCAACATACTAGCCCCTTTGGTCTTTTAGTTGTACTGCTGCATATGCTGGGTACTTGTGAACCGTTATTAATATCCATTGTGGTAAAAGAAGTCATACTGGCCTCTGACCAGTGGAAGACCAATGACAGATATAACAGGATATTACTTGACATTGACAGACAATTTACAGTGAATAGGCCCAGACCTCAAACGAAAAACTTGTTAGAGCATCTAAGAGCTAATCAGATGTTATCTATTTTCCTTTTAATCTTTATGTTTGCACATAGAACAGGATAATAAACAATGCTGCGAGTCTCACCCCAGGTCGCTTCTTTAGAGAACTTATGGAACTAAACAGAGATAGTTTACCAAGGCTCCACATAACCATTGAAAATGTGCTGATATTAAATAAAATATTGTAGGAAAATTCTGAAGCATATACAATTTGCATGTCACAATCAAAAAGAAGAATCAGCTTAGCAGCCAACAAGCTCAGTGAAATTGGCCAGTGAGAAGATAATCAACTCTATCCCACTATGTGACACATGCTTGACTAGGTTAAGTTGTACAGTGGCCCAATAATCCTATAGCATGACCCGATAATAATTTGCAAGTGCAACAAGTTATGGGAACTAAAAATACTACAGCATGATTAACGACATCAACATCTTCATTTATGATCTAGAAGAGAAATAAACTGTGGACGATAAATTCGACAAGTGGGAGTTTAACTTTGAACTATTCCCATTAAAAGGAAAAGTGACTTACACCAGAACTAGTATCCTTTGCAGACGATCCATTAGTTGAATTTTTGGCAGCACTACCAGGATCAGCATGAGAAGCTCCATCACTTTCTTTTGATGCTAGTGGAATGGTGTCTACAAATTTATCAAGCCACCTATCACGATACTGATCACCAGTAACTGCTTTATATCTGACAAGGATGGCATAATTCTTTAGATTATCACTCCCAGGTGTCTCTGCTTTTATGAATTGCTCAGATTTGCCTGTTGGGGCATCTCTTGAGACATCTATAGGGTTAACAGGTCTCTTCCGTGGGCCCCGTTTATTTGAGAACTGATCAGTGTTGTCACCAGGTATATCTTCAGGTTCAAGATCAGGAAGCTCCCCAATATGGTCAATTGTTTTCCTAACAAGAAGATCAACCTCGTGTTGCTTGTTATCCTCATAGTCCTTGTCTGTAAGGTTCCACAGTTTCTTCGACTCTGTGTCATAGACCTTTTGGACAATGAACCCTGGGTGTTCCTTCCGACTGGGAATCTTCTTGTGCTGAGGAATGAAATGGACCACACACTTGTGCATAACTGACTCTGCTGGCACATCATCAATATGAAAACTATAAAATAGATCCCGTGTGTCACTTGCTTTCCAGCTCCCACCACCCTTTTTCTCAGCCTCTTCTGGTCTGTAAAACCATTGACCAGTTATCGATAAGCTCCCATCATTTTCTGTTATATCCTGTTCCCAGATAATAAAATCAAGTGTTATATATATCATTGAGAACTCTAGAAGGGGGAACATGTAATGGAAAGAACTAAGGATTATTACATTAGCAAAACATTCAAGCAGATCTAAAGAGATGGGGCACTTTGGCTCCACAACTACTCAAAATAGGCAATGGCTCCAATCACAGAATGTAAGCTAGGCCTGACAAGAAACTGCTTGATACAAATCATGAACTAAGCCTAGCGTTGGTTCATCTTAGGGTTGTTCAACCATGGAAATTGGAAACAACATCAAAAGGTAACTAGTGCAGCCAAAACCAAGCCTAGAACCAAAGGCCTAGTGCATATGTTAGGAGTTTTAGACTATGAAGTTCATTTTCAACAATTGACAGCAATTTGCCAAACTTATCAGGAAGAAACCATCGTTCACTCAATTATCATGCTAACAAAAACTAACTAATAATTCAGCAAGCTTAGCAAAACTGAATTATCCGATTTCCGAATTTTCTGTCATTTCTCTAAGTGGACAAGATGACACCAAATTGGAGTGAGTAAAACTACTCTTTGATCATGTAACTGGCAATCTTCTAAACGATATATATACATGTTATTATGTTAATGCACCACTATCTTCAAAAATCGCAACATTGGGTCAATCATCACAGACCTTGATGATGGCGACATAAGGCTTCTCCGACTCGGCCTCAGGCGTGAGTAGCACCGGGTCCTCCTGCACAAATCCACAACAATCAGTCAATCACCCATCGGAAAGCATGAGAAATTCAGAACCTCGCAAAACCCTAAAACCCTAAGCACAAAGGAGAAGGGTAGCAGGGCGGCGGCTTACGAGTTCAAAGGTGTTACCCTCGTACTCGAAGGAGGCGTAGTGCTTCCGCCGTTTCTTCCCCTTGCCGGTGACCTTCACGGGGTCCCCGATGGGCACCGCCTCCGTGCTCTCCTCCTCGCGGGGCTCTTCCTCCTCCGCTTCCGCCTCCTTCTCCTCCTCCGCCTCCTTCTCCTCCTCGTCGCTCTCCTCGGCGGGGCACTTGGGCTTGCGGCCCCGGCGGCGGCGGGTCTGCGTCTCCTCCCGCCTCTCCTCCTCCTCGTTCTTCCTCATCTCCTCCAGGTCCTTCTCGTCCTCCTCCTCCTCCTCGAGCTCCATGTCGTCCTCGTCGTCGGCGGCGGCGGCGCGGCGGCGCCGCTGCTGCTTCTTGGGGCCCGAGGAGGCGGGGGCTGTGGGCTTGGTGATTTTGGGCGCCACGGCATCGTCGTCGTCGTCGTCGTCGCTGGTGGACGCGAGCTGCGTGAATCGGCGGCGCCTGCCCATTTCTCGCGTCGCGGACGATTCGCAGGGTGGAGGAGGGTTCTAGCGAGGAGGCTCGAGACGCGAGGCGGGTCGAGTCGAGAGTGGCGGATGGATCGCTGTCTAACAGAGAGAATTCGGGAGATGGGATGGAGCCTGGAAACGGTAGTAGTAGCGACGCTGGCTGGCCCCACCTGTCATCCTACTCAAGATTGGGCTCCATGGTGCATAGCCTGAGCCCAAATTAACGTCTTTTTCAGGGGATGAGCGACCAAGTTGATCTTGAGATTCGTCTTTAGACCGAGCTTGCTTCAGATTAGGGAGACGTGAAAATCCATGCAAGTGCAGCTTGTCTGTATCAGCAAGAAGCTGATCATTTGGCTAAACAAGCATATGGTGTGATGTTAATTGCCTGTAAAGTTTAATAAGTAGGATACAAGATGATGGATTTTTTTTAAAAAAAAAAATAATATTTTTAAAAAATATAAAAATAAATAGTCAGTCCAAAAAATAACAAAAAATGGTTCCTGTCGCCGGTTGAACTGGCGACAGAAAAATGGTTCCTGTCGCCGGTTGAACTAGCGACAGGTATCCTACCTCCCATCTGTCGCCGTTCCAACTTCCTGTCACCAGTGCAACTGGCGACAGGGACTCTTTCCCTATAAAAGCTCCATAAAATTCTAAAATTCGGCACATGACTTATTTGTATTCAGAAAAAAGAGAAGGAGGGAAGGGAGAGGACTGGAGGGGAGGAGAGACGCTAGCGAAGCGCTGCCCGTCCGATTGCCCACTTGTGAGGTAATTTTTTGAACCGAATGGATTACATAGTTTTGGATGTACGGTTGCGTAGTGCAGTATGTTGTACATAATTCTTTTCGGTGTGTAGTCTTATTTTATATAGATGGTTAATCGTTGAAATGTTCTTCCTGATGCAGTACGTCAATTATGTCGGACGTCAACAATTTCAAAATTTACTACGGCTCGGGGACTATTTTGGAGGGTCCCGAGGGGATTGATCTGTGTTATTTCTAATTGGCGACCCTGCCCCTGCCAAGAGCAGAGGGCGTACATAGGGCGTTGTGATGCGGTAGTTATTTCACACATTCTAAGTGAACCGTGATATGTATGATCTAAGATTGAGTTACTTGCCCCCCGAGCAACACAACACATATATTGGGAGTTAGTGCAACTGAAGGGAACAAAAGTCATGGCAATCATATCTACGCGTGGCGAGGGAGGGAGGGTCAGATTTAGTCCTTCTGACCTGGGCATATGCCAAATCCACTCCTGCATCTCCGGCTGAACAAGAAGGGGGTGGTGATGCTGAAGAAGAAGTCGGTGACTCCGACCACAAAGGCACGCACACGAAGGCATGAAGCTCCCGGAGTTGCTGATGCTGTCGACAAAGACCCTGGAGAAGTAACTCCTTCAATCAGGCAGTTCAATGGGCTAGCTGACGAGGGTGGGAAGTTGGAAGCTATAGTGTAAATGATGGATCAGGAATCAAGGGACTACAATGCATTGTCAGAAGATGAAGGATCCGACGACGAGAATGATGTGGACCAGCTGGAGGTTCCATCCGAGTGGATCACATACCAGTTCGGCGGCACCACACCATGCCCATAGTCGACCGATCCACGTCGTCGTCCTTATGCGTAAAGGCTATGATACGACAATGGGTGTCCCGATCTTTCAGTGAGAAGGATAACTCGATTTTGGTGGAGATGACTCTCACGATTCGACTACCAATTGCACACGACCAAAATGTCCGACAATCACTGAACCAACTCCGAGATCGTTCTCGACCTTGCTAGAAGCACGATCGACCTGACCACGAAGGTCTATTCAGGTTGAACTCCACTAAAAGTCTAACTTGAATATGTGCATATATTTTTATTACACATTCGTGTATGCACACATTTAGGGGGAGTTCACTCTATGTTTTGTGGTTTCATTAGTATTGATACATATTTCTTTATCAACATATATTGAGGATCACTACTTTGAAACATATTCTTTGAGTATATAAAACTTGTGTAGTTCATATATACTCATATCGCTTTATATTCAATTATTTGAAATTGTGTTGTGGGACTAATGTGTGTGCTAAGATGTGTTCAAGACTTAGTCCCGGAGTCTGAATGATGACATGAAAAGGAAATTCAAAGATGATAAAAGATCGATATGGCTCAAGACAAAGGAGTCATGCATTGCATTTCGAAAAACTTCTAGAAGAACTTCAATGAAAATCGGTATGACCGCATTTAGTAAGCGGTACTACCAATGTGCGGTAGTACCGGAGTTTATTGGGCGGAACTCATCACAGAGCGGTATGATCGCAAATCTGAGCGAACTACCCCAACCCGGTCTTTTCGAAAACTAGTTCGCGGTACGTTATTTCCAGAGAGGGCGTTTTTCAACTGCAAATCCTGAGCGGAACTACCCCAACCCGGTCTTTTCGAAAACTAGTTCGCGGTACGTTATTTCCAGAGAGGGCGTTTTTCTTTATTTCTCGAACCTCTGGAAATCGGTAGTACCGCATCTGAGAAACGGTACTACCGGAGAGCGGTATTACCAGAGTCTAGTTGGCGGTAATACCACACCTGTCACTAATGGCTTATTCAGAAGCATTTAATATAAACATATCTTGGTAATTAATGTTAATCATTGTGGGGACTAACTTTTTTCTATGAGTTGGATAAATAGGTTATATGGTTATTAAGGCGGTAAGGCGAGGCGAGGCGACTCACCCCCTTACACCTTTTAAGCGGTAAGGCGCGATGCGAGGCGACGCCTTACACATCCTAAGGCGACAGTGCAGAGCAGTAGGTTAGAAGCAAAAGCCAGCAGCGAGCAGGCTAGAAGACCGCAAAATATCACAAAGAAGAGTTAGAAGGCCGCAGAAGATCCGGCTGCCCCGCCTGCCCGCCTGCCTTCTTCTTTCCCCACGGCCCGCTGCCTTCTTTCGCTGCCTTCTTTCCCCACACCCCGCCAAGCGCGTCGTCTCCTCCCTGCTGCTCTTCTCCCATGACGCCGAGCCGCACCGCCTCCTCCCTCAACGCCGAGCTGCGCCGCCGCCTCCCTGCTGCTCCTCTCCCACAACGCCACCTCCTCCTTGCTCCTCCTCTTCCACTGCGCCACCAACAACTAGGAGCCCCAGATCTCGCGGCCGTGGTGGTGGCGACGAGTGGAGAGCAGCGACCACGGTGACGTAGTGATGAAGAGGAGTGACGACGACGGCTTCAGCAAGCAGCAACGACGGTGGCGCAATGGTAAAGACGGGAAGCAAGACGGCTGCTTAGGTTAGCTCTCCCTCTCACCTTTAATCCAGATCTGGGTTTGGTTGTGGTTGCTGGAGACGGGCGACGGAGATGGGCTAGAGACGGGGACGGGCGACACGCGACGGCAAGGCGACAAGCAACAGCAAGGCGGGGCGACGCCTCAACCCTGAGCCGCGCCTTACCGCTTAGGCGTCGCTTAAGCGACGCCTTAATAAGCATGATAGGTTATGTTCTAGGGTGATGAAGACTTTAGATGGCATCATGAGTTGATCGTCATCAAGTCAAGGTTCAAGAAGAGGATGCATCATGTATTAGTGCATATCAAGATCTCGAAGAGGAGATGATCATGAGTTAGTTATCAAGTCAAGAGAAGACCCATCATATGCTGATGGAGGTCAAGTAAAGGATGCATCATGGGTTGATGCATATCAAGACGATGACCCAGACTTGAAGTGAAGATATGTGTCATCAAGCTTCAAGAAGATGCTCAAGACAAAGGTATGACTAGCTAGGACTAAGGATGCGTTCCTAGTCTTTTACCGGTCTTGTTGTTTGTTTGGAAGACCGGATTGCTAGTATAGGTTTGTCGTACTATTAAGAGGGGTCTTGTCTAGTAGTTTGAGTCTCATCATGTGTTGATAGCTCAATCTCACTTGCTCTAGCTCACCATGGCATGATGCTATTATTTGCAAATGTGTTTTGCAAATAGTCGATGCTCATGCATTTAATCCTTGTAGTATGTGACTATACTTTGCAATGGTGTTTTGCAAATGGTTGAAGTCCATGTACCTACTCCTTTTGGCATGATCTAAGTTTGCAAATATGTTTAGTAAATTGTTGGGATTCATGCATTTTCCCTTGGCATAGTCTAAGATTGCTTGTTGCTATTTCTTTAGACTTAGACTATGATAGTAGCTCTTTGGAGTTGTGCTTCTGATTTGATCAGATGTGTTTGAAATCAATCAAATAGGTGGGTTGTGTAGCCCTCTGAATAATTTTTTCATAGAGTCCAAGATCACTCAATTCCGACATCGGAGTCAAAAGTTATGACCTTTTTACCGAGTGTCGTCTATGCTGAAATTGAACTGCAGTAGTACCGCCCTTTGTACTGCGGTACTACCGCACCAAAAATTTTAACGGCTAATTTTTTTAGCATTCAATGCACCATTTTCGATCGTTGAGCAAAAATCGGTAGTACCAGCCATTGTACTGCGGTACTACCGCATTTTGCTGAGTTTGTTGTTTTCTGCTCCCAACGGCTATTTTTTGTTGTGAGGGCTATAAATACCCCATTGGCCGGTTGAGAGACAATATTTGACATCTCATTTCACTCACTTGAGCTAGTGTGAGGTTCTCCTCTCAATTGTGCATGTGTTGCACCTTGTGAGCAAGGAGAGAGGTCTCTAGTTGTATGTGTTGCATCTAGAGGTGGATTTTGTATCCACTTGAACTTGTGCATTCGTTGCACGTGGTGAGAGTCAAGCAAGGGGTTTGGCTTATTACTCTTGGTGTTTGCCGACACTTAAACGACATGGAGGCGTCGTGGACCGATGATATTCTCAAGAAACTTGTGAGAATGCCCGACGTGTTGTGAAGGTTGGAGCTCACCTACCCAGAGCGAAAAAGAGCTACCACTAGTGGAATTGAGGTGTTTGGATTAATTCGTGGAGTCGGTTCAATTAGTTTGGGCTTACCTCAATGTGGATTAGGGGAGACCAGCAAGTCTCCGAACACCATGGTAAAATATCATTGTGTCATTGTGGTTTGTTATATTGTGTTTTACTTTGTGCAATTTATATTACTTGTATTAAATTGCTTTTATGTCTTTGAATGATTGCTATCATTATCAATAGTGTATGTTGTTGGTGCGCTTAGTAAAGATTAGTTGATTTAGGCTTTAATTGTGCAAAACCGAATTGATTTATAATTCCGCATAAAACTCAGTTTTAGCCAAAAGATTTTAAAACCGCCTATTCACCTCCCACTCTAGTCGCCCTCCTCGATCTTACAGACCCGGACGCAGCAAAGCCTCGTCCGACTGGCGTACCACTCCATGTACTCCTTGTACTCCCTGGGGTCATAGTCAGCATCCTCCAAGACGACGTCGATGTAGGCACTGAGCCAGCTCTCAATCCAAGGGAACATATTCTCCGCCCAGGTGGTAGTACCACGTACTTCGTTCCTAGTGTACCTGTGGATGGCATGACAATTATTTTGTATGTATGTAACGCAGATTGTACTAAAGAATTAAAGCGCAAACTTACCCATGGACGGAGCCGTGGTCACGCGCCAGGGGCGGGACCCATCGTCACAGCATCGAATTGACGCATGACTCGTGCCACCTGGTACTCCTCCACAAATACCTCGTACATCAAGGTCCTCCGCGTGTACCAGTACACATAGTCTCGTATGCACATACTAGACCTGCCTCCGGGCGCGCGCGCGGACACCCTCTCCTGAGTGTACGGTCTCCAGATGACGCTGTCATCCGTCAGCTGGTCGAACATCGCGACGTAGTTTGGGTACGACTCCTGCGTGGTGATCGGTGTGTAGGCCACATGTGGAATAGACTAAAGAAAAACTTAGCACACGAAATTGTGATTGCATTACGAGAAAATAACAAATGTTCACGAAATTAACCCGTCGGCGGCACCACACCGTGCCCATAGTCGGCCGATCCACGTCGTCGTCCTTATGCGTAAAGGCTATGATGCGACAATGGGTATCCCGATCTTTCAATGAGAAAGATAACTCGATTTTGGTGAAGACGACTCTTTCAGTGTATATCTTGCACTTCAATTGGAGAAAACAATTTGGTAATGCACATGGGTAAAAAAAACATTCCTGTTGTTTTGAATGTTCCATGATCCATAGTATATTATGTGACCGGCCACTAAATTATTCTCCATTTTAAGAAACTAAATTGTAATTGATCCTGCAGCTAACCTTGACTAAAACTTATTATCGTATTTTATGTTTTTACTATTATATATATAGAGAGAGACACACACATCCCTATCACCATATCGTTTTTGTTTTTGGGGGAAATAGGGTATCGCCGCATCACCAGATCGGTAGCGCATAACGGTGCCTCAGATATTCAAATCACTAGTTTCTATCTATACATAGATTACAAAGGATATTGTCGGTTCGTGAATAGGAAACCGGCCGGCAATATCAACAACCGAATATGGATTCGGTGGAACATATAACAACCAAAGATATTTGATGATTCGGTATATGTACACGTTAACAGTGTTGTCATCGCCTGTGTGTTAGAAAGAGGATTAGAGAGGGGAGGAGTAGGCGACGCAGCTGGAGCAATCGTCGGGGACGTTGTTTTGCTGGTTTCCTATTTTTGCAGGTTCTAATTTTTTCTGTTTTTCCTTGTTGGGATTTCTAGTTGACATAGATCATAGTGGGAGGCAGTAGAGATTTGGGGGACAGTGAGCGTTTGTAGTGTCTGTTGCTCGAGCCAGGGTGCTATGCCCCTCTCCTTCAGAATTAATTGATGCACAGACGTATGAGGTAGTTTGAGGGCTGCCGAATGTGAAGTTTGGTTTTGTGCTCACAATCAATTTCACTGTCTGAGCTTGATGGATGGTTTGTGAATGCAATTCTCTGTGCTTACCGGGTTTTATTAAGCTAGCATCACTAATGATCAGCCAAGGTCGTTAATGTTCAGTAAAGCAGCAAAGGTGCTTGCCGGGTTTTGTTAAGTTGAGATTAATAATGTCCAGCCAAGGTCACTAATGTTTTGCTACCTTATAATTTAAAGGTTAAGCCGCTTCCCTAAATGGGAAACCTTTTGTCAGAATATATTATTATAATTTGAAGGTTCATCCTTGTAATTTGCTTGGTATCCTTTGGATTCTTGTTCAATTATTTGTTCACTTCCGAAGGAGAAGCAAATGCAGTGAACTTTTTAGGCCTCAATAGTTTTGTACTAGTCAATACTTTTGTATCAGTCAAACAGTGCCTCTTGTTCCAATAAATAGTTTCAGCTCCTCTCTGTTTTCAGTCTAATGTTGTAAACTCGATTTTTAGTAATGAATGTCTAGTATCGATAATGTGGAAGAAGTTTTACATTGACAATGACTGATCAAGTATACTTTCATATAATAATTAGGGAGCTGGAAGAAGAAGTTGGGAGGGGACCTGCCACCACCACCTTCTCTTTTTATATTAGTAAAGATTACATCGGAAAACCAGTAGGACCATCTATGTTGAAAATGTTTCTACTTGTGTTTTGTTTCAACTTTTTTTTCTCATAATCAGCTATTTATTTATGTCTTGTAAATAATGTATAGAAAAATAGGAATGAGAGAGAAGGATTTTATGTGAAAACCCCTTTTGGGAAAAACAACGAAGGCACGAAGACAATATCACTTAATGAGGAGATGTTTACAATAAAATTCTCGCTCTTCTCTATAGACTACAGAGATATATTTATAGCGGTATATGACAGACTTCGTGTAGGAATATAATTATGAATTAGAGTAGGAAATAAAATTCGTATCACACTCAAATTCAACATGATGTCTACTTTCAGCTGATTACTAAATGTTAACTGCAATACTCTGTCGGGGCTATTGTGTTCTTTGCTCCTATTTTTGGTCAGATCATGAATTGTAATAGTTTGATACCTTTGTGTGTTGAGTGGATGGGACTTTCCAGGTTCGGCTACTATGAAAATTTTCTCCTTTTTTTAGCATCTCTGAATTTACTCTGGATATCAAGCTATTTTAGTTTGAGGAGAGGAGGGAATGCAGGGGTACTGCAAAGGACTGGCTTATCCTCTCTCTCTAGCTTTTTTTTTCTTTTCTTTTTGTGATGTGCTTATCTCAAGCGATGACCTCCTTTCTGTTTTGAGGACAAAGTGATTTTTTCGTTGGACTCACCGTTGATACTTGCCCTTTATTTTTGGCATCCGATAGGTAATTTTATTTGAGCTAATAGCATAGGTTTTTGAATTTGAGTTGTCTCATTTTGGAGGCCAAGCGAACATTGCTCTCATTTCAGAAGTCATACTGACATTTTATTAATAGGATTGAATTTCAAATTCAGCCCATGTTTTGTCTGCGAAAAATAGTTGTTAGTTTTGTCTCGTTAACTTTAGAAATTTGTTTGTATGCTGAGATTGATACCTTTGTGTGTTCACTAACCATTGGGCATAATAGCTTTTAGGTGTTTTTGAACCTCCATCAGATGGCTTCTGGTCAGAGCTAGTCAAAGTTCAAAGCAATCCTTGATTAACATGTTTGGAACCCATTGCTTGACGAGATAATGTATCAAATAGTTTACACACTGCTATGCTCTGCAAATCAGTAAGTTTGAAGTGACTGTATATTAGTTTTGTGATACGATGGACATGTAGTGAAGAAGTCGGGATGAAAATAGAGATCGTGCTCATGTGTCAAAGCTAACCTGAGATAAGTATACCAATGATACATCCAGAGGCACACTTACAAATTACAATTGACAAAAAAAAAAATCAGAAATCGCCTTAGCTTGCTGCCTACTGAGTGCAGAGTGCCAATTGTTATGCCACCGCACCCTCGCAGCCTCACTAAGGCCCTGTTTGGCACAGCTGTGGCTTTCCTAAAAAGCGGCTTCCTACCAGCGTCTTTGTAGGCTTTTTCAACAAGGGGTGAATGGTCAGGCTTTTCGATTTGGTGTTTGGTCGTCGCTTTTAGGTAGGTCGGTCAGACTTCCGAGATATGAAATGTCCGAAATGCTCATGAGGACAAGAATGACTTATTTGATGTCGCTTAACTAAATTAAAACATTAAACGACATTTAACGACATTTAAGAACATTTAACAAAGATTTAACAATAAAACTTCGTAAAGCATGTGAAAATAATCTGACTAGAAGATCACCCTTATACATAGTTTAAATTGGCAAGTACAACATACAAAATAACGCATATATCTTCCATCTATCCTATCGTCATGCTACCAAAGCTATTGCAATAGCGTCACGGAGGCCGTTCATACCAAAGCTAAAAGCAAAATCATTATCAATCAAAGCACTATCTCGAATAAAATTATGCAAAGCCATTGTTGCAATGATAATTTTCTTTTGCTTGTGCTCATTGTAACTTAGAATTTTAAGTAGACTCAATCGAATATGCAAGTGGGAAGGCGAACAGGCAAGATTGCTTTAAATACTAGGTATGAGGTGGGTAATTTCTGCGAAGTCTGGGGGTATTCTTGGAACACTGGAGGTGGGAAGTCGGGAAGCACCTCAACACCGCTTTTTCTTTTGGCTTCCATATGTATTGATGACTTTGAGCTTCTGTGAAAGCTGTAAAAAAGCCAACTGTTTGATACGACTTCCGCTTTTCTCACCCAAAAGCCAAAGCAGAAGCTGTACCAAACAGGGCCTAAGCCATCGCACCCTCGCTGAGCCGCCACCAATGCCAAGTATGCTTGTGTGTCCAGAGTTCGCACTATACAGCAGTGAGCAACTAGCAGAGTAGGAGATATTTTCTACCGATTGAGCCTCCAACAAGCAGCAAAACAGCAATTCACCAAGGTATTACACGACCAATAAAGAGCTCACTGCCCACACTTCTCCTTATTCTTCCTCCAAACACGGAGCTGCTCGATTTCTACCAACCTTGTGCCGCCTACATACTCAAAATTCAAGTGTCCGTGCTGGGGTACCTAGAGTCCAGCTGTCGGAGGTGAGGCTGGAGCCCCAAGTAGCCCTAACACTGCCTCTGCTCCTAGGAGCATGCGGGACAGATAACATGAGGGACATGTGGGCGTCCCTGCGGGACAATAGAAACATATTAGAGAAAAATCAATTTAACACCTCTAAACTCTTCCAATAGTCTAAAAACCCCCCTCCCTCCCATTACCCACACCTGTGGATAAAAACCTGCGGATACCAATGAGAATCAGTTCTATTTGGCTGAACCTAAAAAAAAATACGGGCCAAAATTTTTAAAATTTGAATTTGAATTTTTGACTCCATAATGTTCTTCCCTAGTTGGTTTAGGTATTCTTATGCTAGATTATGTATTGAAACATTATTTTTTAGTATATTTAGCACTATTAAAACATAAATGATGACTTTTTATGTACAACTTGAAACACTTTCTCATTAATTGGATTGCATGCAACCATGAGAGAATTGGATTGCATCATTATTTGCTCAGGATTGGATTGATTATTTAATCCTATACTTTCAAATCATTTAGTGACGCGATATGATTAATAAGAGATACGAAAAAGTATTTGCTAATAGTTTGTTCAGCGACACATGTTTCATATGTATGATTACTAGTATCAATATACTGTCATTTGTTTGGCTAGAACTGACCGACCAAGTCCAACTTTTATATTTCTGCTAAAAATAATAGCTCCTAAGAGTAGCTCATGTAACTAGAAAGCTATCCTTCTAAGAGGTGGAGTCATATAACTAGAAAGCTATCCTTGGAAAATCAAGCTTTTTTATATACAACTTGAAATACTTTCTCATTAATATTTGTATTATTCCAAATTTGAATTTGCTAATTACCATTTCCGCTATTTTCTGGTTTTCCCGGTTTTTCAGCCGGTTTTTTCGGTTACTGGTCGGTAACCGGTCCGGAGAAAATCCAGATTCAAATTTTAAAATTTAAATTCAGACCGGTTTTTTTTAATTTACCGGTAACCGACCGGTAACCGGTACCGGTCATCGACCGGAATTTTTCCCGGTACCGAGATTTCAATCCCTGCCGACACCACTCCCTCATCACCCATGCAGGCCCCTTATCTGCCGCCTACAAAGGTGCGCCTGTGATGTATCCTACTTCGGCTTCGCAGTTTGTACGGGTGATTCGAGGATAGTCGAGGACTTCGGATTCGACGGAAAGGCGCCGTCGTGAACCGTAGCAGGATAGCAGGGAAAGTAATAGAGAAATTTCAGAAGACGCGACAATAGCAACAGGAAGATAGTAGATTAATTCTTCGAAAGTGCTAAAAAACTGTCGCATGATTAAAAAAATCACACCATGACCCAGCCTGAGCCCTAATGAAAGATCTATTCGGACCCACAACACAGAAGGCTGTGGAGCCCACATGTCATGAGATGGATCTTACAGAGAAAGAAAACAAGAAACCGGAGATCGATCAATCAGAACGAAAGAAGAAGAATCACGGAGGATCAGCTGGATTTTAGTGGTACATAAGATTTTTTTTTTTAAAAAAAAATCTTCCTCCCAAAATTGTGCATAATGTTGCTCAAAACGACAGAAACGCATCATGCCATCTCTCCCCCATTTGACCGCGATGTTCCTGCTTGCCTCTTTCCATGGATTCTCTGTTACCTCTACAACCAGAAATCCATTTTGCTTCAACACGTTGCTGCTTTCTGCTATCCCATGGTTTCTCTATTGAGTCCTCTGCATTCTCTATACTCTCTTATCTACGATGGACTCCGTGATGGGTGTTTTGCTATTTTACCCACAATATACATGAACTGGTCGTGTGATTTTGTTGCCAGAACTGGACTGCTTGCATGTGTATTCGCTACTTTCTTCAACACAGAAGACCGTGAATCTGTACTGATTCAGCCACAGTTTGAATGAACTGACTCTCACAAAAGCTTGGCTTTGTGAATTTGATCCAGGAACTGCCTTCTGTTGCTGAATCTGCCAACCAAAACACAAAACCAAATTAGATTGTGAATTGGACAGAAGCATGTGTACTTAAGTAGCCTTTGTGTTATTTTTTTTTCCAACTGTAGCATTATTTACTTTCGACTCATTAGCCTTTGTGTGTTACCTTTTCCAACTATAGTACAAATCTTTGAGATGACAATCACCGATTGATTAGTACTTAAGCAACCATTCAGAACTGAAAACTGACAAAACAATTCTGCTTGTACACATAAAATGATGCTAAAATCCTATAATGATGGCAAAAGTTATCTGGTGCTAGATGAAAAAGAAGGTAATTACAGCTATAGCAAGTTAATATAGCGCTTTTGATAATAAAAAAGTGAAAATTATAACATGATCATCCAAAAAGTGCTTATTAAACCCGACAAAACACCACTTCAAATCAAAGGAAACAAAACTAGTAGGGCCTATTAACTCAGCAAAACTTCTAGGATATATTAACATAATATTTTGGAGACAAAGTCCATTTGACATCCCAAAACTCTAGAATTAACCACAAACTATAAAACCAGACATTCGACACCCTCAAACCCTTAAAACCATTCACTTAACACCGTAAGACCAAAAACCCTGGTATAGCTTCGCTGACGTGCTGTCCACACGTCATAGGGTGAGGGAGGGGGACAGAAGTTCTCCTTCCTCCTCGACGATGGAGGTAAGTCTATTGGTGGTGGAGATTCGGGGCTTGGAGTGGTGGAGATGTGCCAACAATGAGCAATGGCGGCAGTGATGGTTCGATGATGGAGGTGTTGGTTCTACGGAGGTCAGAAGGAGAAGGGTAGTGTGTCAAAACGTGGGTTATGGTGAGGGGATTATGCTATGAGAAGCAACCGAACCGAGACTAATCGGTCTATATGAACGGCACCGAAGAAGATGACTCGAGGTAGAGGAGGAAAACGACCGATTCGGTGTGCTACGAGAAAAGAAATCAAATTAACTTGGTGGGTACGTAGTTTGAGAAATAGGTGGAACACAACATGACGCGAAAGGATTTGCGAAAAGATCACCGGTGCGATGGGAAAATGAGAGCGGATCTTGACTGGAATTTGGGCGACGACGGCAACAAAGACTTGGCTCTCCTTGGGCGGTTTCCATGGGAGAGAATCCTAGCACATGCTAGATCATGACGAGGGGACTCGGTTATAGCTCCAGGAACCAGCGAAGCGACAATGAGAAAGGAAATTATAGCTCTTACGGCAATTCAGTTGTAATACGGCAGACTTCGGAAAGGGACTGTCTATCCCTCATTCAACTGTTTTCTGGGATGAAATCAGTCAGATTGTGTAGCCATTGGATCTCCATCCAACGCTCCAGATTTCTCCCCCCAAATCCTATACAATCCATCTTCCTCAACCTTCTTCTCCAAATCCTCCCGTGCTCCCCCAAATCCTCCACGCCGCCCCTGCTCCTCCTGTGCTCCCCCGCTGCCACCTTCTTCCCCGTCTTCGGCAGCTACCGCCGCCACCTTCTTCCCCGGCTCCGGCGGAACCGCCGGAGACGCCATTGCCACCCCCGCCTCCACCACCCCTCCCTCCCTCTATAGCCGGCGAAGCCCACCGCCCTTTTCGTCGCCTGCGTTTGGCGGCTCCACCGCCACCCACCGCTGGAGAAGACGAACCCGCTGGCCTTAACACGGATCTCAAGCGCATCACAAGGTCAAAAAATCAACTGATTTCACAAAAAAAATCATGCGACAGTTTTTTAGCACTTTCATTTTTTTAATGCACCGTGGCAATGTTTTTTCCGGCTCGTCTAAAACAAAACAGGCCCATTACGGGTTTGGGATTCAGGTCCACTTAAATTGTACGGGCCCAGTATCTGAGTAAAGCACCAACACCCATTTAATTTAATTTTGGTTGAATTGGTTATAGGCCACTTAACTTTCATGGTATTTGTCGGACCCGGATTTTCTAATCCAGAATCCTCTGTGAAATCACCGCGCTACTCCCTGGATCAGTAGGTAGCGCTCACAGTACATATTGCTGATTCATTTCATACATCGCAGACCAAACCAGTCTTAATATTACAACCTCAGAGTTAAATAGACCACGTCGGGTCAAGTTTACAAAGGAGGGCCGATCAGGCCAAATAGGTTCATTACATAACATAGGGAAACAAGTGCGGAAGCAAAATGGGCAAACACGACTCCCACAGTAGCGATCGGCACCTTGTGTACCACCAATGTTATCCAAGGACTTGGAGAATATTGGCTATACACCTGTGCCAGCGGAGTCAACTAGACTGTGGCGAGCCTTAGCCTACGCAACCATCTACTCTTCGCCCTGGTCTTGACCATCGAGTCCTTGCTCCTCGTAGTAGGCGTAATCATCCTGCTCGGAGGCTTCTGGGGTTTGGGGAAAGAGCGAGAGTGAGCACAACAACCGTGCTCATGAGCCAACACAATGATGCAATAATATACATGCAAGGCTAAACAAGGGTGGCTCGGGTTCTTTTATTTGCACAAAGCAATATTTGTGAATATCATAATTACAAATTCCTATGGCTTAGCTTTTTAACCAAAAGCATGATTTTGTAAATAGGATATTTGTGCAATATTACTCACAGCAGAGGCTACCTCCACCTTATGCTTATTTTTGGTTGGGGCTATCCCCATATTATAACAATGCTGGATACGACGATCCAGGAAAAACTTAAAACCTCAGGCTAGGTGAGCCGACCTGGTTTTGTTGACCATCCGCAAACCTCAGGCTAGGTGAGCCGACCTGGTTTGTGGACCATCCCCAACCTCAGGCTAGGTGAGCCGACCTGGTTTTTTCATTTCCACCCAACAAAGATTTTTGAAATAGAACTAACTCAAGTTAAGTTCCCATGTCCGCCTATGACCGTAGGCGCGGCTGTTTAAACAGTTTTTGACTCTGCAGAGTTTGTACACTGTACCCACAAGAGACAATCATACCCGTTACCCCACATGATTCCGTAGTCATGTAGTTGGGCGATCGTCACAGTAACTTTTCGAACTATCTTGCCCCTTCCGTCATCTCACCCATATGGGGTTACGCCCATACGTTGTGCGGGATGTTCACCTCAGCGACTGGAGTAGTTGAACGTGGAGTCAACCTACCCCTCAGCGACTGGCAAACTTCACCTTTTCTCGGTGACCCTTTCAAGCCGGAACGCATCCTGCCACTTGCACATTCCCTTTCTCCCACCATGCGAGACGGCATTCAGAGTTTGATAATTTTACTAAGCCAAGTTGCACTTTGCAGACTTGTGGCTGTACTTGTTTTACACGGGAGGACATGACAAGATTAAGTCCTTAATCCATCCGCATTTGGTTCATACCACATACCAATCATTCTCGTGCTCGACGGCACCCACCATTCTTTCCATCCGCCCAGACGTGGTAATAGCAAGTTTCAGGATTTTGGAGAAGTGTAAAACAAATTAACTTAATGATGCGGGGTGCCCGATCTTCTCGACGTAGGACCTCTTGATAACTTGTGTATCCTGATGAACCACCAGCTGATCCCCCGCGCCAATGCACAGACTTGCAACTCTATGGAAAATTCGCCCAAACACACACTTGATTGGATCCTCGCTGACCACAAGCGAAGATCGTCGAACCCTCAATTCCCAGCGGAAAAGCAAGAACGACCCCTTGTTCTCAACGCCCAACTCCCTCTGTTTTGGCTATAAGCACAACAGGAGAATCAAGCAAAAGCTTTGAAAATATATTAAACGTGGTCTGAGGTTACAATGGGGGTCTACCCCTCTATATATAGTGCTCCTTCTCCTCCTCATGGCTGGCCAAGAGGCCCTACTCCTATTCTAATTCGGAATTAAACTCCTACTCCAATTCCGACTCAATCTAAAACAAAAAGGAAACTCTAATTTTACAACCGTCATATTGTTTCGGTCATATCTTTTGATACAGGACGAATTTCGGAGTGAGGGAGGATCCGTTGGATTGGTCTTGAAGTTAGCTTTCCAACAAGCCCAAAAACACTCAAATCCGACTTCGTATGAGAAAGTTATGGCCTTTTTACTCCGGACTGTCCTGCTGATTCCGAATCCGAATTTGAGGCTGATTCCGAATCCGAATTGAATTCCGAGTTGATTCCGAATTTGAATTGGTTGGGCTTGTGGAAGTTTCGAATTTGACTTGGATTCTTGGGCTTCTCTCCTCTTGCTTGTCTCCCACGAGCTTCACCTCCATTGTGATGGTCTTTCTTCAAGAACAGCCTCATATCCTTCATCTTCGTTCATTATTGAATCTTCCAATCTGAGCACAAGTAAAACACTAGTTTTAGGTAGTATGAAATTCTCAACTAATTTAAAAGGAAATTCAAAGGAATGATTCACCGTTGGATAAGCTTCTCTTGTTTTTCAACTCTCTTAGCAAGCTCATGTTGTTCTGAGGTATTTAATGAATTGAAAATATTATATGAAACAACATAGCTAAGGATGTCCGCATCATCCTCCCTTTCTTCAAAAAAAGCCGTCCTCGGCTTTTGATAGCCTGAAAATGTGCTAGACGAAGAAAACAACGTATATGCATGGTATATGTATGAATCAATTATTGTATTCTTCTTGTTGTTCTGCACATTCGATAGCTCAAAATCATATTTCAAATATCCCAACTGACTAATATGATAAAATTTAACCTTCACAACATCAAAATCAACTAAAGTCGGTGAAAACCAATTGATACCATTCCATGATTTAACTGCGTTACTCTGATTAGTTATACATTTAAGAGATAAACAAGTAGGCATCATGTTGCATTCTAAACAATAGACACTTGTTTTTAAACCCATCTTAAAGATATCATGACATTGCTCAATAAATGGTTTGCGCAAAACATGTGATTGTAAATCAACAAGATTATCATAGGTAATGTATATTTGATAAACTTGAAACATGTTGTCTACACCAACATCACCAATCAAATTGAATTTATATGTGTGTATGTAGCTATTTACTAGTGATCTTAAGTGTGAAATTTCAAGAACCTTCTTAATCACACTAGATACATGTTTAGGACTATCGAATATGATATAACACAAAGAATTATTAATGTGTATTCTACTAAGAACTTCTTTTGAGTAATCAATTTCACATTATGCAAATTAAGCATATCAAATTTAGAACGTGGAATCATCAAATGAATAATGGAGTTCTCGCTTTACGCACCTTGTTTTCATAAACGACCAATTCAAGACAAATAGTGTTACCTTGATCTTCGTGTATTCCCTCTCCATCTATGGTTAGCTCTTTATCTTTCTCTTCCGATGGTGAGGGCTCTTGAATCTCCAACTCCTTATTTGCTTGGTCCACTGCGAATGTGGGATACAACACTAGAAATAGAGGTAAGTTGTTAGGTTCAAAAATAATCTTACTTGTCCTATCATCTATCTCTCTCTTATCTTTTGGTGTATCTCTCACACTCTCAATTGGGATGCTCTCAATCTCGCGTATGGTGGAATCACACACCACTCTTTTATCACTCTCACTCAATTTGGCTATGTGGCTCTCATTCTCACATGGGTTTTGATACATCTCATCCTTGTAAGACCGTGGGCCAACAATGGCACAACTACTACCAACCACGACCTCCTCACGTGTTGCGGGTTGTGACAGGGCAGCACTACTCATCACCTCGGTCGAAGAAAAATTCTCATGCTCGATCTTCTTCTCAAGTGACACACCAGTGGATGAATTAGAACTAAAGAGCCGACGCAGATTTAATTGATGTGCTTGAATGTGTTTAAGTCTCTTTTCTGCCTTCATAGCAAATTTCACAAGATCTTGCAGACTACGAAAATATTCATCTTGAAGTGCAGCAACGATCTGATAATTCAATCCTGCTTTGAAATATGCCTTTTCTTGATATGCACTAGTGATATTGGCACGGCGCATTGCATGGTTCAACTCAATATAGTAATCTTTGACAACTTTGCATCCTTGTTTAATGCTCTCCACGTGTCGTAGTAGTTCCCGCTCATAATAGGATGGAACAAATTCTCTTCTCATGATGCTTTTAAATGCACCCAAGATGTAATAAATCGCTTTCCACCTAGTTGTTGCCACCAACTAAAGGCATAGTCCGTAAAAACAAAGTGGCCACTCTCACTTCCTTGGCTTCGATTCAACTTATGGGATTCAAGCTCGAACTCCATGTCTTGTACCCACTCAAGATACTCCTCGGATCATTACTACCATAGAATGGAAGATATGTATACTCGCGATCCGCCATTTGTTAGCAAGCAAAGCAAAGAATATGTATGTATGTGTATGCGATATGTAGAGGTTACTCAACTCACAATCATAACAAGGTGAAGTTTCTTTACCGTTCAGAAGGAATTAAGATCAACAATACTTACACTTGAGTAGCAGAACCACAAGGTGATGTGTGAGCGAATTTCAAGAGCAAGTCAAAGCACGACAACGGTGTTTTGTGGAGCTTGGTATGGATACCTACTTAATTTGAAAATTCTAGGTATTGTAAGGCTAAGTAAATATCCAAACTAGAATCCAATGCCTAGTTGCCGATCACAAAGATATAAGTGAAAATCAAAACAACTCACGCAAGAAGATATTAGAACTTAGTGCAATCAAGGAATGAGCTATGTAAGATATAAGTGAAGAACAAAATAGCTCGTATTGCACAAGTTATAGAAAGACACTAGCTAGTTGCAAATAATGAAACTAGGGCACAAGATTGCACAAAATATTGATATTCAAACAATTGAATCAAGAATGAGTGGGATTTTCGCTCAAGTTTATGGTTCATGCTATGCGTTTTCTTTTTCCTTTTCTTTTTTTTCTCTTTTCCTTTTCTCTTCCTTTTTTTTCTTCTCTTTTTCCTTCCTTCTTTTTTTTGAACTATTGCCAAAATTCTTGTTCTACCAAAAATGAGCAAAAATTCTTTCCCACCTTTTGATCTTTGAACAATTGCAAGAACACAAATATTAATATACAGCCCTAAGCAACGATTTAGCTAGTCTTAAATAGGTTCAAAGTATTCGCAAAAGATTGAAAGGTTCACAAAGGATAAATTGATGTCTCACTTCTTTTTGTTTTTTTTTAATAGACACGACTAAAAAAATCAAACTAGGCTCAAATAAAAAGCAACGCAAAAGAATTCAAGATCAGCAAACTAAACTTGATTCTAATGGACAAAAACTTAACAAAACTCACTAGAAAAACAAATTAAATACTACGGCTGAAAGACTTTTTTTGTATGGCTTTTTCGTATATAGGGAAAAAATTAGATAATCGGATAAAGATCCTACCGAGTCAACGGAGCTCTGATACCACCTGATGCGGGGTGCCCGATCTTCTCGACGTAGGACCTCTTGATAACTTGTGTATCCTGACGAACCACCAGCTGATCCCGCGCGCCAATGCACGGACTTGCAACTCTATGGAAAATTCGCCCAAACACACACTTGATTGGATCCTCGCTGACCACAAGCGAAGATCGTCGAACCCTCAATTCCCAGCGGAAAAGCAAGAACGACCCCTTGTTCTCAACACCCAACTCCCTCTGTTTTGGCTATAAGCACAACAGGAGAATCAAGCAAAAGCTTTGAAAATATATTAAACGTGGTCTGAGGTTACAATGGGGGTCTACCCCTCTATATATAGTGCTCCTTCTCCTCCTCATGGCTGGCCAAGAGGCCCTACTCCTATTCTAATTCGGAATTAAACTCCTACTCCAATTCCGACTCAATCTAAAACAAAAAGGAAACTCTAATTTTACAACCGTCATATTGTTTCGGTCATATCTTTTGATACAGGACGAATTTCAGAGTGAGGGAGGATCCGTTGGATTGGTCTTGAAGTTAGCTTTCCAACAAGCCCAAAAACACTCAAATCCGACTTCGTATGAGAAAGTTATGGCCTTTTTACTCCGGACTGTCCTGCTGATTCCGAATCCGAATTTGAGGCTGATTCCGAATCCGAATTGAATTCCGAGTTGATTCCGAATTTGAATTGGTTGGGCTTGTGGAAGTTTCGAATTTGACTTGGATTCTTGGGCTTCTCTCCTCTTGCTTGTCTCCCACGAGCTTCACCTCCATTGTGATGGTCTTTCTTCAAGAACAGCCTCATATCCTTCATCTTCGTTCATTATTGAATCTTCCAATATGAGCACAAGTAAAACACTAGTTTTAGGTAGTATGAAATTCTCAACTAATTTAAAAGGAAATTCAAAGAATGATTCACTGTTGGATAAGCTTCTCTTGTTTTTCAACTCTCTTAGCAAGCTCATGTTGTTCTGAGGTATTTAATGAATTGAAAATATTATATGAAACAACATAGCTAAGGATGTCCGCATCACTTAACCACTTCAGTCATTTACCCCAATGACTGCCCAAAACAATCTTTATGCTTAAAGGATGATGACTGGGGTGATTAGCACCCCAGTACTCAAGCAAGGCTAGCATGGCACTTGAGTACAGACTATAACTAGTAAGTTACCATAATATTTACTAGGGTGACAATGATCAGGGAATTCAATTATCAAGGGCAAGGTATAATAAGTAATCAAGTTGGCATTTAGCTACCTTAAGACCATTTAACATACATTTGCATAAAAATTAAAGCATGCAGTTTGCTATTTTAAAAGAACATAATTTTGCATAAAACGTAGGATCAATATGATCAAAGTGTTGACTCGCCTGGGTCAAAGGTTGAAGAGTCTAGGTATCCTTGAGCGTGGTCGGTTGGGGTCACCGGCTTTTTCAGACTTACTCGAGCGATCGCACCTAAAATAAAGAAACAAGCAAACAAAGCAAATAAATACAACATCCATAATAAATGAATTCAAATATGAACCAAACTAGTACCATAATATAGGTTTTGAAATTATAAATTTTTGGGCACAAGTTTCATATTTTTCGGAGTTATAACCAAAAAGATATGAATTTTGAAATCAGAAACGATTTTTCGCTTAAATGAAAATCCAAAAATCTGAAATTCACCGCTACGACACGTGTCCTCGGTCCACAAAGACAAAGGTCGTGGACCAGTCCACGACGGCGCTGTGGGGCGGCACCAAGATCGGGCGAGTGGGCCCGCTTGTCGGCCGCAGACGGCGATCATAAGGGGCCCACTCGGCCACACAACACACAGCAGCAGATATAGCGGCGACGCGTTGAACGCGTCGCCTCGTCTTCGCAGCTGGGGAAGAACCGAGGGGGGGAGGAAAAGCAGGCGGGAGGAGGGAGAGAGCGGGAGAAAACGGAGCGGGCGCACGGCGGGGGGAGGAGAGGGGAGGGAGCAGCTGCTCGGGCCGGAGGTGAAGGAGCCGAGGCGGCGGCGGCACCCGAGACGAAGGAGGCGGCGACGGGCAGCGGAGGGTAAAAACAATGGCCGGAGGTGAAGACGAGGCGGCTGCTTGGTGGAGCCGAGGCGAAGAAGGAGGAGGTGAAGGCAGGGAAGAAGAGGGGCGCTCGCTTAAATAGCCAAGGGAGGAGGAAGGAAGCGGGCGTGAGCTGCTGGGATGGGCGCGGCAGGCATGGGCGAAGGGCGGTGGGACCGAGGCGAGCCGGGAGGGGCCACACGAGGGAGAGGGCTCGGCACACATGGGCAAAGCTGGAACGGCGCTACTGGGAGAGAGAGAGAGAGAGGCGCAGCGTGGGCGGCGATCGAGGAGCAGCGACGAGGCCGAGGCGGGCGCCGCACGAGGAGAGGCGCAGGGATGGGCGCCATGGCGGGACGGCCGAGCGAAGCGAGCCGGGTCACGGCGCAGAAAGTGAGGAAGACCTACGAACGGGGCGACTAAGAGGTAAGAAAACAAGCCACTTTTGATCCTTGGATTTGCAACTAGAAAAACTAGGAAATTTTTCTTTTGATTGAAAAGCTTTCAAATTGAAATGGTTGTTCTTGATTACAGAAATGGATGTTACAGTATTTTATTCGAGACACTAGCCTTTCGTGGTTTTGTTGAAAGACACTAAACTATACTATAGTGGCTTTTTGCTGTAGTACACTCCGCTCATTAAAATATAATATCCGATTGAAAAAAGAGTGAGAAGGTGGGTGAAAAGTCCATTTTGGGTCCTGACCCCTTCTTCCTCATCTTCTCTCCCTCTTAATCTTCCCCTCTTCTCCCGCCATGCCTCAAGCTCCTCTTGCATCTTCCTCATCTTCTCTCTCTCTCATCATCATCTTCTTTTTTCCCGCTGGGCCTCGAGGTCCTCTCACATTGCTGTCGTTGCTTGTGAGCACCTATGCCAGCCCAAAAAATTCCAAGGGGTAAGGGTCAAAATAGAATGCCGTCGGGCAATTTAATTTGTAATGCTTAACCTTTCCGTTGGTCCTAGCATCACAAATCAAATTTCTCCGCTCTCGGTGTACATGTACTTCCCAGAACAGCAGTACACATACACCTTACAAAAATAAGCACCAACTTCATACACAATGATGCATTACCGGGTTTTCATAATTTTACAACATAATCCATACACAAATATTTCATACAAAAGGTAGAGTTTGTAGCGGAAAACACATGCCATAAGATGACAGAAAACAAAAGCCAACCGACTTCCCTTACCCACAAGGCAACCGACCGGAAACGTCTAAGCTTAGTCGTCGAGAATGTAGTCAACCTCACACTCGTTAACCCCTTGGGGGTCAACCTCCTCTGCAGCAAATAGACAATACAGTTGAGTACAAAAATATACTCGCAAGACTTACGATTAACAAACCTATACATAGCTACATGCAAGCTTAATTCAATAGAGATGACCATATAGCTTATTTTCAGCGTAAAGCTATATTTAATTTGCAATAATGTCATAGATCGAAGGCAACTTGTTAAAACAGTTTTTAATTGTTCAAATATCAGTGAGACAACAATTATAAGTATAATTAACATCTTAGAGGTGACCTCCCACAACCACCACATTAATAGCACGAATTACCCATTCATACCACCCAATCTCAAGTTTTATCAAAATGTTATAGTTTAACTCTTGAAAGACCTTCCCAAGCGTGTCTATAACCAAGGACGTGTCTATTCGAATAGTTCAAACCCTGCAGGGGTGTACAACATTACCCACATGTCAGACCGCCTTTTTGCCTAGCTATAGAGCACACTTCCTTAGGTGTGCTGGTCAGGCTATATCCTACGAGATGTTTTCCAATATTATGTATTAACTACGAGTCGCCCATATGGATAGAAATCCATATGTTGTCCCGGAGTCATTGTAAAGCCTCAGTCGATTACCCCTCAAGGTAAGGCCTTGGACAACTACAATGCCCCTCGGTATGGAGAACCTACCCGGAATTCCACCCCCGCACACCCAACACACAGATCATTTCCTTTTTCACACAACACACACAACCTCCTACGACTCAGAGCTAACACACACCAAAGTACTAAGTCAAGAGAGGTCTCATATTCCACTCATGTGGATGCACACGAGAATGCCTGGTTCAGTGGGACAAGATGTTCGGTCCTTGTTGATTCGGGCACACAATCACACACCCGATAATCACACCATCATCCATGTGTCCAAATCTAAATCTTTTTTGTTTGTATTTTTAGTCTTTCCAACTATGATACATACATGAGTAATCTGACTCAATTAATTAAAGTGATGTTGTACTTGACCATTGCCGAAGCGATGATCCCCAGACTACCGTTCTAAGCATGGCTAAGCGATAACAGCTCATATACTAAATATAAAGTGACTAGAGTCCATCCAACGAGCTCTAAATCACAGCGGATATAAACTTAAGCTCAGTGGTAAAGGATGGATATTTACATATAGTTTAATTAACTATTCAGGTAAACTATCGCGAACTTAGAAATAACTTGCCAACATAGCATGCATACATACAATAGAAATTAAAATATTAGCATGCGCAATTAATGGGATCAATGTGCATCAAAGGGGAACTGTTTGCCTTGCTGTAGATAATCTTCTTACTGCTGAGGATCACTCTCGTAAGCACCCGAATTGTCAAAATATATCGATCGAGCAAAACAACAAATAAGAATGAATAACACCAAAATAACCAAAACTCAAGTTCATCCTATCATGCATACACAGTAGGTAGAGTAAGATTTTACAAGGATTTTAGGTGAAAATTTTAGTCCAAAAATGAATTTATTTGGATTTTCTAGGAATTTAACAAGTTAAAGGCATAATTGTACAATTAAATTAATCACCAACATTTTCTGAAATAGCAACATCAATCAAACTTATTCCAAGATAAAGTACATGAAAAATGAGAATTAACTAAATTAATTTCACTCTATTTGGAGTTAAGATGAATTACTTATAAAATTTTGAAGTTTAAACCATTTTCTAATGTACAAATAATTCCTTTTAGTTATTATCTCAATTCCACATTTTTCTGGAATAGAAGCATGCCAAAATTATATTCCATTTAAAAGTACACTAAAAATAAAAACCAACAAAATTGGTTTCATTCAATTTGGAGCTCATTTGAATTAGTTATGAATTTTCTAAGTTTATTTGAATTTTTAGTGCAAAAGTAACTCATTTCGGAATTTCTAAAAGCATTAAATACTTTTTACACGTACAGCCTCCTAGCCACGATCACTAACCAGTGGGACTCGACGAGGGCGTTTACTGGGTCAGCTTTGACCCAACCTCGGCTGAGGTGACGTTGAAGGCGTACTCTTGGAATACGTCTTCGTTTTATAAAAACGTAACTTCAATTTAAGCCTTTAAAATGCTTCCCCAAACTAGAAAGTGTACTTCCTGCTTTTGCGCAAAAACCTAATCGGCAGGCGGCTCGTCGGCATGCGTGTGCGCGGAGGCGCGGCCGTGCAGAGGATCTAG
The DNA here is from genome assembly GCA_036346395.1 of Hsuehochloa calcarea. Lineage (NCBI taxonomy): Eukaryota > Viridiplantae > Streptophyta > Magnoliopsida > Poales > Poaceae > Hsuehochloa > Hsuehochloa calcarea. The sequence continues at coordinate 18,654,687 of CM070593.1, read as the reverse complement.
CGAAGTAGAGATGCTCCGGTCTCTGGAGTGGTACCTTCAGTTGCGCATGGACCTCATGAAGCTGGTAACGACAACGCGGCTCCTTGAGGATGCCGGCGTAGGAAGGTGCGCCTCAGAATCGTCGCGACTCCTTGAGGATGCCGGCGGCGAGCTGGCGACGACCGGAGGTGGAGGCGAGAACACGACTCCCGTCGAAAAGGTACTATGAGCTTCTAGAAGACTCAGGAAGGTGCGCCTCAGAATCGCCGCGACTCCAGGAACGAGGCGCCAAGGTCTTGTCGGTGGAGGAGGTCGGAGGTGACCGTAACCGAGGTGGCGACGCTTGACCACGGTCGGAGAAGAAGGGCCCAATCTCCTTCGTTGAAAGACCAAAATCAAATTAGCTCGGCTAGAAACCTCAGCGAGACGATGTGATTCTAATGGACCAAACGCCGAGAGGAAAAACTCACCGAAACACCTTAAAGGCTACAGGGCCGTGGCTGCCGAACGCGAGGACGATGAAATCGCTCCCGACGCTCCAGGGGACGACGAAGACCTGGACTAGCCAAAATGGATATGGCGACAAGCGTGGATCTCGGCGGCGAGGTTGCGGCTTCAAAGGCGTCACTGAGGTGGCGGCGCTCACCTCAGCTCGTTCTTCGGCCAATACAGAGAAACGGGCAGAGACAGTGAGAAAGAGCAAAAGATGCCGAATGGATTAGCTCGGAAGGTAGATGAAGCCGCGGCGATGCTCCACAGTCGGACACATGGGCATAAGGTGTCGAGCGATGTCGTCGTGGCGCACATGCACATCGATAGTGCTGCTCAGCTTAAGCAGTGCGCCGGAGAAGATGGCTCCGACAAGCGGGGCCCGCTCGTCAGTGGTGGCGATGAAGTGGTGTGACGGTGCAGTCCGAGTCGGACTCGGGTTCGGTGCGAACCGACACGATTGAGTAAAGTCCGTTCTGATGGTTCGGTCGGGGTCGGGTTTGAACCAGAGTCTGACTCGGGTCCAACCTAGATGGTGCGACTGAGTCAAGTCACTGGGGTCCGGTCGGAACAGTGAAACCAGGTCCGGTTGGAGTTCGGGTTTGGATTTTGATTTGGATTTTAGTTTGACCGAAATCAAAGTAGTTTGACTAGGCTGTTAGAAATAGCAATAAAATTCTAAAAATTCTAAAACATTTTGTGGGTGTTCTCAGGTTCAACTAGGACTTAGGAAAATTTATTTTGACCACTGTTCATTTTCCATTTGTCTGAAATAATTTCTTTTCGAAATCAGCCTTAGTAACTAGGTTAGGATTTTTATGAGGTCAAATCCACTTCTAAAAATTTGTGAAAAATTATATTAATATGTGATAATTAATCTAGTATTTTATAAAATTATTTCCAGAGACTTTTGCACACACATATTTTTGAAATCAAATAAAAACTTGATTTCAAGTCAAAATTTTGAAATTTAAGGCAAACTTACGAGTTTTAACAAAAGTTTTTGAAAAGCTCAAACTTTTATACATTTGAAACACAAACCATTATTTGGGATGTTACATTTCACCTACGTTATCTCTCCTCTCTCAGTCAGATATTATATTTTAACTGGCAAAATGTCTTACGACAAAAGACATCAAAGTTTAGTGTCGTCCAGTAAAGACACAAAAACCAATGTTTTGGAGCAAATACCACAAAAAGTTGAGTATGCTGTTACTAATTTTGCCTTTAAGTTTTGCCGGAATATTGGTTGTACCATGTTGTAGCAAGTGCCTAATACTCTTCGAAACTATAATCTAAAGCCCAAAAGGAAAATAAGTCAAGACGGTAAGAAAAATAGAAGAGATAGATAGATAGACAGACAGACAAACGGACAGACAGATAGATACAGAGACAGAGAGAGAGAGAGAGAGAGAGAGAGAGTGATAGATTGGGTTGACCTTCAGGAAATCCCCCCAAATCATCTCATTTTCTCTTGCATTTCCACTTATGATCATACAAGGCAAAACTTGTCCTAATGGACATCCTCCAGTTCACTAATAACCTGTCTCATACTACCATCTAACACTATGAGCTACTTGATCAATATCTACATCTAGAGACAGATCGATCAGCTGATCAGCACCCACCACCATCCATGATGGGAAAAACTGTATATCAAGAACCCAAAAAAAAAAACAAAGATGACCAAAAGATAAGCATTTGATGGTCGTCACACGCATTTAAGCTAGCAAGCTAGTCATGCCACCGGAGCAGCATGACGACGCATCGGCGGATGATGTAGAGCCTCGCCTTGTGCTCCTTGAGGGCCCTGCCGAACCCTCTCCTCTTGCTGCTCCCAACCTTCATCCTCCCAAACCAAACCACACCTGATGGATTCGTTCTTGAACAATCTACGAAAGAAGACGCTAGCTATTGGTGTGGTGTGGATGGGTGATGAAGAGATCACTGGACAGAGGAGGCTTACATAGAGGAAGATATCAGATGGGTTTCAGAGTTTAGACTAGTATATTATACTGCACTTGCACGGTTGCTGCAGCTAGCATGTACCAATTCTACTGGTGAGCCACGACTAGGTGTAGTTTTACCAGGAGACAGTGGCCTCGGTGACCAGTGGCTCCTTGGACCTTTATGGCATTGCTTTGCTCGCCACTGTCCCCCATGATCATGTGACCACTCTCATCCACCAGCTTGCAGCTCGCCTTCTCCTTGCCTTGGCCTTGCCTGTAAATGTAATCGCGAATAGTATATTCGTGCGGGTGCCTGCTGCCGTGAGAGCCGCGGCGTGCCGTGCCTTGCGCGCGGCGTGGAATGACCCACCCGTTGAGATCTGCACGGGCACAGCTAAGAGCTGTCTGGTGGTTGCTGGTTTCGCTCGCTGCAGCTCCAAGGGAGTTTTTCTTTTGGACTTGTGCCATAGATTAGCAGCAGTAGCACAGCTGTTGTTTTCACATGTGAAGAGGCTTTGTGTGCAAGCTCTTACTTGTTTCTTTTGTTTGAAAATGAAAGGGGAAAAAAAGATAGAAAAGTTTGGATCAAGATCAGGATGTACAACTGAGTGAGTCATCCTGTCTGCTCTCTGCTTGCGCGAGTGTACTCCATCAAGATCAGGAACCTTTCTGATGCTTTCTGACGACAGCAACTTAACAAGAGCGTGAGCTTATTAAGATCCAGAAAAATCTCCACTTCAACGGGAGAGAATGATGTTTAGCACAGAGCCTCCATCGATTTATTGCTCGCGATATCACGTTCTTGGGCCCCTTCTATCTGTTCTCTGGTGGATGTATGGTGTTTTCAAATAATTCAGTGGGACCATCAGCCTTTCCTGATCAGTGCTTTCAACTTTATCTGTGGTTTAATTAGGTACTAATCATTCCACCCATTGTTGGAATAATGCCACTGCATGGCGCTCATTACTACTTTCAAGGCAAGGATATGTTTACCTAAGTTGCTAAGAACTGTTTCCAGGAATGCAAGGCAAATTTTGCCACAATACAATTACAAGATTGTTAGACCACGTGGATTGGACTTGAATATTGTGATGATGAATAATTGACTTTTGGGTTGCATTGAAATTTACGTTTGTGAAAGTTTCGGTTGTTGGAATATTCAGATTGGGTGGTCCGAATATGCCTTCTATTGGGTGGTCCAAATTGTGGATATCATAGGGATATGTTCATGATCTTAGGATGATATTACAATTGGCAATGTCATTGAAGGTTTGTCGAATAACGCGTTTTCGGCAAAGATCAGGTGCTGTCAGGTTACCGGCGGTCAGACTGGCCAAGGTGGCGGTCTGACCGGCCTGTGAGGCGGTCGACCGACCACCTCTGGTGGTCCGACCGGCCAGGCCTCGGACTTAGAAGCTTGTAGTCAGACCGGCCATGGGAGGCGGTCTGACCGGCTATTATAAAAGTTGGATTTTGGAGCTAGGCCAAAAATAGAGGGTGTAGGCAAGAGGGGGGATTCTCCTACACTTGGTCTCATAATTTTTGGAGCTTCCAGTCAAAAGATCTATTTATTTGAAATTTTCAGAGAGGTTTCGGATTTCAAGGGTTGAAAATTGGCTAAGTCCCTTCTGGGCGGTCAGACCAGCCCTTAAGTGGCGGTCTGACCTGTTTTCACTTGTTCGTCGTCATCTTAGCGGCGATGTTTGTTGGTTAGGTCAAGTTCATAGTTTTTAGTGCGTATGTGTTGCATGATGCATGTTTTGACTAACGTGGGTCAAGTTGCGAAGAACTTGTTCCCAGAATCGATTTCTTGGTCTATTGTTGTGCAGGTACCTGGCTTGGAGGTCAACGACGGTCAACGACGAGGATGATCGGGACTAAGTTTGGAGAGCTGAGGTTCAGAACGATCGAGGATGCCGGGTGAAGTCGATGGATTCAAGCATGGCGCAAAATGGACAAGGATGACCGAACGGGAAGTTCGTGCGACGGGTTGCATCAAGCGGCGCGGGGTCGTTGCAAGTGCCATGGTTATTTCGGTGGGAGCCGGATGGGAGAGACTTGCCGATATGAAGAGAGCTGTTGATCAACCTACACGTGGCGAAGCATGTGATTGCATCATGAAGATTGGACTCGATCTTTGGAGAAGGATCGAGAAGGGGTATTTTGGTAATTTCACCTAGATACCGCCTTGATTGCTTTTGGCTAAACTGCGACGCAAGACGGCACAAGGAGAAGTGGTTTAGGTCAAGAGAACAAGAAGACGTCGCTTTGAAATGCGTGTGTGAGTGAAACCCGTTTGTGTGTGGGCTTAACGGGTGCCCATTTGGGAATACATTCTAGAAGCTAGCCTCCACTATAAATAGGGGAGGGTCCTGGTTGCTCCTCCCTTGAATCTATTGTTTTCATTGTTGAAACCCTAGTTTTGGTGCTTAGGGAGAATAGTGGAGAGGTTAGGTTTCTAGAGATTGGATTGATTGTGTGCTCAAGTGTTGAGTATTCGTCCTCTATGATGGAGTGGCTGTAAACCAACATCTATCTCAAATCAATCCAAGTAAGATTGCTCAAGTTGATTATCTTTATGTTCCTGCACTCTATTTTGTGATTTTAGGGCTCTCTTTGATCCACCCTTTTTCTCTTGGTTTCTGGCCTGGATCTTGCCTGCTGTGACATGTAGAAATACATCTAGGATCATTTTGATCATCTATAACCCACGAGCAAGTTTTTGGATCATATTTCGGTTTTGACTTGGACCATCCTTCACTCGAATGGAAAAAAGTCAGAACTTTGACAAAGATCTTTGCGATATTTGGTTGGAATAGATTCCTAACATCCTAGAGAAGGTGTGTTTCAAGTTTCATAAAGTTTGGAGTTGTGGATCAAAAGTTAGACCTATTTGTGATTTCGCTTTCGGGCTAATTTTACTGTTCATCGTGCTGGAGGTCAGACCGTCCATATCAGAGGTCAGACCGCCCCCATGTCAACCCACCAATCTGAGAGGTCAAACCGTCCAATTTATTTCAGATTGAGTTTTTATGGTTTTTGGTTGTTTTGCTTCGATGTTTTGATTGGATTCAATACAAACCTTCCGCTATGCTTGTACATTGATCTTCATAGCTCTCATAGCTATTGGAGTGAAAATCGTGTTGAATCTTATCTTGGTGAAAAAGAGATCTTGCTCCTATTCACCCCCCTCTAGTCGCCTTTTCGGTCCAACAGGTGGTATCCTAGTCTGGTTAGTTCAATCTTGATCTTAACCGGTCACTGAACTTGGCGATGGAGAAGTGCTCCACGAAGCCGCATGTCTTTGATGGGCTTGACTATGCCTAGTGGAAGAATCACATGCGTATCTACCTTCAGAGAGAAGGACAAGTCATATGAGAGGTTGTTCGAGCTTCGCTCGTTTTGCCCGAGGTTGCTATGCTGGCTTCAGCAGCCCTCTTGGCTAACAACCACAAGGCAAATAACCTCCTATATGCCGAACTTGGTAGACAGGAGTACAATAGGATTTATCACCTTGAGACCACGCACGAGATTTGGCACACCCTCGAAACCTACCATCAGGGTTCGTCTCAAATCAAGCAAGTGCGTCAAACGGTCTTTAAGCAAGAGTACAACAAGTTCGAGATATGTTCTGGAGAGAGCATCGATGACGTCTTTACTCCCTTCAACAAGGTGCTCCACCAGTTGAGAGCGATTGATATTGAGTATTCTCAATCTGAGAATGCCACCTACCTCTTGGCTGCAATCAACACTAAGGAGTGAGAGATGAAGGCTACCGCCATTGAGGAGAATGTCAATCTTTCTACTCTCACTTTGGAGTTGCTATATAGCAAGCTCAAGACTCATGATATCAAGAGAGTTGATTATCCCAAGAAGGAGAACATGGCTTTGGTAGCATACCCTCTTAAGAAATTTTATGATAGTTTTTCTGAGTCTTCTTCTGAATTTTCTCTTGCTTGTTTACCTGCTATCCATGAAGAGGAACTTGAGAGTATCCCTGAGGCTGAATTAGCGCTTCACTTCAATGGGAGAGAATGATGTTTAGCACAGAGCCTCCATCGATTTATTGCTCGCGATATCACGTTCTTGGGCCCCTTCTATCTATTCTCTGGTGGATGTATGGTATTTCCAAATAATTCAGTGGGACCATCAGCCTTTCCTGATCAGTGCTTTCCACTTTATCTGTGGTTTAATTAGGTACTAATCATTCCACCAATTGTTGGAATAATGCCACTGCATGGTGCTCATTACTACATTCAAGTCAAGGATATGTTTGCCTAAGTTGCTAAGAACTATTTCCAGGAATGCAAGGCAAATTTTGCCGCAATACAATTACAATATTGTTAGACCACGTGGATTGGTCGTGAATATTGCGATGATGAATAATTGACTTTTGGGCTGCATTGAAATTTGCATTTGTGAAAGTTTCAGTTGTTGGAATATTCAGGTTGGGTGGTCCGAATATGCCTTGTATTGGGTGGTCCAAATGGTGATACTTGATAACCCTTTCACCGCGAGGCTTCGAGCGAGCTCCGTGTACTGTAGCTCCGAGTACCGAATAATAGATACAATGCACAGTCGATGGTCGAAAGCTGCAATGCATGGTCGATGGTCAAAAGCTGCAGTGCCTGGTCGGTGATCGGTTGTCGTAGGCTTCGCGATCGGTAGTCGTAGGCTTTGCGATTGGTTGCCGTAAGCTTCACGGTAGGTAGTCGTAGGTTTCAGGTGCTTCAATTCTTGTAATCTTCGAGTACTCGTGTCTGATCGGCCAATGGTTTGACCGGCTTGTGGACAGCGGCCAGACTGGTTTTTTAGAGTGGTCTCGGGTAGTTTTTCTGAAAGCTTGGAAATTAAGATTGTGGATGATCTGGTTCGTGTTTATTGATATATGAGGGTGTGATATGCGTGTGTGGACTGATATTGGTCAAGTTGGAGAACTTATGCCGGGAAAATGTTCTTTGGTCTTTGCATGTGCAGGTTAGACATGGAGACGGTCAAGGTCGATGACGAGGAGGACTGGTACTAGGATGGGGAAATCCAAGGTTCAGGCGGTCGAGGATGTCACGAGGTGGTCGGACTTACGCTGGTGCACGTGGAGATCTAAAGTGGATGCATGATGGGTGGAGAAGCTATGAGAGGTGCGGTCCTGAAGGTTTCGACGCGTGATGACTTATAGAATGTTTAGAGATTTTTAGAAAAATCTGTGTTTAGAGGGGTTTCGGGTCCCTTGATTTTAAAAAACAGATAGGATTTTTTGTTCATGTTGATGAGGACACGGTTTAGGGTTCTAGCATATAAAAGGAGAGAGATGTTAATGATGAGGACATCCCTCCCATGGATACAACTGTGTCTACATACACAACTCATCCACAGCAAGTGTTACAAGGACCACTTACTCGAGCTCGTGCTCGCCAGCTTAATTACCAGGTGAATTCGTTCCTAGATTTATATACTACTAAGAATGGACTGCTACCTAATGCAAGTGATTTAATTGTGTTTAGGAATAGGAGAAAGGATGAAGGAGAGGCTTGTGGAGTCATGAACATGCATGTAAGACATAATGGAGGTCACCACGTCACTTTGGGTCCAAGTCATGCAAGAGTTCGAGTTGGGCTCGCCCTGGATTCTGATTCGGACTGTCACGACAGTACTAATTTTAAACGATCATAACTTCTTCATACGGAATCCGTTTGAAACGTTCTTGGACTTCATGGAAAGCATATCGAGTCCACTTTCCAACGGATCCAACCACATCTTCAAATACCATCCGAGCTGGCCACAATCATCAAAACAATCCATGTCTAATTCTGAGCCCGAGTCAAAAGGGTGCTACGCCACTTCCACTTAGGCCCATGGACCTTATAACCCTAGGGGTGTGTGTCCACTTCCCTGGCTTCCAACCCTGGTTGTCTCCCCATATAGGAGCCGTCGCCTCCCTTTGCTAGAACTTGAATTTCGTTAAGTTTAGGTTTAGGCATTATGCAAACTTCTGTTCTTCAGTTGTGTCGGACGACCACCTGTCAAGACAGCCTTCGGGATCCCATCTTTGTTTTTCAATACCATATACACTACAATCTTATTCGCAATATCGAATTGCTTATATATTATTCTTGCTAGTTCTTCGATTGCTCGCTTGGATTGAACTTTGTGTTCAGGTTGATCGCGCTTTCAGCAAGGTCAATAATATCTTGGAGTTGCTTCAACGATTCCTAAGGTGCAAGCGTCATCGTACGGTTGTCGTCGGATCGCGAGAGTCACCTCCACCAAAATTGATAGTTATCAATCTCATCGAACTATCGGGCACCTCGCCTGCATCAGTGAAGAGATAAAAAAGGATTTTCGAGATGACTTTCGGGAGAAAGTCTTTTTGGAGTTTTTATGCTAGGGTTTGAGAGGTGTTGTTAGGGCACTTTGTAGCCACATAACATTATTCGGAAATAAAAGCTCAGATCTATTCCAAGAAAAATTAGTCATTAGTGGCGGCGTGTCATTCTTGTCATCGTTCTCGTTCATCGTCTTCAACTTGTTCTTGTTCCAAGCAGTGCTTAACACTCCCAAGTCGTAGGTCGGAAGAAACCCGATAGTCGAACCCTTTCGACTAGGTGGTCAAAACTCCTTTGACCAGGTCGACTTCACCTTCTTCGATCACGTGCATTGTCATTCACCTGATCATCGACAACATCATCGGTAGGCTGAGCAGATCAGAACAGATTCGAGCACGGCGAGTAGGAGGCATCACACACAAGTACATTGTCTTCAATCGTTGGTTCAATCCAACATAGGCCATCCTTGGTAATTTGAAAAAGAAAGCACTACAATCATTCACCCCCTCTGATTGCGGTTTTCGATCCTACAAGTGGTATCAGAGTGGGTTGCTATGGCATCAGAGAGGTATGTGAATCATCCCCCCCCATGCTAGATGGTACTGATTTTGCTTTTTGAAAGTGTCGTATGCAAGCTTATATTGAGGATCAAGGTAGTGATGTTTGGAATAAGGTTTCTAGACCTTATGCGGTTTCTATTACTGTTACTAATGTAAATAAAACATATGTTGATTTAAATGCTCAAGCTCATAACTTGTTGTTTCAAGGGATTTCTAGCAAAGAATTTGATCGTGTAGCTCATATTAATTCTGCCCACTTAACATGGAAAACTCTTTGCGATTACCATGAAGGAACCTCTAAATTTAAGAAAAGGTGTAAAAGATTTATCAAAAATAATATTCTGATTTTGCTTGGAAGCCTGGTGAATCTATTGATGATCTTTTTGCTTATTTTGAAAAAAAATTTGAGTAATTTGCATGGTCTTAATGTTATTCCTACTGATGAAGATAACACAACTAAAATTTTGAGATCTTTAGGTTCTGAGTGGTTGATAGTTGTCACCAAGGTAGTCAGAGTCGAGATCCTAAGTTTGATTGATTTGCCTCTGGTAGGATCGAATCGTAGTATTGAATCGTAGAATCGGCGATTCCACGGAATTGTAAAAATACACATATTTAACATATATACTATAAGTTTGTATGAGTCTTATATGGTTTACAACTTACTTATAACCCAAAAGGGACAAAACACTTTTTATCACACAATAGAAAAGATAATGGTACTCACATGATGGGTGATATAGTTCCGAACTACAGGAAAACAGCTAATGACCATGATTAGTTTACTACAATTATATGAGAAATATTAACAAATTTGGTAAATCAATACCTAATTGCAACACTTGCATGTTCCTTAAAAGCAGCTAGACATACTACATGAATAAAAATAGCTTATCATTATCAAGCTCAAGATTGCTCATGTCATAATATAGATATTTGTACTAGCATTACCACACTGATATAATATTTTGCATACTCCTTGTTTCTTTATAGTTTTATTCTCAGAAAATAATATCAATAAATTTTGCTCTAAAACAAAATATCAACAAACCCTAGCCTCTAAGAAAAATAAAACGATGCAATTTTTTTTAACCAAACGACTCTACCACGATTCTACTCTGCGATTCTACGCGACTCTACTCTTTGGATCGCGACTCTTCCATGATTCTACCTAATTCCGATTTACGGTGCGATTTGGATCAACAGGCTATCGTGGGTTCGTAGAATCGTAAGACTCTAATAGTAGGATCGCGATTCTAACTACCTTGGTTGTCACAACTATCAATCAAACTATCAATCTAGATACTTTAACCATGGATGATCTTTTCTGTAGATTAAAAACCTATGAGATAGAAGCTTTGCCATCTAAGATTGATAAACATTCATCTTTAGCACTTGTGACTAACCTCGTGCAGCCTGCTTTGTCGAGTTCTTTTCTTGTGTCTGCTTTGTCTTCTTTTTTAGGGGAACAGTTCGAACAACTCTCCGAAGAGGATTTGGTGTTGATATCCTCACGGACATACAAAACACTCAACAACATGAGGATGAGGAAGCGAGGTGACGTGTCAAGTTTGATCAAGTGCTATGAGTGTGGCGAGCCAGACCACATTAAGATAGATTGTCCCAAGCTCAAGGGGAAGGTGATCAAGTAAGACTAGAATTACCGACGTCGGCCATCCAAGAACAACAACACCAAGGGTGGCAATTTCTGTCGAAAATTTGCTGAAAATGCTCTTTCGGCATTCGAGCATCTTGATCTGAGTGATGTGGAATATGAGAGTTGCGACAACGACAACCACAACAAAGATGATGCTAAAGGTAAGAAGAAGAACAACAACGACTTCACGGGCGTGTGCTTCATGGAAAGAATGACAACGACGACGACGATGACGGTGATCCCGATAGATAAGACCATCATATGATGATCTTGAAGATGATTTGATTAAACTTGCTAATGAACTGAAAAAGACAAAAAAGAAACTGAAAAAAAATAATTGTCTTGTTGAAAGCTTAACTTCTGAAATTAATAGACTTAGAGCTTCTATTCTTGATAATGAATCATGTGAGTCTTGTCAAGTTTTACATTCTGAGTTAGAGACTACTAGGTCAATGAATGCATCAAACTTGGTTCAACTTAGGAATGTAAATGCTAAATTTGATGATTTAAGATTGACACATGACTCTTGTAATGAAAAGTTAAAACTTGCAAATGATGAAATTGAAAATCTCAAGTTCAGTTCTCCTACATGTTTAGAGCCAAGTATTTCATATGATCAAACTAAAACTTGCTCTAATAATGGATTGCTAGAAGCTAGACTTAATTTTTCTTAGGAAACAATTCAACAGATGCTTTATAATGAGATATCTTCCCTCTCCAACTGTCTTAAACTTAACATAGAAATATAAGTTTTGACTAGACAACTTAATGATTTTGCTGAAAAAGAAAAATTAGCTCAGTCTACTACTTCTAAGAATCTTGTGAAAGAATTTGTTAAATGTACAATTTGTCCCACTCTAGCTAAAGAAAATGAGCATCTTAAGGACACTTTAGAGTGATTTGTCTTTAGCAAGAAAAATTTGAATATGATCCTAAACAAGTCAAAAGTGAGTGTTAAAAATTAAGGTCTATGATTTAATTTTGTTGAGCATGTCAAGAATAATCCTCCTAAGATTGTTAAGCTTCTTGAACCTGGAAAAATTGAAGTAAAATCTGAACCAAAATAAATTATTTTTAAATCAAGTGGTATTGCAAATGACTCATCTACCAAAGTGGGTGTTGTAAAGGCAATAGATACAACTTCTCATCAAGTCAAGTATCAATGCACTCATTGTGGTAGAGAGGGTCATTTGGTTCAATTTTACTTTCGAAAAGCGAAGAAAGAAAAGAAAGACAGGCTAAGAAAGATTTCTTGTTCTAGAGTGGGTTTGGTCAAGCTCCTTATCATCGCTTTACTCCCTCTAAATAATTTTCTGCAGATTTGGGAGTGCGACAGGACCGGTCAGACCAGCATCTTTCACGCGGTCAGACGGACCGACGGTCAGACTGACCGGCGATTAGACCAGCACTTTAACGACATTCTGACCGGCAGTGCCCATAATCTAAAAGTTCTTTGCCTCTGCCTGCTGTTGCTTCTATTCGTTGCGTATCTCAGTACTGGTTACCTAAATCTTTATTCTCTAACCCCAGTACTAAGATATCGACGATTGTTCGTGCTTTGTAGGCTTGTCACAAGTGGAAGGAGAACATATGGTCCATTGACTCCTGTTGCTCTCGCCACATGATCAGAGACTCACGATGGTTCTCCTCCCTCACTCGTGCCACCCGTGAAGAGATGATTACTTTTGGGGGACAATGCTCAAGGACAAGTTCTTACCAGAGGTACTGTGCGCGTCAATGACAAATTCATTTTAAAAGACGTTGCTCTTGTGAGTAAGTTGAGCTATAATTTGCTTTCAGTTTCACAGTTGATAGGCAATAATCTTGATGTGAGCTTTAAAAAGCATTCATGCTGTATTTTAGATTCATCTAGTGATCTGGTGTGCAAAATTATTCGAGTTGGTCGTTTGTTTAAGGTTGACTTTTCATATTCATCATCCTCTGATCTTAGGTGTTTTGTTTTATCTCAATCTAAGGATTTATTTCACTGGCACCGAAGATTATGTCATGTTGGTTTTGATCATCTTACTCGAATGAGTAATATGAATCTTGTTAGAGGAATACCTAATCTTAAAATTAAAAAAATCAATGGGTTTTATTTGTTCATCCTGTCGTCACAGTAAGATGATTTCTGCATCACATCCTCTAGGAACACTTGTTATGACTGATGCACCTGGTCAATTGTTGCACATGGACACTGTAGATCCTGCTAGAGTTCAGTCAGCTGTAGGTAAATGGTATGTTCTTGTTATTGTTGCTGATTACTCTAGATACTCTTGGATCTTTCTCATGGTATCTAAGGACGAAGCTTTTGGTCACTTTAGAGAGCTTACCCTTAGACTTGTCACTGAATTCCCAAGGGCACTTACAACAATTAGAAGTGATAATGGAACTGAATTCAAGAACACATTATTTGCTTCTTTTGTACTGAATTTAAGAACACATTATTTGCTTTTTTTGTACCGAAAATGGTGTTGTAGAATGAAAAAATAGAACTTTGGTTGGGATGGCTAGAACGATGTTAAATGAACATGCTACACCTACGAAGTATTGGGCTGAAGCTATTTCTATCGCTTGCTATATTTCTAATAGAGTATTTTTGCGAGCTAAAGTGCATAAGACTTCCTATGAACTTCGTTTTCATCATTGTCTTAATATTTCTCACTTCAGGGTGTTTGGATGTCGATGTTTTATTCTTAAACATGAAAATCTTGATAAATTTGAATCTAGACTCTCATATGGTATTTTTCTTGGATATGCAACTCACACTCGAGGTTATCGTGTATTCAACTTAAAAACTAGAAATGCAGGTATACAGGTAAATGACGTACCCGAAGACATCTTCTATGACTCTGACGATAATGAAAGGGTAACCCCGGTTCACACTACGACACACGTATCTACATCAATGGAGTCTACAACTAGTGGCTCTGCTCCTACCTCCAATGAGGTAGAGGCCACTACTGCTACACCTATGTCATCAACGACTCCACAGTCTCCTCTGCATATTCAACAACGTCATCATCCTGAACAAATGATTGGTGAGTTAGATAAGAGAGTTCTTCGCAGCAGGTATAACTTCGATGCCTCATATGCTCATGCTGCTTTTGTTTCCTCTTTTGAACCCCAAGATGTAAGTCACACTTTATCTGATGAGTCTTGGATTAATACCATGCATGAGGAATTAGAAAATTTTGAGCGTAATAAAGTCTAGACTTTAGTTTCACCTCCTCATGGTCATAATGTTATTAGAACTAAATAGATTTTTAAGAATAAACAAAGTGAGGATGGTGGTGTTGTTCAAAATAACGCTAGACTTGTGACTCAGGTATTTACCCAGGTAGAAGGTTTTGATTTTGGTGAAACTTTCGCACCTGTTGCTCGATTAGAAGCCATTAGAATCCTTTTAGCATTTGCTGCATCTAAGGGTTTCATGTTATATCAAATAGATGTTAAGAGTGCTTTTCTTAATGGCTTTATTGAGGAAGAAGTTTATGTAAGACAACCACCTGGTTTTTCAAAATCAGGAAGAAGTTCATGTTATATCAGCCAGTTGAGCCTCGGACTCCACAAAGTGCAGCACAATATCACCTTTCTCGACATGGTCTCTAAGGAAGTGATAACGAATATCTATGTGCTTGGTCCTAGAGTGTTGCACATGGTTCTTAGCAATATTAATGGAAGAAGTGTTATCACAGAAAAGAGGAACACTAGCAAAATTTAACCCATAGTCCTTAAGAGTGGTTACCATCCACAAAATTTAACTACAGCAACTAGCAGCAGCTACATATTCAGCTTCAGCAGTGGATTGTACAACAGAGGACTGCTTTCTAGAAGACCAAGATACAAGAGAAGTGCTTAGGAAGTGACAAGTGCCTGAGGTACTCTTCCTATCTAGCCAACAGCCCGCAAAATCAGAATCAGAATACTCCCGAATGGACAAAGATGAAGAACATGAATACCAAATGCCATACAGAAGGGTAGAGTGTAAATACCTGAATATGCGCTTAACGGCTTGGCGATGGGAAGATCTCGGAGACGCCTGAAACCTCGCACAGAGGCATAACGTGAAGTGGATGTCCGATCTTAAGGCCGTCAGGTACAGGAGAGAGCCGATCATGCTGCGGCACTCGCGTTGATCCACGGCTTCTCCTTCCTCATCTGGATCCAAAACAGTCGAAGTCGCCATGGGAGTGGAGATTGGCTTGCAATCACCCATGTCGAAACGTTTGAGCAGGTCCTTAGTGTACTTCGTCTGATGGATGAAGATCCCTTCCTTGCATTGCTTGATTTGAAGCCCCAAAAAGTAATTGAACCCTCCCATCATACTCATCTCAAATTCCCTGAACATAGTCTCAGAAAAGCTGGAAATAAGAGCATGAGAAGAACCACTAAAGATAATATCATCAACGTAAATTTGAGCAAGCAGAAAGTTATTACCACGCCTAAGAATGAACAAAGTCTTGTCTACCTTACCCATCTCAAAGTCATTCTTAAGCAAGAAT
This sequence comes from Hsuehochloa calcarea, assembly GCA_036346395.1. Classification (NCBI taxonomy): domain Eukaryota; kingdom Viridiplantae; phylum Streptophyta; class Magnoliopsida; order Poales; family Poaceae; genus Hsuehochloa; species Hsuehochloa calcarea. The sequence goes on along the minus strand of CM070593.1, from coordinate 18,639,225 downwards.
ATCTTAAGTCTATCATACTAAGCTCTAGGGGCTTGTTTAAGACCATATATGGCTTTGGATAGCTTGAATACATGATATGGGTACTTGGGATTCTCAAAGCCTGAGGGTTGTTTAACATAAATTTCCTCCTCTATGAAACTATTTAAAAAGGCACTTTTAACATCCATCTGATATAATCTAAAGCTCTTAGATGCATCAAATGCAAGCAGAATGCGAATGGATTCTAGTCTAGCAACATGAGCAAAAGTCTCATCAAAATCCAACCCCTCAACTTGGCTAAAACCCTGAGCTACCAACTTAGCCTTGTTTCTAATTACAAAACCATCCTTATTTTGTTTGTTTTTGAAACCCCAGTGGGTTCCTATAACATTATGGCCACTAGGAGGTTCTACCAGGTTCCAAACCTTATTTCTATCAAAATTCTCTAACTCCCCATGTATGGTATTAACCCAGCTAGAATCCGATAAATCATGTGATATATCGCGGGGTTCAAAAGAAGCAACAAAAGCAGAATGAGAGTACAGGTTTGGATCATTATACCTGGAGCGAGTGACTCGCTCATGGAGATTACCTATTATCTGATCCGGAGGGTGCTACCTTTGAATGTGAAGTGGTGCACCCAGAGAGGAAAACATCTCTTCAACCTCCGCAGATACTGCTGATGATGAAGATGCAGCAGGAGCCTCATCTGAAGGCGAAGTAGTCACAACAGGTTCTTGTGCTGAAATAGGAGCGTCAACAGCAGCAGGTGGAAGAACATCATCGAGTCCATCATCTTCCTCTATAAATATGCTCTCCATCACCTGTTTATCATCTGAAATATCTGATCTAGCTCCAGGGCTAGTCTCATCAAAAGTGACACTGCATGTCTCCTGAACAAAATTAGTTTCAGCATTAAAAACCCGAAAACCCCTCGAATGTGCAGGATAACCCAGAAATAAACCATCAAAAGTTCTTGACTCAAATTTATCTAGATTTCCTATTTTGAGAATAAAACACTTGGATCCAAAGACTCGAATGTGCGAGACAGAGAGTTTTCTACAAAATCGAAGCTCATAAGCAGTCTTGCCCAAAGAAGGTCTCACAAAGACACGATTAGCAATATGGCAAGCAGTAGCGACAGCTTCGGCCCAAAACCTCCTCTGCGTGCTATACTCATCTAGCATCGTCCTAACCATCTCGACCAGGGTCCTGTTCTTCTTTTCCACAACACTATTTTGTTGAGGGACGTGTGGAGAAGAGAACTGATGCTCAATTCCACGCTCAGCACAAAAAGAAGCAAATGAGGCATTCTTGAACTCCGTACCGTTGTCACTGCGGATCGCTCTCAAGGCACCCAGAAGTTCAGAAGCCAAATGAGGAACAAGATCATAATAATAATCAAAAGCTTCATCCTTAGAAGCAAGAAAGAACACCCAAGTGTATCTATAAAAATCATCGACTATGACAAGAATGTATCATTTTCCACCAACTGACCGAACCCTAGCAGGACCAACAGTATCCATATGAAGCAACTATCCCGGACCGTCAGTTATGACCATAGTCACTGAAGGATGTGAGGCGGCAACTTGCTTGCCATGCCTACAGGGAGCACATACAGCATCTTTGACAGTTTTGAGTTTGGGCAAACCTCTCCTGAGCTCAAGGTTGCTAACTCGCGTCAGATGATCAAAACCAATGTGCCCCAAACGACGGTGCCAAAGCCAAGACTCAGATGAAGAAGATGAAATCAACCATTTGAGAGAACCAGCAAGAGATTCAGAACAATCAGCTCCAAAGATCCTAGCAACTCTAGTAATCCCAAAAACAAGCTCACCAGTTGAATCAAGCACCCGACAAGTATTTTTCTTAAATAGTCTCATAGACATCATCAAGAAGTTGAGAGACAGAAAGAAAATTAAACCTTAGCTTGTCCACAAGGGCGACGTCCTTGAGAATGAAGTTGTCGTTCACCCTGATCGATCCCGTTCCATCAATCCGCCCTTGGTTATCATCTCCAAAGGTGATGAAATCATCACCCGTTGACCGCGTGAAGGAGGTGAACCATCTTGAGTCTCCGGTCATGTGGCGTGAATAGCCGGAGTCGACGAACCACGTGTCCTTCCTCTTTCAGCGGTAATCCTGAAAATCAAAGAACAGAAGAACGATGTGTCTCAATACTGGGGTTAGTTAAACAAGACTTAGGAACCCAGTACTGAGACACACGTCTGCGAGTAGTATGCAAAGCAGAAGTGCTATCCTTGATTTTATTTGAAGTTCTGTTATGAGCAATGGTTAAATTTACATGAGAATTATCCTGTCTAGGAGCATGATGATGAATATGTGACACAAATCCTAAACTATGTTTATTCTTTTCTATGTTACCATGTCTTATAAAAGCTCTAGGTTGATTAGATGAAATTCTAGTAAAATTTTTCTTATCATTTTTCAACCTACGCCAACAAAACTCAATCAAATGCCCATCCTTTTTGCAATAGGTGCAATGATACTTAATACCACTGGGAGAAGCACCCTTAGACTTAACAGATGGTTGGGCAACACCTGTATATTTAAAGATAGTTTTTACAGGTTGGTTTTTGAATTCAATTAACCTATTTTCCAAGACTTGAGTAACTTTTGGGTTAGAATTATTTTGAACATGATTGTATCCTAATCCTTGCTTCTTATAAGGAGTTTTAGACTTATCCAGAATCATGTTTAATTGTTTCTTACCTTTAGAGAATTTTTCTAAGGTATTCTTAAGATAAGCATTTTCTTCTTCAAGATTAACACATGATTCACAGGTTTTACCCTTAATGACTCTAGCATATTTATCCTTATATAAAGCAGCTTCAAGTTTAAGAGCTGGACATGAAGCACATGTAGAAGACTCAATACTGTCCTTATGCTTGACATATTTATCTCTAGCTGCTTCTAAGATATCTTTAACTTCATATTCGCGTTCTAAGCAGAAAGTGCAAAGGCTAGGATCAAGCTCTAGAAAAGGATTTGTTTTGCTTTTTGAGAGCTTGTTGAGAGGATGTATGAGCTGAAACCTATTGTAATCATTCCTCTTTGCGTTACCTCTGTAATCCATGTTTCAATCCAATGAAATCGAGGTTTCGATTATTTGATTTTGCAACTCTCTCTCTCTGTTCATGTTGAATATCTAGGGTTTTGGGCATATCTTTTGATTCGTTTTATGAGATAGCATGAAACTCCATATCTAGAATCGTTTTGGTATTGCTATTACTTCCTCAAAGTTTCATGCTCTAAGAATCGAGAATCTAAGCTTATCATTGGTTTTGGTCTTTCTTGCCCTTCTTCAAGAAATCCGTTTTTGGTTCGATTATTGAATCTTTGGTTGCGATTCTTCTCCATAAGGTCAAGATGATGTTTAGGATGATGTCTGTAAAACTTGACTGAGAGAAGAGCATTCAAGATTAAGTAGTTTGGATTTTGGGCAAAAACCGGCGTTACATTCTTGGGTCGGGGATAATCGAGACTTCGATTTTATGCGTGGAAGTACATAGCGGAACTTCGCGATATACATTCTGGAACTACATAAGCGGAACTTCGCAATCTCCTTGAACTTCCGATTTCGGAAGAACGACTGAAACTTGTTTTGTTATTTGATCTTGCTTCATTTACTTTCTTTAGATCTTGAGAGATCTTTGTAGGTTTGTTTTAAATACGATGAAGGGAGTATTAATTTTTAGGCACCATTCACCCCCTCTGTTGCCATTTCGGTCCTTCAATTGGTATCGAGGCGGTTAGCTCTTCTTGATAGATCTTAGGTCGGTTGAGCCATGGCAGCGGACAAGTATTCCACCAAGCCTCCGGTTTTTGATGGTGCAGATTACCCTTACGGAAGAGCAGAATGGAAACTTACATCCGGGCTCGGGTGCCATATCTGGAGAAAGGTGAAGGTCGAGTTCTTTGTTCTGTAGATGAAAACATCAATGCGGGAAACATGGGCGATGTTGAGGCAAATGCTAAGGCAAGGAACATAATCATTCGGGGTTTGGCGAAGTGAGTTTGATCGCATTTCTCATTTGATTTACGCTTACGACATGCAGGTGACCCTCGATGCATACCATGAGGCACTACCGAGTTAAGACGGTTAGACAAGACCCGATTCAAGCGTGAATCTGATGAAATTTGAAATGCTTGTGGCGAATCTCTAGGCGAGTGCTTTTCGCGTTTTCACAAGATTTTGAGCAACCTCCGGCGGTCGGTCTTACATACCAGAGCTTCGGATAGCGCTTCGACAGATGCTTTCGCACTTGATCTTCGTGTTTGGGAGATGAAAGTGACTACCATCAAAGATAACACGGACCTCTCGACCACGACTCTTGATGCGCTTTACTCGCGTCTCAAGACTCACGAGATTGACATTGTCTCTCGAAGGTCGAAGTCACGATCGATGGCTTTAGTCAGCGATCCATACGGATCTTCTTACGAGTCGTCGTGGGTTCTCCTAGGCGCTCTCTGACATAGCGATGATCGGTTAAAGCGACGAGGATGAGCAGCTAGCCCTCCTAGCTCGGAAGTTTTCCCATGCTTACAAGAGGAGGAGGGATGGTAAAAAGGAGGTCTGTGATTTGTTTGAGTGTGGTGGCCCCACCACATCCGAACAAGCGTCCCAAGCTTGGGAAGGGCAAAGGTGACTATGGCGGTCCAAGCAGAGCGACTACATCGACAAGAACCGCAACCGAAGCCCTCGGCACTGATCAAGGCAAGAAGAAGTTCCGCTTAACTTTGGGAAGGCAAAGAAGGCATTCCATCGCGTCCTCGCCCTCTCGGCAGGCCGGACACCGGCGAGGTGGAGGGTGGAGTGGCGATGATGGGAAGGGCGATCATGGTCCCAGGGCGGCGGCAACTTCTCGGCATGTGCTTCATGGCCCTCGGTGACGTGAGTGGCAATGTTGTACTCCGACTCCGATGAGGTTAGTCCCACTTATGACCGACAATGATGCTTTTCTTAAGCTAGGTAGATTCCATGCTAAGTCTAGGGCTAAGTGTCTTTGGGTTGGAGAAGGAAGTAGCTAGACTATCACGGGAGCTTACTTTACTTACATCTGCTCCCTCCGTGATGAATGTGACACATCTTTGTGCTTTGATTGATGATATGGATAAACTAAGGACCTTACATGATAGTGTGTCCTCTGAACTTGACATGATTAAGGTAGAGAACATTAGCCTTCTTTGAATTAGAGATGAGTAGGGTAGCACCTCCTTCATCCCTCTTTGTGAGACTCTTGCTTGCACCTCATGTGAGGTTAAGGACAATTCGTTTAGAGGTCTTTATACCATGTTGCGATGCTGCTGAAACTTGTGAAAATTGTAATAATCTCAAGATAAACCTAAAGCAGGCGAGATCACAAAATTGCTTGAATTTCAAGCTTTGCGCTACTAGAGCCTATTGTTTCTTGTTTAAAGCGTCCTAAGTTAGCTGCTGAACTAGAATCTGTATCTAGCGGTTTCAAGAAATGATTGATCACGATAACAAATTGGCTCAGTATGCTTCTAAGGACCTTGTTAGCTCACCATGCAATCATTGTTATAAACTAAAATGTGATTTGGTTGCCTTGGATGAAAAATGTGTGAAGCTAACTAAGGACCTTCTAGAACACAATCATCTGCTTGTATTGTGTGTCTTTGGGAAGAAGTCTAAGGTTTTGGTAGAGGCAGCCAAGCGTGAACCAATGCTGCTACTTGATGGGAATGTCCCCCAAAGTCGGTTTGTGCGTGCACAAGCCAATCTTTCCTCTCTGTTGGTTCTTCTTACGCTCCCTTACCTTCCTGCATCCCTTCTTCCCTGCTCTTCTTGCACTCTCTCTTTCGGGAGTGTCGGTATCTTATGAACACTCTCGAGAGGTTTGTAAGGAGGCAAGAAGAGCTCAATCTCATTCTAGACAAATCTAAAATTTGAGATTTAATCGGGGTCTAGGATATGATATCCGGGAGGATATGAGAAAGCATCCACATGTGTGCTCAAAACCATAGCACGGTGTGATCAAAACTAAGCCAGGGCCGAGAAAGTAAATTTTAAGTCGGCGGGTTTTGTTCAAAGGATTGGACGACAGGTGATTTCACTGCGGCTTGACCCCTCGAGAGGCGAAGTATCATTGCACCTTCATCGGAAAGATGGACATTTAGTTGATCATTACTTAGAGGCGCCAAGATCGTAGCGTAGGGCAGTGTTGAGTCTCTTAGGCACATTGAGGTCAGCCCGGATCTTGAGTGCACCTAAGACCAACACGAGGTCTAGATTTGTTCCATCGATGATTTTGGGCGACATCGAGGACTTGGTTTTTCGAGTTTTCGATTTTCATCCTCATGCTCCCTTTGGTCGTAACTTCCGCCGATCACGAGGTAGATCTCATTTTCCTTCCGAGATAGCTACTGCGGCAAAATCGGTATATTCTTGGCACCGACTCGCTCTCCCATAGCGATCGGATCCGACAGCAGTGAGATCTTTTGACTTGTTGAGTGGCGAGGCGTAGGGTAGATAGAGGTCGGTCTTGCTTGACTACTTCATCATTCGTAGTGTTACTCGGTATTGGGTGCCAAAATCTTTGTTGATTCACCCGATCTTTGAGACTTTACTCTGTTTTCGAGAATCGAGTCGCGGTGGGAAGGAAAGATGCGGATTGTAGACTCGGTTGTTCACGTCATATATTTGGAGATTCTCGTTGGTTTTCTTCCTAGCCGTGCTCCGGTGATGATCGATCACCTTCGGAGATGCTTCATTTAGGCGCGTCATCGCTAAAATCTTGTGAGCATTAATGATTCTTTTATTTTAAAAGATGTTGCCTTAGTAAGTAATTGCGGTATAATCGCTTTCGGTCTCTCGACTTCTGGATGGCGGTTTCGAGTGAGCTTTAAGAAAAACAATTGCAAAATTCTTGATTCTTGGGTAGTCTAGTTTGCGGGATTTCTCGATATGGGAGGATCTTTCATGCTGATTTTTCTAGATCTTACGGTGATCCTCTCAGATGTTTATTTATACGAATCCAGTGATTTGACTTTACGCATAGGAGACTTGGTCATATAGGATTTGATCATCGACCGGAGTCGGCCCACGATCTCATTCGTGGTTTGCCAAAACTCAAAATGGTCAAGGATCTTGTTTGTGCTCCTTGCCGCGCGGCGGCAAAATGGTTGCCGCTTCACATCCTCGATTCTGATGACTATAGCGGATGCACGGTCAAGCTGCTCCATATGGACCGCAGTAGGACCCGACTAGAGTCTGCGATCGATGGGAGGGAAGTGATGCGTACTTGTCGTGGTCGATGACTTCTCGAGGTATTCTTGGGTATTTTCTTAGCCTCGAAGGATGAGGCGTTTACTCTTTTAGTGGTCTTTTTAGTAGGCTTTCTGTTGAGCTCCAGGTGCATTACGAGCAATTACATGCGATAATGGCACGAGTTCAAAATTCCTACTTTGAGAGTTTTGTGGTGAGGGTGTGTAGAGCACGGTTCTAGTCTCCATCGTCCCCAACAAAATGGCGTTGTGGAGGAAGAAGCAGTACCTTAGTCGAGATGGCGGGGCGATGCTTGATGAGTACTCTACACCTAGGAAGTTTTGAGGTGAGAGCAATTACTCTTGCTTGTCATGTTTCTATGAGAGTTTCTTGGGCACTCTTGCATCGCACTTCTTATGAGTTGAGATATGGCGAAAACCAGGCGTCTAGCATTTTCGTGTGTTTGGTTGCAAGTGTTTTATTACGAAGTGCAGGAACCTAGATAAGTTAAGTCACGATCTTGTGATGGGATCTTTACGGGTTACTCGACTTCTTTCTCGATGCCTATAGAGTGCAGGCTGAGTCTAGTAAATTGTTAGAATCACGTGAGGTGACCTTGATGAGGCCGTCCGAGGACTAGGCACGATATTCGAGTTCTTTAGAGCGACTGAGTCCATCTTTGTGGACGAAGAGAGAAGAGCGGAGATGAAGGTTGTCTACGATCCAGTTCTTCCTCCTCCTCTTGAGTGCCTTCTTCCACCGCACCTCGAGGAGATCGGCCTACCATACAGCTATTACGGAGCTAGTGGCTCTGTTCCTATCTCATCGATCATGAGGTAGATGCCACTTCTTCATCTCACCTGGACCTCCAAGACACATTCAAAGGACCATCCTTGAAGGAGATAATTGGAGACCTCTTGAGCGTGTCACACGTTCCAAAGGCGGCTTGTCTCTTTTACATCTCCATTACGCCTTATCGCCTCATTTGAGCCTAAAGATGCTTGTCATGCTCTATCGGCGAGTCTTGGACAACGCTATGCATGAGGTTGGAAAACTTTGAAAGAAACAAGGTGCGGTCCTTGTTGAGCCCCCTCAAGGTCACAATATCATTGGGACCAAATGGGTGTTCAAGAACAAGCAAAGTGAAGATGGGTTAGTCATTGAAACAAGGCTAAATTTGGTAGCTGAGGGTACTCTCAAGTTGAGGGTCTAGATTTGAAGAGACTTTTGCCTGTAGCTAGACTTGAAGCCATTAGAATCTGCTTGCCTTTGCGACTTCTAAGGGTTTCAAGCTTTACAGATGGATGTCAAGAGTGCCTTCCTCAATGGCCTTATTGAGGAAGAAGTCTATGTGAGACGACCTCACGGTTTGAGAACCCCAAATACCTAACCATGTCTCTGGGCTTTCTAAAGCTTTGTATGGACTCAAGCGAGGCTCGAGCTTGGTATGAAAGGCTTAAGTCCTATCTGTTTGAGCCATGGTTTTGAGATGGGTAAAATTGACAAAACCTTGTTCATCCGCCCGTCTTAGCTGATCTTACGCTTTCGTCGGATCTCGTGGATGATATTATCTTTGGCGGCTCCTCGCATGCTCGTTCCCGATTCCGATGTCATGAGCTCGGAGTTTGAAATGAGCATGATCGCGAGTTGAGCTTCTTCCTTGGCTTCAAATCAAGCAGTCTCGGAGGTACCTTTCTTCATCAAGGCAAATACACTCGAGACCTCTGAGCGTTCGACATGAATGATGGAAAGCCGATATCAACTCCAATGGCATCTGGTACTCTCGGATCCGGATGAAGGCAGCGAACTGTTGACCAAAAGGAGTTGAGGAGCATGATTGGCTCTCTCTTGTACCTCACGGCCTCGAGACCGGACATACACTTTTACGTGTGTCTTTGTGCTCGGTTTGAGCTTCTCCTCGTATCTCATCCGTCGGTGACGCATCTTCGGTACCTTGAGCTACCATTGACTATGGTATCTGGTACTCCTCCTCCTCTTGTCTATCTCTTAGAGTCTTCTCGTCACGAGATTATTTGGTAGATAGGATAGATAGGAAAAGCACTACGGCACTTGCCAATTCATTGGCACTTCTCAAATCTCTGATGCGTCGAGAAGCAATCCGGTGTTCTTGCCCGATGCCTTTGCGGCCGTGCGTTGCTGCGACCGATTCTTTGTAGCCAAGTGCTTTGGATGGTCTCGACCTGCGAGTTCGGGTTATCTATCATTTGCGTTCCACTCTTCTGTGATAACCGTCTGCGATTTGCATTGCCAAGAACCAGTGCAACATTCTCGGACCAAGCATATTGATATCGAGATATCACTTTCTTGAGACCATGTAGAGAAGGGTGACATTGTGCTCGAGTTTGTGGAGAGTGAGCACCGGTTGAGATATCTTCACTAAGCCTCTGGGTGACTCTCGGTTTTCACTCTGCTGAGGAGAGCTTGGGGTGGTTTGTCCTTACAGATTGCTTGTAAGAGGAGCTTTGTGCTACTCTTGTATTATATTATATTATACTCTTACTCCTTTCTGGTTACATTTCTTTTAATATTTCGGGTCAAAGACCTTCCAGCATAGGTTAGAGTGGTTATCTTGCCACAATTGCTTTGACTGCTACTTCTTATCTTGTGGTTCTAGGATCTTGCTTATTAGGCTGTCTCTTCCTTCTCTAAGTAGAGCTTACTCACTTCTTATAGGTTCTAGCGAGTCGGGCCACCCTTGGGTAGGCAGGGTGATGTTTGCTCCTTAGTGTATGTAGATCGGTGATAGTCCTAGAATCATATTGGGTAGATAAGAACACATGCAGCGATAGTTTTCTCTATATCTTTTCTATGCTCTAAAGGGCGCTTTTACGGTTTACTTATCGATTCGTTTTTGTTCCTTTGGTTGGGGGAGTTATTCTTGGTTATTCCATACTCTTAATTTTGTCATAACTCAACTTTGAATTAAAAGATGCATCTCATTACGAAGGAATCTGGATTTTGTGCATTTCATTCCACATTGCATTATAATCAAATGGAGCCTTGTTTATTATCCCTTATGATATGTTTTCTTTGTTTTACATCTTGCCATGATTTATGCTAAAGCGCTAGATCTATCATGACTTTTTATGTAGTAGTTTAGTGTTTGCCATGCTAAGGTATTTAAAAATGCTAAACTTGAATTAAAATCTTGTCATGATAGCTCTTGAGACTAGTGCAGTTGAAACTATCCTTTTATGATTTTAGCCATGTCAAGTAAATTTGAGTTGAGTCTGAATCTCTTTTGAACTTTTGAGTAAGCTATATCGTTTGTTAAGAAACATGACTTATCTCTAATCAACGGTCTAAAAACTTCAAAAGCAAAAATGATCTCTTTTGTGAAAAAGCCAGTCTCACCAAATCTTTCTCATGAGGCGGCTTGCCATTGCACTAGGCATGAACTTCGGGGAGCCTTGGATGACCTAAGATCACCTCCTTAAGTGCATTGCTTGGGTGGTCGCATAAGGCTTGGGATCTAGCACATGGTTAAAAAAAAAGGTTGAAGCTCGGGGAGGTTGTGGATGGCACCTAGTCCGAGCTTGCTTCTTTGAAGATAAAACCATAAAAAGTCTTGAGAAAAAAAAAATATGCTAAAATTGCTTATCTTCAAAGAGACCGAGTTACGGATAAAATGAGTCCTTCTTCAATGGTAGCACTCTAAAGCTGTCGGTATGAGTCTTCTTGGTTCAACTTAGATTATTTGACATGGCTTGCATCATCCTTGGATATCTTTAGCTAGATTTCAATCTTGACTCATTTGACCTGCTAAAGAATTGGATCATTAATCAGATTATGGATTTTCTGTCTTAGCTATTCTCTACATCAATTGTCATGATCTTGATAGCATTCTTCTGTGTTATGGCTTGGTGTAATTCTCTAATAATCATTTTGGATAATATACATGGCTCCTAATGCTTAAAATGAACTTCATATAGTCTTTTCCTCCCTTTTCTACATATTGATGATTTTATTGCCAAAGGGGGAGAATTTTTGTGAGAAAAAGCCTTACGGAGAAAAGCCTTGAGTTTTGTCTGGCTTGCTCTTTCATCTCATCTCAAGTCTTTCTCTTTTGTCAACTTGGGTCTTAACTTTAACTACTCTTGTTTAGACCTTGGTTGACTTTAAACTCAAACTCATCTTATGCTTTTTCGGTGATTGTCAATATACTCATCAAGGGGAGATTGAGAGACCATGTGAGAGGTCCTCCACTCGAGTGATGAGTATTTGACAAGTGTGTTGATTAGATTGAGTTGAGTTTTTCGGTTTGGGACATTTTAAATTTGAGTCGGAAATCGGAACTACATTGTGTATGGAAGCGGAAGTTCGATAAATCAGAGACTCTGGCGTTGGAAATAGGATCTTCGATTTTCTGAGGTTTTGAGTTGGTTTGAAGGAAATCGGAACTTCCGCTCAAGGGGTAGCGGAGTGTCAGATATCTTGATATTAAGGTTCTCGAGATGAAAATCGGAATTGAATTTCGGAAAGTCGGATGTTAGAAGATCGAATGCAGTTGTGTTAAGCGGCGGAACTTCCGATAATCATGACAAGTGCGGATGTTAGAAATCGGAACTTCGTGTAGTAAGTCTTGAACTTCCGATTGTGTTGAAGCTGCAGAGAAGATTATTTTGTGTTTTGATTTTGTATGAGTTTGAGTCGTATACAAATATTGATGCTATGATATTGTGCAATGCTATGTGATGTGTTTTGCATGCATGTTGGTAGGCATCAAGATGGAGTCGTGGCGAGACACGTGGACGGACTAAGCGCGAGGCGTTGAGGTCGAAGCGGTCGGGATGTGTCGAAGGCGGTGTGAATCTTGAAGCGGTTGCGAGTGCGTGCACAACAAGGTGTCTGAGGGCTTCGGAAAGGTGCGCAAAGGCGAAAGGTCTTTTCATGGCGGCAAAAGTGGAAGCGGTTCCGTTCGGTGTAGCGGGCTTAATGGGTTGGAGGCCCATTAGCAAAGGCTATAAATAGGGAGAACCACGGAGTTAGGGTTAGACTTTTGGAGAGAAAATTAGGGTTAGCTCTAGAAAATGATTTGTTTTGCTTTTTGAGAGCTTGTTGAGAGGAGAATGTATGAAACCTATTGTAATCATTCCTCTTTGCGTTACCTCTGTAATCCATGTTTCAATCAATGAAATCGAGGTTTGATTATTTGATTTTGCAACTCTCTCTCTCGGTTCATGTTGAATATCTAGGGTTTTGGGCATATCTTTTGATTCGTTTTATGAGATAGCATGAAACTCCATATCTAGAATCGTTTTGGTATTGCTATTACTTCCTCAAAGTTTCATGCTCTAAGAATCACGAAATTTAAGCTTATCATTGGTTTTGGTCTTTCTTGCCCTTCTTCAAGAAATCCGTTTTAGTTCGATTATTGAATCTTTGGTTGCGATTCTTCTCCATAAGGTCAAGATGGTGTTTAGGATGATGTCTGTAAAACTTGACACGAGAAGAGCATTCAAGATTAAGTAGTTTGGATTTTGGGCAAAAACCGGCGTTACATTCTTGGGTCGAGATAATCAGAACTTAGATTTTATGCGTGGAGATACATAAGCGGAACTTCGATATACTATATGCGGAACTACATAGCGGAACTTCATAATCTGCCGGAACTTCGATTTCGGAAAAACGACTGAAACTTGTTTTTGTTATTTGATCTTGCTTCATTTACTTTCTTTAGATCTTGAGAGATCTTTGTAGGCTTGGTTTTAAATACGATGAAGGGAGTATTAATTTTAGGCACCATTCACCCCCTCTGTTGCCATTTCGGTCCTTCATCAACCACACAGGAAACAACTAACTTGCTAGACTCTAAGCATTTTTCACATGGGCTGATTTAACCTCAACAAGCTCAGTCCTAGCATTTTCAAGTTGTTGCAAAGCAATATCATGGCGAGTTACGGTTTAGCAAATTCGAGTGAATAGCATGGCAAGATGAACATTCATCCATTCAAGAGTCTTAGAATTTGTAAGTTCTAAACTCAAACTATCTACTTGTGACTCTAAGTTCTTGTTTTTGGCCATGATAAACTCTAAAGCCTTATTACGACTCATGAGGTTACTCAAACATAGTTTCACATCATCGACAAGGACATCATAGGAAGGAGGTGCCTCATCGTTGTACGTCGTCAATAGAGTCGACCATGAAGCACAAGGGGGTGAAGTCCTTGGTCTTCACCTTCTTCTTGTTTGAGGATCTCCTCCTCCTTGTCCTCCTCGCTCCACGGAGTCCACATAAAGCAAGGATTGATCCTCAAAAGCGGCAAGCAAGCCGATGGCGGACCTTAATCGACTTAGCGAGTATCATACCTTGATTTGTTCCATTGAGGCTTCTTCAAGTGGCTTTCCCTCCTTATGGTTGCTCTTACCTTTCGGCTTGGAGCAATTTGCGGGATATGATTAAGCTCACCACACTCATAGCAAGTCAGGACCTTATCTCAATTTACATTTCCCATATTGTTGTAGGCTCGTGTGGTCTTTTTAACTATGAGGGCCAACTCGACCTCGGAAGACTCTCAAACTCCTCTTCATGAATTGCGGATAAACCAACGAAAATCGAGAAGAAGACTCAAAGACCCATAGAAGCTCTCTCGGCGGATGCACGCTACAAAGCCATATTTTTCTTTTTGGTATGATCAATCCTCTTGATCTCATGAGTCTTAAGCTTGCTATAGAGCGGCTCAAAGTCGGATCGAAATATTGACATTCTCCTCAATGGTTGGCCTTTATCTCCCACCCTTGGTGTTAATTGCATTAAGAGGTGGGTGGCATTCGGGCGAGAATATTCAATACCAACGGCTTTCATCGATTAATCACTTTATTAAGCGGTGAAAATACCATCGATGCTCTCTCGGGGCGCATCTCGAATTTGTTATATTCACGCTTATGGTACATTTGGCGTACTTTCTTGACTTGGGACGAACCCTCATGATAGATTTAGAGAGTGTTCCAAATCTCATCGTGATCTCAAGATTGCAAATCCGATCATACTCACATCTCTAGCCAAGCCCACCATACAAGAGGTTTTTAGCCTTATTGTTGTTAGCCAAAGGGTTTACGAAGCTGCGTAGCAACTTTGGGCTGTGGCGGGGACTCGAACAACCTCCCATATAGCGTGTCCTTCGCTTTCAAGGAAGACTCGCATGCGATTCTTCAATAGGCATAGTCGTGCCCATCGAAGATATCTGACTTTGTGGAGTATCTATCCATCGCCAAGTTTAGTGACGGTTAAGATCAAGCTTGAACTAACGGACTCTAATACCACTTGTTGGACCGAAAAGCGACTAGAGGGGTTGAATAGGAGCACACTCACTTTTTCACAAATAATTGATTTAATAATATTTTACTCCAGTAGCTATGGAAGCTATGAAGATTAGTATATCAGTACAGCGGAAGACTAATATTGAAACCAATTTAAACCCCTAAGCAATTTGATAAAATCAACAAGGACTAAAGCAATTCAATGCACTGCCGGTCGGACCACTAGCTCAATGGCGGTCTGACCAGGTTGCCTTCGCAGTTCGGCCGTGGGCCTTGGGCGATCCGACCAGCGGCCTCGAAATAGATCAAAACAACCCGAGACGAAGTTGCAAATAGATGAAACTTTTGATCTACAACTCCAAACTTGATGAAACTTGGAACACACCTTCTCAATGATGTCAGGAACCTATTCCAATTGAAGATTGTGATAATTCTTGGAAGAATAACGATCCTTTTCCGTTTGATTGAAGAAGTGTTCAAAACCGGGTCAAAACGAAAACTTGATCCAAAAACTTACTCGTGGGTGATTGATGATCAAGATGATCCTAGATAGGTTCCCACACGTCCACACAAGCTATATCACATGAAGAATTCAATCAAAAACTCACGGATCAAAGAAAGACTTAAAATCATCAAATATAGAGAAAGAACGCAATGAGACAAGACATGATCAAACTTTCCTTTGATTGATTGATATGATATGGGCTTACAGCCTCTCCATCAATGGAGGACAATGCTCAATCCAAGAGCACGAAAATCACATCAAACTATCAAGAACCCTAGCCTCCACAAAAACTCTCCCTAAGAAAATTAGGTTTTACAAAAATAGCAAAAGAGACGAAGCGGAGGTGCAACCACCTCCCTCCCCTATTTATAGTGGAGGTTTAGACCTTCTAGTAGTTTGACTCAATTGGGCTCCCGTTAAGGTCCAAAACAAACGGGACACATCTGAACGCATTTTAATGCGCGTCTTTAACCCCCTTGACCTAATTAGCTACACCTTGCCCATCTTGCGCCTCGGATTAGCTAATAGGTCACCCTTGTCTATCTTGCGTCATGCTTGAGTTCATTGACCTCACCCGACATCGTTCGATCGTTACGGACTGACTCTCCAAGCCTAGTCCCGATCATCTTCGCCGTTGACCGTTGTTGACCACCAAGCAAGCTGTACAACAATAGACAAGTAAACCGAATTTGGGAACAAGTTCTTCACAACTTGACCCATGTTAGTCAAAACATGCATCATGCAACATATATACCCTGAAACTCATGACTTTGACCTAACAACCGAATATCGCCGCCACGACGGGCAACGATCCAAGTGAAAACACTCGACCGCGCCCGTGGCCGGTCGACATTAATTCGCGCCAGCGGATCGGACCGCCTATATAGGTGGGTCGGACCTAATAAAGACTTAGCCGAATTTCCTCTCTGGAAAACCGAAACCTATGGGACCAAGTGCAATAGAATCTCCTCTCTTGTCTACACCCTCTATTTTTGGCCCAGCTCAATCCCTCACTTTTGAAGTTGGCTGGTCCGATCGCCGCTAAGGCCGGTCGGACCGATCTTGAACAGTCTCATTGCCATACGGCGGTCGAGGCCGTTAAACCTCGACACGATCTTTGGCGCATGCCGAAAACACGCGAAATGACAAACCGTTAACGCCATTGCCAATTGTCACATCATCCTAAGATCTGGAGTATATCCACATGATATCCACAGTTGCATCCTATGAGATTTTTCTAAGGAACTTGTTGTTTAAAATTTCAGAAGCTTTGTTTATTATTCTTATCAAACAACTCATCAAGTCCAAGCCATTAAAATCAAAGGAGGTGTAGAGCTCTTGTTATCATATTTACTTATGTTCTATATACCTTTGATCATGTCTTGTTATAATTACTTTGCCTTTTGAACTAAAGCATGGCATGGCGAAATACTTTGACTAGATTGATTATAGTTATTATTTTGCGATGTTCATTGAAAAGGATTAGCTTGATTATGAGTCTTATTTTAAATCTTAGCTATGAGGCTCGTATGTTCCTTATTGCAGTCTTTTTATATTCACTTAATTTGGCATGTTATAAAAAAATAAAAAAAAATAAAAAAGAGAAAGACACAATTGAAAAGATGTATGCTCCACACACACACACACACACACACACACACACACACACATATGTGGGAATATGAGAACGTATCTAGTGCTAATGGGTAATTCAGTGCTAAGGTGCTAATACCAATCTTGACCGTTGGATCTGAATTGAACAACCAAGATTAATACGGGCTCCCACCTCAAAACCATTTAATCACTTTGCATGCTCCCACCTTCAATGCACCTTCATTAACGCGTCTTCATTAAACACCATGTATGCTCCCACCTCCAATGGTCAAGATCCAGATCCAACGGTCAAGATTGGTATTAGCACCTTAGCACTAGATACGTTCCCTATATATATAGAACACAAAAAAGTGCTCAAATAAAAAGAAGTATGCTTCAGTATGCCACTATTGAAAAGAAGTATGCTTCAAGCATGCCACCATTGAAAAGAAATATACTACAAGCATGCCACATGCTTAAGAATTGAGTGTGAAGAAATATGTGGTTATATGAGACTGATTGCTCGTCTAGATTTAAAGTTTGCTTCACTTTTAAGCTTTAACTTTTCATATGATATCTTATTGTGCTCTTTATAATCGGTTTGGTCATTGTTGAGATGCCTGTCATTAATTTAAATTACTTAATTATTCTAAAGACTTGTTTTGCCTTTGCTATATGGTATATAACTTTCTATGATTTAGATAGATCTACTCATAAGGATGGCTTGGTTAATTTATTAAATCAATGTGAAGTAACTTGGATAGTCTACAAAGCTTCTTCATTTTTACTCTCCTTGCTTCTTGTTTTTAGAATTTCCTTTCTCTGAGGTTTTTGATGATTACATTGCTAGGGAGGAATTAGAGAAATTTGCTTTCCTTGTGTTGAAGGGGAGTTTTTATGCTGTGGTTTTATGTTGAGGATGAGTATTTCGATTGCTGTCGTGGTTTGTCAAAATTCTTTGCTTCGCAGTTTTGAAACTTTCTTTTCGTAAATTTTTCTTTTCTATCAAATTCTACTAACGATTTTGAAGTGTTGTCAATGTATTCATCAAGGGGGAGATTGTTAGACCATGTGGATTGGTTGTGAATATTGTGATGATGAATAATTTACTTTTGGGTTGTATTGAAATTTACGTTTATGAAAGTTTGTCGTTGTTGAATATTTAGGTTGGGTGGTCCAAATGTGTCTTGTATTGAGTTGTCCAAATGGTGATACTCGATGATCCTTTATGCATGAGGCTTCGACACGACTCGAAAGTACCATAGCTTCTAGTCAGAGTAATAGATACAATGCATGGTCGATGGTCGAAAGCTACATTGCATGATCAATGGTGGCGGCGATGGCATGAGTCGATGGTCAAAAGGATTTTGAAAGCTCTGAAAATTGGGATGTTACACTATTCGGAAGCCAAACTGCTACCTAAAGAAATAACATACAACCAAATTGCGGCAGAATTTAAACTGAAACTCCTCTAAGTACATATAGAGACCAACTTTAAAAATAGCACGGCAGGAATAAAGAATGAATTCATCAAAACAGAATCAAGGAATAATTAAAATGAACCACTAGCATCATTTAACAAGAAAACCTAACATGAAGAGAAATATCATGCAATAGTAAATTTATTTATTACAGTTCCTCGATTAACAAAGGAAAGACAAAATCGATATTACTAATGAAAGTAAATTATAGTGAACTGAGTGAAGTGTGCTTGTCTACCCCCTCCCATCAAGCCGTCATCAATGATCACCTAAATAAATAAAGAAAGCAAAAATGAGTGAAACTCAAGCAAGTCTGATAAACAATTGAACAAACCAGGTTATGAACAAGTCAATCTCAATACGAATTATGAACTTATCTCTGAACACTTATGAGTATATATGGAATGAATGGATGCATTAAAGGAATGGACTGAACACATGCTCATACCGGTATAACGAGTGACACACCCGTCGGTGCTCACTTAAGCCCGTACTTAACAAAGTCCGGGGATCCAATCACCGTATGAAGACGTTTCATACGGGTGTCCGAAATTGATGGGTCTTAACAATTACGTGCCCATACTGGAATTGATGGGTCTTAACAATTCCACTCTCGTGGACGGAACACGAACAATGCAAGAATGGAATGAACACATGCGATGAATGTCACCACTTTTATCCACATGGATTATCAATTTAAGAACGAAATGTTTATCATGGAGTATGAACATGAATCATAACAACACATCACATCAACAACATTCAATAGAACTCAATATGTCATAACACAGTGCACTTGCCTTCCGCGATGTGACGTGCTAGGAGGCAACGAAGGTGCTCCTACACTCGCCGCCTCGCCGCCTACACGAATATGTATTAAAAAATAAGAACACATGGTATAACAATGCTACCAGTGGTCTACAATACCCTCTAGACTACCCAATACAACGAATAGACCCGAACTGAAAACATACAATTCACCCATCTAAAATAATTCTGGATAGCGACACGGAAAAATTCATAATTAATGATCTGGAACTCGGAATGACATGAATCTAGTTCCCAATGAAACTTAACGAGAAAACCTACAAAACTCTAGTTGATAAGATTTCCTAATTCTGCCAAAATATTTGACTAAACAACAGTTGAAAATACCTGACAGACATCTGTCTAAACAATCAGAATAGCAGCGAAGAATATAACATAACTTTTACTCTATGTGTCCAATTTGAGTGTTCTTTATCAATATGGAAATATAATAAAATTATCTACAGAAAACGTTTTGGGTGACATGTCTGAATCTGACCTTAAATAATTCATATTTCACCAAACAACTAAACTGACAATTCTCGTCAGGTTTCTCAGGACAGCAATAATGAATCTATCATAACTTTTGAACCACAGATCTGAATTTGGTGATCTTGGTGGCCATGGAAAGCTAAAAACTGTGGCTACAATTATCTAAGAGGGGGAAACCTCCATATCGGCATCTAAGAGGTTGAAATAGGATGCGCAATAATCTGGACACTTTCTGGAATTTCTATTACAGCATGCTGGTTCAATCCAAATCCTCAATTCTTCCTCCAAACAATATCAAACAACGAATTCGAATCTTCGTTACCCTTGAAGACCCGCAGGGAGATGTTGATTAGCCTCCCGAAGAACTCCCCCTCTTCTTCTCCTTCCTCCCTTCAATGGCCGGCAACAACTAGGAAGACAATCGGTCGGAGGAGACGACAGGAGGAGGCGACTTCGGGGAGGACCTTGGGGGCAGTGCCGAGGATCACCGGGGACCAGCACCAAGGGGAGGAGGCGGCACCAAGGGGCAGGGGAGGCGCCGATTTGGGGTGTGGGGGTGGCGGCTCTAGGGGGGAAAAGTGGGGAGGGAGAGGGGAGATGGGGGTCGGCTAGGGTTGGAGGGGGAGGTGGGGCGCATGGGCCCTGGGCCTAGGTGCCTCCCCCCTCCTTGGCCCATCCTTGGCTGGCCATTGGTCGGCCAGGGTTCCCAGGGTCCACGAATTCTCGAAAAACTCGAATTTTCATAAAAAATCTCTCTCCCGAACAAATTCCGCTCAAAACGAAATTCGGAGTATTACAGAGGGGGTTTGGGTCCCTTGATTGTCGGAAGCAGATAGGATTTTGTGTCCGTGTTGAGGAGGACACGGTTTAGAGCTCTAGCATATAAAAGGAGGGAGAGGTTAAGAGATAAGAAAGGTTTTTCGAGACAGCTTTCGGGAGAAAGTTTTTTTTTTGGAGTTTTCGTGCTAGGGTTTGAGTGGTGCAGTCTTTTTTGGAGTTTTTGTGCTAGGGTTTGAGTGGTGCCGTTAGGGCACTTTGTAGCCACAGAGCTTGATTCAGAAATAAAATCTCAGATCTATTCCAAGAAAAATTAGTCATCGCTGGTGGCGTGTCGTTCTCGTTATCGTTATCGTCATCGTTCTCGTTCATCGTCTTCGACTTGTTCACGTTCCAAGAAGTGCTTGACGCTCCCAAGTCGTAGGACAGAAGAAATCCGGGTTCGACTAGGTGGTCGAACCCTTTCGACTAGGTGGTCGAAACTCCTTCGATCAGGTCGACTTCACCTTCTTCGATCACGTGCAATGTCGTTCACCTGATCGTCGACAACAGCATCGGCAGGCTGAGCAGGTCAGAGCAGATTCGAGCACGACGACTAGGAGGCATCATGCACGAGTACATTGTCTTCAGTCGTCGGTTCAATCCAACACAGGCCATCCTCGGTATTTTTTAAAAGAAAACACTGCTATCATTCACAACCCCACCCCCCACCCACCCAATTGCGGTATTCGATCCTACATAGGTAAAATGGAACTTGGAATGGGGCAAAGATGAAATAGTTTGGTTTCTGGGCTGCAGGTGTTGTTGGTTTCCCACGCAGTAACAGATTACAGTGAACTTTAATTCAGATGATTTTGGTGTTCATGATAGTTTAGTAGGAAAGAGCTACCTGCTAACAGTGGACAGAGCAGAAAACAATAATATCGCCATATTAATTCGCTTTGAGATGCAATACTTACGCAGAAAATGCAAATGTGAGCTCTCATCTTTGCAGGTACTGGGTAACAAACCAATTTGAATGTTTTTCGCCTGTGTTAAACTTACTGAATGTATAGTGTTTATACGAAAGTGACAAAAAATCTGTTCACCGATAATAAGTTCAGGTAGGAGACAGTTGATTCCGCGCGAAAATGCCACCGGCAAATTTGTCATTCTTGTACATAGCAACTAGCAAGTGACAGGAAAAATGAGGAACAAATTTGAATAACAATTCATACCACAGCTGCTACAAGGATCTATATCTATACAATTTCCCCTACCATTCTGGTAGCAAGGAAAACAACAGAAAAACTAAAAAAAGAAGAAGAAATCAAAAGCTAGCCAAAATTGTTTCTCATCAGTCATGCCACCGGAGCAGCGTAACGACGCATCGCGAAATGATGTAAAGCCTTGATCTTTGCTCCTTGAGAGCTTTGCTGAATCCCCCTCCTCTCCTCCCCTGGCTCCCAAGCTTCATCCTGACAATCTGAATGCTCACTGTTGAACTCTGAAAGATGTATCTACTGTGGGTATAGCTAGTTAAGCTGAAAACACAACAACTGTATGATCTTGCTGTTGGTGTGCTTGACTCAATGGAACGCAATGCAAGGGGTTTATATAGGTAGGATCAGGCAGATGGAGATCAATAGGAGACTAGAACATACATACACCCACCTGCATCATGGCATAACTGGCAACCCACACCTGCATGTACTTTCACCATCAGACAAGGGAGTGAAAAACTAGACCCCATTGTCCATCTGATCATG
Organism: Hsuehochloa calcarea; assembly: GCA_036346395.1. NCBI lineage: Eukaryota > Viridiplantae > Streptophyta > Magnoliopsida > Poales > Poaceae > Hsuehochloa > Hsuehochloa calcarea. Next base: position 18,617,313 of record CM070593.1, on the reverse strand, counting down.
TGAGCCTACTTGCTCTCATCATACAATAATCAAGCTCCAGGCTCCAGGCTCCAGGCTCCAGCTCTGGCCTTTCATGCATTAGTATACTGGCTAAAGTCAAGCTTGACGATCTCTGAGGAAATCACGGCGTGCCGGACAGCCCGGAATTAATGGTCCTCCCGTGCGCCTGACGGGCAACCTGACCGATCTCGCGCGCGCTCCGGGTGGACGTGAGTCAGGCTGCATGTGTTGAGATCTGACTACAGCTAAGGATTTGCCTGGATCTGGCCTTTGGTTTGGTGCCTGCTCAAGAACATGAACAGCTATGTATCTCTGTCCCCGGGTAGATAGAATAGTTCAATAGTAGCACGCAATTGGATGTTGAACTATTCTTGTGTGTTGGCCGAGTTGTGCTGTGCATGGGGCCGAAACGTGACTTGGTTTGGAAAACAAATCAAGCATTGAATGCTGATTGATTTGATTAGGGATTGATTTGATTAGTCTTTTCCTTCTTTGGTATTTCCTTCTTAGCTGTAATCTCAGCAGGAGGAAAATCTGCATGTAATCTTTTCCCGTTTGTGTTTTTCCTTTAGTGTAGGATTGATTAGACATTTCCTTTCGAATACTTTCCTTCGGGCTGTGCATGTAATAGTTACTTTGTATAGCATTTAAATACGAAGAAAACCGAAAAGCTGCCGAGTATTGACAGCGGCACCAAATCCTCTCGTGTCTTCCGATTGGAGTTTTCCAAACGTGAACGTGTGCTTGTGTGCTAACAATTGGTATCAGAGTGGCGACGATGTTTGAGAGCACAAGATCTTAGTCCCCTACCATACCGCAAGTCCACGCTAATGGCAGTGGCCACAGCAGCGCCGACAACGAAGGCGGAAACGTGGCGGTGCACTAAATCAGAGAGGTGTCGGTGTCGGTGCGCTACCCTACCCTCACGCGCACGAACTACACCGAGTAGCCTCTCCTGATGAGGGTCAACATGCAGGCTCAGGCCCACTCTCCTTATGAGGGTCAACATGTAGGCTCAGGGAGTCTGGGAGGTGATCAATCCGGGAAATGCTGAGTACCGAATTGATAGGGCGGCGTTGGCGGTCATACTCCAAGGGGTGTCGTCGGAGATGATGGCGACACTGGCGGTAAAGGACAGCACCAAACAGGCCTGGGACATCGTCAAAACCATGTGCATGGGAGTGGAACATGTCCGGAAGGCATAGGCCTTGCTCAAGGAATTCGATGAGTTCGCATGAAGAGCAACGAGCCTGTGGACGATTTCACCATGCGGTTGACCGGTCTCGTCAACAACATCCGCACGCTTGGCAAAACCTTGGAGGAAGTCAAGGTAATCAAGAAGTTCCTCCGCGTCGTTTCTTCGAAGTTCACACAGGTGGCGATCTCCATCGAGTAGTTGATCAACCTGCGGACCCTGTTCGTGGAAGAGCTGGTGAGCCGGCTCAAGTCTGCGGACGAGAGGTTCGATGCGAACGAGGCGGCCAATGATGGTGGCCGCGAGTTCAGTGGCCGTCTTCTCCTCACCGAGGAAGAGTGGATGGCGTGCATGAAGAAGCGAGAGTAGGGCGACTCCTCTTCTGGCGGTGGCAAGAATGGCAACAAGCAATGGCGTGGCCACAACAAGCAAGGCGGGCAAGGTACTGCTCGCGACAGCAAGGACAACGATGGGTCTAGTGGCAGCCACGACAAGTCCAAGCTCAAGTGTTTCAACTGTGGGAACTTCTCTCGGGAATACTGAAAGCCACGGCAAGAGCGCAAGGAGCAGGCGCATCTCACTCAGGCTCAAGATGATGAGCCCACGCTGTTGATGGCCCACGTGTGCACGCTGACGAAGGTCACGCGTGGCACGCCCACTGACGTTGCTCTGGACGAGGTGCACACGCAAGTGCACCTTGGTCAGGAGGATGACGAGCATGACGGCGCCTGGTACCTAGACACGAGTGCGTCCAATCACATGTTCGGGTGCAAGGCTGATTTTATCGAGCTTGACGTCAGCGTCAAGGGGACCGTGAAGATTGGCAACAACTCTGTCATTTGACATATGTGGGTGTGGAACTGTGCTGCTAACATGGCACACCAAGGAGCATCGCACGCTCACCAGGGTGTACTACATCCCACTGCTGCGGAGAAATATCATCAGCATCGGATAGCTTGACGAGAACAGCTATCAGACGTTGATGGAGAAAGGCACGTTGTGGCTTCATGATCAGCAGCGGCAACTGCTATCCAAGGTAAAATGCTCCAGAAACCCATATGTATGTGCTTGATTTGGTTTTGGCGCAGCCTGTGTGTTTGGCGGCAAGCTACAGTGAAGATGCGTTGGTGCTGGCATGCGTGCTACGACCATCTGAACTTTCAGTCCCTGCGACGTCTCTCATGCGGTGAGATGGTCCATGGGTTGCCACAGATCGATCAGGTGGATAGTGTCTGTGACGCTTACCTGGTCAGGAAACAACAGCGTGCTCTGGTCCTGCAGGTGGCCGCTACCATGCCTAGGATCAACTCGAGCTGGTGCATGGTGACTTGTGGTCGGCAACACCAGGAGGGAAGCGGTACTTTCTGCTCCTTGTGGATGATTTCAGCCGATACATGTGACTGATGCTCCTGACGTCGAAAGACAAGGCACCGGCAGCCATCAAGCACTTCTAGGCACACGTTGAACTAGAGGCCGCGCGAAAGCTGCGGGCGTTGTGCACTGATCGCGGCGGTGAGTTCACGTCCACGAAATTCGGTGAGTACTGCATGAACCTCAACGTCAAGCGGTAGCTCACGGCACCGTACTCACCTCAGCAGAACAGTGTCGTGCAACGCTGGAACCATACGGTGGTCGGCAAGGCACGCAGCCTGTTGAAGGCGAAAGGCGTGCCTGGGAGGTTTTGGGTTGAGGCTATCACAGTGGCAGTCTATCTCCTAAAACGTGCACCGACGCGGAGTGTGCACGGAAAGATGCCCTACAAGGTGTGGTACGGGCGGCATCCGAATGTGCACTATTTTCACACATTTGGGTGTGTGGCGCATGTAAAGGTGGTGAAGCCGAACCTAAAGAAACTAGACGGTAGAAGCGTACCCATGGTATTCTTCGGCTACGAACCGGGGTCTAAGGTGTACTTGATCTATGATCCCGTGGGCAATCGCGTTCACATGTCGCACGATGTCATGTTCGACGAAGAGGCAAAGTCGGATTGGGACACACCTGGAGTTGACGATCCACTGACCACTCCCAGTGAAATTTTCGCCGTGATACACCAGAGCATGGGGTGAAATGGAAGGAACGCCGGCTACACCGGGTCGTGCGCCCATCCCAGGGTCGCCGACGCTGGCTTCACCTCCCACTGACGCGTCACAACCATCTGATGAAGCGTCGCGCTGGTACATCACCATAGCGGACCTTTACAACACCACCGACGAGGTCGTAGTCGAGGACTGTGGGCTATATCTTTTGGCCACAAAGGAGCCCACGAATTTTGCTGAAGCTAAGCAGCACAAGTGCTAGCGCCAAGCCATGTTGGAGGAGATGAGGTCCATTGAAGAGAACGACACGTGGAAGCTGTGCGACCTACCTACTGGCCATCGTCCCACCGGCCTCAAATGGGTGTACAAGGTCAAGAAGGACTCACAAGAAGCTGTGGTGAAGCACAAGGCGCACTTCGTCGCCAAAGGGTACGTGCAGCAACAAGGTGTCGACTTCGAGGAAGCCTTCTCGCCTGTCGCCCGGGTGGAGTCCATGCGTCTGCTGGTTGCACTTGCGGCGCAAAAGGGCTGGCAGGTGCACCACATGGACGTTAAATCTGTGTTCCTCAATATTGAGCTTGAGAAGGAGGTGTACGTCGCGCAACCACCGGGCTTCGTCGAAGACGACAACGAGCACAAGATGCTCAAACTCCGGAAGGCCCACTATGGTCTCTGTCAAGCACCAAAGGCATGGAATGCCAAAACTCGACAGCAGCATGCAGTCCCTCGGGTTCGAGCGGAGCCCGTCTGAGCATGTTGTGCACACACGAGGAGCCGACTCATCGCATCTACTCATGGGTGCATACGTGGACGATCTCATCATCACCGGTTCACATCCGCCAGAGATTGCCAAGTTCAAGGAGGAGATGATGAAAGTATTCAAGATGAGTGATCTCATATTGCTCAGCTACTACCTCAGAATCGAGGTACACCAGGACAACGGTGGCATCACGCTGAACCAGGCTTCCTATGCGCTTAGGATCCTGGAGAAGAGTGGCATGGAGAGATGCAATCCGTGCCAGGTATCAATGGAGGCACGTCTTAGGCTAAGCAAGACCAGTGGCGGTTCCCCTGTAGGCGCCACCCTCTATCGAAGCATCGTGGGGAGTCTCTGGTACTTGGTTCACACTATACCGGATATTTCCTATGCTGTGGGTTACATCAGCAGGTTCATGGAGGCGCCTACCACCGAACACTTCGGTGCTGTGAAGCACGTGCTTCGGTACATTTCTGGGAGCTGTAGCTGACATGGTACATCGATTCCAACATGGCAGGAGATGTGGAGCAAGAGCACTACTGGGGTGTTGTTCTTTCTTGGTCAAAGCCCGATCAGTTGACAGTTGCAGAAACAGAAGGTGGTGGTCTTATCCTCGTGCGAGGCCGAGTACATCGCAGCCACCACCACGGTGTGTCAATGTATATGGATTGGACACTTGCTCAGCAACTTGATGAAAAAGGAGCCCAGTTGTCTAAGTCTCAATATGGATAACATGTCAGCAATCTGACTTTACAAGATCCCTATCTTCCACGATCGAAGTAAGCACATTAATACTTGTTATCATTTTATTCGTGAATGTGTTGAAGAAGGGAAGATCGAGGTCGAGTACATTACTACAGATGATCAACTCGCCGACATTCTTTCAAAGCTACTGGGACGCGTTAAGTTCTTGGAGTTGCAAGCCAAAATTGGTTTGATCCAAATTAAAAAGTAGCCACAAGATTAAGGAGTGATTTGTTGAACTAACCTTTATTATGTGTTGGCCGAGTTGTGCTGTGCAGGGGCCCAAACGTGACTTGGTTTGGAAACTTGGCTTGGAAAACAAATCAAGCATTGAATGCTGATTGATTTGATTAGGGGTTGATTTGATTAGTCTTTTCCTTCTTTGGTATTTCCTTCTTGGCTGTAATCTCGGCAGGAGGAAAATCTGCATGTAATCTTTTCCCGTTTGTGTTTTTCCTTTAGTGTAGGATTGATTAGACATTTCCTTTCAAATACTTTCCTTCCGGCTGTGCATGTAATAGTTACTTTCTATAGCATTTAAATACGAAGAAAACCGAAAAGCTGCCGAGTATTGACAGCGGCATCAAATCCTCTCGTGAACGTGTGCGTGTGCGTGTGTTGAGTATTCGTCGACTCGATGCTAACATTGGACATGCCAACAAACTAGACAAACCGCTTAGCTTTGCTTGTGATGTAGTTTCTGGTTTCTAAGTGGCAGAGCTGAACAGTGCATAGATTATGCCATGTATGTTTGCCTCCTCGCAATGGGTGTGGCCAACATTCCAATATTTTTGTAGTGTTTTCTTGACTGCAGTAGTTCATAAGTTCATTGAATTTGCGAAATGGATTGATCCGGCATTTCAGGTATCAAGCAAAAAATATTTAATTTCTTGTCATGTGTTTCAGTGAGGACTTTGCCATTTTTTCTCTCTCTCTACTGGATGTTGTTTGCTCTCACTAAATGTAAATGCGTACTTTCTGAGCCTCTCATATAATTCTTCAAACATTGGGAAAAAATATTTTGAGGAAATTGGAAAAAAAATTGCGGTGAGCAGAAAGTTAGTCAAATAAACCTCAAACATGCTCTTGTAAGATTAGGTTTTTTGCCAGATTTAGAGTTTGGTATGTCAGTGTCATACACTCATACACCTTCGTTGGACTAATTCCTGTTGTTATATATTATTTCAAGTATTTATTAGAGGAGGCGGCGGCTAGATAGCATATCTTGCGCAAAGCATCTTATCGGCATACCATTTAATCAAATCAATTCGATTCGGACATCAAGTCAACACAAATAATTCTCTAAGAATTAAAAAATATATCTATTAGAACGATCTGTCATTATCTACAACTCCAAGTCCTAATTCAATCAGCACAAGAACGATTTTGTAATAAAAAAAAAGATGTTTTAAGGTGAAAAATAAATTAAAAAAGAGGGAAAAAAATAAGATCAATATACACGGCTAAATATTGTATTGCTTAAGACTGATGAGGCCAAGCTTCCATATGATTGCATTTGCTTGAGATGAATGGGACTGGACATTCAGAAATCAAAAGGACTGACTAGGCACATGCCATTTTCATCATGAGTCATGACCAACAACAACAAGGTGGGGGCACAACTTGACAGAAGACCAAGAAAACAGTGGCATCTATTAGGCACTCGACATTTGCATCACATCCATATACAAATTCACAAGAAATACTTGAAGATGAAAGGGATAAATCAACCAAGCTTATTTCACGGTGTTTTGCAAGTAGAAGATGGAAGGGATAAATCAACCAAGCTTATTTCACGGTGTTTTGCAAGTAGGAGTGTCAAAAGATGATAAAACGAATAATTTGGACCCAATTGACACCCCGACTGCAAGTCTATTTCTTTCTTCAGATGTAGTTAATCAAATGCTCATAAGACTTCCAGATTCAGATAGCTGCACAAACGGCATTTCAGTCAGATTGGAGTCCAACGCAGGAACTGGAAGAGAGAAAACCTCTTGAGCCTGAAGCTGTAGTCCTGCAAAAGAATGAATTAAGTTCGATTCTACAGTAGCCGCACCCTGCAAGTTAAGATGAATTAGAAGGCAGTTGAAACTGCCCAGATCAACATCTGCAGCACAGAGATAAATCAAAGAAGTTTCCAACGGAGACAAGCAAGCGATTGATCCAATCATTTGTTTTCTTTTTGTTGATGTTGGATTCCACACTGATGTAATTGTACAATGACACTTGCTAAGAGGGAGGGAGAGGCACCGGTGAACACTAGAATCCTACTGCTGCTACTTGTACCTACCAAACTATATTGGCCCCTATGTACAACGGCCGACACCATTCTGGCACAGCACAATCACAAGCCCAAGACCAAAAAATTTCTCACACAAGCAAGAACACGAACAGCACCGACCGACGGATCCATCGATGAATCCATCAGTCGTGCCACCGGAGGAGCATGACGACGCAGCGCTGGATGATGTAGAACCTGGCCCTCTGCTCTTTGAGGGTCCTGCTGAACCCTCCTCCCCTCTGCCTCCTCTGGCTGCCAAGAAGCTTCATCTTGCACTAGATAGCTGTGCTCTGCGTAAACTGTAGTTGTGCTGGAACAAGATCTCGTAAACTAAGCAATCTCTTCTTGGCACAAGTATCACTCCAATGGGCGGCTTATATATAGGGAAGGATCTAGATCCAGATGACAGTAGAGGCTTAGCTGAAGAAGGAGGAGGAGGAGGAGGAGGAGGCTATAGCATAGCAACAAGAATTAATAATGCAACTGCAGGGCGAGTGAAGCTAGGGCCACATGGGCGTGCAACGGCAGGCAATGGGGCTGGGGCGGCAGAGAGACGCACAGCGGCGCGGATTCCTCCTGCCCCCGGGACCGCCGGGCAGGGTGGTTCGCCCGTCGTGCTCCGCGTCAGACGCTGCGCCGTGGTGGTGCGTGGCCCATGGAAAATGTGTCGGGGGCCAGGCCAGGCCGCGCGTGCGCTTGCGTTTGCGCGGAGGCACGGGGTACTGAAGGGTCGCTGCCACGCCCTCTCGTGCGCCTGACCGCCCCTCCGGCCCTGCCTCCTGTCCTGTTTGAATGGTGGCTGATGGCTAAGCTCGGACTGTACGTGCCCTCCTCCTGCTCCTCTTTCCATTCCTCCGTGGTTTCAGCTTTCTGACCAATCGGCTGGTTTACTTTTGGTACTCTTTTACAACAACTCAGATTAGTTATAATTTAATTATACCACACCTAAAGTTAGGAATGAGCCGAGCTGAGCCAAATTAAGGCTGGCTGGCTCGAGCTCGATTCAAAGTGAGCTCGGCTTGTTTGGGGAATGAGTCAAGAGATAGGCTCGACTCGGTAGGAAGGCTCGCCAGCCAAGTCTGGATGAGTTAGAAGCATGCTCAATCTAGCTCGCCAGCCCTCGGCTTGGCGCTTGAGCTAGAATAAGCTACAACAGTCCAACTCCAACAAGACATTTGATTTGAACAGGAAATTATGTCATATTAGTAGGCATAAATCATAAGTTTACCAGAGTTGTTTCAATTGCATTTAGTCATTCCACATAATCCATTTAGTGAATAAGCAATGGTGAAAGACTAACACTCATCATATCATAATAAGACATCATACTTGCAAACAAGAAGAAAGACTTGCTTCAGAGCTGTTTGAAACTATTGATGTAAGAGCCTAAGAGGTTTATTAAGAGGCCTGAATGGTTTGAAACTTTGAATTACATGGTGATATGCTGTATTGTTCAATTCCACTTTGTAGCTGCTGCTTGTTGGTGGTGTCTGTGTTTTCTCAAGTTGATTTGGATTGATCTGCACGTAACATCTAGTTACCTGCAAGTAATTTAATTTAGAGATTCACAATTTGATGATTTTGTTGATTTGCTGCAGTTGTCAATATTTGTTTGGCTATACTCTGAGCTCAACTCAGATAAGGCCCGCAGGAGAGTGTTTAAGTATGAACATATTGCAGTATAATTTTCTTTCGGGGGAAGTAGAATCATTTTTTGGCAACACCAAGATCTTTGTAGTGAGCTATAGTTGGTGTACAAGAAGACTTGACTGGGGATTTAGCCAAGACAGCTGATTAAAGAGGGGTTGTGCTCTGTCCCGGGATGCTAATGGCCGTAGGCGTTTTGTCCCTTTCGTACCCCGGTGAGTGGTCCTCTTTCGTGAGGGCAAGGGAAGTAGTGATCAAAGTACTGGATCAGATGTTAGCAAACCACCCACTCGGGTTAGGGCTGCATGTGCGCCTGTCGGCTTTGGGTGCCGTACGTTGGGTGAGCACAGTGATCATGTTTGCTTCCTTCAGTTGGTCGATTAATTTGTTGACTGATTAATTGGGTGTTTTACACTACTGCGTACTCCCTCGGTTTTCTGAATAGCTGACTTTTCAGGGCATGTACAGAGTTGTTATCTGCGGCAAGACAGCTGTTATCTGTAGCAATTCTCTGTGTTGCATTTAGACAGCACTAAAGACAGCTTATGCAATGTATTGTCTTTTTACTTGCCTTTATAGATCACACGATCTTTTAATACTTTTCTTGATTTTGGTGATACAGTCGGCTACAGGATGGTACATGACACATTTATCTCTCTTTATTACTTTTCATCCATACCAGCTTAAATTCTACATGACAGATACTATAGACAGCTGATGTAAGTCCATTATACATGACCTTAGGATTTCCACTTCAATCTAGGCACATGCATAGATGATCAAATTGCTCTTCTTCGTTATCTTACTTGTTGCTTTTGGATGTTGTGTGTTACTCTAAATTAACCACGGTAGTAGATAATCTTATAATGAACAGTAGGGGCATGCAAAGTAAAAACAATTAAAAGTTATCTCCAAACGGTAGAATAACATGCATTTGAGAACAAAACATGAAAACTAGAATGATATATATATATATATATATATATATATATATATATATATATATATATATATATATATATATGGGTACGAAAGGAGTACTCTCCATCTATCTAATGATAATCCAGTCAAGGGGCAGTACATGTGAGCAACGAGGTGTGGATCGATATTCGCGGCCACGCAATTCTTATTTTTGTAGTACTACTTACGTAACTGTCATTACAAGAAATGATTAGCTAGTGTTAATTAACTTGAAGGGGACGGGACAAATCCATAATTATATATATATATATATGGCACTAATGTGAGTAGTCACCTGGTTTCTGCAATGCGAACTAGGGTTTGAATCCCCTCGATTCCGGCACTTAAACCACAAGCCATGGCTCTGATCGGTAGATACCAGTGAGTGTCTCCTACAAAAAAAAAACACACACCTGAACTCCAAACACGGTACACATATAAATTTGAAGTTTTGTGCTACAAATTAAGTGCATGCATGGGTGATTGACTGTTACTTGTGGCATATATATGATCTTCCGATTAGTTGATGCCCCCATTAATCTCTAATTAATCTAATTAATTACTGCCACGTGCTTTAGCCAACACTTTTTTTTCTCTCTCTGGAAGACGATATGTCAAGTCAGGTCAGCTTGTAGACATTAATTTCTAACATCGATCGTTAATACGCGGACATGCATGGTCCAGTCGCACTAAGATCCTCCTGATTGCCATTCGCGTTGGTCCTGTCGGTACAAGACGCAAATGCGTCCGGCCCGACAGTGAGATCTCCGTATCGAGCTAGCTAGACGCAATTAATTAAGAGGACGATCGTGTATCTAACTAACATCTTCGCACGATACGCCGCACTTGGCCACAAACCTAACCTACCTACAATCATTTTGGAGATGGACTCTGTCCCAAAAACCTATGGATATAATTAAATCGTCTATATTTTTGGAACTCACCCCATGGGTCTGTAAAGAAAAAAAAAAACCCCCTCATAAATAGCCAAAAACATCATAAAACTTTAGGAATGCAAGTGAAAAACTTTGGAACGCAAAAAGAAGGAAAAACACGTACGGAAATAGGGTGTTTGGATTAATTGCACGAAAAACACAAATAATAATAATAATAATTGTATATGTGTGTGTGGGAGAGAGACAGAGAGATGTTACATTGGAAGTGGAACTTTCAAATGAAAATTGTCCATGAGCTGTTACAATCTTACCTCCTTTTAGTTTTCCTCCAAAAACTTAGGAATAGGGAGAAATTCCAATGGAATGAAATGGGTCAATCTCCATTCCAAAGACAATAACAGAAATTTTCCTTTGAATTGCAATTCTGCCACTTTCCTTCGATCCAAGCAAACCCATAGGCTGTAGTTTAGAGCTCCTTGCTACAAGCTACCGCCTTTGGTCACAAAAAGTGACATTTTCACCATTACCATGATCTACAACATGGTACTTAATCAACCACTAATTTCTCCGGAATACATTTGAAATTTTAACAAACATTATAGCACTACGAGAGTATTTGAAGTGAAATCTAGCAGGAAAAAAAAATCAACTTTTCAACCTTGAACTCTGACCTCTGTTCGTTTTTCAACCCCCCATTCTTAAACCATCTGAATTGGAACCTCAAACTGACAAAATTCACACCGCTCCCTCCCTCGTCAAAACCGCCAGCCACATGCCCTCTCCAGGCCACTACTCCTCCATATCCATCACTGTCACCAGCCATGTCTTGCCCCTCCTCCTTCTCTGTGCTTGTGTCCCCTTGCTGACGGCAATGCAGAGTGGGTGGATGATACGACACCACTTGCTACTACAGCTTTGGTGTGCATTTCTAAACCACAATCCGATGTTATTTGTCATGACGGTGTTGTTTTATTACAAGAAATAATAAAATATAAAGGAGCAACCAAGAGGGAGGGCGGAGTGGGCGGCTGTGGGGGAGAAATATGCGCAATTTTGGGCGTGTTAGTGTGGTGTGTGGACGTCGGAGCAGTTCTAGCCATGGAAGGAGAGGAACAAAATTGCACACTAGTACTTGCATGTAATATGCCATTTAAAATTTAGTTGATTAAATGAATGAGAAAGGAAATAAAATAAAATTAATGAAGTGGAGTTTCAGCGTTTAGAGAGATGATTAGAACTTGGGCCGAAGGCCCATGGGACCTCGGCCTTGGGGGGGCATTATGTGGAGCAAGGGGGCGCCTTCCCAAACCCTAGTGCACCACCACCTGCTGTCTTCCTCCCTTGCGTCGCCTCTGTCCTCCTCTAGTGCGCCGCCACCCCCTCCCTCCGGTGTGCTTTCTCCTGCCGGCCCTGCACCTCCTCACCTTGTTGCCTTGCTACCGGCGAGAAGAAGGAGAATCAAAGGGGAGTTGGCCAGTGGAGGAAGAAGAGGGAAGGGGAGAGGAGAAGTGATGAGGATATCCCGACTACTTATGAGGTTGTTTATGAAGCAAGAGCTACACTTCTCAAACAACAGGTGCAATTATTTCTTAACAAGTTTCTTTGTGTTTTCTGTGAGAATTGGATACTACGTAAAAGCAATACTTTGTGCATTCTCAGGTTTGACAAGTTTAAAGTCTTTGAAACCGAGAGGGAGGCCGGAGCCAAAGCAATAGAGGAGCACAAGGAGGAGGGTACCCGTATTTGTTGCCTAGTGATGAAGAACAAGAAGGTCAAAACGGTGGGAAGGAGAAAGTCAAGCAGCCCATGCGGCTGATCAAGGAGAAAGGAAGCCGTGTGATGGGAGAGCAAAAGGGGAGGAAGCCCAAGAACTTAAAGCTCAAGTTTTGGATAAGATTTTTAAGCTCAAATCAGATCTCCCATAACCCCAACCGAAATCAAATTCGGAATCAACTCAGAATCAAATTCGGATTCGTAATCAGCAGGACAGTCCGGATTAAAACGGTCATAACTTTCACAAACGGAATCCGATTCGAGTGTTCTTAGGCTTGTTGGAAAGATAACTTCAAGCCCGATCCAACGGATCCTCCCTCACTCCGAAATTTCTCTTGTGTCAAAAGATATGACCGAAACAATATGACAGTTGTAAAATTAGAGTTTCCTTTTTGTTTTAAATTGAGTCGAAATTGGAGTAGGAGTTCTAATTCCGAATTAGAGTAGGAGTAGGGCCTCTTGGCCAGCCATGAGGAGGAGAAGGGGCACTATATATTGAGGGTTAGACCCCCATTGTAACCTCAGACCACGTTTGATTTGCTGATCTTGAATTCTTTTGCGTTGCTTTTTATTTGAGCCTAGTTTGATTTTTTAGTCGTGTTTATACAAAAATAATAACACAAAAAAAGTGAGACATCAATTTATCCTTTGTGAAACTTTCAATCCTTTGCGAATACTTTGAACCTATTTAAGACTAGCTAAATCGTTGCTTAAGGCTGCATATTAATATTTGTGTTCTTACAATTGTTCAAAGATCAAAAGGTGGGAAAGAATTTTGCTCATTTTGGTAGAACAAGAATTTTGGCAATAGTTCAAAAAAGGAAGGAAAAGAGAAGAAAAAAGAAAAGAGAAAGGAGAAAAGGAAAAGAAAGCGCATAGCGAACCATCAACTTGAGCGAAAATCCCACTCATTCTTGATTCAATTGTTAAAATATCAATATTTTGTGCAATCTTGTGCCCTAGTTTCATTATTTGGGACTAGCTAGCGTCTTTCTATAACTTGTGCAATACGAGCTATTTTGTTCTTCACTTATATCTTACATAGCTCATTCCTTGATTGCACTAAGTTCCAATATCTTTGCGTGTGAGTTGCTTTGATTTTCACTTATATCTTTGTGATCAGCAACTAGGCATTGAATTCTAGTTTGGATATTTACTTAGCCTTACAATACTTAAAATTTTCAAATTAAGTAGGTATTCATACCAAGCTCCACAAAACACCCGTTGTCGTGCTTTGACTTGCTCTTGAAATTCGCTCATTTCTCACGTTGTTTTAACCTGTAATATCAAGTGTGAGTTTGTCACCTCAATTCACTTCGGAAAGGTAAGAATGTAATTTGGTAAGACAAGTGAGTTTGAGAGATACACATACACCTACATACATATTCTTTGCTTTGCTGCTAACAATGGCAGATCGCGAGTATACGTATTTTCCCTTCTATGGTAGTAATGATCTAGAGGAGTATCTTGAGTGGGTACAAAATATGGAGTTCGAGCTTGAATCCCATAAGTTTGAATCAGAAGCCAAGGAAGTGAGAGTGGCCACTATGTTTTTTACGGACTATGCCTCTAGTTGGTGGCAACAACTAAGTGAAAAACGATTCATTACATCTTGGGTCTATTTAAAAAGGGTCATGAGAAGAGAATTTGTTCCATCCTATTATGAGCGGGAACTACTACGCCACGTGGAGAGCATTACACAAGGATGCAAAGTTGTCCAAGATTACTATATTGAGTTGAACCATGCAATGCGCCGTGCCAATATCACTAGTGCATATCAAGAAAAGACATACTTCAAAGTAGGCTTGAATTATCGGATCGTTGCTGCACTTCAAGATGAATATTTTCGCAGTCTGCAAGTCTTGTGAAATATGCTACGAAGGTGGAAAAGAGACTTAAAGACATGCAAGCACATCAATTAAATCTGCACCGGCTCTTTAGTTCTTATTCATCCACTGGTGTGTCACTTGAGAAGAAGATCGAGCATGGGAATTTTTCTTCGACCGAGGTGATGAGTAGTGTTGCCTCGTCACAACCCGCAACACGTGAGAATGTCGTGGTTGGTGGTAGTTGTGCCATTACTGGCCCACGGTCTTACAAGGATGAGATGTATCAAAACCCATGTGAGAATAAGAGCCTCATAGCCAAATTGAGTGAGAGTGATAAAAAGAGTGAGTTGTGTGATTCCACCATATACGAGGTTGAGAGCATCCCAATTGAGAGTGTGAGAGATACACCAACAGAAAAGAGAGATATAGATGATAGGACACGTAAGATTATTTTTGAACCTAACAACTTACCATTTATTTCTAGTGTTGTATCTCACATTGTGCAGGTGGACCAAGAAAATAAGGAGTTGGAGATTCAGGAGCCCTCACCATTGGAAGAGAAAGATAAAGAGCTAACCATGGATGGAGAGGGAATACCTGAAGATCAAGGTAACACTATTGGTACTGAATTGGTCGTTTATGAAAATAAGGTGCGTAAAACTGAGAACTCTATTATTCATTTGATGATTCCACATTCTAAATTTGATATGCTTAATTTGCATAATGTGAAATTGATTACTCGAAAAGAAGTTCTTAGTAGAATACACATTAATGATTCTTTGTGTTATATCATATTCGATAGTCCTAAACATGTATCTAGTGTGATTAAGAAGGTTCTTGAAATTTCATACTTAAGATCACTAGTAAATAGCTACATAGACACATATAAATTCAATTTGATTGGAGATGTTGGTTTAGATAATATGTTTCAAGTTTATCGAATATGCATTACTTGTGATAAACTTGCTGATTTAACATTGCATGTTTTGTGCAAACCATCTATTGAGCAATGTCATGGTCTCTTTAAAATTGGTTTAAATACAAGTATCTATTGTTTAGAACGCAACATAGTGCCTACTTGTTTATCTCTTAAATGTATAACTAATCAGAGTAGCGCAGTTGAAGCATGGAATGGTATCAATTGGTTTTCACCCACTTTACTTGACTTTGATATTGGGAAGGTGAAATTTTATCATATGAGTCAGTTGTGCAATTTGAAATGTGATTTCGAGCTATCGATTGTGCAAAACAACGCGAATAACACAACAATTGATTCATACATATATCACGTATATACGTTGTTCTCTTTGTTTAATACATGTTCGGCAAATCATCATGCGCTACACGGAACTTGTTTGGATGATAAATACATATACCATGCATATACGTTGTTTTCTTTGTGTAGCACATTTTCAGGCTATCAAAAGCCGAGGACGGCTTTTTTTGAAGAAAGGGAGGATGATGAGGATATCCCGACTACTTATGAGGCTTTTTATGAAGCAAGAGCTACACTTCCCAAACAACAGGTGCAATTATTTCTTAACAAGTTTCTTTGTGTTTTCCGTGAGAATTGGATACTACGTAAAAGCAATACTTTGTGTATTATCAGGTTTGACAAGTTTAAAGTCTTTGGAACCGAGAGGAAGGCCGGAGCCAAAGCAATAGAGGAGCACAAGGAGGAGGGTACCCGTATTTATTGCCTAGTGATGAAGAACAAGAAGGTCAAAACGGTTAGGAAGGAGAAAGTCAAGCAGCCCATGCGGCTGATCAAGGAGAAAGGAATCCGTGTGATGGGAGAGCAAAAGGGGAGTAAGCCCAAGAACTTAAACCTCAAGTTTTGGATAAGATTTTCAAACCCAAATCAGATCTCCCATAACCCCAACCGAAATCAAATTTGGAATCAACTCAGAATCAAATTCGGATTAGAAATCAGCATCAAATTCGGATTCGGAATCAGCAGGACAGTCTGGATTAAAACGGTCATAACTTTCACAAACGGAGTCCAATTCGAGTGTTCTTGGGCTTGTTGGAAAGATAACTTCAAGCCCGATCCAACGGATGCTCCCTCACTCCAAAATTCCTCCTGTATAAAAAGATATGACTGAAACAATATGACAGTTGTAAAATTAAAGTTTCCTTTTTGTTTTAGATTGAGTCAGAATTGGAGTAGGAGTTCTAATTCCGAATTAGAGTAGGAGTAGGGCCTCTTGGCCAGTCATGAGGAGGAGAAGGGACACTATATATTGAGGGTTAGACCCCCATTGTAACCTCAGACCACGTTTAATATATTTTCAAAGCTTTTGCTTGATTCTCCTGTTGTGCTTATAGCCAAAGCAGAGGGAATTGGGCGTTGAGAACAAGGGGTCGTTCTTGCTTTTCTGCTGGGAATTGAGGGTTCGACGATCTTTGCTTGTGGTCAGCGAGGATCCATTCAAGTGTGTGTTTGAGCGAATTTTCCATAGAGTTGCAAGTCCGTGCATTGGCGCGGGGGATCAGCTGGTGGTTCGTCAGGATACACAAGTTATTGAGAGGTTCTACGTCGAGAAGATCGGCCCCCCGCATCAAGAAGGAGAAAAGAGGGAAAAATAAGGGTTTTGGCGCGGGGTTTCGTAAACGTTGACGTGTTCTTCAAGGGTAACATCTATTAATCCCTATATTTATCATAGATTAGTCATTGTTTGATTCATAGATTATTTTGTCTAAGGGAAGGGAAGGTTTTTATCTACCCTAGTTCGTTGAGTTTCGATATAGAACCTTGCGGGGGCAATTAGAGGCATTTTGACTTGGATTCAGAGTTTCGTCCGATTATAAAATATGTAGAGAATTTTTTTAGATTTCCAGAAATGTCTATAACACTATATTTGGAGTTGCGAGCGAGAATTTACAGCCTCGGTAAGGTCGTTGTTTAGAAAACGAACGTCTTGGCAGATGCCGTGAAGATGAGCTATTTACGCCTAATAAATGAATGAATTAAATTTTGGTGATAACTTGAATAAGATAAATTTTTTGAGTAGATTTCAGAACTGGTATCGTTCATAAATTTTCAAGTTTTAGAAATAGAGATACGAAATTGTGAACTGCTCTGTCTTGACAGATTCTGGGATAGTCTTTGGGGGGAAGGAAATAGGGAAATAAACGATAGATTTAGGATTTTGTCAAAGCTAGGAAGTTATAGGAAATTTTGTGAGGATTCCATAAAGTATTAGTTTGCTAGATTTGAGGTTTTGATGAGGGAGATGGAGCCTTTTTACTACTGGGACAGCGGGTAGTGTGTCCGGTAGATTCGAGTTAATTGTGTCGTTTTGGCGTAGACTTACGAGGGTAATTTGTGTAATGTTTTGGTGCTGTGCTGTCATATTTTTTTTGAATATATATTAATTATTTGTACAGGGAGTATTGCCTCTAACACCTTGACACCAAACGGCTACCTGGGTCCTAGAAGTTAAAGAGACAAGTGCTTGGTATAATGGTGAACAACGGGTGGTTGCCGTTGTCTGGTTGATTTATTACCATGAGATTTAATTATGTTTTGTTAAGTTATTTACTTGTCATGATATTATTGATGAAAAGAGTAAGATTGTGATAATGATGCAACTGCCATGAGGATGACATGATGAGATTATTATTGCTTAATGGTGATTATGATATGTTGATGCAATTACCATGGGGATATCATGGTAATATTGTTAAAGGTAAATGAATTATTGCATCATCCACTTGCATAAGAGCTAGGGCGGTGAGTACTGCCATGATTATGGCTAATCCAGCATGCCCCATGTTAAAATAATACAGAGGTAGGGACCCCACCCTCAAGAAGGTGGGGGGGGGGGGCAAGTGTGTCACTGACGGGTGAACACTTCGCTATGCTGGTATCATCTGAAAGAGGCGCATCATGATATTTGCATTTATGAGAAAGATATCGATGAGAATTGAAAATGAGGAGTATGAAATTTATGAAATTGTATTAAATGTTTAACGAACTTGTGTATTTACCGTTGTATCTTGTACTTGCTGAGTCGTGGACTCACCCCTTGCTTTAGCGCATATGGAATAAT
This sequence comes from Hsuehochloa calcarea, assembly GCA_036346395.1. Lineage (NCBI taxonomy): Eukaryota > Viridiplantae > Streptophyta > Magnoliopsida > Poales > Poaceae > Hsuehochloa > Hsuehochloa calcarea. Next base: position 18,599,140 of record CM070593.1, on the reverse strand, counting down.
TATACTCACTTCAAACACCTGAATTACATGGCCATGAGAACTGTTAATATACTGTGATGATTTATTATTTCTAGGATTTGATAATCATTGAATAATCATAGGTGATTGGTTGGAACCTGTTTATTCATTCATTAGACTGTTTATGGACTGTTTATTACCTACTGGTTGTTTATTCAGTATTGCTATGTAGCATGTTGATCCTTATGTGGTTTAGATGTATTTAATATTTCTATTGTGACCTATGGATGGGTTTTTTGTTCGTTATGTGCTTGCTTGAATTTATTTTAATATGTGGTTTAAATTTATAGTTGATGTAGTTGAGTGGTATTCCGAGCTTAGTGTTGGGCCGCAGTGTTACATTGTGTGCTAAGGTCGACGACACGCCAAAAGATTAATCGATATGGCTATGGTAATTGTTTGAGTTGTGGAATTGACGGCGTGATGCGTAAATTGTGTGGGCCGGACCAAGTACATCATGATGCAATGCATGCACATGGGAGTGTGGTATATGCAAGGAATCCTGAAGCGTGTTGGCATAAGAAATCAATAACTAAGAGGAAGGAAAGAAATCAATGCATGCAGCTGAGCATGGAACATGGGACTTGCATGCATGTAGGAGCACTAAAAGGAAGGAGGTGGTTTCGGTGCATGCATGTGGGGGTTGTGCAACAAGAAAGGAAGGGAAGCGTGAAAATCAAGCCAAGAAAGGAAGAGACAAATCATGCAAGTTCTTTTCCAACTGTAGTTCGAATTGGAGATATCCTAATTCGAATTACATGAGGAATTTTTTTTAAGTTGGTTCAACTATTTAGAGTCTGATTTCTTTGTGTATCCTTTTTTTTTTCTTTTGGAGTCTAAATTGTAAAAGATTGTATATAGTAGTTTCCACGTGTTGATTTTTGTGAGTTATGTACAAAACTAGATTTTCATAAAAACCAAATCGGTTTAGTTAGGGAGTACAAGTCTGAATCCATGTTGGGTTCGACCAGGTAGTCAAACACGTGATCAGGGCCCCACATGCGTGGAGTTAGGGGTATAAAAGCTAAGGGCCGTCTCCCCATGTATTTGAGATTAATTTTGTTTTGAGTTGAATAAACCAGAAAATCACCACGGTTTTTGCGGCCATTGTTGGCGAGTGTTCTTGAGGAATTCTTTGAGGGTTCTTCTTAAGGTGTGTGGGATTCAGATATGGTGTCGATTTTAATTCGTTGGATCAATTGATTATATGGATCAATTGATTATATCTTTCTTGTTCGCGTGATGTGGTGTACATGAGTTGAGGATTCTCTCTAGGGTTTGATTCCTAGCTACCGATCCTATCTATCAACAGAAGGCATGCTACGCGTGTACTGTGAAAGATCAGGCCAAAACAACACGATCTCGCTAGTTTACTAGTTGGATCCTCCTCATGGAAGGAGGAGCTAGAAGAGGTACAACGTCCTGAAGGCTACAATGTTGATGCACAAACCACACTCCAGGTCCTCCTCGACACCTGGGTTGTGGATGAAGAACGTGAGGCATCAAGCTTGGCCTCGAAGGCCGATGGGTACGAGTCTGAGCCGTTGTTGCTGTAATTTTTTTTGAAGAAACAAGCACGAGAGCTACCTATTATATTGATAAAGCAGGAATAAAATAGAGGTCTAATCCTAAAGGACCACAAAAGGTTAAAAAGAAAGTAGAAACTCTCGGGTGGTCCAATGCCTCAGGGTACAAAGTAGCTACTCACTGGAAAGATTGCGCTAGGTACCTGTCTCTAATTGGATCATGCCTTTGATATCTCCTTGATATTGGCCACAGTCTGATCCAGGTCGCTACCCACCTAAGGAGTTCTCCACTTTCCAAATAGTACAGTTTTGACAATCATGATACTTAGCGTCTTCCCACACAGACCAGGAATAATAGCAAGCAAAATAGCACATAGAAGTAAAGAAATCTTGGCGTGGCTCACTCTAGAGAGGAGTAGCCCGAAAGGTCTATTTTGCTTCCGCAGCAGTAGCGTCATATAGAAAAACCACCAGTTCCCTGGCCACAAATCGTAATTTGAGCGTCAAGCTTTGTATAGTGTATTGATCATTTCAATCTTGTCAGGAGGCATTAGGCTAACGAAAGTTGTTATGTATTCCTTGAGGGTTGTTGTAAGTTTGAGAAGGCTGACTAGAGGGGGTGAATAAACATTTTTAGAATTCTTTAGGCTCAAACTGAGCTTTATGTAGAAATGTGAATCAATTCGGTTTTTCTCAATTAAAACCTAAATAAACTAGTTGTGACTATGTGCACCAATAAGCTAATACTATTGACAATGATAGCAAACAAACAAAGATATATAAGCAATTTATTTCTAGGAATGGAAATTGCATAAAGTAAAACACAAGAGAACAAACCACAATAACATAAGGATGTTTTACTGTGGTGTTCGGAGACTTGTCGGTCTCCCATAATCCACGTTGAGGTAAGCTCAAATGAATTGGACCGACCTGACGAATTAAGCCAACATCTCTGAGGTAAGCCCAAACGAATTAGACCAGCTCACAACTTGAACCAATACCTCAATCCAATCGGGGTTGCTCTTTCTCCACTCCGGAGATGGCAAGCACCAAACCACTCACAACACGCCGAGCCTTCTCACAAGCTTCTTGAGAAGATCACCGGACCACGACGCCTCCACGCCATCTAGGTATCGGCAAACACCAAGAGTAACAAGCCAAGCCCCTTACTTAACTCTCACTACGTGCAACGAATGCACATGCTCTAGTGGATACGAAATTCACCTTTAGATGCAACACATACAACTAGAGACATCTTTCCTTACTCACAAGGTGCAATACATGCACAATTGAGAGGAGAAGCTCACACTAGCTCAAGAGAATGAAGTGGAGGCCAAAGGATTGTCTCTCAACCAGCCAAGGGGATATTTATAACCTCCACCACAAAAACTAGCCATTGGGAGCAGAGTTCAGTAAATATCAGTATTTGAGGTAGTACTGCTGTACAAACCTGGTACTACCGTACTCACTGTTCAACGGTCGGAAAGGGTGCATTAAATGCTAAAAAAACTATCCATTGGAAGTTTCATGCGGTACTATCGCACTCACAAAGGTCGGTACTACCGCTCGACGGTAGTACCACTCTTTTCACGCGGTACTACCGCAGGCTAATTTCAGCACAGACGACACTCGAAAAAAGGTCATAACTTTTCACTTCGATGTCGGAATTAAGTGATCTTAGGCTCTATAGAAAGCTTATTTGGAGGGCTACACGCCCATCTATTTGCATGATCTCAAACACAAAAGATCAATGCAGAAAGTACAAGAACTCCAAAGAGTCAGTACCATAGTCTAAGTACAAGGAAATAGCAATAAACAATCTTAGACCGTGCCAAAGGAAAATGCATGAGTCCTAATAATTTACAAAATACATTTGAAAACTTAGATCATGCCACAAGGAGTAGGTACATGGACTTCAACCATTTGCAAAACATATTTACAAAATATAGTCACATGCTACAAGGAATAGATGCTTGAGCATCATCTATTTGTAAAACACATTCGCAAATAATAGCATCATGTCACAGTGAGCAAGAGCAAACGGGATTGAGCTTTCAACACAGGATGAGACTCAAGCTACTAGATAGGACCCCTCTTAATAGTACATTAATCCTATACTAGCAATCCGGTCTTCCAACTAAACACCAAGATCAGTGAAAGACTAGGAACACATCCTTATCCCTAGCTAGTTATACCTTTGCCCCGAGCATTCTCTTGAAGCTTGATGATGCATATCTTCACTTCAAGTCTGGGTCATGTCTTGATATGCATCAACCCATGATGCATCCTTCACGTGCCCTCCATCAACATATGATGGATTTTCTCTTGACTTGATGATCAACTCATGATCATCTCCTCTTCGAGATCGTGATATGCATCAACACATGATGCATTCTCTTCTTAAATCTTGACTTGATGATGATCAACTCATGATGCTATCTAAAGTCTCTATCGTCATGGAACATAGCCTATTCATCCAACTGGTGGAAAATATTAGTCCCACGATGATTAACATTAATTACCAAGATATACTTATATTAAATACTTATAAACAAGCCATTGCAGAAAGATGCAATACTACCACACAAACAAGATCCGGTACTACCGTACTCCGGTAGTACCGTTCGGCTCAATCGATACTACCGATTTCTAGAGGATAAAAGAATCTCAAAATACACTCTCTGGAAATAACGCACTGCCAACTAGAATCCAGTACTACCGCTCTCCAGTACTACCGTTTCTCAGATGTGGTACTACCGATCTGCAAGGGAGGTGAAAACTTCCAAAAACAAGCTCTCTGGAATAAATATATCGCCATGTAAAACTCGGTACTACCGCACAGTGGCAGTACCGCGCAAGAAATACGGTCATACCGTTTTTGAGAAGACGAGAAACTCCGAAAAACACACTCTTTGGAAAATATATACCACCATGCAGATTTGGGTACTACCGACCTGTGGTAGTGCCGCTGTTCAAATGTGGTCATACCGATTTCCACTGAAGATTTTCCAGAAGCTATTCTCAATGCAATGCATGACTCCCTTTGTCTTGAGCCATGTCGATCTTATATCATCTTTGCATTTCCATTACCATGTCATCATTCAAACTCCGGGGCTAAGCCTTTAAAACATCTTAGCACACACATTAGTCCCATAACACAATTACAAATATTTATATATAAAGCAATATGAGTATATATGAAGTACACAAGTTTTATATACTCAAAGGATATATTTCAAAGTAGAGATCCCCAATATAAGTGGATAAGGAATAAGAATCAATACTAATGAAACCACAAAACATAGAGTGAACTCCCCCTAAATGTGTGCATACACGAATGTATAATTAAAATATATGTATATATTCAAGTTAAACGTTCAATCTATATTTTGAATCCGAGGAATGCAACAAGATATAAGAATATGATGTCGAAAGCATACCTCCATGATTTTTGCATTTTCATCCAACTAAGACTAAATAATATCGTAGTCAACAAACATGTTAGTTTCACATATAGATTTATCATTAATCACCAAAACCAAATGAATAGAGCTTGAACTTAGAGATGTCTCAAGGGGGCTGGCAACATCCTGTGGGAGACCTACCTTGCAGCATAGGTTCTGTTGCGCCCTTCCGGCCACTATGATTGGTTGAGACTTGACGGCAAGGCGAGCACTACGACCGACGTTGGCCACGCCAAAAGGTTGGCGGACGCACTTTAGCAGGGCTGAAACCGGTAGAAACAGTGGTGGTTGCGGCAAGACAGGTGGTGGGGTGCAGAGAGGAAGTCAATGGGACCACACTAAGGCACTCGGCCTCCATGTAGGTTCGTGCAACACTGAAGGTAACAACGCAAGAGGTGCCACAGCCCACGGGACACGGCGAAGCACTGCCAGATGGAGGTCTCTTTGACCAGCCGCGTGGCACGCACGATGCACCTCAAGGACGGTGGCGGCGCACCTAAGGACAATTATCTTAGAGTTTGCGGTAGGTGGTGATGCTCGAAAAGGAGGAAGACGAGTAGACGGTGGCATGAGAGGTAGCACAGGAGAGTAGAGGAAGGGTGCCACATCATCTTTATTTGTTAGATGATGAAATGTGGGCCCAATCATCCAAACCCAACTTATGTGTTAAAACCACCACTACATGGGCGCCATATGTCGATTTAAAACTGTTGTGGATTGGCTCAAGGGGATGTTTTGAACGCTTTTGAGAGTTCAGAGTTGTAAAGTAAATGGTTTTAGAGTTGAGTGTAAAAAAAACAAACCAATGCTAGAGTTCAGAGTTGAAAAAGTGGACTTTTTCCTCAAATCTACACGTCTCATTTTTATCTAAATGACTAAGTATTCAAAAAGATGTTCTTGATAAAAGTCAAAATGAGTTTGACTAAATGCATTAGAAGCCACCACTTTTTTTTTTTTTTTTTTTTTTACCGTAGATGCTTAGCGGTACAGTTGGATGATTAGAGGGGAAAATGTAGAAAACTGAAAAACCAAATTAGGAGGGAGACATGTTGTGTAATTTGCTTCTTTACGCTTTGAGAAAAATGAGTGTACCTATTAGGCTTCATTGTTATTTGCTTCAATTAAACTTCTGAAATTAAGAGCTAATTCCAAAAGATTTTCAAAAATAGATTTCGAGGGCTTTTCCTTTGTTCCAAACACCATATGTAGGAATCTTGTAATATGATTAGACCTTAAAAAATAAATTCGTTTATTTTCCATCAACACCAAAACAACATGCATTGCTCTTAGTTCACATGGCAGCCGGTTTACCGAGAGCTGAAAATTGCAGTCTCATAAGCAAAACCGCAAATTAGCCTAAATTAACCAAGTTATAATTAAACAGTTATATTGAGTATTTTCTTGGCTCGGCAGGTCTATATATCCTTAGCTCATTCTTTTTATTTGAACGGAAATTCTTATCTCATTCTAATAACCTAACTAGTTTAGTCCTTTCTTTTTGACATCAGACATCAGGTGTGGGCTATTCATTTAGTTTTGTTTGGCAGTTTGGCTAATCATCAGTCATTTGGTCAGGACCTTTTTCTATAAAACACGATTAGCTACAGAAATTCATTGACTTGTGGGCCATAAGCTGACAGTTCGTGGTAGTTCCAATTCATGAATGGTAGATAAAACAAAAGACAATTCTTCCATATTGCTGTTGATAACGTTGAATATTACCAGATTAATTGGCTTGAAAGCTCATCAGAAAGTCTAATATAGATGGATAAGCCCACATTGAGCTATATATATAGCTCATGAGGAATCTTTATTTCTGTTTAAAACCAATCATGATCAGGTATGCCAACTAATCAAATTCCTGAATTAAAGGAATGAAAGGGCAAAAGTTCACTTTTCACTTAATTATCCCATAATATAACAAGCAAAAACAGAGAGTTTCGACAATGAAAAACAAGTAGAAATATCAAAACAGACAATTAATATATGAAGATTGAAACTAAGACTGAAACCAGCAAACAGTTTGACACAAATTAAACAAGCAGATAATCAGACATCAATTTCATGCATTAAGGCCAACCGGTCTAAAAACAAATTAAACTTTATTTTGAGTGGAAGCAAATGAATCACCTGGTGATGTATAACTGTAGACCTCTATGGGCAAACCATAGCTCTAGCTTCTACTGCTCCATTGATGCCCCCCTTGGCCATTTAGCTTTCATACTCCAAACATTGCCCCCTTCATCTATATATTTAACTAGTTCCTCATCTCCAGGGATCCATCGCCAAATGACCTCGTAAAACAAGAATATTTTCAGCAACTTGCAACTGCAACCCAACAAGATGTGCAGTTGCCTGGGGAGACACGGGCTTGCATTGCAGGCCAAGTATGTACTGTGCTCCCTCTCCTGTTCCTCTTGTGCTACTCATCATGGATGGGCATCTGCATGCGTATATACCCCTCTTGATTACAAATGTACTACATGTTGTAATTGCGAGCTCATGCAAGTGTGGCTACTTGTTGTAATTAAACGTCTGCAAATTGCAGTAGTACATACGTACATGCTGGGTGTGTGATCTTCTGATGCCATCGGGGTGGCCGACAGACACCGAGTCTGGCGCTCACCTAAGGCCCAGTAGAGAGAAGGTGACAAGAATAGCGGACAGGCATCTTGGAGTAGCAGCAGCATCGATCTTGCATTGCATTGCTTATTTGCTCACCGCAGTTGAAACTCTACAATAATCCATGTTTGTCTCGGCTGTTGTCTGTCTGTGGACAGTGACAACTGAATATTGGCTATTCAAATAGCATTAGCTTATTTTCAAGACCAGCACATTGACCTCACTGATTCCGGAGCACAGCTCAGCACCACAACCATACATGTCTTGGTAGATTGCTATATATCGACATCATCCAACTAGCCAGTTCCGCGGCACGGTGTGGGCGCCAATTCCATGGCACCGGCCGGGAGATCAGAGAGAGAGATATATATATAGAGAGGAGACATGAGGTTTTGTTAGCTTCTTTTTGCCGAGCCGTCACCACAACTTGCCCATGTCACCACAGCCGACAGGGTTTACCACTGGTTCTAACTTGATCTGGCCTTAAAAATGAAGATAGTTCGGTAGTTGGGATGGTAAAGGGTACTTCACCCCCAAAGTTCAGTGTGTTTTTTTGGACCTTTTTCTACGTACAAATGGAGAGATCTTGGTAGCAAAGTTGGAAGTGTGCGAGCTATTATATAGGAACAACGAAATAGATGCCGCTAGCTAGCTAGTAGTTTATCAATACAATATAGACCACATGAATCATGCTCATAATTAACTCATGTGTAGAGATATGTAGCTGTTCTTGTACCAGCACTAGCAGACAACGAATGGTGTGATGACAGTAAACAAATGCTTGCTTATTCATGTTGTTCCTCTCATCATGTGTACATGTAGTTTTGGCCTTCTCTGGTACTACTGCACAGTTAACAGTGTTGGATCGAAAAGGAAGGTACAAGAACACAATGAAAGTCTTGCGTTGAAACCGAAAGACCCGAGGACAAAGCCTTCTGGCCAATATGACCGCTGATGGATGGTCTAACCGCCTGGTGGCTGGTATGACCGCAGAATGCAGGGTCAGCAGCCCGAAGTGATCTTAAATAGATCTAACTTTCGATTCTGAAATCCAAATTCCCTGAGATTTCAAACAATCAAGAAGGTTACGAACCTATTCCAATCGATGATAGAAGATAAGGTACCACATATTTCTTGATCAAGGTCAAGAAGGCACAAAAACCAAGGAAATCAAATTTTGATCCAAAAGCTTGCTCGTGGATAGAAGATGGCCAAGATGACCTTAGATCAATTCTCACAAATCCTAGCAAGATAGATCCAGCAAAAGACTCAGTCAAAACCCCAAGGAACACAAAAATTCCAAAGGCATCAAAGAGAGAGCAAGAACAAGATAGAACTCATCTTGAGGTAAACATATTTGGATTGATTCAAGGAATTGTTGGTTTATTGCCACTCCACCATGGAGGACAAAAGCTCAACACTTGAGCACGCAATCAATCCATCTCTCTCAAACCCTACCCAACTATACCTGCACTTTTCCTAAATCACAAATTAGGGTTTTCTAGGCTTGAGTTGGTTGTGTATTATCATGAAAATAACCCTCTTGAGGACCTGTGCATAATTAACCAGAAGGGGATACGTCAAAACAGGATATTTTGGGTTTTAGAGAGTAGTTGTTTTCCCAGAACGGATCATGTGGGAGGAGTTGGATCTGTCGTGTTAAGAGTGGACGTGGGGGAGAGGAGGATCCAAAAGCCAAAAATCAAACCCTAGCCGCGTTTTTGTTTTCCCATGCGCCGTCACCAGTGCAACCGCTTCGTCTCTTGCGATCGCCCGATGTGTGGAGGCCATCGCCCAGTTGTTGTTCGACCGCAGCGCATCGCCTACCCGTTTGCTCGCCCGCCCGCGCAGCGCCACCTGGCCGCATCGGCGCTTGCCTGCGTGATTGCCCACGCACGTGAACCATCGCCCGCCCACCTGCCGCATCGCCAGCTGCTGCGTGCATGAAGTCGGTTGACCGCCTGCTGCTTTGCCTGATGTGACGCCGCTCAGCTAGTGTGTCAATCAGGAGGATGAAGGGATATGGGTAGGCTACGCTAGCTGATAATTCAAAAATTCTACCACGTAAACCAGGACACCAAGCAAGCAAGTGATCACAGATCATTACCACCAGACGTGTAGTGCAGCAAAAGAAGAGTTAGAGCAACCTGGTCCAACGAAGAGTACGTCAATGTAGTAGTCGTGGTCGATCGTCTAGCGTAGTCGATCGTCCTTATAGTCGATCGTTCTCGTATAACAGCCGATCTTTTTCCTTGCAAAGTCGAGAATCGTCCTCGAGCACAACAGCAACTGTAGTAGCGCCTCTACGGTATCCACACGTCCAGGGCAGGAACGCCATACGCTGATGTAGCCTTAAGTCACATGGGAAGGCTCTCTCAAGAAGATGGCGGCTAGGGTTTGGAGCAACTCACATCAACTCTTTTCATGTGTCTCCTTTGTTTCGTATGTCCCACCCAACAGCCTCAAGCATCTCCTTAAATAGTGCATGTAATGGATCCTATCCGAATACGTTTGATGAATCGTATCCGTACTGGTTTGTTCCAACCTGTTAAGTACGTGACCCTGTAGGTTCATGTGTAGTTTGGTTGTGACTTGGAAACCTTTTCCGACCACGAGTCATTAGTGGTACCTACTAGGACATAATGATTTCCAAATACACTCAAATTATATCGAACGAACCTTAATGCAATATGATCTACGACCATGTCCTATTTAGTCTCGACTAGTTTGTAACTCCTTACGACCAGGTTTCAACCAGCCTATGACCAGCTCATATTTGGTCTCGACCAGTTCGTAATTGCTTACGACCAGGTTTTGACCACTTAGTAATCATGTTCGACCAGCCTACAACCAACTCGTATCTTCACACGACTAGTCTATATCTGATCAAACTGAACGACCAACTCGTGTATTCTCCTTTTGCATCACGATATCTGGTTGAACTCTAGGTGAAATATTATGTCATCCATGGACTGTTCAATTCTTTCTCGATCGAGTGTTAGATAACTTCATGTGGTCGAACTCTTCGACCAGCGGTGGTATGGCCATGCACTTTCTTTATCCGACCACATCGAGGGGCCCAAAGACATCTCTCTTGTTATGTTAGGAGGGATAAATCTCATATCTGGTCAGTCATATTCCTCCACATGTTTTAATACATACTCAAAAGCTACCTTTATAACTACCAAATTACGGAGTAGCCTTTGGCAACCCCAAAGTGTACTTTTACACATGCAGGAAACCATGTTGATATCAGGTCTAAGGATTATACATCATCATTGCTTGAGACCAACTGAAGACACATGAAATCATAACAATCTCAGTAGTGCCTCAAGGTGGGTCAATCTAACACCATGTTCTCTAACATGTATTCACATTATTGATTCGATATCCCTATATCTATGACTGGTGAAACATGGTCAGCAATCAATACATGTGCTGGTCAATAGGATCACTGGTGTTCCGACCAGTGACATCCAACCAAGGATACATTTAGAACAACATCATATAAGTTAAAAGAGTTTCACCAACAAGTCACATACTTGTCAATCTTTATAGTAGATAATTCATTCAAGGAACAAAATAACACTTATTCAATAACTTATAAACATAGATGTGACACAATCATCTCTATGATTGCCTCTAGGGTATATAACCAACAGTCTCTCACTTGCACTAGAGTCAATCATACATGTATCTTATATCCATTGCTTTTGTGTGTGTCTCATGCTTAGGTTGCAGGAGATGCTTTGTCAACGGATCAGGAATATTTAAATCTGTGTGCACTTTGCATATCTTCACATCACCTCTTTCAACAATCTTATGAATAATGTGATATCGTCGAAGTATGTGTTTGGACTTTTGATGCGATCTAGGCTGCTTAGCTTGTGCAATGCCTCCACTATTATCACAATAGAGATCCATTGGACTGGAAGCACTCGAAGCCACACCTAGTTCATTAATGAACTTTCTAATCTATACGACTTTTTTTGCAGCTTCTGAAACCGCAATGTACTTGGCCACTGTTGTAGAATCAGTAACCGTTCCTTGCTTGGAACTCTTCCAGCTCACTGCTCCTCCATTAAGACAAAACACAAACCCTGATTGCGATCTGAAATCATCCTGGTCAGTTTGGAAGCTAGCATCGGTGTAACTATTTATTACCAGCTCTTTCTCACCACTATACACAAGGAATGCATACTTAGTCCTTCTCATGTACTTAATGATATTCTTCACTACTATCTAGTGACCTTCACCTGGATCCAACTGATATCTGTTTGTAACACTTAAATCATACGACACATCTGGTCGTGTACATAGCATAGCATACATGATATATCCAATAGCCGAAGCATATGAAATTCTACTCATTTTGTCTCGCTCATCAATGGTCATAGGACACTAACTCTTGCTAAGATTAATGCTATGTGTCATGGGCAAGAAACATCTCTTGGAATCTTGCAGGCTGAACCATTTTAACACCTTGTCTATATACATATCCTAGCTTAATCCAATTAGCATTTTAGATCTATCTCCATAGATTCTTATACCAAGAATATATGATGTATCTTCTAAATCTTCCATGGAGAAACTATTTCTTAATGAAATTTTAACAGATTCAAGCAATGGAATATTATTTTCGACCAATAGTATATCATCCACAGACAAGATCAGAAACACAAGCTTGCTCCCACTAACCTTTGTGTAAACACAATGTTCTTCTTCATTCTTGATGAAGTCAAACCCTTTGACCACTTCATCAAAACGAATGTTCCAACTCTGACTTCATGGCTTCATGCCACGACTCAGAGTCTGGGCCCACCATCGCTTCCTCATAAGTTTTAGGCCCGTTATTATTCAATAATAAAATATCACGCCCGTACCTTATAGGCAATTGACATAGCTTTTTTTATCTACGTGACGCTGATGCCTCATCTACAGGTTCAACAACACTTTGTTCATCCTGCAGAGGTTCAGTAGGTGTTGAAATATTTTTAGATAGTTCTCAAATTTCTTCGAGTTGCACCTTGCTCACACTGATTCCTTTGGAAAGAAACTCTTTCTCCAAGAAGACACGATCACGGACAACAAATACTTTGTTATCAACCCGATTACAAAAATAATATCCTATAGTTTCCTTAGGATACCCTACAAAGAAGCACTTATCAGACTTGAGTGTGAGTTTATCGGACGTCAAATATTTTACATAAACCTCACAACCCCATACCCTGAGAAAAGACAATCCAAGACTTTTCCCAGTCCATATCTCATATGGTGTCTTCTCTATAATTTTTTATGGAACCCTATTTAAAGTGAAAGTCGCAGTTTCTAGAGCGTATCCCCAGAATTGCAATGGAAGATCAGATTAGCTCATCATTGATCGAACCATGTCCAATAATGTTCGGTTCCGTCGTTCATACACCCTATTCCATTGAGGCGTCCCGGGCGAAGTAAGCGACCAGTCTACGATCTGCTCGTATGTCCATACGACTAGTCTGGACCCGGTCGTAACACCATACAACTAGTTTGGACTTGGTCGTATCACCATACGACTAGCCTGGACCTGGTCGTATTGAGCTATTCCTGATTTGTGGAACAATTCCACACTTCTTTAGATGATCACCAAACTCATAGCTCAAATATTCACCTCCACGATCAGATCATAGATATTTGATTATCTTGCCAAGTTGATTATGCACTTCATACTAAAATTCTTTGAACTTTTCAAAGGATTCCGATTTATGTCTCATCAAGTAGACATAGCCATATCTACTGAAATCATCAGTAAATGTTATGAAGTATTGCAAGCCATCTCTGGTCGAAGTGCTCATTGGTCCACATATATCTGAATGTACTACGACCAGATAAGTCACTCACCCTCTCACCTCTGGTTGTGAAGGGTGCCTTTGTAACACCCCAGCCCAACCTGAGCCTGGAATGCTACCACACTAACATAAATATAAAATAAGCTAAGGTATTTTGCTAACTTTCGGCAGAATTTCCTTTGAATAAAGAACCAACCGGACAATCGCACAAATAACATTAATAATAAACAATTAACCAAACGCATAGTCTAACGCATGTTCATAAAAGTAACATCCATAATTCGCTAGCCAACTCCAAAAGAGGTTATCCAAGGCATAAAGCATAAACATAAGAATCCTTAAGTGGTTTAATCAAATTCTAAATTATCATTCAATTTGTTTATTCAGTGGAGAATTGATTCGTGCCAATGTGCATCCAAGCATAAATCTACTCCCTCCCATGCATGCCGTCGACAAACGGGGTACCTAAAACACAGTAACAGCAAGAGTGAGTCTAAGACTCAGCAAAGTACATTTAGTAAGACAATAACAAAAATTACTGTAACCATCATCATCCAACCACAATTTTTAATAATAAACATTTCATATGCTGCTGCAAGTGGTTCCGATACTCCAGTGTCAGAAGGACAGGAACTGACCCCCGCAGAAGCAGTTCCACCACAAGCACCTTCAATTGATCTGCAGAATTTTGGAGCATTCATGGCAGCTCAGACCCAGCTGATGTATACCATGATGAATCAGATGCAAGCTATGAATAACCAGAACCACAACAATCAGCATCATAATGGAGCCCCAGTTGCTCATGGTCACAATGGATCATCTAAGTTGGCCGAGTTTATGAGAACCCGTCCACCAACTTTCTCTGGACATGTCTCACCAGTAGAAGCTGATGATTGGCTTCGTGTCATTGAGAGGAAGCTGCTGATCACTCAATGCAGCGATCATGAGAAAGTCCTGTACGCCTCTCACCAGATGGATGGCATTGCTGCCGAATGGTGGGAAAACTTTTGTGCAGCGCATGGAACGCCGCAAGACATTACTTGGGAAGAGTTCATAACTGCTTTTCGCCAGTATCATGTACCAGAAGGGATTACGGATCTGAAGAAGGATGAATTCCGTGCTCTCAAGCAAGGAGGAATGTCAGTGACTGACTACCTCAACAAATTCTCTCAACTTGCTCGATATGCTGCAGAAGATGTCGCCACTGACAAGGCTCGTCAGAGTCGTTTTCTGAAAGGATTGAACACTGGACTTCAAGTTAACTTGATCGCCCACACCTTTCCTAATTTTCAAGAGTTGATCAACAAGGCTTTGATTCTTGAGGATAAGCGCAAGGAATTGAAAGATCACCGTAAGCGCAGAATGGCTCAGCAAGGAAGTCACCAACCCCAGCTGAAGGCAAGAATGATTCCACCACAGTTTAGCCGTTTTCCACCACAGAATTCTGCCAGACCACCTCCACCAACTTCAGCACCTCGTCCAGTTGCTCAGAACATCCGCAACCCCGCACCAGTCAACCCCAATCCAATAAGCAACCCACAGAATGCACCCAGAGTTTGCTTTACCTGTCGTCAGCCAGGACATTTCGCCAACCGAGGTCCGCAGAATGGGACTATCACTCCAGTACGTTTCAACCTTGGAAACACACCAGCCAAGACGCCAGTACCAGGCAACCATCAAGGAACATCTCAAGCTACCGGTCAATCCGGAGGAGCGCCACAATCAGTGGTCAGAGGCCGTGTCAACCACGTCACTCTGAAAGGAGCCCAAGAAGCACCCGACGTTGTACTGGGTAAGTTTTTAGTAAATTCAGTACCTGCATCAGTTCTGTTTGATTCTGGAGCTTCGCATTTGTTTGTATCTGGAATTTTTGCAACCAAGAATAATTTCAAAGTTATGCAACTTAAGCATAGTCTGTTAGTCCAGTCGCCTGGGGCAGAGCTAAGTTCTAAAGTTGGATGTTTAGGAGCTAGGTTACTCATAGCTGGAGTTGAGTTTCTAGCCAACCTAATAGTTCTAGACACTCAGACCATAGATGTCATCCTTGGTATGGATTGGTTATCCAAACATAAAGCAGTGCTAGATTGTGGCCGAAGAGCCGTAACAATTGAGGATACCTTTGGAAAGAAAGTGGAATTTCTAGCCACCTCAGTACGTGATGGACATTTGGTAGTCAACAGTCTGAAGATGGTTTCTTTGGAAGAAGTACCTGTAGTAAAGGATTATCCAGATGTGTTTCCAGAAGAGTTACCAGGAATGCCACCAGACCGTGACATTGAGTTTGTTATCGATCTAGTGCCAGGAACAGCACCAATTTCCAAGAGACCCTATCGGATGCCAGTCGATGAACTTGTGGAAATGAAGAAGCAGATAGAAGAACTACCAGAGAAAGGTTTTGTAAGACCTAGTTCGTCACCATGGGGAGCCCCAGTTTTGTTTGTCAAGAAGAAAGATGGAAGCATGAGGATGTGCATTGATTATCGTTCTCTCAATGAAGTCACCATCAAGAACAAATACCCTTTACCCAGAATTGATGATTTGTTCGACCAGATGAAAGGAGCCGGAGTATTCTCTAAGATCGATCTACGATCAGGTTACCATCAATTGAAGATTTGTCCTAAGGATATACCTAAGACCGCTTTCTCAACCCGGTATGGACATTGTGAGTTTTTAGTCATGTCTTTTGGATTGACTAATGCCCCTGCCTATTTCATGAACATGATGAACAAAGTATTCATGGAATATTTGGATAAGTTCGTAGTAGTGTTTATTGATGATATTTTGGTTTACTCAAAGTCAGAAGAAGAGCATGCAGAACATTTGAGATTAATCCTAGAGAAGCTCAAAGAACATCAGTTGTATGCCAAGTTCAGCAAGTGTGACTTTTGGAAGAAGAAAGTTGATTTCCTCGGTCATGTGATGACAAAGAAGGAGTAGCAATTGACCTGGAAAGGTTAAAGTCAGAATGAATTGGGAGCACCCAAGACGGTTACTCAAATTCGTAGTTTCTTGGGAATGGCAGGATACTATCGTCGTTTCATTGAAGGATTCTCAACGATTGCTAAGCCTCTTACGCAATTATTGAAGAAAGAGAAGAAGTTCATTTGGACCCCAGCTTGTGAAGAAAGTTTTCAAGAATTGAAGAAACGTTTGACTTCAAATTTCAAAGATTAGTTTTGCTTGATATCGCAAGGATTTTGATATCTCACCGTGATGCTTCGCCAAGGATTAGGATGTGTCCTTATGCAAGAAGGAAGAGTCACGCTTATGCGTCAAGGCAATTAAGACCTCATGAAGAGAATTATCCTACCCATGATTTGGAATTAGCTGCCGTAGTGCATGCATTGAAGATTTGGCGTCATTATCTGATCGGTAATCGCTGTGAAGTCTACACAGATCATAAGAGCCTGAAGTACATATTCACTCAGTCTGATTTGAACATGAGACAGAGAAGATGGCTGGAATTAATAAAGGATTATAATCTTGGGATCCATTACCATCCTGGTAAGGCCAATGTAGTTGCAGATGCACTAAGTCGCAAGAGCTACTGCAACGCTCTGGAAGCAAAAGAGTTGTGTTCAGAACTTCAGGAGGAATTCCAGAAGCTACAGCTAGAAATTGTTTCTGAAGGATTTGTGGCCAGTCTAGAAGTGTAGTCTACTCTGGAGAAACAGATTCGTGAAGCTCAACCCAAGGATTCTGAGTTTGCCGACCTCAAGAAGAAGATGGCAGAAGGAAAATTTAAAGACTTCACCATGGATGATCAGGATATACTGTGGATCAATGGATGTATCTGTGTACCGGATATTGATGGATTAAGACAAATTGACATCAAGGAAGCCCATGACTCAAAGTATTCAATTCACCCTGGAAGTACTAAGATGTATCAGGATGTTAAGAATAAGTTTTGGTGGCCAAACTTAAAGCGAGACGTCGCAGAGTTCGTTGCCTTATGCGACGTGTGTCAGAAAGTAAAGGCAGAGCATCGAGACCAAAGCGGTTTGCTACAACCGCCAAGATACCGGAATGGAAGTGGGAAGAGATCGGCATGGATTTTATTACGGTTTACCTAAGACTCAATCAGTTATGATTCGATTTGGGTAATAGTGGATCATTTGACTAAGGTTGCCCATTTCTTGCCACCAAAACTACTTACTCAGGAGACCGCTTGGCAGAGTTGTATATGTCAAAAATAGTCAGTCTGCATGGTGTGCCTAAGAGGATAGTGTCAGATCGAGGATCTCGCTTCACCTCCGCTTCGCGAGTCTACATGAAGCCCAGGAACTCATTTGAATTTCAAGATCGCTTATCATCCACGTATGCATCGGACAGATCGAAAGAGTCAACCAGATATTAGAAGATATGTTGAGAGCCTGTGCCTTAGCAAATGCTACCAGCTGGGATAAGAGTTTGCCATATGCGGAATTCTCGTACAACAACAGTTATCAAGCCAGTTTGCAAATGTCACCATTTGAAGTTTTGTATGGTCGTGCCTGCAGAACTCCATTAAATTGGTCAGAGACAGCTGAACGTGTAGTGTTCGGGCCAGATATTATTCAGGAAGCCGAAGAACAAGTCGCTATGATCGAGAAAGACTAAAGATAGCCCACCGTGCAAAAGAGTTATGCCGATAATCGTCGCCGTGACCTCGACTTTGAACCAGAGGATTTTGTGTATCTTCGAGTTACTCCGCTCAGAGGTGTTAAGAGATTCCAAACCAAAGGGAAGCTTGCTCCAAGGTATGTGGGTCCGCTCAAGATTTTGGAACGCCGAGGAGAAGTTGCGTATCAGCTTGAGCTACCACGATCAAGTAGCGGAGTGCATGATGTCTTTCATGTCTCTCACTAAAGAAGTGTCTTCGTGTGCGGAAGAGCGGACCCGCTGGAGTCAATTGAACCGAAGGAAGATCTCACGTACAAAGAACAGCCTGTCAGGATTTTGGATGTCGCAGAGCGCCGCACCAGAAGCAAGACCGTTCGTTTCTGCAAGGTCCAATGGAGTAACCACTCAGAAGTAGAAGCAACGTGGGAACGTGAAGAAGATTTGAAAGCCGAGTTCCCCAGCCTTTTCTCTAGCTAGCCGGAATCTCGGGGTCGAGATTCGTTTAAGGGGGGGGGGGAGGTTTGTAACATCCCAATTTTCAGAGCTTTAAAAATCTTTTAAATAGTGGTAGTGAGAAAATTCATCATTTGGATTTATTTGAATATTAAATTAAAAAGTTTAATATGGACTTTAAGGACAAACTGATTTAATGAGCTTAATCCCAACATCAACAATTGTCAAAACTATTTTATTTAGATTCTATATGCTTGGATATATTTTATAGAATTTTCTGGAATTTTTCCAAGATAATTTGCTATTTTGTAATTGCTAATTGTATTTTCTAGATTATTTTAAAAGAAAAATTATTAAAATCCTTCGAATAAAGTGCGGTGTCAAGCCCGACACTATTCCAATCGGCCCACCATCCCGCCCGCCTCGCCGCGCTTTTCCTCTCGGATGGTCGCGCGTGTCCTTCAGCGATCGTGCCGCCTCGCCTCGCTTCGCTCCCACCGCCAGATCGCGATCGCCGCCCGCGGCCGCCGCTTCTCTCTCCCGCAAGTGGCCCCACCGACGCCACGCCCGCATCGTCTCCCTCCTGACTCTCCCCGCGCCCGACTCGCCCTACACGCTGCCGCCGCCTCGTCTCGCTTCGACTCTCCTCCCGAGCCTATATAAGCACCCCTAGCCCCGCCGATCCCCTCGCCTCTCTCTCTCTCCAAAAACCCCCAAGCGCCGACACCTCTCTCGGTCTCCCTCAGCAAAGATTGTTCGAAGACCGCCGCGGCCGCAACTTAGTCGCCGCCGCCTGCTGTCCATCGGAGCTCCTTCGCCGCAAGAATCGCCACATTTGGGATCGCAATAGCCCCGCTGCTCGTGCCGCTCTCACCGCCGCCCCTGTGTCTTCCTCCGCTGCCGACTCGTCCGACAACACCCTTGATCCACCGCCATTGCCGCCGCCGCCGGGTGAGTTTCGCCTCGACCTCCGCCACCACCTCATCACTTTCGCCCCCGGCGACGATTTTGTGCTCTCTGCCACCGCTGCTCGCGCCGCCATCACGGCAATTCTCGGCCGAGCTTTCCTCTGTTCGCCCCTCCGGTCGACGTGGCAGCCAGGTCACCAGCCACGACTGCATCATCGGCCGAGGTGGCACTGCGTGCCCCGCGACGGCCGCCGCGGGAGCCGCTCCACCACCACTCACTCGGCTCGGTGGACCGAATCCACCGTGAGCCGAGAGGCTGACAGATGGGGCCCACCTGTCAGTACGGATTTAAATTAATTATTTTTAGTCGGCTGACGCAAGCATTGCGCAATAATTCGATTTTCATTTATAAAAATAATTCGGGAAATTCAATAAAATCCAAATTAGGGTTTATTTGATTTTCCAATCTTCCAAAGCCCATATCTTTTGCATCCGAACTCCGATTAAGCCCATTCAAATTTGTAAATTTATATAAAATTTAGATCTATTTAATGATGAATTTTATTTGATTTTTGGAGTTTGTTTTGCCTTTGTTATTTATTTGTTTTGTTTCTTTTGTCTCGTTTGCGAGTAGACGTCGATACTTGGGAATTTTGCGTAAGAAGGAGCACCTCAAGACCAAGACCAATATCTAGATCTATTCCAAGGCAAGTTATACCTTTGATCATATTGAACCCGGCCAAAATACTTTGTTTCAATGTATTGCATTCTATTTCAAGTATTTATTTAAATGCTTTTGGGATAGTTATTAATCCAATTTGTTATACCACCTTGTCTATTGTATGCCATGATCTTTTGTCACCCTAGGTTGGTTAATTATTAGTTGGTATTATCGTAGCACCAACATGGGTTGGTTAGATACGATTAGACTGCTTAGCCATGCCACGAGTCATCATTTCATGTGAGAGTTGCAATTATAAACTTGACTAAGTGATTATGGAACTGTGTGATGAAACTGTGTGTGCTGTTACTCGTTGATGGCATGTGTTGCACTTAATCAACATGGTGGGAAAAGATTTAGACTGAGGCAAGTGGTGGATCTGTGTGAACGGTGGATCTGTGTGATATAAACTTTGTGATTTGGGATAAAACTGGAAGTCTTGCCTTGGACAATTAAGGACTTAACTTTGTGCGCCATTGAACTGGGCCTTACTGTACGACCACATGCCTAGTATGGGCTGGGCCTGACTTAGTAAGTTATGTAGTCTTGACATTGACAACTCAGGTTGTATTTAAACTATGTGATGGGCTGGAGGTGTGTACCGCTGTGTTTGGGTCACATCGCGGGACGGTTCGCTGCATCCCTATCCAACGGTGTGTGTCGTTCCAAGGGCTATGTGTACAAATTGGACGACAGGAAAGCACATCGGGAGTGTCATTGTTTGAAATGAAGTCTCTGAAAGGTTTTGTTATGGTCAGTGCTAGCTACACTGGTTGTATCGTGTGGGTAAAATGTACAGCCTCTGCAGAGTGTTTAAACCAATCTATTCGAATAGCCGCGTCCTCGGTTATGGACATACTCGGGAATTTCACACGAGGTGTAGATTTTCATAAAACAATTGGGAAGGGTCAGCTGTGTGAGATGACTTGTGCAGCTGTGTGAATAACTTGATTAGACTGTGTGTCCTTTGTGAAATCAATTATTAACTTATTATTGTCTATTTGTTTTGAATTATACTTTCAATCTATTATTTGTATTCAATTGCAAATGTTGCATTTCTGCAAAATAACCACAGAAGCCATTCCTTTGGAATAAGCCATCATCTATAAATTGCATTATGTGGTATGACTTGCGAGTACGGTGTGTACTCACTCTTGCTAAACCAATCAACAGAAGTGGAGGAGTCGTCGCCTGCTTTTGAAGAAGAGTTCTACGAAGGTTGATCGTTAGGTCTTGATCCCATCGCCGTTGCGTGGTAAATTGATGGGAGCCACCGGAGTTTATTTCGCTTCACGCAGCTTTATTTCTTTATTGTCAGCCTTGCATGGCTTAATAAATGTAAAACTCGACCGTAAGGTCCCAACAGTTATTTGTTATTCAAAGTACTCGTTTATTGTTATATTCGTTGTATGGATGTGATATTTCATCGATGTTGACACTGTGTGCACTAGCGTGATCCTGGACTAGTGCAGAATACACAAAGGGTCCAGATTTGCATATTTGGGTCCCGACATGAACTTCATAATATTAGCGTTGAGACTCTCGATTTCATCTTGAGTATTTCCTTTGCCCTTTCTATTTCCCGACTTATCCTTCTTGAAGCTAGTAGTCTTTTGAACCATCATCACATAATTGAAACTTTTCTTATTGCTATCCTTAGCACCCTTAAGCATGCCATGCAACTTGGTTATTGATTTATACATGTCATTCATATAAAAATTCAATATGACAGCCACAAAGCTCGCAAGGAGCGATTAGAGAATCACATCAATAGCCAACTATTGGATAGGGGGAAAACCAAGCTTTTCTAAGCTCTCAATGTGACCAACCATTTTGATCACATGAGGACTAACTAGGTTACCTTCTGATATTCTACAAGAAAAGAATGTCTTAGGGGTGTTAAACCTCTATGCCCTTCCTTGATTCTTAAACATACCCTTTAGACCTACAATCATATTGTAAGTGTCTATAGTCTCATATTGCTTCTGAAGCTCATAGTTTATGGTCACAAGCATTAGGCAGTGCACATATCGAATGCATCATTGCAATGCTTCTCGTAAGAATTCTTATCAGCATGAGGAGCATGTGAGACCCCGGTTTATCCGGCTTGTAATGCTTAACCATCCATTCGGTCCTAGCATCACAAAACAGATAATCCGAGACTCGAGACATGTATACTTCCCAGAGTGCAGTATACACACCTCATCACAAAATTATGTATCAATTCCATTCATCCACATAGAACCAAACACGTAATGTAATGTAGTATTGATAATATTAAACCGAGTCATTACAAAAGAGAGGCCAACCGGCCAACAATAAAAGGGACAACAATAATTAAACAGCGGAAGCAAAAGTGCCATAAGATGGCTACAACAAAAGAGCCAATCAGTGTGCCTTTAACCCACAAGGCAACCGACCGGACCGCCAAGCTAGTCGCCAAACCCGGCACATCTCACAAAAGTGAGGCCCTTGGGGCTCACCTTCCTCCCCTGCAAACAAAAGCAATCGGCAAGCAAAAGCCGGTGAGTACTTTGAATGTACTCGCAAGACTTACATGTGGAATAACAAACCTGTACTTATACTACATGCAAGCTCAATCAAAAGTAGGCTGTATGTTTCATTTTAGCATAAAGCAAGTTTTAATTTGCAATAATATAATAGATTGAAAGCAATTTTAACAAATCTGTTTTTATTTTGCAAGTGGCCGAAAGCAACAGTAATAATAACAGTAGATAACAACAACAATCCTGGAAGTGACTAACCCAATAGTCACCACAACAATAGTATGAATTACCCATTCATACCAACCATGTCAAGTTTTAATTTTAAAAACAAATGTTGTAGTCTAACTCTTGGAAGACCTCCCCAAGCGTGTCCATAACCTAGGACGAGGCTATTCGAATAGTTTTATCCCTGCAGGGTGTACCAACTTACCCACATGTCAGACCGCCTTTTTGCCACATGATTAAGCACATTACCTTTGGTATGCCGGCACGGCTAAGTCCTACGAGACGTTTCCAATATTATGTATTAACTCGAGTCGCCTGTATGGATAGAAACCCATACGCTGTGTCGGGTCGTGGCCCACCTCGACAACTACCCGTCACGGTAAAGCCTTGGACAATCATGACGCCTCGAGGTGGAGAACCTTCCGCAATCCCCACCACCGCACACCCAACACAAACACAAGAACACAAAGCGTGTTTCACACACCACACACGCAAAACTTTTCCTCCCGCGACTTGAGATAACACACGCCAAAGTACTAAGTCAAGAGGGTCCCATATAACCCTCATGTGGTTAGTACGCAAAAGTGCTTGGTTTAGTGTAACAAGATGTTCGGTCCTTGATGACTTGGGCACCATTCCGATCACAATCAAAAACACCACACCAACATACCATTATGCCCAAGTCCAAATCAGTTTTCATTTTCGCTTTTGATTTGCAAATTAACAAAGCACAAAGTGTCGGACATAATGGAAGAATAATAATTTTTGTGTGATCAAGACCATCGACTAAGTCGATGATCGCCCAAAGCTACCGAACTAAGCATGGCTAAGCATAAAGATTCGTATTCTACTAAGCGACAAGAGTTCATCCATCGAGCTCTAATCACAGCAAATAACCTAGGCTCAAGTAGTAGAGAATAAACAACATCCTACAGATTATACAACTATAGGATCAACTAATCATAATTTAACACAAAGTAGCAATGCATACATACAGTTGAATTCGAAATATTAGACTTGTAAAATATTAGGATTAACATGATCAAACTGCTTGCCTGATTGAAGTTGCCCTGTTTGCTGGGGATCACTCTCGGTGTTAATGTGCTCTTCGGATCCTATCGAAAGAACAAAAAAGAACCAATAAGGCAAAAGAAATCAAGAAGATCCAATAGCCAACTTCAACAAAAAGCTCTCAAATTTTTACAGTAGAAAGAGCATGATTTTTAGGAACTAAAGCAACAAGAACCAATTGATTTGGATTCTCAATGCAAAAGTTATGAGCAAATCAATTTTTCTCAGCTTTATAAATCAAAAATGCTACTATTCATTAGCAAAATTTTCTGGAGCTACACTGGGGTTGGAAACATTTTTAGATTAAAGTGCAGTTGAAAACATAACCAACAAAATTTGAATCTCCCGAAAAGGAATTAAAATGAATTAGTTATGCATTTTACAAGTTATCACATTTTTCAGTTGATAAATAAATCCTTTCGGGAAAATCAGAAATTAAATCGACGTGGACGAACGAGGATCGTCGATCTTGGATCCGACGGTCCGCGTCCCAGCGCTAACGCGCGCACGCGCGATTCACAAACCCTAAACGCTCACCGTTGGATCAGGATCCAACGGTTCATGTGGATCCGAGCGCTCGGCGGTCCGAACGCTCACACACACGAAGCCGTGGATCCGGATCCGACGGTTCACGTGGATCCGAAGCGCTCGGCGGTCCGAACGCGCGACGCACGCGAGCCGTTGATCGGGATCCAACGCCCGCGGATTCGGATCGGGACCGCTGATCTTGGATCCAACGGTCCACGGATCAAGGCGCGTTAAGTTCAAATTTCAGTGCAATCTTGGGTCAGATCTTAGGATCGACGGTCCGCATCGACTCAAGTTCAAACCGTCTCCTGCTTTCGTCCGCAAAATGACGGAAGATCGCCGCGCCGGCGACTCGCCGCGGGCGGTGCGAGCAAACGCCTAAAATGAGTCCTTAACACTCTTGCGCACACAATGGTACCACGTTTTGGCATGCGGCGCTTAGAACGCCGGCAAGCCGAGATAACCGCGGCGAGCAAAATGACCAAAACGAAAATGCAAACGAGCTCACCAAGGTCCAAGGGAGCGGGTGCAAGCAACTAGGGACTAATAAGAAGTTACCCGAGCCCAAAGAATGCACAGAGGAAGGTCGAATCTACTCGTGAAGAAAATGAAGATTTCGGCGAAAGAGGGAACTGAATTGATCTCGCTTCTGCAAGCAAACGCAAAATTAAGTGAGGGCTATTGCTCACAGAGAGGAGAGGGAGCTAAGGCAATGAGGAATTTGAGTGAGAAAGACCGAGCACCACTTTCACTCGCAAACGCTGAAGCTCTGCAGAATGGCAAGAATGGCGACCGAGAACAAATTTTGAAATGGAGCTCGAGCAATGCACTAACAAAGGGTTCGGAGCTCAAGGGTGTTCAAAGAATGCTAAGGAAGCCTCGTAGAGTTTTATAGCCGAGGAGCAAGAGGGGAGCAACGGCATTAAAATGGGGAAGCACTGGCCGAGGTTGGCCGAGAGCGACGGGGTAGGTAACCGCAGGGAGACGACGATCGTGGGGCGACCGGACGGAGCAATAATGCGTAAGAGCCGCTGGCGAAAGCTTGAGGTGACCTCGCTCGCCGGCGTACCGCACGCCACCATCAGTGACTTTGGCCGATGCGCGAGCGAGGAAGACGAAAGAGGACACCGTTGGATTTAATCTGACTACCAAATAGAACGGGTTGATTATAACGATTCGAACGCTCACTTAATCTCGACCGCTGATTTGGATCCTACGGTTCACGCTATGCGCGAGGCGCTCGGATGGTCCGAACGCTCACGCGATCGTGGACCGCTGATTTAGAATCCAACGGCTCAAATGGACCAATACGCCGGATGGTCCGAACGCTCGCGAACTTGGGCCGCTCGATGCCGATCCAACGACTCACAACACTCGCGCCCGAACGACCGAGCCGGTGCGTTTAGTTGACTGAACCAAATCAAGTGGCTCGAGCCCGAGTCTGATCCGAACCCGAGGAACAGTAAAGATTGATTTTTGAGTTATTTGCTGAGCTGAGTTAGGAAAATTAATTGAGATAGCAAACAAGCTCCAGTATTTATGAAATTTTAACCAAGGTTGCCGATCGGATGATGAACCTTATATAAAATTTTCAGAAACTTTTATGCACCGCATTTTTCTCCAAAAATTCCGTATATTATATGTAGGGTTTGACCAAGGTTTGACTGGCCTCAAAAATTATCAAATAATTTCTAAAAATCATGAGATAATTCAGAGGTGTTAAACATCAACCCTAGATCCAAGAAAAATTATTTCCAAAGGTTGGGCATAAGATTTTCATGAAGGAGATTTGTGTTGGTGTCCAAATGGCAATTTGATTTTTGATTTCACATAATTCCCTTACAAAAATTATGGAACTGATTACAAAAATCAAGATCAGAGAAAAAGTTTTAATTTCTCCTCATTTTTATTACATTTGAAACACAAACCAATTTTGGGATGTTACAGAGCATCAGCACTCGGTTCCTCGGGATAGGGACTCTCTGGAATATATTCCTTCTTTTCTTGTTTGAGAACAAGTCTCAAATTACAAAACCAGTTAATAAAGTTTATACCATTTAGTTTTTCTTTCTCAAGAATAGATAGCAAATTAAAGGTAGGTGCAGAAGAAGTAGTAGGTGCCATGATCTACCATAGAAATATATGCAAAGATTCAGCACTATGTTTATGTAAAATCTTCTATTAGACACTCATGTTGGTGGCTCATGTTGGTGGTCGTGTTCTACCAGTTTACGACTAGTTCGTATCTCCATACGACTAGTCTGGACTCGGTTGTATCACCATACGACTAGTCTGGACCTGATCGTATCACCATACGACTAGTCTGGACCTGATCGTATCACCATACGACTAGTCTGTACCTGGTCTAACTTGATCATAAACAGACAATAAAAGATACTCCGACTATATGTTCTAAACCATGTTTCCCTCAAACATCATATAGTGAGTTCAAGATCTAAAAATTATTAAGTCCTAATGATCTATGGCATCACTACTAGAAACCTAGTGATTTTAGGTAGGCAACCTCTTGCCAATCGTATCACATATGATTCTTTTCTGTTAGGCGGCATCTCTATGCCCCAGCAACCAACAGTACTATGCCCCAAGGCCCAAACTGTTTTGATAGCCTTGTTAAGTTAAACCAATACTATGCATATGAGTGTCTGACACCCACCCGTTCTTATTAAGATAGTTAATAGCAACCTACTATAGTAGACCCACCAATTAACGATCAAAATCGTGATAGTCGCAGCAATTAGAAAGACATCAAATTAACTTAATTTTTCTTGAGGGATACTATTCTACTATGTTAAAATATCTAAAGATAAAACATGATCAAATAGCAAGACATGAATAAACATTCACAGATAATCGTATTAAACTGTGAAATAGTATGACCCTTAACATGACGATCTCCATCTCCATCACCATGCTTCCTGTCCTCCGACCATCATGCTTGAAGTCTCTGACCGTATTCATCTACTATGCAATTACTCCTAAGAGCTAGTAATGATTACACACGATAATTTAAAGCATCACATGTCGGTACGCAGACCGTTATACAATAAAATGTAGCTTGATGGCCATGAGAAATCCATACATGTATCACATACACAATGGGTCATACTATTCACATCAATCCCTGTAAAAATGAGTTATGCATAGAATCTAATTCTATCAGGTGACATGAACACATACTACCATATAATGCGGCTACGACCACGACGGTCCCGCTTAGCCGCTTAGCGGAGGATCGGCGCAGTGTTCTCGCCGGTCGAGGGCGCGCCTCGTAAACCTTTTCTAAGACATGAATCTCACTCACGTAATCGAGCCATAAAAATCATCGAATTAATCATATTAACCCTATTACGAGCCAATCTGATCACTGCCTTGATGCGACCAAGTACTGCGGCGTACTCCGATGGCAGAATTCCGACCGGTAGGAGTATCATGCAAGGCAGTCGTAAATAAGTCGAGTAAATCATCTAGTGCTCTCAACATAAACCTCTTTGCAAACTCATCTACTACAGCTGAAACTCGATCGATATTATCAACCAAGGCCTAGATTGTTCCATCCATATGAACCAATCTAGGTTACAAGACCAAATCAGTAATAGATCCAATCTACTACTGCCACATATCCAGTATATATGACCGATCTAGATCAAAAACTATACAGGATAGCTTTGATACCACTGAAGGGATACAGGTAGGCTACGCTAGCTGCCAATTCAAAAATTGAAAGACCGAAATGGCAACAGAGGGGGGGTGAATGGTGCTTTAAAATTAATAACTCCCCTTTGCTGTAATTAAATAAGACCTACAAAGTCCTCTGGATATCTCAAGAAGAGTGAAGCAAAATCAGAGAACGAAACAAAAGTTTCAGATCGCTCGAGAAATCGGACGTTCGATTTTACCCGCAGTAGTTCCGCACTCGAAGTTCCGGTTCATCATGGAAGTTCCGCAGCGATGAGTTCCGCCGTGGACAATCTAAGTTCCGCTTGTCCCGACGAAGAACAAAGGCGCCGGTTTTTCCTAAAATCAAATCCTAAATCTTGAATGCTCTTCTCAGGTCAAGTTTCACAGGACATCATCCTAAACAACATCTTGACTTCATGGAGAAGAATCGCAAACAAAGATTTAAAGATCAAGCCAAAAACGGATTTCTTGAAGAAGGGGCAAGAAAGACCAAAACTCACAATAAGAAAGATTCTCAGATTCTTGACTCATGAAACTTTGAGGATGCATTAGTAATAGCAAAACGACTCTAGATATCAAGTTTCATTCTGTTTCATAAGACGAATCAAAAGATACATCTAAACCCTAAACATTCAATATGAACGAGAAAGAGAATAGAGAAAGGCATAAGCAAGTAATCAAAACCTCAGAGATTCATTAATAGAAATCAAAAGATTCCAAAGGAAATACAGAGGAATGATTACAAGATTTTCAGTTCATTCTCTCTCAACTCAACAACCTCTCAAAAAGGAAAACAAAACCCCTTTTTAGAGCTAACCCTAATTTTTTCTCTCAAAAGGTCTCACCCTAACCCCAGGGTTCTCCCCTATTTATAGCCTCTGCTAATGGGCCTCCAACCCATTAAGCCCGCTACACCGAACGGAACCGCCTCCACTTTTGCCGCTGCGAAAAGATCCTTTCGCCCCTTGCGCACCTTCCGAAGCCTCCAGACACCTTGTTGTGCACGACTCGCAACCGCTTCAAGATTCACGCCGCCTTCGACACATCCCGACCGCTCGACCTCAACGCCTCGCGCTTAGTCCGGTCCATGTGTCTCGCCACGACTCCATCTTGATGCCCGCACAACACGCATAAAACACATCACATAGCATTGCACAACATCATAGCATCAATATTTGTATAAGACTCAAACTCATACAAAATCAAAATCACAATTTAACCTTCTCTCGCATTCTCGACACAATCGAAGTTCAAGATTTACTACAAATGAAGTTCCGATTTCGAACATCCAAGATTTGTCAGAATATCGGAAGTTCCGCTCAACATCAAGCGGTACTTCGATATCCTAACAACCGACTTCCTGATATTTAATTCGATTTGATATCTCGTAGAACACTTAATGTCGAAATATCGGACACTCCGCTACCCATTGTGCGGAAGTTCCGATTTCCTTCACCGAGAGCAAAACCTGATAAATCGGAAGATCCTATTTCCAACACCGTAGTTCGATGAATCGAACTTCCGCTCCATACACGCGGTAGTTCCGATTTCCGACTCAAATTTAAACACCCAAACCAAAACCTCAACTCTCAATCTAATCAACACACTTGTCAAATACTCATCACTCAGTGGAGGACCTCTCACATGGTCTCTCAATCTCCCTTGATGAGTATATTGACAATTATCAAAAAGCATAAGATGAGTTTGAGATTACAACAACCAAGGTCTAGACAAGAGTAATAAAGCACAAGACCAAGTTGACACAAGGAAAAAAAAGACTTGAGATGAGATGAAAGAGCAATTTTCGCACAAAACTCAAGGCTTTTCTTCAGAAGGCTTTTTCTCACAATCATTCTCCCCCTTTGGCAATAAAATCATCAATATGTAGAGAAGGGAGGAAAAGACTATATGATGTTCATTTTAAGCATTAGGAGCCATGTAGATTATCCAAAATGACTATTAGAGTATTACACCAAGCCATAACACAGAAGAATGCTATCAAGATCATGACAATCAATGTATAGAAGAGCTAAGACAATCTGATTAATGATCCAGTTCTTTAGCAAGTCAAATAAGTCAAGATTGAAATCTAGCTAAAGATATCCAAGGATGATGCAAGCCATGTCAAATAATCTAAGTTGAACCAAGAAGACTCATACTGAACAGTTTAGAGTGCTACCAGTTGAAGAAGGACTCATTTTATCCAGGGCTTGGTCTCTTTAGAGATATGCATTTTTAGCACATTTTTCTTTTTCTGAAAACTTTTTATGGTTTTATCTCAGTAAAGCAAGCTCTGGACTAGGTGCCATCCACAACTGCCTCCTAAGCTTCAACCATTTTTTTATTATTTATTTTTAGCCATGTGCTAGATCCCAAGCCTTATGCGACCACTCCAAGCAATAGACTTAAGGAGGTGATCTTAGGTCATCCAAGGCTCCCCCTGAGTTCATGCCTAGTGCAATGGCAAGCCGTCTCATGAGAAAGATTTGGTGAGATCAGTTTTTTCGCACAAAAGAGATCATTTTTGCTTTTGAAGTTTTTAGACCAAATGATTAGAGATAAGTCATGTTTCTTAACATACCGACATAGCTTACTCAAAAGTTCAAAAGAGATTCAGACTCAACTCAAATTTACTTGACATGGCTAATATCATAAAAGGATAGTTTCAACTGCACTAGTCTCAAGAGCTATCATGACAAGATTTTAATTCAAGTTTAGCATTTTTAAACACCTTAGCATGGCAAAGACTAAACTACACATAAAAAGTCATGATAGATCTAGCAGCTTTAGCATAAATCATGGCAAGATGTAAAAAAAGGAAAACATATCATAAGGGATAATAAACAAGGCTCCATTCGATTATAATGCAATGCGGAATGAAATGCACAAAATCCAGATTCCCTTCAAAATGAGATGCATCTTTTAATTCAGTTGAGTTATGACAAAATTAAGAGTATGGAATAATCAAGAGTAACTCCCCAACCAAAGGAACAAAACGAGAATCGATAAGTAAAACAAAAGGCGCCCTTTAGAGCATAGAAAAGATATAGAGAAAACTATCGCCGCATGATTCTTATCTACCCCATATGATTCTAGGACTATCACCGATCTACACATACACTAAGGAGCAAACACTCGTCCCTGCTCATCCAAGGGTGGCCCGACCCTCGCTAGAACCTATAAGAAGTGAGTAAGCTCTACTTAGAGAAGGAAGAGACAGCTAATAAGCAGCATCCTAGAAGCACAAGACAAGAAGTAGCAGTCAAAGCAATTTGGCAAGTGAACCACTCTAACCTATGCTGGAAGGACTTCGACCCAAAAATGAAACCAGAAAGGAGTAATAGTATATTATAATATAATATAATATAATAGTAGCACAAAACTCCCCTCACAAAGAAATTGTAAGGACAAACCACCCCAAGCTCTCCCATGCAGAGTAAAACCGAGAGTCGCCCAGAGGCTTAGTGAAGATATCAGCCAACTGGTGCTCACTCTCCACAAACTGGAGCACAATGTCACCCTTCTCTACATGGTCTCGAAGAAAGTGATATCTGATATCAATATGCTTGGTCCGAGAATGTT
The DNA here is from genome assembly GCA_036346395.1 of Hsuehochloa calcarea. Lineage (NCBI taxonomy): Eukaryota > Viridiplantae > Streptophyta > Magnoliopsida > Poales > Poaceae > Hsuehochloa > Hsuehochloa calcarea. The sequence goes on along the minus strand of CM070593.1, from coordinate 18,567,389 downwards.
GCACTGGGTTCTTGGCAATGCAAATCGCAGACGTGTTATCACAGAAGAGTGGAACGCAGTCGATAGATAGCCCGAAATCCTGCAGGGTCGAGACCATCCAAAGCACTTGACTACAAAGAATCGGCGCGAAGAACGCATTCGGCCTCTCGCAGCGGATCGCGCAACACCGGATTGCTTCTCGACGACCGTGAGACAAGAGAAGTGCCAATGAATTGGCAAGTGCCGTGCGTTTTCCTATCTATCCTACACCAAAGAAAGTCTCAGACGGAGAAAGCTCTAAGAGATAGACAAGAAGAGGAGGAGTACCAGATACCATAGTCAATGGTAGCTCAAGGTACCGAAGATGCGCTTCACCGCCGACGGTGAGATATGCGAGGAGAAGCTCAAACCGAGCACAAAGACACACAGAGAAGTGTATGTCCGGTCTCGAGGCCGTGAGGTACAAGAGAGAGCCAATCATGCTCCCAAATCCTTTGGTCAACCGGTTCGCTGCCTTCATCCGGATCCAGAGCACCAGAGATGCCATTGGAGTTGATATCGCTTTCCATCATTCATGTCGAAATGCTTCAGAGGTCTCGAGTGTATTTGCCTTGATGAAGAAAGGTACCTCCCGAGTCTGCTTGATTTGGAAGCCAAGGAAGAAGCTCAACTCGCCCATCATGCTCATCTCAAACTCCGAGCTCATGACATCGAAAATCTGGAAACGAGCACGCGAGGAGCCGCCAAAGATAATGTCATCCACATAGATCCGACGAGCGTAAGATCGCCCAAGACGGCGATGAACAAGGTTTTGTCAATTTTACCCATCTCAAAACCATGGCTCAAATAGATAGGACTTAAGCCTTTCATACCAAGCTCGGGAGCTCGCTTGAGTCCATACAAAGCTTTGGAAAGCCTCAGACATGGTTAGGGTATTTGGGGTTCTCGAAACCGTGAGGTCAGTTCGACATAGACTTCTTCCTCAATAAGGCCATTGAGGAAGGCACTCTTGACATCCATCTGTAAAGCTTGAAACCCTTAGAAGCCGCAAAGGCAAGCGTGATTCTAATGGCTTCAAGTCTAGCTACAGGGGCAAAGGTCTCTTCAAATCTAGACCTCAACTTGAGAGTACCCCGAGCTACCAAATTTAGCCTTGTTTCAATGACTAACCCATCTTCACTTTGCTTGTTCTTGAACACCCATTTGGTCCCAATGATATTGTGACCTTGAGGGGCTCAACAAGGACCGCACCTTGTTCCTTTCAAAGTTTTCCAATTCCTCGCATGGCGTTAGTCCATGACTCACCGTAAAGAGCATGACAAACGCCTTTGGGCTCAAACGAGGCAACAAAGGCGTAATGGAGATGTAATAGAGACAGCGCTTTTGAACGAGTGACACGCTCAAGAGGTCTCCAATGATCCGCTCAAGGATGGTCCTTTGAATGTGTCTTGGAGGTCCAGGTGAGATGAAGAAGTGGCCTCTACCTCATGATCGATGAGATAGGAACAGAGCCACTAGCTTCGTAAGAAGCGTAAGGTAAGGGTGATCTCCTCGAGGTGCAATGGAAGAAGGCACCTCAAGAGGAGGAGGAAGAACTGGTCGTAGACAACCTTCATCTCCGCCTTCCTCTTCGCCCACAAAGATGGACTCAGATCGCTCTAAAGAACTCGAGATATCGTGCCTAGTCCCTGACCGCCTCATCGAAGTCACCTCACGTGTCTCTAACAATTTACTAGACTCGCAGCCTGCACTCTATAGGCACGAGAAGAAGTCGAGTAACCCGTAAAGATCCCATCACAAGATCGTGACTCAACTTATCTAGGTTCCTGCACTTCGAATAAAACACTTGCAACCAAACACACGAAAATGCGAGACGCTGGTTTTCGCCATATCTCAACTCATAAGAAGTGCGATGCAAGAGTGCCCAAGAAAACTCATAGAAACATGACAAGCAAGAGTAATTGCCTCACCAAAACTTCCTAGGTGTAGAGTACTCATCAAGCATCGCCCCGCCATCTCGACTAAGGTACGCTTCTTCCTCTCCACAACGCCATTTTGTTGGGGGACGATGGAGACGAGAACCGTGCTCTACACTGCCTCACCACAAAACTCTCAAAGTAGGAATTCTTGAACTCGGTGCCATTATCGCGTCTTGCTCGTAATGCACCCGGAGCTCAACAGAAAGCCTACCAAAAGACCACGAAAAGAGTAAACGCCTCATCCTTCGAGGCTAAGAAAAACACCCAAGAATACCTCGAGAAGTCATCGACCACGACAAGTACATACCACTTCCTCCCATCGATCGCACTCTAGCCGGTCCCATCGTGTCCATATGGAGCAGCTTGACTCGTGCATCCGCATAGTCATCAGAATCGAGGATGTGAAGTAAAGAACCATTTTGCCGTGCGGCAAGGAGCACAAACAAGATCCTTGACCATTTTGAGTTTCGCAAACCACGAATGAGATCGTGGCCGCTAACTCGGTCGATGATCAAATCCTATATGACCAAGTCTCCTATGCCGTAAAGTCAAATCACGGATTCGTAGCAATTAAACATCGGAGAGGATCACCGTAAGATCCGTAAAAATCAGCACGAAAAATCCTCCCATATCGAGAAATCCCGCAAACTAGACTACCCAAGAATCAAGAATTTTGCAATTGTTTTTCTAAAAGCTCACCTCGAAACCGCTACATCCAGAAGTCGAGAGACCGAAAGAAGATTATACCGCAGCCTACTTACTAAGGCAACATCTTTTAAAATAAAAGAATCATTAATGCTCACAAGATTTTAGCGATGACGCGCCAAATGAAGCATCTCCAAAGTGATCGCCTCATCACCGAGCGCGGCTAGGAAGAAAACCAACGAGACTCACCACCATATGACGTGAACAACCGAGTCTACAATCCGCACCTTTCCTTCCCAAACCGCGACTCGAGTCAAACAGAGTAAAGTCTCAAGATCGGGTGAATCAACAGAGATTTTGGCACCCAATACCGAGTAACACGGCGAATGATGAAGTAGTCAAGCAAGACCGACTTCTATCTACCCTACGCCTCGCCACTCAACAAGTCAAAGATCTCACTGTTGTCGGATCCGATCGCTATGGAAGAGCGAGTCGGCGCCAAGAATATGTCGATCTCGCCATGTAGCTATCTCAAAGGAAAACGAGATCTACCTCGTGACGGCCGGTTACGACCAAAGGGAGCATGAGGACGAAACTCGTAAAGCTCGTAAAACCAAGTCCTCGATGTCGCCCAAAATCATCGATGGAACAAACCTAGACCTCGTGTTGGTCTTAGGTGCACTCAAGATCCGGGTCACCACGAATGTGCCTAAGAAACTCAACATGGTCTCTACGCGCGATCTTGGCGCGCTCCAAGCAATGATCAACTAAATGTCCATCTTTCCGATGTAAGGTGCAATGATACTTCGCCTTCGAGGGCGAAGCCGCAGTGGAATCACCTTGTCGTCGTAAATCCTTTGAACAAAAACCCCGACTTAAAATTGACTTTCTCACCCTGGCTTAGTTTTGATCACACCGTGCTATGGTTTTGAGCACGACAGTGGATGCTTCCTCATATCCTCCCGGATATCATATCCTAGACCCCGATTAAATCTGCAAATTTTAGATTTGTCTAGAATGAGATTGAGCTTCTTCTGCCTCCTACAAACCTCTCGAGAGTGTTCATAAGATACCGACACTCCCGAAAGAGAGAGGTGCAAGAAGAGCAGGGGAAGAAGGGACAAAGCAGAAGGTAAGGGAGCGTAAGAAGAACCAACAACAGAGGAAAGATTGGCTTGTGCATGCACAAATTGACTTTGGGGGAACAAATCATCGCTAATGATTGGTTCACGTTGCTAGGCGCCTCTACCAAACCCTTAGACTTCTTCCCAAAGACACACAATACAAGCAGATGATTGTGTCTCTAGAAGGTCCTTAGTTAGCTTCACACATTTTCCATCCAATGCAACCAAATCACATTTTAGTTTATTACAATGATTGCAAGGTGAGCTAACAAGGTCCTTAGAAGCATACTGAGCCAATTTGTTATCGTGATCAATCATTTCTTGAAACCGCTAGATACGATTCTAGTTCAAGCAGCTAACTTAGGACAGCTTTAAACAAGACAACAGCTCTAGTAGCGCAGCCTTGAAATTCAAGAATTTTGTGATCCGCCTGCTTTAGGTTCATCTTGAGATTATTACAATTTTCACAAGTTTCAGTGGATCAAGCAACATGGTATAAAGACTCTAAAAGAATTGTCCTTAACCTCACATGAGGTGCAAGCAAGAGCCTCAACAAAGAGTGGATGAAGGAGGTGCTACCCTACTCATCTCTAATTCAAGAAGAAGGCTAATGTTCTCTACCTTAATCATGTCAAGTTCAGAGGACACACTATCATGTAAGGTCCTTAGTTTATCCATATCATCAATCAAAGCACAAAGATGTGTCACATTCATCACGGAGGGAGCAGATGTAAGTAAAGAAAGCTCCCGTGATAATCTAGCTACTTCCTTCTCCAACCCAAAGACACTTAGCCCTAGACTTAGCATGGAATCTACCTAGCTTAAGAAAAGCATCATTAAGTCGGGTCATAAGTGGGACTAACCTCATCGGAGTCGGAGTACACCATTGTCGCTCGATTCGCCCGAGGGCCATGAAGCACATGCCGAGAAGTTGCCGCCCTTGGGATCATGATCGCCCTTCCCATCATCGTTACTCCACCCTCCACCTCGCCGGTGTCCGCCTGTCGAGGGCGGTGAGGACGCGATGGAACAGCCTTCTTAGCCTTCCCAAAGTTGCGAACTTCTTCTTGCCTTGATCAGTGCCGAGGGCTTTGTGTTACGGTTCTTGTCGATGTAGTCGCTCTTGCTTGGACCGCCATAGTCACCTTTGCCCTTCCCAAGCTTGGGACAGTTTGCTCTGATGTGGTTGGGGCCACCACACTCAAACAAATCACAGACCTCCTCTTTACCATCCCTCCTCCTCTTGTAAGCATGGGAAAACTTCCGAGCTAGGAGGGCTAGCTGCTCATCCTCAAGTCGCTCTAATCGATCATCGCTATGTCACAGAGAGCAGCTAGGAGAACCCACGACGACTCGTAAGAAGATCCGTATGGGATCGGATAAAGCCATCGATCGTGACTTCGACCTTCGAGAGACAATGTCAATCTCGTGAGTCTTGAGACGCGAGTAAAGCGCATCAAGAGTCGTGGTCGAGAGGTCCGTGCTATCTTTGATGGTAGTCACTTTCATCTCCCAAACACGAAGATCAAGTGCGAAAGCATCTGTCGAGCGCTATCCGAAGTCGGGTATGTAAGACCGACCGCCGGAGGTTGCTCAAGATCTTGTGAAAACGCCGAAAAGCACTCGCCTAAAGATTCACCAAAGAAGCATTTCAAATTTATCAGATTCACGCTTGAACCGGTCTTGTCGAACCGCCTTAATCGAGTGGTGCCTCATGGTATGCATCGAGGGTCACCTGATGTCGTAGCGTAAATCAAATGAGAAATACGATCAAACTCACTTCGCTTAAACCTCGAATGATTATGTTCCTTGCCTTAGCATTTGCCTCAACATCGCCATGTTTCCAAAGATTGATGTTCTCATCGGCAGAACAAAGAAATCTAACCTTCACCTTTCTCCGATGGCATACCCCGAGCCCGATGTAAGTTTCCATTCGCTCTTCCGTAAAGGGTAATCCGCACTCATCAAAACTCGGAGGCTTGGTGGAATACTTGTCCGCTGTTATGGCTCAACCGACCGTTAAGATCTATCAAGAAGAGCTAACCGCTCGATACCAATTGAAGGACCGAAATGGCAACAGAGGGGGTGAATGGTGCTTTAAAATTAATAACTCCCCTTTGCTGTAATTAAATAAGACCTACAAAGTCCTCTGGATATCTCAAGAAGAGTGAAGCAAAATCAGAGAACGAAAACAAAAGTTTCAGACTGTTCTGGAGAAATCGGACGTTCCGATTTTACCCGGCGGTAGTTCCGCACCGAAGTTCCGGTTCAGCGGAAGTTCCGCTCAGTAGATAGTACGCGTGGACAATCGGAAGTTCCGCTTGTCCTGGACGAAGAACAGTGCGCTCGGGTTTTTCCCAAAAATCCGAAATCCTAAATCTAGAATGCTCTTCTCAGGTCAAGTTTCACAGGACATCATCCTAAACAACATCTTGACTTCATGGAGAAGAATCGCAAACAAAGATTTAAAGATCAAGCCAAAAACGGATTTCTTGAAGAAGGGGCAAGAAAGACCAAAACTCACAATAAGAAAGATTCTCAGATTCTTGACTCATGAAACTTTGAGGATGCATTAGTAATAGCAAAACGACTCTAGATATCAAGTTTCATTCTGTTTCATAAGACGAATCAAAAGATACATCTAAACCCTAAACATTCAATATGAACGAGAAAGAGAATAGAGAAAGGCATAAGCAAGTAATCAAAACCTCAGAGATTCATTAATAGAAATTAAAAGATTCCAAAGGAAATACAGAGGAATGATTACAAGATTTTTAGTTCATTCTCTCTCAACTCAACAACCTCTCAAAAAGGAAAACAAAACCCCTTTTTAGAGCTAACCCTAATTTTTTCTCTCAAAAGGTCTCACCCTAACCCCAGGGTTCTCCCCTATTTATAGCCTCTGCTAATGGGCCTCCAACCCATTAAGCCCGCTACACCCGAACGGAACCGCCTCCACTTTTGCCGCTTTGCGAAAAGATCCTTTCGCCTTTGCGCACCTTCCGAAGCCTCCCAGACACCTTGTTGTGCACGACTCGCAACCGCTTCAAGATTCACGCCGCCTTCGACACATCCCGACCGCTTTGACCTCAACGCCTCGCGCTTAGTCCGTCCATGTGTCTCGCCACGACTCCATCTTGATGCCCCGCAACAACACGCATAAAAACACATCACATAGCATTGCACAACATCATAGCATCAATATTTGTATAAGACTCAAACTCATACAAAATCAAAATCACAATTTAACCTTCTCGCACAGCTCGACACAATCGAAGTTCAAGATTTACTACAAATGAAGTTCCGATTTCGAACATCCAAGATTTGTCAGAATATCGGAAGTTCCGCGCAACATCAAGCGGTACTTCGATATCCTAACAACCGACTTCCCGATATTTAATTCGATTTGATATCTCGAGAACACTTAATGTCGAATATCTGACACTCCGCTACCCATTGTGCGGAAGTTCCGATTTCCTTCACCGAGAGCAAAACCTGATAAATCGGAAGATCCTATTTCCAACACCGTAGTTCTGACATCGAACTTCCGCCCATACACAGCCGTAGTTCCGATTTCCGACTTTTGTAAATACCCAAACCGAAAACCTCAACTCTCAATCTAATCAACACACTTGTCAAATACTCATCACTCAGAGTGGAGGACCTCTCACATGGTCTCTCAATCTCCCCCTTGATGAGTATATTGACAATTACTGAAAAAGCATAAGATGAGTTTGAGATTACAGTCAACCAAGGTCTAGACAAGAGTAATAAAGCACAAGACCAAGTTGACACAAGGAAAAAAAAAGACTTGAGATGAGATGAAAGAGCAATTTTTGCACAAAACTCAAGGCTTTTCTTCAGAAGGCTTTTTCTCACAATCATTCTCCCCCTTTGGCAATAAAATCATCAATATGTAGAGAAGGGAGGAAAAGACTATATGATGTTCATTTTAAGCATTAGGAGCCATGTAGATTATCCAAAATGACTATTAGAGTATTACACCAAGCCATAACACAGAAGAATGCTATCAAGATCATGACAATCAATGTATAGAAGAGCTAAGACAATCTGATTAATGATCCAGTTCTTTAGCAAGTCAAATAAGTCAAGATTGAAATCTAGCTAAAGATATCCAAGGATGATGCAAGCCATGTCAAATAATCTAAGTTGAACCAAGAAGACTCATATCAATAGCTTTAGAGTGCTACCAGTTGAAGAAGGACTCATTTTATCCGTGGCTTGGTCTCTTTAGAGATATGCATTTTTAGCACATTTTTCTTTTTCTGAAAACTTTTTATGGTTTTATCTCAGTAAAGCAAGCTCTGGACTAGGTGCCATCCACAACTGCCTCCTAAGCTTCAACCATTTTTTTATTATTTATTTTTAGCCATGTGCTAGATCCCAAGCCTTATGCGACCACTCCAAGCAATAGACTTAAGGAGGTGATCTTAGGTCATCCAAGGCTCCCCCTGAGTTCATGCCTAGTGCAATGGCAAGCCGTCTCATGAGAAAGATTTGGTGAGATCAGTTTTTTCGCACAAAAGAGATCATTTTTGCTTTTGAAGTTTTTAGACCAGTGATTAGAGATAAGTCATGTTTCTTAACATACTGACATAGCTGACTCAAAAGTTCAAAAGAGATTCAGGACTCAACTCAGCCTACTTGACATGGCGAATATCATAAAAGGATAGTTTCAACCAGACTAGTCTCAAGAGCTATCATGACAAGATTTTAATTCAAGTTTAGCATTTTTAAACACCTTAGCATGGCAAAGACTAAACTACACATAAAAAGTCATGATAGATCTAGCAGTTTAGCATAAATCATGGCAAGATGTAAAACAGTGAAAACATATCATAAGGGATAATAAACAAGGCTCCATTCGATTATAATGCAATGCGGAATGAAATGCACAAAAATCCAGATTCCCTTCAAAATGAGATGCATCTTTTAATTCAGGTCGAGTTATGACAAAATTAAGAGTATGGAATAATCAAGAGTAACTCCCCCTGAACCAAAGGAACAAAAACGAGAATCTGATAAGTAAAATGTAAAAGGCAAATTTTAGAGCATAGAAAGATATAGAGAAAACTATCGCCGCATGCATTCTTATCTACCCCATATGATTCTAGGACTATCACCGATCTACACATACACTAAGGAGCAACATCTGCCCCGCCTACCCAAGGGTGGCCCGACCGCTAGAACCTATAAGAAGTGAGTAAGCTCTACTTAGAGAAGGAAGAGACAACTAATAAGCAAAGATCCTAGAAGCACAAGACAAGAAGTAGCAACAAAGCAATTTGGCAAGTGAACCACTCTAACCTATGCCGAAGGACTTCACCCAAAAATGAAACCGTAAAGGAGTAATAGTATATTATAATATAATATAATATAATAGTAGCACAAAACTCCCTCACAAAGAAATTGTAAGGACAAACCACCCCAAGCTCTCCTCGCAGAGTCGAAACCGAGAGCCGCCCAGAGGCTTAGTGAAGATATCTCGCCAACCGGTGCTCACTCTCCACAACCGGAGCACAATGTCACCCTTCTCTACATGGTCTCTAAGAAAGTGATATCCGATATCAATATGCTTGGTCCGAGAATGTTGCACTGGGTTCTGGCAATGCAAATCGCAGACGTGTTATCACAAAAGAGTGGAACGCAATGATAGATAGCCCGAATCTCGCAGGTCGAGACCATCCAAAGCACTTGACTACAAAGAATCGGCCGCAAAGAACGCATTTCGCCTCTCGCAGCGGATCGCGCAACACCGGATTGCTTCCTCGACGACCGTGAGACAAGAGAAGTGCCAATGAATTGGCAAGTGCGTATGCGTCTTCCTATCTATCCTACACCAAAGAAAGTCGTGACGGAGAAAGCTCTAAGAGATAGACAAGAAGAGGAGGAGTACCGATACCATAGTCAATGGTAGCTCAAGGTACCGAAGATGCGCTTCACCGCCGACGGTGAGATACGCGAGGAGAAGCTCAAACCGAGCACAAAGACACACAGAGAAGTGTATGTCCGTCTCGAGGCCGTGAGGTACAAGAGAGAGCCAATCATGCTCCCAAATCCTTTTGGTCAACCGGTTCGCCGCCTTCATCCGATCCAGAGCACCAGAGATGCCATTGAGTTGATATCGGCTTTCCATCATTCATGTCGAAATGCTTCAGAGGTCTCGAGTGTATTTGCCTTGATGAAGAAAGGTACCTCCCGAGTCTGCTTGATTTGGAAGCCAAGGAAGAAGCTCAACTCGCCCATCATGCTCATCTCAAACTCCGAGCTCATGACATCGGAAAACTGGAAACGAGAGCACGCGAGAGCCGCAAAGATAATGTCATCCACATAGATCCGACGAGCGTAAGATCGCTGCCAAGACGGCGATGAACAAGGTTTTGTCAATTTTACCCATCTCAAAACCATGGCTCAAAGATAGGACTTAAGCCTTTCATACCAAGCTCGGGAGCTCGCTTGAGTCCATACAAAGCTTTGGAAAGCTCAGAGACATGGTTAGGTATTTGGGGTTCTCGAAACCAGTGAGGTCAGTTCGACATAGACTTCTTCCTCAATAAGGCCATTGAGGAAGGCACTCTTGACATCCATCTGTAAAGCTTGAAACCCTTAGAAGCCGCAAAGGCAAGGTGATTCTAATGGCTTCAAGTCTAGCTACAGGGCAAAGGTCTCTTCAAATCTAGACCTCAACTTGAGAGTACCCCGAGCTACCAAATTTAGCCTTGTTTCAATGACTAACCCATCTTCACTTTGCTTGTTCTTGAACACCCATTTGGTCCCAATGATATTGTGACCTTGAGGGGCTCAACAAGGGACCGCACCTTGTTCCTTTCAAAGTTTTCCAATTCCTCGTGCATGGCGTTAGTCCATGACTCATCGTAAAGAGCATGACAAACGCCTTTGGGCTCAAACGAGGCAACAAAGGCGTAATGGAGATGTAATAGAGACAGCCGCTTTTGAACGAGTGACACGCTCAAGAGGTCTCCAATGATCCGCTCAAGGATGGTCCTTTGAATGTGTCTTGGAGGTCCAGTGAGATGAAGAAGTGGCCTCTACCTCATGATCGATGAGATAGGAACAGAGCCACTAGCTTCGTAAGAAGCGTAAGGTAAGGGTCGATCTCCTCGAGGTGCAATGGAAGAAGGCACTCAAGAGGAGGAGGAAGAACTGGTCGTAGACAACCTTCATCTCCGCCTTCCTCTTCGCCCACAAAGATGGACTCGATCGCTTCTAAAGAACTCGAGATATCGTGCCTAGTCCCTGACCGCCTCATCGAAGGTCACCTCACGTGTCTCTAACAATTTACTAGACTCGCAGCCTGCACTCTATAGGCACGAGAAGAAGTCGAGTAACCTGTAAAGATCCCATCACAAGATCGTGACTCAACTTATCTAGGTTCCTGCACTTCGTAATAAAACACTTGCAACCAAACACACGAAAATGCGAGACTGGTTTTCGCCATATCTCAACTCATAAGAAGTGCGATGCAAGAGTGCCCAAGAAAACTCATAGAAACATGACAAGCAAGAGTAATTGCCTCACCCAAAACTTCCTAGGTGTAGAGTACTCATCAAGCATCGCCCCGCCATCTCGACTAAGGTACGGCTTCTTCCTCTCCACAACGCCATTTTGTTGGGGGACGATGGAGACGTAGAACCGTGCTCTACACTGCCTCACCACAAAACTCTCAAAGTAGGAATTCTTGAACTCGGTGCCATTATCGCGCGAATTGCTCGTAATGCACCCGGGAGCTCAACAGAAGCCTACCAAAAAGACCACGAAAAGAGTAAACGCCTCATCCTTCGAGGCTAAGAAAAACACCCAAGAATACCTCGAGAAGTCATCGACCACGACAAGTACATACCACTTCCTCCCATCGATCGCACTCTAGCCGGTCCCATCGTGTCCATATGGAGCAGCTTGACCTCGTGCATCTGTCATAGTCATCAGAATCGAGGATGTGAAGAAGAACCATTTTGCCGCGTTTTAAGGAGCACAAACAAGATCCTTGACCATTTTGAGTTTCGCAAACCACGAATGAGATCGTGGCCGCTAACTCGGTCGATGATCAAATCCTATATGACCAAGTCTCCTATGCCGTAAAGTCAAATCACGGATTCGTAAATTAAACATCGGAGAGGATCACCGTAAGATCCGTAAAAATCAGCACGAAAAATCCTCCCATATCGAGAAATCCCGCAAACTAGACTACCCAAGAATCAAGAATTTTGCAATTGTTTTTCTTAAAGCTCACCTCGAAACCGCCATCAGAAGTCGAGAGACTAAAGAAGATTATACCGCAGCCTACTTACTAAGGCAACATCTTTTAAAATAAAAGAATCATTAATGCTCACAAGACTTTTAGCGATGACGCGCCCAAATGAAGCATCTCCAAAGTGATCGCCTCATCACCGGAGCGCGGCTAGGAAGAAAACCAACGAGACTCACCACCATATGACGTGAACAACCGAGTCTACAATCCGCACCTTTCCTTCCCAAACGGCGACTCGAGTCAAACAGAGTAAAGTCTCAAGATCGGGTGAATCAACAGAGATTTTGGCACCCAATACCGAGTAACACGGCGAATGATGAAGTAGTCAAGCAAGACCGACTCTATCTACCCTACGCCTCGCCACTCAACAAGTCAAAGATCTCACCGTTGTCGATCCGATCGCTATGGAAGAGCGAGTCGGCGCCAAGAATATGTCGATCTCGCCGCGTAGCTATCTCGAAAGGAAAACGAGATCTACCTCGTGACGGCCGGTTACGACCAAAGGGAGCATGAGGACGAAACTCGTAAAGCTCGTAAAACCAAGTCCTCGATGTCGCCCAAAATCATCGATGGAACAAACCTAGACCTCGTGTTGGTCTTAGGTGCACTCAAGATCCGGGCCGACTTCGAATGTGCCTAAGAAACTCAACATGGTCTCTACGCGCGATCTTGGCGCTACCAAGCAATGATCAACTAAATGTCCATCTTTCCGATGTAAGGTGCAATGATACTTCGCCTTCGAGGGGCCGGCCGCAGTGGAATCACCTTGTCGCCGTAAACTTTGAACAAAAACCGACTTAAAATTGACTTTCTCACCCGGGCTTAGTTTTGATCACACCGTGCTATGGTTTTGAGCACGACAGTGGATGCTTCCTCATATCCTCCTCGATATCATATCCTAGACCCCGATTAAATCGCAAATTTTAGATTTGTCTAGAATGAGATTGAGCTTCTTCTTGCCTCCTACAAACCTCTCGAGAGTGTTCATAAGATACCGACACTCCGAAAGAGAGAGGTGCAAGAAGAGCAGGGGAAGAAGGGACAGCAGAAGGTAAGGGAGCGTAAGAAGAACCAACAACAGAGGAAAGATTGGCTTGTGCATGCACACCGACTTTGGGGGAACACCCATCATCGCTAATGTGATTGGTTCACGCTGCTAGGCGCCTCTACCAAACCCTTAGACTTCTTCCCAAAGACACACAATACAAGCAGATGATTGTGTTCTAGAAGGTCCTTAGTTAGCTTCACACATTTTCCATCCAATGCAACCAAATCACATTTTAGTTTATTACAATGATTGCAAGGTGAGCTAACAAGGTCCTTAGAAGCATACCGAGCCAATTTGTTATCGTGATCAATCATTTCTTGAAACCGCTAGATACAGATTCTAGTTCAAAGAGCTAACTTAGGACAGCTTTAAACAGAGACAACAGGCTCTAGTAGCGCAGCTTGAAATTCAAGAATTTTGTGATCCGCCTGCTTTAGGTTCATCTTGAGATTATTACAATTTTCACAAGTTTCAGTGCAGATCAAGCAACATGGTATAAAGACTCTAAAAGAATTGTCCTTAACCTCACATGAGGTGCAAGCAAGAGCCTCAACAAGAGTGGATGAAGGAGGTGCTACCCTACTCATCTCTAATTCAAGAAGAAGGCTAATGTTCTCTACCTTAATCATGTCAAGTTCAGAGGACACACTATCATGTAAGGTCCTTAGTTTATCCATATCATCAATCAAAGCACAGCATGTGTCACATTCATCACGGGAGGGAGCAGATGTAAGTAAAGAAAGCTCCCGTGATAATCTAGCTACTTCCTTCTCCAACCCAGCACACTTAGCCCTAGACTTAGCATGGAATCTACCTAGCTTAAGAAAAGCATCATTAAGCTGGTCATAAGTGGGACTAACCTCATCGGAGTCGGAGTACAGCTCGCTGTCGCTCAGTTCGCCCCCGAGGGCCATGAAGCACATGCCGAGAAGTTGCCGCCGCCCTTGGGATCATGATCGCCCTTCCCATCATCGTTACTCCACCCTCCACCTCGCCGGTGTCCAGCCTGCCGAGGGCGTGAGGACGCGATGGAACAGCCTTCTTAGCCTTCCCAAAGTTGCGGAACTTCTTCTTGCCTTGATCAGGTGCTGAGGGCTTTGTGTTACGGTTCTTGTCGATGTAGTCGTTCTTGCTTGGACCGCCATAGTCACCTTTGCCCTTCCCAAGCTTGGGACAGCTTTGCTCTGATGTGGTTGGGGCCACCACACTCAAACAAATCACAGACCTCCTCTTTACCATCCCTCCTCCTCTTGTAAGCATGGGAAAACTTCCGAGCTAGGAGGGCTAGTCTGCTCATCCTCAAGTCGCCTAATCGATCATCGCTATGTCACGAGAGCAGCTAGGAGAACCCACGACGACTCGTAAGAAGATCCGTATGGGATCGCTGACTAAAGCCATCGATCGTGACTTCGACCTTCGAGAGACAATGTCAATCTCGTGAGTCTTGAGACGCGAGTAAAGCGCATCAAGAGTCGTGGTCGAGAGGTCCGTGCTATCTTTGATGGTAGTCACTTTCATCTCCCAAACACGAAGATCAAGTGCGTAAAGCATCTGTCGAGCGCTATCCGAGTCTGGTATGTAAGACCGACCGCCGGAGGTTGCTCAAGATCTTGTGAAAACGCCAAAAGCACTCGCCTAAAGATTCACCAAAGAAGCATTTCAAATTTATCAGATTCACGCTTGAACCGGTCTTGTCGAACCGTCTTAACTGAGTGGTGCCTCATGGTATGCATCGAGGGTCACCTGATGTCGTAAGCGTAAATCAAATGAGAAATACGATCAAACTCACTTCGCTTAAACCTCAATGATTATGTTCCTTGCCTTAGCATTTGCCTCAACATCACCATGTTTCCAAAGATTGATGTTCTCATCGGCAGAACAAAGAATCTAACCTTCACCTTTCTCCGATGGCATACCCCGAGCCCGATGTAAGTTTCCATTCGCTCTTCCGTAAAGGGTAATCCGCACTCATCAAAACCGGAGGCTTGGTGGAATACTTGTCCGCTGTTATGGCTCAACCGACCGTTAAGATCTATCAAGAAGAGCTAACCGCTCGATACCAATTGAAAGACCGAAATGGCAACAGAGGGGGTGAATGGTGCTTTAAAATTAATAACTCCCTTTGCTGTAATTAAATAAGACCTACAAAGTCCTCTCGATATCTCAAGAAGAGTGAAGCAAAATCGAGAACGAAACAAAAGTTTCAGATCGCTCGAGAAATCGGACGTTCGATTTTACTTCCGGCAGTAGTTCCGCACCCGAAGTTCCGGTTCAGCGGAAGTTCCGCTGCTGTAGTCCGCCGCGGACAATCGGAAGTTCCGCTTGTCCCGACGAAGAACAAGGCGCTGGTTTTTCCCAAAAATCCGAAATCCTAAATCTTGAATGCTCTTCTCAGGTCAAGTTTCACAGGACATCATCCTAAACAACATCTTGACTTCATGGAGAAGAATCGCAAACAAAGATTTAAAGATCAAGCCAAAACGGATTTCTTGAAGAAGGGCAAGAAAGACCAAAACTCACAATAAGAAAGATTCTCGATTCTTGACTCATGAAACTTTGAGGATGCATTAGTAATAGCAAAACGACTCTAGATATCAAGTTTCATTCTGTTTCATAAGACGAATCAAAAGATACATCTAAACCCTAAACATTCAATATGAACGAGAAAGAGAATAGAGAAAGGCATAAGCAAGTAATCAAAACCTCAGAGATTCATTAATAGAAATCAAAAGATTCCAAAGGAAATACAGAGGAATGATTACAAGATTTTCACCATTCTCTCTCAACTCAACAACCTCTCAAAAAGGAAAACAAAACCCCTTTTTAGAGCTAACCCTAATTTTTTCTCTCAAAAGGTCTCACCCTAACCCCAGGGTTCTCCCCTATTTATAGCCTCTGCTAATGGGCCTCCAACCCATTAAGCCCGCTACACCCGAACGGAACCGCCTCCACTTTTGCCGCTTATAAAAGATCCTTTCGCCTTCGCGCACCTTTCCGAAGCCTCCCAGACACCTTGTTGTGCACGACTGCAACCGCTTCAAGATTCACGCCGCCTTCGACACATCCCGACCGCTCGACCTCAACGCCTCGCGCTTAGTCCGTCCACGTGTCTCGCCACGACTCCATCTTGATGCCCCGCAACAACACGCATAAAACACATCACATAGCATTGCACAACATCATAGCATCAATATTTGTATAAGACTCAAACTCATACAAAATCAAAATTACAATTTAACCTTCTCTCGCACAGCTCGACACAATCGAAGTTCCAAGATTTACTACAAATGAAGTTCCGATTTCGAACATCCGCATTTGTCGAATATCGGAAGTTCCGCGCCAACACCGTGGTACTTCCGATATCCGGAACAACCGACTTCCCAGATATTTAATTCCGATTTGATATCTCAGAGAACACTTAATGTCAGAAATATCGGACACTCCGCTACCCATTGTGCGGAAGTTCCGATTTCCTTCAGCCGAGAGCAAAACCCAGATAAATCGGAAGATCCTATTTCCAACACCGTAGTTCGATTAATCGAACTTCCGCCCATACACAAATGTAGTTCCGATTTCGACTCAAATCGTAAACACCCAAACCAAAACCTCAACTCTCAATCTAATCAACACACTTGTCAAATACTCATCACTCAGAGTGGAGGACCTCTCACATGGTCTCTCAAAAATTCTAACACATAAACCAGGACGCCAAGCAAGCAAGTGATCACAGATCGTTACCACCAGACGCGCAATGCAGCAGAAGAAGAGTTGGGGCAGCATGGTCCAACGAAGAGCGCGTCGATGTAGTGGTCGTGATCGATCTTCCTCGTAGTCGATCGTCCTCGTAGTCGATCATCCAACGTAGTCGATAGTCCTTGTACAGCTACCGATCGCTTTCCTTACAAAGTCGCAGATCATCCTTGAGCGCAACAGTAACTACAGTAATGACTCTATGGTATCCACACATCTAGGGTAGGAACACCGTACTTCGGTGTGCTAGCACCAAGTCACACGGGAAGACTCTATCAAGAAAATGGAGGCTAGCGTTTGGAACAACTCACGTCAACTCTTGTCGTGCGTCTATGTTTCATATGTCCCTCCCAACAGCCTCAAGCATCTCTTTAAATAGAACCCGTGACGGATCTTATCCGAACACATTTGATGAATCAGACAAGATCGGGTTTGTTCCAACTCATATGTATGACCCTCAGGGTTCATGTGTAGTTCGGTTGTGACTCAGAAACCTTTTTCGATCACGAGTCATTAGCGGTACCTAGCAGGACATAATGATTCCCGAATACATACAAATTGTATCGGACGAACCTTAATGCAATATGATTGTAACACCATGTCTATTTGGAAGCCAAGATGTCACTCAAACTTAATCAAAACACTAGAGACCGAATAGAAAAAACACAAATAGCATTGATTATATAACAATAATTTATACAAAACTAACGATAATTAACAATTCCAAATAACGATAGGAAAAACATTTAAAACATGAGTGTAAGGTAACCATAACCAGGTCAGTTTATTACAATTCAACAATTATCAAATAGTTATCATGAAACGGAAATAATTAATGAATTCTGATTTAAGATAAGTGGCGTGCATCGTGCTGGACTAATCCCTCCTAAGACTTGTCTTCCTCATCATTTACCTAAATTAAACAACAAAGCAAGGATGAGCCAAAGACTCAGCAAGTACATTACATAAAAGCTCAAGTGAAGTAGACAAGTCAATCATATCCGAAGTATGTACAATGCTCGGAACATCTACATGAATGAATGGAATGAAGGTATGCATTGAAAGAATGGATCGCCAACAAATTATACCATAACGAGTGATACACCTGCTTGTTCACTTAAGCATGTACTTAACAAAGTCCGGGGACCCCAAATACCGTATGAAGAACGTTTTATACGGGTGTCCAAGATTGCCAACATTGGAGTGGTGGGACTTACATACCCATACTGAAATTGATGGGTCTTATGATTTCCACTCCTGTGGTCAAAAACGAAAACATGGCATGAATAGAATGGATGACATGAAATAAACTTTTATCACATAAAAATAAAGAATAATACTCGGCATATGAATATGACTAGCAAGTCTAGCATTACATCCACGTTCAATCATCAACATTCAATAGAATAAAACAAAGTACTTGCCTTCCGCGCTGTGACGTGCTAGGAGGCAACGAAGGTGCTCCTCCACTCACCGCCTCACCGCCTACACAAATATGTATTCGGAATAAGGATAATAAGGTATGACATAGCTACGGTGTCCTACCATAACCCTCTAACTATCCAACACAATCAACGGTTTCAAACTTACAATTAAACTATTTAGCCACCTGACAACCCTACTGTAACATCCCAATTTTCAGAGCTTTAAAAATCTTTTAAACAATGGTATTAAGAGAATTCACCATTTGGATTTATTTGAATTTTAATTTAAAAAGCTTAATATGGACTTTAAGGATAAACCGATTTAATGAGCTTAATCCCAACATTAACAATTGCCAAAATTATTTTATTTAGATTCCATATGCTTGGTTATATTTTACAGAATTTTCTAAAATTTTTCCAAGATCATTTGCTATTTTCCATTGCTTATTTGAATTTCTGCTATTTTCTAAAAACGAAAACTAATTTAAATCTCCAAATAGCTCGTTGGGCGAATCTCTCCTACCAACATCGCTTATCTCGCCCATCTCTCCGTGAGCCGTCCGACGGATCGACGGCGATTCGCCACGCGCGCCGCCGCCCCCGCCTCACCGCCAGTGGACCCCACCGCTTTCGCCTCGCCGCCTTTTTCTCACGCACGCTGCTACAAGAATCGCTTATTGACGGTCAACGCCGAAGCCAAGGCGGGCGCCTAACCTCCCGCTTCCTCCGGACGTGCGCGCGAGACTCGCGCCTCCTCCGCACGACCTCCACGCCTTCTCCTCTTCTCGCGACGCGGCGCCTGCCGCAACCGCCGCCACGACCTCCACGCCGCCACGCCGCCGACCTCCCCGCCCTATAAAGGAGAGCCTCGGCGCCTCGCCACCCATCCCGGCCGCCACCCACTCTCTCTCGCCTGCTCGCCGGAATCGCGAATTTCGCCGCCGACACCGAGGGCTTGAGCTTCGATTGCGCCGCCTCGCTGCCCTCGCTGCCGCCACCACCACCGCTGATTCTCGTGACGCCGCTGGCCGGTGCTCACTCGCCGCCGGAGGAGCCTCTAACGCCGCCGCCGAGCCTGCACCACCTCCTCCGCCAAAGCCTCGCCGCCGCCTTCGCTCCCCGGAGCACCGGGAGCACACCTAGGTTCGCACCGGGCGCCTCTACTACCGGTACCACCCACCTTCACCGGAGTCATTGCTCACGGAATTCTTGTTCCGTCGGCGCCGCCGCCGGCCCACGCCACCTCCACTCACCGCTTCGCCTCTGTGGCGCATGCGTGGCGACCACGTGGCGCGCCGTGTCGGCCACGCGCACGGTGCGCCACGCCAAAGACCGGCTCAACTCAGAGGGCACGGTGGACTTAGTCCACCGTGAGTCGGTCACCGACATGTGGGCCCCACATGTCGCTTAATTCTTTAATTCTTTTAATTTCCGAAAATCCTTCACGACGCCATGCTTGCGCAATAATCCGATTTTTCTATTGAAAATAATTCGTAATTCCAATAAATCCTATTTTTAGGGTTTTTCTTTGTTTCAAACTTTGAAACCTCATAACTTTTGCATCCTAACTCCAAATCCATCCATTCAAATTTCTAAATTTGTATAAAATCAAGATCTATTTATTGGAGATTTTTAATTATTTTTATCAGAGTTATTTACTTCTGTTATTTATTTTCTTGTTGTTTGCTTCACATGTAGACTTCGACGATACTTCTGGAAGGTTTGAGGAAGAAGGAGCTTTCCAAGACCAAGACCAGCACTTGAACCTATTCCAAGGCAAGCTATACCCTTGACCATTTTGCTTCCCAAGATTATAAAAGTATTTTAATTCAAATTACTGCATCTTAATTTTAAGTATTTATTTAAAAGCTTTTGGGTACAGTAGTTAATCCTACATTGTTATGCCATCCTTGTTAATTGCTATGTCCTGATTCCTTGTCACCTTAGTTGGTATTTAGTTGGTAATATGGTAGCACCAACGTGGGTTGGTTAGATGCGTATTAGATTGCTTAGCCATGCCACTAATCACTTGTCATGTATATCGCAGCTATAAATTGACTAAGTGAATATGAGACTTTGTGTGAACAAACTGTGTGTACTATGTGTCTTTGTGGCATATGTTGCACTTAAATCAACCAGGGTGGTAAAAGGATTTGGACCGAGGCAAGGGGTGGATACTGTGTGAAAGGGTGGACTGTGGATCTGTGTGAATAATATTAACTGTGTGTCTATGTGGTTTGGTTAGTGGAAGTCTTGCCTTGGTCAATTAAGGACCTCACCATGTGCGCCATTGAACTGAGCTTCTGCATTTACCACATGCCTGCTTTAAGACTCGCCTAGCATAGTAAGATAAGGTATCCGAATTGCTTTGTTATGCTTAGTGTTAGCTACACTAAGTGTATCTTGTGGGTAAAGTGTACAAACCTCTGCAGAGTGTAACTTAATCTATTCAATAGCCGCGTCCCCTGCTATGGACATGCTCGGAATTTCACACTAGGGGTAGATGTTTTCATAAAGCTGTGGGAAGGGAGCTATGTGATTAAATCATCTAGCTATGTGAATAACCTGTTAGGTCAGTGTGTCTTTGTGAAATAACTTGTTAAGATTATTATTGTCTATTGGTTTTACCTGCTTTCAATCTATGAAATTGTATTAAATTGCAAAGGTTGCATTTATGCAAAAGAGCCACAAAATGCCTTTCCTTGTAAAAAGCCCGCATATATACATTTTGCATCTCTGTGGTGTGGCTTATGAGTACGGTGTGTACTCACGCTTGTTTTGACGAATCAAGCAGAGGAGGAGTCTTCACCAAAGCATTCGAGGACGAGTACATCAAGGTGCTTAATCGTGAGGTCTTGATCCCATCGGTTGCGTGGTGAATCGATGGGGTGCCACTACCTTTTCGCTTCACTGCCGCTTATTTTCTCTCAGTAGCCAAGGTGGCTCAAGAATTGTAACTCGACCTTAAGGTCAAAACCATTATTTATTAATCAAAGTTATTCGTTTATGTTACTATTCGCTTGTATGGATCGACTTCCATCTTTGTTAACACTGTGTGCACTAGCGTGATCCTGGGCTAGTGCATTAAACACAGAGGGTCCTGAATCGTAATTTTGGGTCCCGACAAAAGTGGTATCAGAGCCATACTGACTGTAGGTCTAGACCTTAGTTAGATTGGCCGTTCGAGTGTTCAAATTATTTTCTAAAAGAAAATTAACTTGCAAGACTAAATGAATTGCTTAACTCCTCTTATATCTCTCTTAACTCATCTATTGCTATAACTTCTTTACCCTCCCTCATTGCTTTAACGTGGTTCTTACCTCTATCGCCTTGATGATGCCTTACCTTCGCACCTTCTGAGATAGCAACGGAGGACTTGCCGCAGAGCCGTGGAAGCCGCAGGCACACTTGAGGCTTCGACCGCCTGATGTACCGTGGCGGTGAGTACATGGTCAACGGACGGATCGTGGTATAGTCCGCCACCGACAATCTATGCCAGAGGAACACTAGAGGCAACCACCTTTGTACATCTCACCAGAGGATCACCTTCACACAAGGAATCCAGAGTCGCCACGACCGCCATGCTCCGAAGTCCGCCACATTTACGCCAAGAACCGCCACACACCGCTTTCCGCTATCATCCCCAGAGTTGCTTCGGGGAGACATTCGCGCTTCCGCCTACAACGGAGAAGGCTATGCCACAGTGGTGCATCTTGCACGGCTCACACCGCCCAGAGGAGTCGCTGGAGATGGCCGCCACCGAGCCGAGGTGCGCCTATCAGCCCGGGAGGAAGCCGAGAAAGGATCGCCGTACTAGAGCAAGCTCTCTACGGTCAAGATGAGCTCAAGATGATCAAAAGGAAGATCCTAAGAGCCGTAAGAAGCCGAGGAAGACCCAGAGGAGATTCTAGAGGATCCAGAGAGGTTGCACAAATGAGGAGCCAACAGACTGCACCTAGCACGCATGCTCCTACCGCACTGATCCCCGGCATCGACCGGCGATTCGACGATGCCGCCTAACTTCGTAGTCTACACGAGCAGAGCGCCGCCGTGGATTTTGAGGCTTTCTCGAGTAGTTCGCCTAAGTCCAGCTTTAGTCGCTTAGCCGCTTCTTTTCGTAGTCGCCTTTAGGCGGTAGCTTGTGTGCTTAGGTTCGCTTCTTTTTCCTGTGCAAGTATGAGCCGCAAAGGCCCTTAGGCATTTGTTGCACCATGCTATTAAATTATTAATGAAGATTATTTCGCTCAAGTTTCTTGAGTCAGTTTGTTGGGTTTAATCTATCCCTATCTAGTTCTTAACTCACCTTGTGCTCTCTACCTTATCTAACCCATGGAACCTCACCAGATGGTTCGGACTCGCCATACATGGCGCAAGTGGAGCCAGAGCCCAAGGATCAAGGCAATGAGCAAACCACTACGGAGCAAGACCACCCCAAGCACCTCCTATTGACTTACGTAACTTTGGAGCCTTCATGGCAAAGACAGACGCAGATGATGTACACCATGATGAACCGGATGCAGCCATGAACAACAACAACAACCACAACCATCATCGTGGAGGAGCCCCAGCTTGCTCATAGTCATCGTGGACCATCCAAATTGGTCAATTCATGAGGACCCGCCCACCAACTTTCTCCTGACATGTCTCGCCAAGAGAAGTCGGCGATTGGCTTCGCGTGATTGAGAGGAAGGCGTTGATCACCCAATGCAGCGATCATGAGAAGGTTTTGTATGCCACCCATCGATGGAGGGCATAGGCTGGCGAGTGGTGGAAAACTTCGCAGCCGCATGGAGCACCGCAGAATATCACCGGGAAGAGTTCTCCGCACTTTTCGCCAAGATCATGTACCAAGGCATTATGGATCCAAGAAGGACGAGTTCCGCTCTCAAGCAAGGGGTATGTCGCTGATCGACTACCCGAACAAGTTTTCTCGGCTAGCTCGCTATGCTCCGTAAGACGCCGCATCGATGTGTCTCGCCAGAGTCGATTCTTGAAGGGTCCGAACTCAGACTACAAGTCAATCGCTTGCCCACACCTTCCTGCATTTCCGTGAGTGATTAACAAGGCGTTGGTTATGGAGGACAAACGCAAGGAGCCGGAGGATTACCGCAGCGTAGGATGATTCAAATAGGAAGCCACCACCACAACAAAGAGAGGCAAGGATAGTGCCACGGCTTAATCGCTTCCCGCCACGTAGTTCTTTCGAACACCGCACCGCCTTCAAGACTCGCCCTTTGTTCAAGATTCTCGAACCCTACACCACCAACCCCACCCTGTGAGAAACAACAATCGCCGAATGAACCAAGAGTGTGTTACCATTGCCGTCGGCTGTGGCATTTCGCTAACCAAAGTCCTCAAAAGGAACTATCACTCAGCCGCTTCAACCTTGGAGCAACACCGCCAAGACCCCAGCGAGAACAACCAAGGAGTTTCTCGGGAACCACCAACCAGAGGAGCGCCTCGACCGGTGGTCGAGGTCGTGTTAATCACGCCACTTTGAAGGAGCCGAGAAGCACCGTGGTTGTACCGGGTAAGTTCCTAGTAAATTCAAGACTGCCTGCTCGCTTGATTCGAGCTTCGCATTCGCTTGTTTCGGAGTTTTGCAACCAAGAATAAATTGGAAGTTATGCACCTTAAGCGTACTCTCGTCGGTCCACCACCGAGCAGAGTTAAGTTCTAATATGGGTTGTTTAGGGCTAAGTTACTCATAGCCGGAGTTGAGTTTCTAGCTAACTCGGTTATTCTAGACACCCAAACCATAGATGTCATCCTTGGCATGGATTGGTTAACTAAGCACAAAGCCGTGCTAGATTGTGGCCGAAGAGCCGTTACAATCGAGGATACCAAAGGAAACAAAGTGGAGTTTCTATCTACCTCAGTACGTAATGGACATCTGCTAGTCAATAGCCTGAAGACCGTCTCGTTGGAAGATGTGCCACTCGTCAAAGAGTATCCAGATGTGTTTCGAGAAGAGTTACCAGAATGCCACCGATCGTGACATCGAGTTTGTCATTGATCTAGTGCCGTGACAAGACCACTCAAGAGACCTTATCGGATGCCAGCCGATGAGCTAGTAGAAATGAAGAAGCAAGTAGAAGAACTTTTGGAGAAAGGCTTTGTGAGGCCTAGTTCGTCGCCTTGGGGAGCGCCAGTTTTGTTCGTCAAAAAGAAGGATGGAAGCATGAGAATGTGCATCGACTACCGGTCTCTCAATGAAGTCACTATTAAGAATAAGTATCCATTGCCCTGATAGATGATCTATTTGATCAAATGAAAGGAGCCGAGTGTTCTCAAGATCGACCGCGATCAAAGTTACCATCGATTGAAGATCTCGTCCCAAGGATATACCTAAGACCGCTTTCAAGCGCTGCGGACATTATGAGTTCCTAGTCATGTCCTTTGGTCGACCAATGCCCCGCCTATTTCATGAACATGATGAATAAGGTATTCATGGAGTATCCGGACAAGTTTGTAGTTGTATTCATCGATGATATTTTGGTCTACTCAAAGTCGGAAGAACAACATGCCGAACATTTGAGATTAATTCTAGAGAAGCTCGAGAGAACATCGCTTGTATGCTAAGTTTAGCAAGTGTGATTTACGGAAAAGGAAGTGGATTTTCTTGGTCATGTGATGACAATTGCAGGAGTAGCCGCTGACCCCATAAGTTAAAGCAAGATTACAATGGGAATGACCAAGACGGTCACTCGATTCGTAGTTTCTTGGGATTGGCGGGATACTATCGTCGTTTCATTGAAGGATTCTCATCAATTGCTAAACCTCTTACGCAATTGTTGAAGAAAGAGAAAAAGTTTACCTGGACCCCAGCTTGTGAAGAAAGTTTTCAAAGATTGAAGAAATGTTTGACTTCAGCCCCAGTACTGACTTTGCCAGATATTCGCAAGGATTTTGATATCTATTGCGATGCTTCGCGCCAAGGATTAGGATGTGTCCTGATGCAAGAAGGAAGAGCTGTCGCTTATGCGTCAAGGCAGTTAAGGCCGCATGAAGAGAACTATCCCACCCATGATATGGAGTTAGCTGCAGTAGTGCATGCCTTAAAGATTTACGCCATTACCTCATCCAGAATCACTGCGAGGTATATACAGATCATAAGAGCTTGAAATATATTTTCACTCAGTCGGATCTGAATATGAGGCAGAGAAGATGGCTAGAATTGATAAAGGATTATAACCTTGGAATCCATTACCATCCTGGTAAAGCCAATGTCGTTCTGACGCTTTGAGCCGTAAGAGCCACCGTAATGCCTTGAAGTGAAAGAGCTTTGTTCGTAACTTCAAGAGGAATTCCGTGTCGGCTAGAAGTAGTATCTAAAGGATTCGTGGCAACTGAAGTGCAATCTACTTTGGAGAAGCAGATTCGTGAAGCTCACCAAGGACTCGAGTTCTCCGACATCAAGGAGAAGATGACGAAGGGAAGTTCAAGGACTTCACGGAGATGATCAAGACATATCAGGATCAATGGACGATATGCGCCCCAGATATTGATGGATTGAGACAACTAATTTTGAAGGAGGCCCATGACTCAAAATACTCGATTCACCCCGGTAGTACTAAGATGTACCAGATGTTAAGAATAAGTTTTGGTGGCCAAATCTGAAACGAGAAGTCGCAGAGTTCGTTGCCTTGTGCGACGTGTGTCAAAAGTTAAAGCAGAGCATCGAGGCCGGCAGGTTCATGCAACCTTTGAAGATTCCAGAATGGAAGTGGGAAGAAATCGAATGGATTTCATTCTCGGGTTACCCAAGACTCAATCAGTTACGATTCGATTTGGGTAATAGTGGATCGTCTGACTAAAGTTGCCCATTTCTTACCAGTCAAAACCACTTACTCAGGAGATCGTCTGGCAGAGCTGTACATGTCGAAGATCGTCATTTTGCATGGTGTGCCTAAGAAGATTGTGTCCGATCGAGGATCTCAGTTCACCTCCCGATTTTGGCAGAGTTTACATGAAGCCTTAGGGACTCACTCAATTTCAAGATCGCGTATCATCCCCTGCATGATGGACAGATCGAAAGGGTTAATCGATATTGAGGATATGTTGAGAGCACGGCGCTAGCAAATGCCGCCGTTGGGATAAGAGTTTACCATATGCGAATTCTCGCACAACAACAGTTATCAAGCCAGTCTACAAATGTCACCATTTGAAGCCTTGTATGGTCGTGCCTGTAGAACCCCGTTGAACTGGTCAGAAACCGCTGAACGTACAGTCTTTGGTCCGGATATTATTCAAGAAGCAGAAGAGCAAGTGTCAATGATCAGAGAGAGATTAAAGATAGCTCGATCGAGGCGTAAGAGTTATGCCGACAACCGCCGCCGTGATCTCGCTTTGAATCGTAAGATTTTGTGTATCTTCGATTCGCGCCTCGAGGTGTGAAAAGGTTCCACGCCAAAGGGAAACTTGCCCCTCGGTATGTTGGTCCGCTCAAGATTTTGGAACGTCGTGGAGAAGTGGCTTATCGCTTGAGCCGCCACAATCGCTAGCGGAGTACACGATGTCTTTCACGCCTCACACCAAGAAGTGTCTTCGTGTGCCGAAGAACAAGCACCGCTGGATTCGATTGAACTAAAAGAAGACCTCACCTACAAAGAGCAAACGGTCAAGATTATGGATGTCGCAGAACGCCGCACTGAAGCAAGACCGCTCGTTTACGCAAAGTCCAAAGGAGTAACCACTCGTAAGGAGAAGCAACGTGGGAACGTGAAGAAGAGTTGAAAGCCGAGTTCCTAGCCTTTTCTCTAGCTAGCCCAATCTCGGGTCGAGATTCCTTTAAGGGGAAGGTTTGTAACATCCCAATTTTCGAGCTTTAAAATCTTTTAAACAATGGTATTAAGAGAATTCACCATTTGGATTTATTTGAATTTTAATTTAAAAGCTTAATATGGACTTTAAGGATAAACCGATTTAATGAGCTTAATCCCAACATTAACAATTGCCAAAATTATTTTATTTAGATTCCATATGCTTGGTTATATTTTACGTAATTTTCTAAAATTTTTCCAAGATCATTTGCTATTTTCCATTGCTTATTTGAATTTCGCTATTTTCTAAAAACGAAAAACTAATTTAAATCTCCAAGCGATCGTTGGGCGAATCTCTCGGCCAACATCGCTTATCCGCCCATCTCTCGTAGCCGTCCGACGGGATCGACGGCGATTCGCCACGCGCGCGCTCGCCTCCGCCTCACCGCCCGGTGGACCCCACCGCTTCGTCCTCGCCGCCTTCTTCTCGCGCGGAGACCGCAAGCGCAACGCTTATTGACGGTCAACGCCGAAGCCACGCGCTACCGGGCGCCTCAACCTCCCGTTCTCTCCGGACGTGCGCGCGAGACTCGCGCCTCCTCCGCACGACCTCCACGCCTTCTCCCTCTCTTCGCGCGCGGCGCCCAAGCCGCAACCGCCGCCCACGACCTCCACGCCGCCACGCCGCCGGACCTCCGGGCCCTATAAAGGAGAGCCTCGGCGCCGCCACCCATCCCGGCCGCCACCCACTCCTCTCTCTCGCCTGCTGCTCGCCGGAATCGCGAATTCGCCGCCGACACCGAGGGCTTGAGCTTCGATTGCGCCTCCGTCGTCCTCGCGCTCGCCACCACCACCGCTGATTCTCGTGACGCCGCTGGCCGGTGCTCACCTCGCCACGGAGGAGCCTCTAACGCCGCCGCCGTCGAGCCCGCACCACCTCCTCCGCCAAAGCTCGCCACGGCCGCTCGCTGCCCGGAGCACCGGGAGCACACCCTAGGTTCGTGACTGGCGCCCTCTACCCACCGGTACCACCCACCTTCACCGGAGGCTGCTGTCACGGAACCCTTGGTTCCGTCGTGCCCGCCGCTCGCCCGCCCACGCCACCTCCACCTCACCGTTTCGCCTCGGTGGCGCATGCGTGGCGACCACGTGGCGCGCTGTCGGCGCCACGCGCGCACGTGCGCCACGCCAAAGACCGGTTCAACTCAGAGGCTCGGTGGACTTAGTCCACCGTGGAGTGGGTCAGCGACATGTGGGCCCCACATGTCGATTAATTCTTTAATTCTTTTAATTTCCTAAAATCCTTCGCTGACGTCATGCTTGCGCAATAATCCGATTTTTCTATTGAAAAATAATTCAGAATTCCAATAAATCCTATTTTTAGGGTTTTTCTTTTGTTTCAAACTTTGAAACCTCATAACTTTTGCATCCTAACTCCAAATCCATCCATTCAAATTTCTAAATTTGTATAAAATCAAGATCTATTTATTGGAGATTTTTAATTATTTTTATCAGAGTTATTTACTTCTGTTATTTATTTTCTTGTTGTTTGCTTCGTTACGGGTAGACTTCGACGATACTTCTGGAAGGTTTGAGGAAGAAGGAGCTTTCCAAGACCAAGACCAGCACTTGAACCTATTCCAAGGCAAGCTATACCCTTGACCATTTTGCTTCCCAGATTATAAAAGTATTTTAATTCAAATTCTGCATCTTAATTTTAAGTATTTATTTAAAAGCTTTTGGAGTGCGAGAGTTAATCCTACATTGTTATGCCATCCTTGTTAATTGCTATGTCCTGATTCCTTGTCACCTTAGTTGGTATTTAGTTGGTAAATATGGTAGCACCAACGTGGGTTGGTTAGATGCGTATTAGATTGCTTAGCCATGCCACGAATCACTTGTCATGTATCTGCAGCTATAAATTGACTAAGTGAATATGAGACTGTGAACAAACTGTGTGTACTATGTGTCTTTGTGGCATATGTTGCACTTAAATCAACCAGGTGGTAAAAGGATTTGGGTGAGGCAAGGGGTGGATCTTGTGTGAAAGGGTGGATGTGGATTTGTGAATAATATTAATCTGTGTGTCTATGTGGTTTGGTTAGCTGGAAGTCTTGCCTTGGTCAATTAAGGACCTCACCATGTGCGTCATTGAACTGAGCTTCCTGTACGACCACATGCCTGTTTTAAGACGGGCCTAGCATAGTAAGATAAGGTATCTGAATTGCTTTGTTATGCTTAGTGTTAGCTACACTAAGTGTATCTTGTGGGTAAAGTGTACAAACCTCTGCAGAGTGTAACTTAATCTATTCAATAGCCGCGTCCTCGGCTATGGACATGCTCGGAATTTCACACTAGGGGTAGATGTTTTCATAAAAGCGTGTGGGAAGGGAGCTATGTGATTAAATCATCTAGCTATGTGAATAACTGTTAGGTTTGTGTGTGTCTTTGTGAAATAACTTGTTAAGATTATTATTGTCTATTGGTTTTACCTGTTTTCAATCTATGAAATTGTATTAAATTGCAAAGGTTGCATTTATGCAAAAGAGCCACAAAATGCCTTTCCTTGTAAAAAGCCCGCATATATACATTTTGCATCTCTCGTGGTGTGGCTTATAGTGCGGTGTGTACTCACGCTTGTTTTGACGAATCAAGCGGAGGAGGAGTCTTCACCAAAGATTCGAGGACGAGTACATCGAAGGTGCTTAATCGTGAGGTCTTGATCCCATCGGTTGCTGTGGTGAATCGATGGGGTGCCACTACCTTTTCGCTTCACTGCCGTTTATTTTCTCTGTTAGCCTGCGTGGCTCGAGAATTGTAACTCGACCTTAAGGTCAAAACCATTATTTATTAATCAAAGTTATTCGTTTATGTTACTATTCGCTTGTATGGATCGACTTCCATCTTTGTTAACACTGTGTGCACTAGCGTGATCCTGGGCTAGTGCATTAAACACAGAGGGTCCTGAATCGTAATTTTGGGTCCCGACACCTACTGGGAAGCAGTACGAGAAAAATCATAATTAAAGATATGTAACTCGGAATGACACGAAATTAGTGCCCAATGAAACTTAACGAACCATACTACGAAACTCTAGTTGACAAGATTCACTAAATCTTCCAAAATATTTGGCTAAACAGCAGTTGAAAATGTATGACACACATCTGTCCAAACAATAGATCCGCAACAAAGAACATGGCATATCTTTGACTCTACAGATCCAATGGAGGTGTTCTTTATCAATCTGGAAAGATTATTAAAAATTCTACAATAACCTAGATGGGTGGAGGTCCTAAATCTTATATTAACAAGGTCAAAATTAAGGAACAAACAGACAGTTCCTTCTCGTCAGACAGACAGAACAGCGCGCATAGAATAATTATAACTCCTAAACCCTAAGGCGGAATCTCGTGATCTCAGCGGATATGGAAAGATAAAAACCTAGGCTACAAAACTCTAGGATACAAAAATATCAGATTAGGCATCTAAGATGCCTAAACTGGGTGCACAACCGACTGTACAGAATGGATCTAATAACAGTGGCAAATCGATCCACACAATCGGATCAAATTCTCATCTTTTACGAATCAAACAGCAAGGGAAAGTTGATGTTGCCCTTGTAGTCCTGCAAGAAGACATTGATCAACCTCCCGAAGGTTTTACCCTCTTCTCCTCCTTCCACTCTTCAATGGCTGGCCACACGAAGGAGACGAACGGCCTGCGGTGACAGCAGGAGGAAGCAGCCTCGGGGGAAGATCTTGGGGGCAGCAATGGTGATCACTAGGGCCGGCACCATAGGAGGGAGGCGGCACCAAGGACCAGCAGGGGCGCTGGTTTGGGGGGAGGGAGGTGGCGGCTATGGGAGGGGGGAGTGGAGGAAGTGTGGGCGGCTAGGGCTTGGGGGCGCCCCCCCTCTTGGCCGGCCTCCCCTAATGGGCCACCTGGGTCGCGGCCCGCGGCCCAGGTTGGCGATAAAACGCCGAAAACCCCCTCTCTAAACAAGAAATTCTAGTTCTTTCAATGCCTTTTCTTTCCCCGACTTCTTTTCAATTGATCCGATTCAAATCCGGGGTATTACAATGATCTACGACCTAGTCCTATTTAGTCTCGACTAGTTCGTAACTCCTTACGACCAGCCTACGACCAGCTTATATTTGGTCTCGACCAGTTCGTAACTCCTTACGACCAAGTTTTGACTACTTAATGATCATGTTCGACCAGCCTACAACCAGCTCGTATATCCACATGACTAGGTCGTATCTGATCGAACTGAATGACCAGCTCGTGTATTCTCCTTTTGCCTCACGATATCTGGTTGAACTCCAGGTGAGATATTATGTCATCCATGAACTGTTCAATTATTTCTCGATCGAGTGCTAGATAACTTCATGTGGTCGAACACTTCAACCACCAGTGGTATGGTCATGCACTTTCATTATCCGACCACATCGAGGGACCCAGAGACATATCTCCTGTTATGTTAGGAGGGGAAAATCCCACAGCCGACCAGTCATATTCCTCTGCATGTTTCATAGTATACTCGAAACCTACCTTTATGACTACCCAATTATGGAATAGCCTTTGGAAACCCCAAAATATACTCTTACTTATGTAGGAAACCATGTTGATCTCAGATTTAAGGATTATACATCATCATTGCTTGAGACCAACTAAAGACATATGAAATCATAACAATCTCAGCAGTGTCTCAAGGTGGGTCAAGCCAACACCATGTTCTCTAACATGTGTTCACATTATTAATTTGATATCTCTATAGCCATGACAAGTGAAACATGGTCATCTATTAATACAATGGTCGATAGGATCGCTGGTGTTCCGACCAGTGACATTCGACCAGAGATACATTTAGAACAACATCATATAAGTTGAAAGAGCTTCACCAACAAGTCACTTAATCTTTATAATAGATGATTCATTCAAGGAACAAAATAACACTTATTCAATAACTTATAAACATAGGTCTGATACAATCATCTCTATGATTGTCTCTAGGGTATATCACCAACAGGGGAAACGAGGGAGAAAAGAAGAACAGAGGCAGGGGGCAAAAGCTCAGGAGGCAGAAGGGAAGAAAAGGTGAGGAATGGGTGCGATCTTGGCATTCGCCCTAGGTAACAACATGGTTATTTTCTCTCTATTTTGTTAATTTAATTAGAGATTAGAATCAAGATTAGTGAGGGTATTAGCAATTTCTAGTCAAGGGATCGAATAATAGACCAGTTTAATCTGTTGTACTGTTGTACAATAATATTGGGGTACCATATGGGCGTATTTTGAGAATGTCATCTACTAGATAATTGTAAATAATTTTGGTAGCTTTCCGTAGAATAAATAATCATGTTGATCGGATGGTTAAATTTTGAGTTAAAAATTTTGTAAGTCTTCTATCTAGAGAGTTGTCGTCTTTTGGCAGTATATTAACAACTTGTAGATTAAATTCAGTAAATGGACTAATTAGGGGTTTTGATCTACACGAAAAGTGTATATAACTATCTAAGGATTCTCGAGAATTTAAGAACACAGATTTTGGTTGGGTATAACAGAATTATGAAAATAGTAAATATGTTGTCCAGAAGAAGACAAAATTGTCTTCTGTGTTAAAAACGGGGGGTTAAATTATTTATTTAGGAATCGTGGCCAACTAAGAAGTTGTAGGGAATTTTGTGTAGATTCCAAAACTGATGTGGTTTGCCATGATAGGTGTCGGACCCGGGAGTAACACCCCAGAATCTTCTGTGCATTTCTGAACTAGTCCCATGATCAGTAGCTAGTTCACACTGTAAACATATATGGTAACATCCATAAATCGCACAACTTTATTACTAAATATCAGAGTTGATTACAAGAAAGGCTTACAAGCCGATAATAAACAAACACAGTGGAAGACGAAGAAGTAGTGGAGTCCAGCTGATCTGCCACAGGCAATCGACTGGGGTAGCGGCCTAGTCGTCGAGATCCGAAGTCCTTCTCCTCTGAAATTTATTTGCATGAAGCAAGGGTGAGCACAACTACCGTGCTCGCAAGTTACACCTAGTAACAGAGTTAATGCATGTATGGATATATCAAAGGAAGACTTATTGGTTGAATTTGCATAAAGCAATATTTTCTTTAAATATTTGTACTAAGTTCCAAAGCAGTTATTCTATAACTAAAATTCATTTTATAAATTCTCAAGTTTTATAGTAGGATAACCTCCATATGAAACATGGTGATGGATACCCTCCTATCACATGGCTAACCACCCAATTTTACCACAAGGATTAACCATCCTCAAATCATTTCTAAAAATCATTTTTAAAACAAAATCAAAGTCTAACTTTGAGTGGCTTTGCTCAGCATGTCCATGACCGTGGACACGGCTATTCGAATAGTTTTACACTCTGCAGAGGTTGTACAACTTTACCCACAAGACATGAATTCTCTAGTTTGTTTGGCATCCGTCGATCCCACTGCCTCACTACCTTAGGTAGCAGTCTAGAGCATGTGTCAAGGCTTTTACAATGCGCCATCCCATCGTAGCCTTGCCTCGCTAAGGTTTCGCTTCCATTGGGCTAACCACCACGGATTCAAGCCCCTCTTGCGCCATGTGGGAATCTTGTCTAACCGACACCCACACACCAAAATGGCACAACTACGATGGAATGTTACAAATTATTTAGCGAGTCCCGCCCATACAGGACATGTGGTAGTCTGATGTGGCTTAGCAAGATGCGGCTCGAATATCGGTCCTTAATCGACTTGGCGACTTCAAAATAACCACGGGCCTCAAACCTACCCGATTGAGCCCGTGCATAAACTCGCACCCACCAAGCATCCATTTCGCCCAAGTACAAACCAACTTTTCATTTTACTTTTCAAAGTCATTTGTAAAATCTTCCATAACAAACCAATGTCATAGGCTTTTAAACAATAGTTGATTATTTGGGCCAAATTCCCGGAACTGAACATTTTTGGTCTAAGCATGTCTAAGCATAATTTTTTCCAAAATGTTCTGGTTCATACTACTGCATAAACCAGATTTTTATCTAATGTGTCAAGGTATGTTTCATTCAACAGCAAAGTTGGCTATACAATGGCAATGGGAATAACTATAATTTAAAAACAGGTATTTAAATTACTTGAATAGAAATAGCACACAATAATAATTTAAAACAAAATTTAAATAATTTGAAATATTGGGATCAAATATGATCAAAGGTATAACTTGCCTTGCTTGGTTATATGTTGTTCTCAAACGACGTTGAAATCTGGTTGTCCGAAGTCGTCGAAATCTATACGCGTAAACGATCCAAATTCAAACAAAATCCAAAAATTATAAAATAAATATTATAAGGAAGATATCTAATTTATATGAATATAGGAATTTGAATCGATGGCATCAGAGTTCGTAAGAAGGAGAACGAACATCTAGAAGTTTGGATATCACAAGAAAAGATAGAATCTCAGTATTGTTCTTCTTCCGAGAACTGTTCACTTCGAACACTGTTCATCTCCAAGTACTGTTCATTTTTGTAACACCCTGGCTATTCGGAAGCCAAAATGTCACGCAAACCTATCAAACTACTAAGCATAGCATTAAAACTAGATTATCCAGATTCAATCAACATAAATTCCTAAGGAAAGACAATGAACGATCACTAGAATCATGGTAAAGAATGGATAAACGGTCATAATACCACGAACAGTCAAACGTTACTAACATAGGATTATTACAATGCTGAACTTATTTCAACAATTTGACTTGGTGAATGGCAAGAATAATTATCTTGATTGGATAAAAGTGAAGTGTAGTGTCTTGAACTACCCCACTTAAATCATCTTGTCGTCCTCCTCAATTACCTAATTAAAACATACAAAGCAAGGGTGAGTCGAAGACTCAGCAAGTACTAAACAAGAATAATCAAGCATGGAGTGGACAACACAATTCAGTTGAATTACAAACAATTATTGGAACACATACATGTACGTATGGAATGAATACATGAATGGATGAAATGTAAGAATGCATTGAAGGTATGGACTTATCATTTGCATATATGCAGGTATAGCGAGTGATACACCGTCGGTGTTCACTTAAGCCCGTACTTCACAAAGCACGGGACCCAATCACCGTATGAAGAATGTTTCATACGGTGTCCAAGTTGCCACATTGGAATGGTGGTCAACACTACCCACATTGGAATGGTGGGTTTTCAAATGCCCATACTGGAATTGATGGGTCTTTCAAATGCCCATACTGGAATTGATGGGACTTACCAAAAAGAATCCACTTCCGTGGTTATAATGAATTTTATGAATGAACAAAATGATTTCTCATGGTATGGATGAATATCACACATTAGTGGAAAAGACACATGGCATTCAACAACATATGTAAACAAGTATAAGTATGTATTCACACACAACATAATGTACCAATAAGGCCACACTAGTCACTTGCAGTATATCAACATCATGAACAAAGCACAAGAACATTCATGTAAACAACATATCATTATGCATTCTTTTGAATTCAACACCAGTTAACATACAATACTTGCCTTTCGCGTTGTGACTCGTTAGTAGGCAACGGAGGTGTTCCCACACATGATGCCTCGCCGCCTACATAAGCATGTTTCCAAAATAAGAACAACGATATAACACTGCTACCGGTGTTCTACAATAACCCCTGACTATCCAATATACCGCCTAGACCCAAAATGAAAAATAAACTATTCAGCCAGATTTCAGCCCATCTGAGCAGCGGTACGAGAAAATTCACCATTAATTATCTGTAACTCCAAAAGACCTAAAACCAGTGCTCACTGAATCTTAACAGATCAGGCTACAAAACATTATTTGGCGGAATCCCCTGATTCGGCCAAAACAGAGGGCTAATTAACAGCTAAACAGCGAGGACGAAAGTGTAAGTGAGGTGCTATGTGTGGGCGGATCCGCCCCACGGTGGGCTGGGCATTGAGCCGATTTTGGGTCAGGGTGTTACAATTTTGCATGGTCGAAAGGAGTTATGACAACACTGGTCGAGATAAAGGTTTCTACTGGTCAAAAGAAAGGTTTCTACTGGTCGAAAGAGATTTCTGCTGTACTGGTCGAAAGAAAGGTTTCGACTGACTGGTCGAAAGAGATTTCAACTGCACTAGTCAAAAGAAAGGTTTCGACTGACTGGTCGAAAGTGATTTTGACAACACTGGTCGAAAGAAAGGCTACGACTTCCTAGTCGGCAGAAGCTACGATTACCAGGTCGAAGGAAACTACGACTACCTGGTCGAAGGAAGGTTCCAACAGCACTGGTCGAAAGAAGGGTTTCAACAGCACTGGTCGAAGGAAAGGTTACGACTACCTAGTCGGTAGAAACTACGACTATTTAATCGAAGAAAGCTACGATCATCTAATGCAGCAACGACGGTGCTCAACTACGGCTTGCTGGTGTTATGCGCAACGGCGAGCTATGCGAAGGTGTGCCAAAACGAAGAGGAGGAGATCTTTGAACCTTACGGGTACCTTACGACGGCGAGCTCAGCGGAGTGGTTGGCGGCGGGGCGTTCAAAGGTCTCTGGCGGCGATGGTGCGCACAAGGATCGCAATGAAGCCGCGATCATCGATGATGCGATCGGGCGGTCGGGCGGGTCGTTGGCGATGGAATCGGCGAAGAACCGTGCCGAGGATCGCGGAGAAATTCAAATGCCAACGATAGAGGAACTTGGGTGAAAGAAGAGTTGGGCGTTGGGTGGAGACGAATCCGCACCCGGGGTTACATTTTATAGGCCGAGGGGCGGTCGGGAAGCGGAGATCAAGGAGCAGGTGTCATGGCCGGACATGGAGCGTTCCCGTTGATTTGGGCAATTATTGAGGGGAGGAATGGTCGGGAATGATTGCGGTGGAAACCGGCGGTTTGAATGTGCAATAATGCGAGAAGAATTCGGGAGAGAAACGAAAAATTGATGAAACTTCATTCTTGGTAATGGAAGACGGCAGCGCGGCCACGCGGGAAGAAAAAAAGAGAGGGAGACGACACGCAGATGGGCCCACCTGCCAGCGACAGCAATAAAGGAACAGAGCGGATGGTGCTTGGCCGTTCGATTTAAATCGGACGCGCCAAAATGATCGACTGGTCGGATGCGCCATTAAGATCGGGCCGTTCAATTTATATCGGACGGTCCATGATGACGGTGAATTGTTGCAAAATTCAAAATTTCGCTTGAATAGAAAGGTAGATAATATTGAAAGGAACATGTAGGTAAAAGGGCTCGAGCAATTACCCAACGGATGAAGAGATCGAGTTCGATGGAGTTCTCGCCGGACTTGGGGAAGAAGATGTGACCGGTGGTGAAAACTTAGTGAATCAAAATTCCACTTGAATAGAAATATGGAGAATCTCAACAGGAACTCACCAATAAATTTTGGTATACAGTAGATCAACGGATGAGGAGATCGGCCTCGCCGGAGTTCTCGCCGGAGTTGGAGAAGAAGACCGTCGGTATTTTTGTGGCTGAGGTGAAACAGTAGGCAAATCAAAATTCGGTTTGAATAGAAATGTAGAGAATCTCGAGATGAACTCACTGGTAAAATTTGACGCACAACGGAGCACCGGATGAGGAGATCGGGCTC
This sequence comes from Hsuehochloa calcarea, assembly GCA_036346395.1. Lineage (NCBI taxonomy): Eukaryota > Viridiplantae > Streptophyta > Magnoliopsida > Poales > Poaceae > Hsuehochloa > Hsuehochloa calcarea. The sequence continues at coordinate 18,529,759 of CM070593.1, read as the reverse complement.
GCCGGAGTTGTCGCCGGAGTTGGAGAAGAAGAGCTAACAGAGGGAGCTCCGGGGGGCTTTTCGCAAATCTGAGCGAGTGGGATGTGGGGAATGAGTAGGAGGGGCTACGGTTCAATTTATATGCACAAAGGAGTAACGGTTTGGCGGGAATTGCTCGCCAGAGTTATGACCGGATTTTTAGGCTGAATTTTTGAGCCTTGATCAGAAGCAGTAATGGAATATTCCGAGGAATATTCTTTTTTTCAAAATTCGAAAAACATTAATTAATTCCGGAAAAATGGCAAATAAATTCTGAAAATTCCGAAACAAATCACAGATATTAAAAACCAGATTCTGAACGCAAATAAAATAATAAAAGTAAAAAATAATAATTTTATTATTATACAGTAATTATTTTTATATTGCTGAAAATTATTTTTAATCTTGAAAAATAGTAATATAGGTCTAAAAATTCTATAACTTTTTAGAGTAGTTAAATAGGGTATTTTTATCTTAAATAAAATATTTTCAACAAAACTCTATCTTTTCCTTGCGAACAGAAATTCATTTTTAATTGCTAGATAATACAAAAATCAAATAGGGATTTTTAGAAATAACAAACAGTGTTCAAAAATTATAGATAAATTTAGATAAATTCCTTTATTTATTTTTAACTTAATAAAAAATAATTAAAAATTAAATTTATATTTATTTTTGTACAGTAATTAAATTTATTTTCTGAAATATAGGAAAAGCATTTTAAAATACCAGGAAATTCTAGAAATTAATTAAAATTTTATTTTTCAATTTAAATCCAACTAAATAGAAGAAAACTAAATAAATTTTATTTTTAACTTTTAGAATTTAGGAAATTCAAGAAAAGCTATAAATCTCTTTTAAATTTCATAAAATCAAATAAAATAATAACTTTATTTATTTTATTTTGGTAACAGAACTTTGGGATGTTACAAACTACCCCCCTTAAAAGGAATCTCGTCCCCGAGATTCGGAGAAGCTAGAAAGAAGGAAGATGGATATATGATAAAGAAATTGAGACAGAGAGTCTGTCTTCAAATTGGTTAGGGTCCGAGTTGTTCGAAGTTTTGAAGTATCGACTCGTCTTTTAAGCTCCAAGCGCATCGATAGATTAGAAGTCCAATGGATTGTTAGAGAAGAGAGAATAGCAATAGATGAGAAAGAAAGCTATGATGAGAGAAGTCTACCCATTTGAAGCAAACGTTGTACACAAGATCAGAAGATCTATGTGCGACGTACTAAAACAAAACATACGATATGAGTTAAGAAACAATGCAACGTTCTACTCGATCGATACTCGTAAGCTGCGGATTTGGAGAAATGTGTAGGAGTGATGCCATTTAAATGTTGTTCTTGTACTGTCGTAGCATGTTTTGAGATTAGGTATTTACTATAGGAGGAGTGGCATCGGGTTTGTTATCATCTTCTCATCAAACTGTTCTTGGCTACTAGAAGAGGCAAGTACATGGTAGACAGTGGTCATTGGTTGATCACTGTATTTCTTTATCACTCATTAACATCATTGTTGTGCTTGTATTTTATTTTAATGGCAAGCAAAGTGAATGGTCATGAATTATTTCCTATTGTTGAATAAGAGAATGATGGTCGATAACGATATTGATGAAACTATTAATAATTGTGCATTCATAAGCAACATTGCATATGAAAAGGCGATCATATTGATCACAACTCCACGGGAGTGGAGGAGGTCCCCGATCATTGAGGAGGACGGGCTTGAGTGTGAACACTAGCACGAGTGTTCACTCACGCTCTACTGGTATACGCGAAAGAAGTGCATGTGGACATACAGTTTAGAGATGCATTAAAACGAAAATATGTGATGATTGTGTGTGAGAATTAAGAGAAGAGGATTGCATGAATGTGCATGAAAATAAAGATAAGAGAACAAATGATGATAATGGTGTTATTGATTATTGTTGATTTGGCATTGTTCGTTGTCTATTGATATATTTGCTAAGTCGTGGCCTCGCTCTTGATCCATTGTTGCTTTTAGGTAACCGTTGATGACGTTTCGCTTGGGAGGAATTACCGCATGTGGAATAATTATAAACTCTCAAACCTGATTCATTTATCATGAGAAATCTTTATTTCATTATGATGGAATATCTTTTAGGACATGCTAAATATCGAATAATCCTAGATGATTGATTATGACTTGTTTATTCATTCCATATAATTGTTCTATTGGTTTTGTGCTAATTTTGGATTATTATCTTGCTATGCTTCTAGAGTTTAAATATTTATGATTGTCAAATCTTTATTCAAATTTCAATGTGATGTGTGGACGAGTTTTAATAATGAGTTGCTTGCTGTAACATTATTGTAAATTGATGTAAATTAACTCATTAGGGTAGTTTAGTGGGGTGTTACAATTGGTATCAGAGCAGGCTCTAGGTGTAACACCCCAGCCCAACACTGAGCCTGGAATGCCACTAAACTACTCTCTAAACTAATAAGTATTGACACACTATAAAATTTCAGAAAGAAAACATCAATGGACATATCCCTGGATCACAAAAGAGCATCCATAACTATGAATCAAGCAAGAGTAAACAAGCAAGGGGAAATATAACCAGGTAAACAATCCAGGATAGCACCAACTACTGAATCCAAATCATTGAAATAAATAATCTAGTCCAAAATGTGACCTAAACTTTATTCAGCCTCTAGCATGTCCAAGAGTAATCCAACATTGAATGAAAAGGTTCTTATGGCAAATGATCATGTGATTGAAGTATGGGTCTAATCCATGTGCTCTACTCGCTCTCAGTCACAACGTCCTCGAAGATCACCTAAAGACAACAAAAGAGCAAGGGTGAGTCCACGACTCAGCAAACACATCAATATACAACGAACAATAATACATCAACAGCAATCAATAACTTCATTATCATCACATGTACTTCTATTAATATTCTCATGTCGTTATCTTCTCTTTGTTTCACACACATTCATCTCATATATCAATGCAACACTAGTCTGCATGTCCACATGCACTTCTTTCGCGTATACCGGTATAGCATGAGTGAATGCTCGCGACAACATTCACTCTCAAGCCCGTTCCTCCACAAGGATCGGGGACCCCCTCCACTCCCGTGGAGTTGTGATCATTCATGATCACCTGCTCATATGCAAAGATGCTTATGGATGAAAAATGCAAACTCCATCATATTCATCATATCCAACTTTTCCCCATGATTATCAACAAAGATATAACCATACCATACCATTATTTGCAATTAAATAAAATAAAAGCACAACAATAATGGTAATAGAAGGTAAAGAAAACAGTGAACAATCATTGATCGATGTCTACCACGCACTTGCCTTTACTAGTTGCGACGCACGATTTGGCTAGAAGATGGCAACAAGCACGACACCTCTCCTACATCAAATATTCAAATTTCAATATAAGCTACAGCATCAAGAATAGCAATCAATCGACATCGCTCCTACACATTCCCCAAATCCGCAACGCTTCCCCGGTACCGAGCAGTCACCTCTAGCTGTCCTGGTACTAAAAAGAGTGTAACTTTTGACTCAAAAGTCCGATCATAGCAAACCACCCAGCTCTAGATTCTACACAAAATTCCCCTCATTTTCTTAGATTACCCTGACTTCTAATTAAATGATCTAACCCGCCGAAATACGACGACTACAAAGAAAGCAGTCTTCCAAAATTCATAACTCGAATTATACTTGTCCGATCGACATGTTTAAATATTCTATAGAAAGATATCGAAATTATCTACAATTAACTAGTAGATAATATTTCCAAAATTCGTCATTAAGGTACCCGAATAAATCGTACAACAAAACAGCATACCAAAACCAATCTGTTGTTCGATATCTTCCCAACTAAAACATGCTAATAATTTCCCTTACTATTACGACAAAACATACTAGCTCCTCTCTCTCCTTTAATAACCTAGACAAACACGTATCTACAAAGCATGCAACACCAATTAGCTATTGTCTCATCATTACTATTTAAACGTGCATGCATGCATGTAATGCTAGTAGCCAGCCCAACTAGTTAATTACTAACTTGCATTATGTAATTCATCTCTCTATCTCCCGTACAGCTTGCGCTTCTTTTCTAATCACCACACTAATTTTGCCTAAGGCAATTAGCTAGTAGTACTATGTACGGGCATGCATGCAAGAGTGGCGCCTCCCATCAAATAACTAGTCATAGCAGTAACCACAGGGTGTATCTCCCGTTATGAGTCGAACAAGACAAGGAAGCAGGTAAAAGAAGTACAAACCGATTCACTACTGGCCAGCAAAAAATGTGACGCTTGGTAGCAACCAATGCAGGAGGTCGAGTCACCAGAGTCCCACACACTAGCACAGGCGGTCGGCCGAGCAACGACAACCAGGTGACGCGACCACGCACGGCAGGCGACGCTGCTCACGGCACGTAGTAATGCGGCCGGGTAGGAGGTAGCCCGGCCAACACACGTGCGCGGACGTGCAGCCTCACGGGCGTCCGCTCGTCAGCTGAACGGCGGTTCCCTGGAGATGGTCCCCACGCGACGAGAACGAGGAAAAAAACAATGGCGGCCTCGAAAAATAAAAGGGTAAAACTACTAGGGTTTCTAGATTCTATTCTCCCACGATCCTTTTATATCTCGCACAGTCTAGCCCCTCCGTAAAACTCCAAAACAAACTTCTTTTGCTTAATTACGCACAAGCCCTTAAGGCGTTATTATTATTATTATTATTATTTATTTTTGGAATATTACATTCTACCCCCTTAACAGAATTCGACCCCGAATTCTACTCGCCGTTCTAATAAAAAAACCACAACTAAAATTAAACAATAAAATAATACGTACCTGACAAGAACAACTCTGGATATTGCTCGCGCATGCGAGACTCCAACTCACAAGCCGCTCCTCTCTCGGACTGATGAGTCCACAACACCTTGACGTATACCAATGTCTTGTGCCTCAACACTCGCTCTGACCTTTCTAGAATGCACACCGGAGGCGACTCAACTGTGAGGTCTTGCTCAATAGTCAGCGGCTCCAATGAAATCTTATGCTCTGGGTCTCTCAAAAACTTTCTCAGCATTGAGACGTGAAACACATTGTGAACCCCACGCATGGACTCAGGAAGGTCCAGGCGGTACGCTAACTTCCCAATTCTTGCAATAATCGAGAATGGTCCAACGTACCTCAGGCTAAGCTTCCCTTTGGTACCGAACCGAACAATACCTTTAGTGGGAGACACTCTCAAGAGCACCTGGTCACCCACCGCAAACTCCAAGTCACGCCTCCTCACATCAGCATAGCTTTTCATGCACGCTTCGAGCCGCTAATGATTACGCCTCACCATGGCCACACGCTCAACGGTCTTGAAATCTAGTGCGACCCAAACCGCCTTCTCTCCTACTGCATCCCAACAAAGCGGCAATCTGCACTTCCGCCCATAGAGAACCTCGAATGGCCCGGTTCTAATACTGGAATGGTAACTATTATTATAAGCAAACTCTGCAAGTGGCAACTGGTCCTCCCAACTACCCTCCAAGACAAAACGCAAGACCGCAACATGTCCTCCAAAGTTTGAATAGTGCGCTCTGACTGCCCATCTGTCTGAGGGTGAAACGTTGTACTAAGGCGGAGCTGTGTGCCCAATGCACTCTGCAGACTCTCCCAGAACTTGGGGACAAACTTCGCGTCCCTGTCAGAAATGATGGTCTTTGGCACACCATGCAGTCTTACTATTTCACGCACATAAATAGGAACTAGATCACTCGCTGAATTTGTCGTGCGAATAGGAATGGAGTGCGTAGACTTGCTAAATCGATCCAGCACTACCCAAACTACATCCTTCCCTCGCGGCGTACGAGGTAACGCAACCACAAAGTCCATAGAGATGTCATCCCAAGGACACTGGGGAACCTCCAAAGGCTGCAATAACCCTGCAGGACGCTTGTGCTCAGCTTTCACTTGCTGACAAACACCGCAAGAAGCGACATAATTAGCAATATCCACCTTCATCCTTTTCCACCAGAAATTCTGTTTCAAATCTCGATACATCTTAGTCTCACGAGAATGAACAGTGTACGGAGTGCAATGTGCCTCCCTCAAGATATCATCTTTGACCTTCGCCTTTTGCGACACGCAAAGGCGGCCTTTAAACCTCAAAGCACCAGAATCATCCATGCTAAAATCACCATCTTTGCCCTCATCCGGACGCTTCCTAACCTCCTGTAGTAACCGGTCACTCTGTTGTGCTCCCCGCACACGATCTGGAATAGCTGACTCAAGGATCAACTGTGTCTCAACATGTGATGTGCCCGCATAACAATGGGATATACCCATGCGATCAAAATCAGCAATAAGGCAATCTAGAGTAGCGGCAGTCGCCTTGCGACTAAGAGCATCCGCAACAACATTGGCCTTGCCTGGATGATACTGAATAGTAAGATCATAATCCTTGATCAACTCCAACCACCTCCTTTGCCTCAAATTCAGATCCTTTTGAGTGAAGATATACTTGAGACTCTTGTGATCTGTGAAAATATCACAAGGCTCGCCGTATAGATAATGCCTCCAAATCTTGAGAGCAAAGACAACCGCAGCCAACTCCAAGTCATGAGTGGGATAATTCTGCTCGTGCTTCTTTAACTGCCTCGACGCATAAGCAATTACCTTACCGTCTTGCATAAGCACACAGCCAAGACCCACTCGAGACGCATATGAAAAGACTGTGAATCGCTTCCCTGGTTCGGGAAGAGTGAGAATAGGGGAGGTCACCAACCTCTCCTTCAAAATACAAAAACTGCGCTCACACTCATCAGTCCATTGGAATCTCACACCTTTCTGAGTAAGCTGAGACATCGGTTTGGCGGTGATAGAGAAATCCTGCACAAAACGCCGATAATAACCAGCCAAGCCCAAGAAACTCCTCGCCTCCTTAACATTTGTCGGCCTCTTCAATTCCACCACTGTAGAGACCTTACTAGGATCAACAACAATGCCCTAAGGATTTATCACATGACCCAGAAAACTCACTTCTAAAATCCAGAACTCACACTTCTTCAACTTAGCATAGAATTTGTGCTCTCTCAAAGTCTCTAAAACCAGCCTCAAATGACGCTCATGATCCTCATTGGTCTTGGAATAGATAAGAATATCATCAATGAACACCACCACGAAGTCATCCAAATACTCGTGCAACATGTTGTTCATGGTCTCCATAAAAATGGCAGGTGCATTAGTCAATCCAAAAGACATAACTTTATACTCATAATGCCCATACCTGGTGGAGAAAGCAGTCTTCTCTACATCCTGCTCACGCACACGGATTTGATTATACCCTGACTGGAGATCGATCTTGGTGAATACTTGAGCTCCATTCAACCGATCAAACAAGTCCTCAATGCGGGGCAATGGATATTTATTCTTGATTGTGACTGCATTAAGCGCACGGTAATCAACACACATGCGCCAACTCCCATCCTTCTTCTCTGTGAACAGAACAGGAGCTCCCCATGGCGATACACTACGCCTGATCAAACCTTTAGCCAACAAATCGTCCAACTGCTCCTTCAACTCATCCTGAAACAGACGTGCCAGTCGATATGGAGACATCGAGATGGGACGAGTACCCGGAATAAGATCAATGAGAAACTCCACGTCTCGCGCAGGTGGCAAGCCCTAAGCTCACCGGGAACACATCCGGTAATCACTAACCACCGAATCTCCTCAATCTGCGAAGCCACGCTCGGTTTCGGCAAGAGCTAAGAGAAGCCCGATTTTCGCACGCGGCCGGAAACAATCCACCAATATCGAAAGAGAGCGCGGGGCGCACTCCTGAAGATCAAAGTCTCCCGGCACGAGGTGCCGCATGGACACTATTCTACAGAAACAGGATATCACGGCTCGATAAGAGTGCAACCAATCCATGCCCAAGATAACGTCGAACGGCTCCATTTGAATAACTATCAAATTCGCCGTGAACTTCTCTCCATCAATGACAACAGAACACCTAGGACAAATAGTAGTGCTCGCAAAAATACCCCCAGGAGAACTAACCAACATTGATTGAGAAATCCACTGCATACTCAAGTTCGCTCTACTAGCAAACGCTGTCGAGACAAACGAAAAGGTAGCCCCTGAATAAAAAAAGACTAAACCATCAAACGAATCCACAAGCAAAGTACCTGTCACCACGTCAGGACGACCCGCAGACTCTGCAGTAGGCATGGCGTACACTCCAGGTGGCGCCACGGCGAAAGAAGACAACTACGGGGCGGCGAGCCCCGGGCAATCTCTTGTGGCGGTGCGGTAAGGCGGTCGTGCAACTGGCGGTGCAGGTGGCGGCGCGGTAGTACCCTACTGGAGGCGCCCAAGCTAAAGGAAGTAGCGGTGCAGGAGGAGCAGTCATCATATGGAAAGATCCTCGAGCAGGATCCACTCAAGAAGAAGATGGCACAGGCTCCCACTTAATCACGTTAGTGGGGTTCTGGCGACACACCCGCTCCTTGTGACCCGGTCGGCCACACTGACGGCAATCCCCCGTCCAAGAGCACTCAGCAGCGCGGTGTCCATCACCGCACTTAAAGCAAAGCATGCCCTACCCTGGGACAGGACGAAGAGCCGGAGTAACTGCAAAAGGACGAGGCGCCGAAGAAGGGAACGGCCTCGACTGCTTAGACTTGGAGGACTGCGGTCCTCCCTTAAATTTCTTGAGAGCGGGTTGCAGAACAGACCCACTGCCCTCACTAGAGCTCCTCTTTTGGTCACCACCAGAAGCAACCAGTCCACCAGAGGCTTGCTGCCCCTTTGTGAGCTGCATCTCCAACTCCATGCCCCTAGCTTGCTCCACAACAGAGCTGTAGTCACGGAGTGGAGTAGCTCCCAACACATGCTTGGTACTCGCACTGAGACCCGACGGAACCTCTTGGCTTTCGAAGATCATCGTTACATCAAGGGACAAAGCGAACCAAGTTGTTGAACTCAGCCTCGTACTCAGCAATAGATCTCTTCCCCTGAGCAAAGGTCGTCAAGGCAACCTCCATCTTCTCAACAAAAGAGTAGGGGTAGAACTTTTTCTTGAACTGATCAACAAAGTCCTCCCAAGTGACTGGCCCTTCAGTGGCGGTCCTCGAAGACAACACGCCCTCCCACCAAATGTCTGCTTGCCCTTTTAGCTGAAAGGCTACAAAACGGACCCTCTGATGTGAGGACATTTCTAAAGCTCCAAACTGCATCTCCATATAGCGCAACCAGTCCGCTGCCTGGACCGGTGTACCCAACCCGTCAAACGGATCCAACCTCAATCTCATCCACTCTCGAAGCGTCATCCGCGCGTCAGGTACCGGTGGAGGTGCGACAGGAGCAACAACAGATGCCGCAAAGAATGAGGGCTACGGCGCTACCGCTGACGAAGAGCACGGATCTCTCCCATCAACTCTCTCAAGAAAGCGGGTCTCATCACGACCCCAACCGGAGGCGGGTCAACAAAGAACCCCTCGCCTCGACTCATCACCATCGGAGGTGGCTCCACGGAACCTCGCCCGCGGCCCGACCTCCACGATCGCGGCCACCACGACCACGTCCTCTACCCCTCGGCATAGCTATCAACCACAATCAATAATACACAATGAGTTCAAAGGTCAAAATAAAATCATGCATCAATAAACAACATAACGGAAGTGTAAAACGATGATCGTACCTCTCTCTAACCTACTATGCACTAGTGTGTCAAATTTTAGATTAATTTGAAATAAATAATTGAATCCAAATCATTGAAATAAATAATCTAGTCCAAAATGTGACCTAAACTTTATTCAGCCTCTAGCATGTCCAAGAGTAATCCAACATTGAATGAAAAGGTTCTTATGGCAAATGATCATGTGATTGAAGTATGGGTCTAATCCATGTGCTCTACTCGCTCTCAGTCACAGCGTCCTCGAAGATCACCTAAAGACAACAAAAGAGCAAGGGTGAGTCCACGACTCAGCAAACACATCAATATACAACGAACAATAATACATCAACAGCAATCAATAACTTCATTATCATCACATGTACTTCTATTAATATTCTCATGCCGTTATCTTCTCTTTGTTTCACACACATTCATCTCATATATCAATGCAACACTAGTCTGCATGTCCACATGCACTTCTTTCAGCGATATATCAGATAGCATGAGTGAATGCTCATGACAACATTCACTCTCAAGCCCGTTCCTCCACAAGGATCGGGGACCCCCTCCACTCCCGTGGAGTTGTGATCATTCATGATCACCTGCTCATATGCAAAGATGCTTATGTATGAAAAATGCAAACTCCATCATATTCATCATATCCAACTTTTCCTCATGATTATCAACAAAGATATAACCATACCATACCATTATTTGCAATTAAATAAAATAAAAGCACAACAATAATGGTAATAGAAGGTAAAGAAAACAGTGAACAATAATTGATCGATGTCTACCACGCACTTGCCTTTACTAGTTGCGACGCACGATTTGGCTAGAAGATGGCAACAAGCACGACACCTCTCCTACGTCAAATATTCAAATTTCAATATAAGCTACAGCATCAAGAATAGCAATCAATTGACATCGCTCCTACACATTCCCCAAATCCGCAACGCTTCCCCGGTACCGAGCAGTCACCTCTAGCTGTCCTGGTACTAAAAAGAGTGTAACTTTTGACTCAAAAGTCCGATCATAGCAAACCACCCAGTTCTAGATTCTACACAAAATTCCCCTCATTTTCTTAGATTACCCTGACTTCTAATTAAATGATCTAACCCTCCGTTTTTTACCCAGAAGACCGATCTGTCAGCTTCGGGACGGTGGGTCTTACTAAATTCATAACTTTTGTTTTACCAAACCAAAATTCGAGTTCGTGGATTCTACAGAACACTTAGAAAATTATCTACACCTTTCATGTAGATCGAAAACTCTAATTAGTCCAATTACTATTTTAATCTCTAGTCTACCAAAACAGTGCCGAAATACGATGACTACAAAGACAGCAGTCTTCCAAAATTCATAACTCGAATTATACTTGTCCGATCGACATGTTTAAATATTCTATAGAAAGATATCGAAATTATCTACAATTAACTAGTAGATGATATTTCCAAAATTTGTCATTAAGGTACCCGAATAAATCGTACAACAAAACAGCATACCAAAACCAATCTGTTGTTCGATATCTTCCCAACTAAAACATGCTAATAATTTCCCTTACTATTACGACAAAACATACTAGCTCCTCTCTCTCCTTTAATAACCCAGACAAACACGTATCTACAAAGCATGCAACACCAATTAGCTATTGTCTCATCATTACTATTTAAACGTGCCTGTATGCATGTAATGCTAGTAGCCAGCCCAACTAGTTAATTACTAACTTGCATTATGTAATTCATCTCTCTATCTCCCGTACAGCTTGCGCTTCTTTTCTAATCACCACACTAATTTTGCCTAAGGCAATTAGCTAGTAGTACTAAGTACGGGCATGCATGCAAGAGTGGCGCCTCCCATCAAATAACTAGTCATAGCAGTAACCACAGGGTGTATCTCCCGTTATGAGTCGAACAACACAAGGAAGCAGGTAAAAGAAGTACAAACCGATTCACTGCTAGCCAGCAAAAAATGTGACGCTTGGTAGCAACCAATGCAGGAGGTCGAGTCACCAGAGTCCCACACACCAAAGACAAAGCGGCCGTAGAGCAACGACAACCAGTGGCGCGACCACACACGGTGTGACGCCACGCACGAGTAATGCGGCCGGGTAGGAGGCGCCTTCGGCCAACACACGCGCGCGGACGCAGCGACCTCACGAGCGTTAAGCTCGTCGGCCAGCGCGGTTCCACGAGATGGTCCCCACGCGACGAGAACGAGGAAAAAAACGATGGCGGCGCTCGAAAAATAAAAGGGTAAAACTACTAGGGTTTCTAGATTCTATTCTCCCACGATCATTTTATATCTCGCACAGTCTAGCCCCTCCGTAAAACTCCAAAACAAACTTCTTTTGCTTAATTACGCACAAGGCCTTAAGGCGTTATTATTATTATTATTTATTTATTTATTTTCAGAATATTACACTAGGTCCGTGGTGAATAGATTAACAACTTAGGCAACTTAAAATTGCTAAAATTTATTTTAGACTAGTAAAACAACTAAAATTTGCTAATTGTTAACTAACTTAAAATTTGACACACTAGTGCACAGTAGGATGGGAATGGGACGATTATCGTCTTTACGCTTTTGATATGTTGTAGCACTGATCCATGATTTGATATTGATTCTTTGAACTTACTATGTGTTATTGATTGTGGTTGATAGCTATTTCGAGAGGTAAAGGATGTGGTCGTGGTGGCCGCGGTTGTGGATGCTGTGGTGGAGGTCGTGGTCATGGAGTGGTCCCGGGAGCCCACGCTGTGATGATGAGTCAATAATCGAGAGAAAGCGGTACCGAGGAGGGGTTGTTGTTCTCCCACTTTTGGTTGGGGCCAGGATGAGACCCCCGCTTTGTTGAGAGAGTTGGTGGGAGAGATCCATGCTCTCCATCAACAAAGTCCAAGAGTTCTATGCCTTTGCATTTATTTGTTGCTCTCCGCTACTCCTCCTCCTACAACCGAGGTGCGAATGATGCTTCGAGAGTGGATGGGGTTGAGGTTGGATCCGCTTGACGGGTCAGGCGTGTCGGTCCAAGCAGCGGACTAGCTACGCTACATGGAGAGGCAGTTTGGAGCTGTCTTCACATCAGAGGGTCTATTTTGTAGCCTTTTAGCAGAAAGGGCCGGCGAACATCTGGTGGGACGACGTTTTGACGTCGAGGACCGCCGCTCACGGACCAGTTTCTTGGGAGGACTTTGTTGACTAGTTCAAGGGAAAGTTCTATCCCTACTCTTTCGTTGAGAAGATGGAGGTTGCTTTGATGACCTTTGTTCATGGGTAGAGGTCCATTGCTGAGTATGAGGCCGAGTTCAATAACTTGGTTCTCTTCGTCCTGTCTGTGGTGAATGATGATCTGCAGAATGCCAAGAGGTTCCGTCGAGACCTCAGCTCTGAGTACCGTCACGTATTGGGAGCTACTCCACTCTGTGACTTCAGCTATGTTGTGGAGCAAGCGAGTGGCATTGTAACATCGTAATTTTTTAGTCTTTTTGATATTTTCAAAATAAAAGGAAACAATTGAATTTTCTTGATTTGTTTAAAGCTTACTTTGAAATTTCAGAAAATAAAAACATTTTTAATTGATTAAAATAAACTTCAATTAAAATTAAAATTCTTTTATTCAACCTTTTCAGGTTCCAAGGATTTCTGTGGAATTTTCTAAATTTTATTTTATTTTTGGATTTTTTCTGGATTTTTATTTCATTTTCCTTTTCTCTTTCTTCCTTTATCTTGTTCCTATGGACGTTGGCACGGTTGCTATTCTCTGTCCGAAAACCTCAAACATCAACTCCAAATTTCATGCTTCCCACTCAAGAGTCCAAATTCATTTCCGTCAGAAGCATTATGAGCCTGTCATCACCGTGACTTTACCTCATTGCTATCAATGCCCCTGTTACACAGCTCCATCAGTGCTTTTGTTGTCGTGCAGATCCATCAGTGCTTTTGTTGTCGTTTCCTTCAGTCTCAACACCGAGCCTGTGAATGGCGTTGACATTCACTCGCATTCCCGGCGATTCAAATCATGGGAGAGGCTATAAATTGGTACACCGACACCTCTTCTACCCCCTCAAAATCCCAGAACCCCCGGAGCTCTAACGTTGTCGAATTTCTTGTTTTCCCGAATGTCGGTCATCACACCCGATTTGTGCATTCTTCATTCCAATGAGTTTTTCAAATTGTAATTGCGTCACATCGTGTTCTCGAGCATGGTGATCAATACCCCTCAACCAATTTCACTTTCTGTGCAGTGCTTTGCCCGAATTTCGTCATTGAACCTTCTAGACCGTTTTCACTCCCGTCGACCAATCTCCTTAACCGGTGAGTCCCTCGCTGAATCGGACGCATCACCTCAAGTTCTCGGAGATTTCCTACCCTTCCCTCACCTCAATTCATTCAATTTTGTACCATGGAGTGTCGCACCATCACGGTCCTTTTCTCACCACCGGTCACCACGGTGCCATCTCCTCAGAGCCCCTCTGGCCACTCTGTGCAGTGCTGCACCTTCCCTGTGCTTGGGTGCCACTCATGCTCACGCTACTTTCCTCCCAGAGCCACCCTATTGCACACGCCTCTATCCCACTGTATGTCGCCGCCGCCAAGACTGCTACCGCTGCCGCTACAGTGCCTCGTCAGCCAAGCCACCACCACCTATGTGTAGGTCATGTCCACGGGGTTCCATTTTGGTGATTCTTCGACCACCCCGCCGCCTACCTTGCCAGCGCCGCTGCCATGGCTTTGAGCTCGACAGCTTTTCTGTCGTTCTGCTTCTCTGTTCTCTATGAATGACTGTGTATTGTTCATTAAGTCTATGGCCATGATGTCCTACTTTTCATTGATCCCTTCAAATCCTTCTTTTCTTTCTGTTATCTCTCTAACAAGTAGACCCTCAATTCATACACACAAGTCTTTTTTGCCTCTGTTTTGAGTTCAGTGAAACCGAAACAAGGTTTTTTAGAACAGTGCATTTCTGGATTTCATCATTTCATGTGATATCAATCTTCCGGGTGTTTGTTCCCCATATGAACTCCAATTTCGTCGATTCTTGTTCCTAAATTCATCTAAATTCATAACAAAATTTGGTACATATTTTATTTGGATTTATTGTATTTATTTGTTTCATTTTGCGCGTATAGATTTCGGCGTTTCTGAAGCTTTCATGGACCAGTCTGTCGAACCAACTCAGAACTTCAACGAAGGAAAGTCATAGACCTTTGACAATTTGTACAGTTTACAAAATTATATATTTTTTATATCCCCGTGCGTGGGTGATTTTATCTCAACTATTTTCGGGAATAGCTAAACACCTATTCAACATTATGACACCTTGATAAATTATAAATGCCATGTTTCCTTCAAAACCCTAGAATTGGATAAGTATAGTTGGACATATTTTAATACCAATATGGGAGACACAAATATGCTTAGTTATGCTTTAGTTGTACGATGGGTTCCTTCACAATGATTAATCGTGAAAATTTGACTTAATGATGTATGGAATTGTGGCATGGCCACTGTTATTAAAATTTATTGTGCCATGGCAAGGGTTGCCATTTGGTCGGGTTGAACCAAAAATAATTTCATACTCAGGCGAATGATCAAGCAGTAAAGGGGACGATTCTGGATGTGGTTGCCTCTCCTAAGTAGTCACTAAGGACTTAGCTTTATGCGTCATTGATCTGGGTCTTACCGTACAACCACATATCTAGGGTGGGGTGGACCTGGCCAATTAATTAGCAATGCTTTTCTTTAGTTTTATTTTGGTGGAAGTGTTAACCTTGGGTTACATTCAGACTGGCGCAAGAGGGGGTCGGTCGACTGTGGAGTTGTTCTATGAGGAGGATATTGGGAGTTGTGCAGCCGGTCAGAGGCAAAACCTTAGCGAGCAGAACTAATGTAAAATAGAGCTTTGTAAAAGCCTTGTGATAATCTCTTAATCGCACACCAATGAAAGTATGTGATCAGACATTAAAAGATGATTATCTCTTGTAGGTCAAGTTGTACAACCTTTTACAAAGTGTAAAACTATTTGAATAGCCATGTCCCCGATTATGGACAATGCTTGGTGATTTCACACAAGGGGTAGATTTTCTCAAAAATGTTGGAATGGTAGTTTGGTTGGGATGGTTGGGAAGTGAACGGGGTTTCACTAGTTGTTCAAAGAATTTGTTTACTTGTGTATCTAATCTTTTAAATTGTGCTTTCCAATCTATTTATTGTGTTTACTGTCAATACTACTTTCTGCAAAATAGCCATACAACTATTCTTTATTCAAGCCTCGCATGAATACTATTTGTATACATTTCTCTACAACTTGCTGAGTACTTTATGTACTCGCGGCTTTACGCCATTGTTGATCAGTCGCTGAGGAGGGCCCAGGGAACACAGAGCTCTATTACGAGGAGTACTTCGAGCACCATGCGAACCAAGATGCGCTCTCCACTCGATTGCATGTGGGCATGTCGAATGGCTACCACAAGAGTTTCTTCCGTTGCAAGTTTATTTATTTATCGTTAAGCCTTGTGTGGCAAACTTTGTAAACCTTGACCATAAGGCCTGTTGCTTCTCATTAATAATAATTTGCTCATTTATTAGCTATTTCGTCGTATGGATATGATTGTCATCGATGTTGTCAATGTGTGAACTAGCTACTGATGATGGGACTATTTCAAAATACACAGAGGATTCGGATTTGCATATCCGGGTCCCGGCAGGCATGGAGTTGGAGATGCAACTTACTAAGGGGTTGCAAGCTTTTGATGGACTTGATACTTCTGTGGGTGACCAGAAGTTCAGGGAGGGTCGCAATTCTCCAAGTATAAGCAGTCGAGGCCGTTTTCTTCTTTGACGCCTCATCCTTTTGCAGGTACTCCAGCTCTTCGTCCTGTCCCAAGACAAGGCATGCTTTGTTTCAAGTGTGGTGATGGTCACCGTGCTGCTGAGTGCTCTTGAACGGGAGATTGATGTCAATGTGGCCTACTGGGTCACAAGGAGCAGGTGTATCGCTAGAACTCTGCTAGTGTGATCAAGTGGCAGTCTGTGCCTGCTTCTTCTTTAGTAGGTCATGTTCGAGGATCTGTCCAGATGATGGCTGCTCCTTCTGCGCCACCATTTTTGACAGCTTGGGCGCCTCCGGCAGGGTACTACTGGCAACCACCGCCTCTTGCACCGCTTCAGATTGCTCGACCGGCTTTACCTGCACTACCACAGTAGAGTGTCGGGGCTTCTGTCACCCCGTCGTCATCTTGTTTTCCATGGCGTCACTTGGAGTGTACGCCATGCCTACTGCGGAGTCCACGGGTCGTCCTAATGTGGTGACAGGTACTTTGCTTATGGATTAGTTTGATGCTTTATTCCTTTTTTGTTCAGGGGCTACCTATTTATTTGTCTTGTCGGCGTTTGCTAAGAGATCGAACTTGAGTATGTAGTGGATTTCTCAGTGAGTGTTGGTCAGTTCTCCTGGGGGTGTAAGTGCGAGCTCCACCGTCTGTCATGTGTGCTCTATTGTTATCGATGGGGAGAAGTTCACGGCGAATCTGATGGTCATTCAGTTGGATCCTTTCGACATCATCTTGGGCATAGATTGGTTGCACTCATACTGAGCTGTGAAATCCTGTTTTTGTAGGACAGTCTCTGTGCAGACTCCGTCTGGTGGGACTTTGACCTTTAAGGGGAGTGTGCCTTCATGCTCTTTTTCTATGTTGGCCGGACTGTTTCTGGGTCAGGGTACAGTGAAGTCTGGGTTTCTCTTGGCTCTTGCTGAGAAACCAAGCATGGCTTTGCGGATTGAGGAGATTCTTGTGGTTTGAGACTATCTAGATGTGTTCCCGACCGAGCTTCCGGGTATGCCACCTATGCGAAACGTGGAGTTTCGCATTGATCTTGTTTCGGGCACTCGACCCATCTCGTTGTCTCCATATCGACCGGCACGTCTGTTTCAGGATGAGTTGAAGAACAAGTTGGATGATTTGTTGGCTAAATGTTTGATCAGACACAGTGTGTCGCCATGGGGAGCTCCTGTTCTTTTCACAGAGAAGAAGATGAGAGTTGGCACATGTGTGTTGATTACCATGCGCTTAACGCAGTCACGATCAAGAATAAATATCCATTTCCCCGCATTAAGGATTTGTTTGATCAGTTGAGTGGGGCTTAGGTGTTCTCTAAGATTGATCTCCAGTTAGGGTATAATCAAATCAGTGTGTGTGAGCATGATGTAGAGAAGACTACTTTCTCCACAGGTATGGGCATTATGAGTATAAAGTTATCTCTTTTGGACTGACTAATGCACCTACCATTTTTATGGAGACCATGAATAGTATGTTGAATGAGTATCTACATGACTTCGTGGAGGTGTTCATTAATGATATTCTTATCTAATCCAAGACCAATGAAGA
This sequence comes from Hsuehochloa calcarea, assembly GCA_036346395.1. Lineage (NCBI taxonomy): Eukaryota > Viridiplantae > Streptophyta > Magnoliopsida > Poales > Poaceae > Hsuehochloa > Hsuehochloa calcarea. The sequence continues at coordinate 18,511,667 of CM070593.1, read as the reverse complement.
TCATGAGCGTTACTTGAGGCTGGTACTAGATACTTTGAGAGAGCACAAGTTCTACACCAAATTGAAAAAATGTGAGTTCTGGATTTTAGAAGTGTGTTTCCTGAGTCATGTGACCAATCCTCGGGCATTGCTGTTTATCCTAGCAAGGTCTGTAAAGTGGTGGACTAGAAGAGGCCGACTAATGTGAAGGAGGTGAGGAGTTTCTTGGGTTTGGCAGATTACTATCAGTGTTTTGTGCAAGGTTTCTCTATCATCGCCAAGCCGATGTCTTAGCTTACTCAGAAGGGTGTGAGATTCCAGTGGACTGATGAGTGTGAACACAGTTTCAGCACTTTGAAGGAGAGGTTGTTGATTTCTCCTATTCTCGTTCTTCCCGAGCCAGGGAAGCATTTCACGGTCTTTTTATATGCATCTCGAGTGGGTCTTGGCTGTGTGCTTATGCAAGATGGCAAGGTGATTGCTTATGCATCGAGGCAATTGAAGAAGCACGTGTAGAATTATCCCACACATGACTTTGAATTGATTGCAGTTGTCTTTGCTCTCAAGATTTCGATGCATTATCTATACAGTGAGTGTTGTGATATTTTCACATATTACAACAGTCTCAAGTATACCTTCACTCAGAAGGATTTGAATTTGAGGCAAAGGAGGTGTAACACCCTGACCCAAAATCGGCTCAATGCCCAGCCCACCGTGGGGCGGACCCGCCCACACATAGCACCTCACTTACACTTTCGTCCTCGCTTCGTGTAAAAGGGTTAACCCGGAGGTGCTACGTTTGGATCCAACAGGCATTATATACTACTACAACTCACTTGAGACAAGCAATGTGGGACTAATCCCACCACACAACTCCTCATGGGCCACATGGGCCACGCTATGAGTAGGCCGGGGTATTACACTCACCCCCTTAAGGGTGGCGCCTCGGCGACATACCGCATACACGGCAAATGCCGAGTAACCACCTCGGTACGTCCGTGCGTCGATGCCAGCCCATATGCCATGCCATGTGTCCACTTCGGGCCCACATGTGCCATGCGCCATATGCCCGCGCCCCTGTCCCGCACGCGCCCGTGCAGCGAAGGTTGATGCTCTGATACCATCTATGAATACCACAACGAAATCATCAAGGTATTGATGCGAAGATCTTATTCATGGCTTCCATGAAAATCGCAGAGCATTCGTTAGTCCAAAAGACATAACTTTATACTCATAATGACCATACCTGTAGAAAGCCGTTTTCTCAATATCACGCTCACGAACTCGAATCTGATTATATCCCGACTGGAGATCAATCTTAGAAAATATCTTAGCTCCTTTCAACTGGTCGAAAAGGTCATCAATGCGAGGCAAAGGATACTTGTTCTTCACCGTCGCCTGATTAAGCGCCCGATAATCTATGCACATGCGCCAGCTGCCATCTTTCTTCTTAATAAAGAGAACAGGCGCTCCCCAAGGCGAAACGCTCCTCTGAATCATACCTTTGGACAGCAGGTCGTCCAATTGATTCTTCAATTCTTCCTGAAATGGCCGAGCCAAACGGTAAGGAGACTTGGACAAAGGCCGAGTTCCCGGAACAAGATCAATCCGGAACTCCACTTTCCTCACCGGAGGCATTCCGAAGTTCTATAGGAAAGACATCGGAAAACTCCTTCACAACTGGAATATCCTCAATACGCTGCAAAGAATCAGTCTTTTCATTGAGGGAGCAAAGTAATCCGATGGTCGATGCACGACGGCTAGGGAATAGATTAGCGTAACAAATCATCGATTCGAGACGGTGCGCGCTCGAATACGGTTCTTCACCTAAGGAGCTAGCAAGGTCACCGCCTTCCGAAACAACAAATCTTGCACGGTATTGGTATAACCACCCATGCCGAGTGATAACATCGAATGGTGCCAATTGAATAACCATAAGATTCGCAGTGAAAACCTCATCATCTATCGGTATAGAACAACCGGATGACGGTAGAGCTAGAAATAAGTCCTCCCGGGAGCCGACTATCACCGACTCGTAAATAAGTGAAAACTCAAACCCACTTTTCTAACAAACTCCAAAGACACGAACGAGTAAGTAGCCCCGAATCAAACAAAGACAAAGGCATCATGCGAATCAACAAGTAAAGTACTGTCACCACATCGACGCCCCAAGGTCTCGAGGGTGGGCATGGCGTAAACCCCCGATGCACCGGCAGAGAAGACGCACCAACACTCTGCGTCGGAAAGCTGGAAACAACATACCGGAGGAACAAACGACGAGGCGGATGGTGCGGGATTCCATAGAACCTGCAGGAGGCGCCGGAGTGAAAGCCGCAGTGGACCCCATCTTTGGAGGGTACGTGGTGCGAGAACCGCCGTCGAGTCCGAATCAACCTCTGTGGAAGCCGGAGGAAGAAGGCTGCTGAACGGCTTCCCATTTGATGATACTAGCCGGATTTTGCTTGCACATCGAGGACTTGTGGCCCTCTCGACCACATCTTCTTGCATGTTCCTTGAAGGAACATTCAAGCTCGATGCCCGCACCACACCGAAAGCACTTCATGCCCGACCGAACAGACGCAATCAGGGCGAAAGATGAAGAACGTGGCGCCAAGAAGAAGATCGCCATCACGAACAGGGACGGGTGGGTTGGTTCTTGTGAAACCTCTTAGCGGTGGTCGTCAAAAGACCCACCACCTCCACCGAAACTCCGCTTCGCCCTTTGCCGGATCCACCAAGATAACAGTAACCACTCGCAACATGCCCTTGCGGCGAAGGAGCTCTTTCCAACTCCATCCTCTAGCTCGCTCAACCACCGAGCTAAAGTCACGTGACCTGTTGCTCCCGGAATCTGGCGATACTCTGATTGAGGCCCCACGAACCTCTTAGCCTTCTCTTTATCATCACTTGCCACGGCTAGGACAAAGCGCACAGTTGTTAAATCCGGCCTCATACTCAGATCTGACATTTTTCCTTGCACATAGGTCGAGGGGATTGCTCCATCTTCTCGATGAAGGAGTCGGGTAAAGCGTGTCCCGAACCTCTCCACAAAAACCTCCCAAGTAACAAGACCGAGCCGGAGTCACGGAAGACAGACCCTTCCCACACGGATGTCGGCTGGCCCTTGGTGAAGGCCACAAATCGCGCCTTCTGCGCGGATGCCACTCTAAGGCTCCAAACCGACGCTCCATGTACCTCAACCATCCGCACTGAACGGTGTACTGCTCCACAAAAGTGTCCAGACGGCGACATCCACTCACGGAGGCTCATCCTAGCCTCGGGTGGAACAAAGAAGAAGAATGTGTTCCGCCACCGGCAAAGAAATTGCGAGAATGGTCGCCGCAATTGTTACGAGTTGTTGATTCTCCTTATTAAGGTCTCGAATGAGATCGGTTTGCGGCCGGTGGCTCGAACCGAGGCGCGGTGAGGCAATCTCCTCGATGCAAAGACCACCAACCCCTCGAGACGAAGACGATGTAGTCTGCGGATCGCGGCCACGACCACCATTACGGGTGGTGGGCGACCACGACCACGGCCTCTACCTCTAGCCATCTATGAACAACACAACAGAAAGAAAATCAAATACATAGCTCAACGAACTGATAAACGAATTAATTGGGACAAAACCAAGCAATTGCGGAAAAACAATGGTTTACCCAACCCTTCCTATTGTGCACACTGTGTCATTTTAATATTATTACCACGGACCTGAAGCCCGCTCTGATACCATCTGTAACACCCTAACCCAAAATCGGCTCAATGCCCAAATTTCCACCGTATGCGGACCCGCCCACACATAGCACCTCACTTACACTTTCGCCCTCGCTTGTAAAAGGGTTAACCCGGAGGTGCTACGTTTGGATCCAACAGGCATTATATACTACTACAACTCACTTGAGACAAGCAATGTGGGACTAATCCCACCACACAACTCCTCATGGGCCACATGGGCCACGCTATGAGTAGGCCGGGGTATTACAGGAGGTGGCTGAAATTGATCAAGGATTATGATCTTACTATTCAGCATCATCCAGCCAAGGCCAATGTTGTTGCTGATGCTCTTAGTCGCGAGGCAACTCCCGCTACTCTAGATTACCCTGTTGCCGATTTTGATCGCATAGGGATATCCAATTGCTATGCTGGCACGACACATATTGAGACACAGTTGATCCTTGAGTCAGCTATTCCAGACCGTATGCGGGAAGCGTAGATGGTGAAATTGGAATATTAGAAAAGCTAGTCCGTGGAACACGGTCTTTGACCAATATAGGGCCCCTAGCCCGATGCACCATTTCGTTGACCTAGTCTAGTAGACCATAGCCCCACATGTCAGCCTCTCAGGACTTCCCAACTAAAAATAAAGAGAAAAGGAGATTAAAAAAACCGGTGGACCCCACCTGTCAGAAATTTCTTAATTTAAAAACATCAAAAAAAAGGAAAGAAAATCCTGTTAAACCCCACCTGTCAGAAATTTCTGAATTTCTCGATTTTCTCCTTACGTCAAACTTTGGAGAGTTTGTTCTCCCTCGTTTTAAATCCAAATCAAATGATTTTTGTTTCAAAATTCATATAAATTCAAGAACTTTCTAAAAATACCACAATAATATTTTTTGAGTTCATTTGAATTTATTCATGTTATGGGTATTTATTTGAAGTTGTCGTTTTCACGTCAAATAGATTCGAACATCTCCAAAGACCCGGTCACTACTTCAAGTCTAGACCAAGACCCATTCACATTTGAGAAAGGCAAGTCCTTACCATTGATCATGTTGAACCTATATTTCAAATGCAAAATATTTTGATTTTAATTATTACTTGCATGCTTAATATTATTCTTGGAATGATATGTTAAATATTGATGTTTAGCTATACCTGAGTTGATTATCATTATGAATTCCTTCCTTATTTATTGACTTCATTATACATTGTCACCCTAAGGATATGTATTACATGAGTAAAACCCCCATTGATAAATGAATATGAATATTGGTTGCGCTTAGACACTGCTTAGTAACTGAACATAAATAAAACATAAACATTGCCATTATGAGAACTTGGATACTTTGAATAGTTGGGTGGCGACATGGTTTACCACTAGAAAAAGCAAAATGTATTTATAAATGGTGGAGGCTTGGGCGAATGGTTGATCGAGATGGGTGCTCCCTGCACAGAGTTGGTTGGTGGTTTGTCTCACCTGAGTCTATTAAGCACTGAATCATGTGTTCCCCTCTAAACTACTAAGTCGTGCAATCATATGTCTGGAATGGGATAGACCTAGCTGAATAATCTACCGAGTCATTATGTTATTGCCAAATTCTGAGCAGTCTAGGTTGGGTCGTTCAACCTAGGCTGGAGGGGGGATATCTCTGTGTATGCACCCTTGAGTGTTGTGGTGATACTAAGTCAGGATATGTACTCTCCCAACGGTAGTTTCTTTGGAGTTAATGTTGTTCAAATGCCCGAAGATGCATCCATTGGATGGTGTAGCATTATGGAGATGTTTTGTAAAGGCTTTGTTATGATTGTCTCAATCGCTGCCTACGGTAGTGTGTCATGGTCGACATTTTTGATTTGATCATATTTTATGGGTAAAGTTGTACAACCTCTGCATAGTGTGTCTTAAAAACCTATTTGAATAGCCATGCCCCTGGACACGGACATTGTGAGGAAGTTACACTTGTTATTTTGATTAACTTAAAATGGTAAGCTAAAACATGCTAGGAAATCTTGGTGATTCTGAAGTTGTGACATGCTAGATTTAAGCACGATCGTTGTGTCAGGACATGCTGGATGGAAACACGGTCTCTATAGTTTGCGACATGCTGGATGGAAGCATGGTCACCGGTGTCGGGACATGCTGGATGGAAGCATGGACCCTGTGGTTTATGATGTGCTGGATTTAAGCACGGTCGTCGGTGTTTGAAGATAGTGTGGTTGTGGTTGTGACATGCTGGATGGAAGCTTGGTCACCGAGAATGTGATCATGTGGGTAAACATGGTCGAGATAATGATTGATCTTACTAATAGTATTTGGTTTTAATGTTAAACATGATAAGCCATGGGTTTGGAAAAATATCTGTAGTACTGAGCAAATTGGCTTTTTGCTACAATAAACATGCAACCCCTCCCTTGAAAGCCCTACATCTATATACTTGCATTTTGCAGTAAGGGCTTGTTGAATACTTTTTGTACTCATGGCTGCTCAAATATGTGGATTCAGACTATGAAGCTGAAGATCCGGTGTATGGATATTTCCATGCATCTGCCTATGGAGATGACGACGATGACGTTAACTAGGTCCTAGCCCCAGTCGGTTGCATGTGACAAATCATGGAGGAGGCGCTCTTTTGAAGTCTTTCCGCTGCTACTATCATTTCTTCCCACTACTACTTTGAACTTTTAACTATTCGACCTGTCGGCTCATTCTGTAAAATGTGGTCTTAAGGCACATTTACCTTCTTCTGTAATAATATTTAATTATTGTCTATGTATGTGTTGTATGGATGTGATATTCGTCGATAACTATACTATGTGAGCTAGCTACTAATCATGGGACTAGATCAAAATACACAGAGGGTCCGGAGGAAAATCCAGGTCCCCCAGGTCCTTAATCGACTCAAATGAGAAAATCCACCAACCCATCACATGCATATTGCATCGATCTCATACCATCTACTTGCCCAAATCTCCACCATTTATAAATATATTTTCATGTTTCCAGTGGCAACCCATGTTACCACACTATGGTTCAATTATATCCAAGTTCTTGTTATGGCAACGTTTGTATCATATTCAGATTCAATTATGAAGCAGTGCCTATGCAAAAACCAATAGTTATTTCTGTTTAACCAACACCAGTTTTACTCATGTAATAATTATCTTTAAGGTGACAAGGAAATAAGGGTTATCAACAATAAAGGAGGGGAATATTAAAAATCAAACTTTGGACAACTAGGCATCATCCTTAGCATAGCATTTCATAAATAATAATAAGCATGCTGGTAATAATTTGTATTGAGGTACTTTGCATTTGAAATGTAGGTTCAACATGATCAATAGTAAGGGCTTGCATTGCTCAAATGTGGATGGGTCGTGATCTTGACTTGAAGCAATGACAAAGTCTTCGATGACGTTTGTATCTATTTAACGCAAAAATGATGACTTTGAATAAATGCCCATAACACAAATTAATTCAAAATTAATTCACATGAACTCCAAAAATTATAATTTGGTACTATTGTAAAGATCTTGAATTTAGATGAATTCGAAAAAAATTAAATCATTTGGATTTAAAATGAAGGAGAACAAGATCTTCAAAGTTTGACTCGAGAGAAATTCCAGAAAATCCAAAATATCTGACTTGTGGGTCCCACTGGGATTTTATTTTTTATTAAGGAAATGTAATATCCCGATTTTCGTTTAGAGAGGATTTTGTTCGGAAGAAAGAACTATTTAAAAATTCTGGGTTTCGGGGATTTTTGTTTGAATCGTGGGCCCCCGACCCGGGCTGGGGTAACCCTGGCCGGCCAAGGATGGGCCAAGGAGGGAGGGGAGGCGCCTAGGCCCAAGGCCCAAGCGCCCCCACCTCCCCCTCTAACCTAGCCCCCCCCCCATCTCCCCTCTCCCCCCCCCCCACTTCATCCCCCCTAGCCCCCGGTGATCCCTGGCGCTGCCCCCATGGTTCTCCCCGAAGACGCCACTCCCGCCGATTCTCCGGGTGCCGCTTTCGTGGCCGGCCAAAGAAGAGGAGAAAGAAGGAGAAAGGGGGAGTTCTTCGTGAGGGTGATCTTCGTCTTCCAGCGGGTCTTCAAGGGTAACGAAGGATCCAACTCGTTCTCTACTGCTGTTTGGATGCGAAATTGTGTAGTAGAACGAAATCGAATTGTTGTCTTTTGATTTCGAGCAGATCCAATCGATTATGCGTCGATGACGACTGTTAGAGGCCGATATGGAGGTTCTCCCCTAATAGAGTTTTGTTCCTGAGGTCGTTAGATTTCTTTTGGCACTGAGATCACGAGATTCCGCCCTACGGTTTAGGAGATATGAATTTTTAACCACGCGCTATTCTGTCTGTCTGAGATCTGGGGACTGTCGGTTTGTTCCTCGGTTTTGATCTAGTTAGGGTCAGATTCAGAACTACCACCTAACTAGGTTATTGTATCCCTTTAAATAATATTTCCAAGTTGATAAAGATCACCTCCATTGGATCAGTAGAATGAAAGTTACATTATTTTCTTTACTGTTGCTCTGTATTCTAGACAAATGTCTATCAGTTGTTTTCAACTGCAGTTTAGCCAACTTTTTTGGCCGAATCAAAGAACCCCGTCAACTAGAGTTTCGTAGTTTTTAGCGTTAAGTTTCAATGGGCACTAGTTTTATGTCGTTTCGAGTTCCAGATAATTAATTATGATTTTTCTAATACCGCTGTCCAGTAGGATGGGCAGGAGTCTGAATAGTGTAATACTAGTTGTAACTCCGTTGATTACGTTGAATAGCCGAAGGGTTAATGTAGGCCTCCTGTAGCTATGAAAACTCTTGTTATACTTATTCCGAATTTATGTTTGTGTAGGCGGTGAGGTGGTGAGTGGAGGCGCACGTTTGTTGCCTCCGATCACGTCACGGCGCGGAAGGCAAGTACTTTGTTTGATGTTAATGAATGTGGATGATTGATTGTGGATATAATGCTAGGCTTGCTAGACATATTCATATGCTGAGTATTATTCTTTATTTGTATGTGATTCAAGTTCATTTCGAGTCATCCATTCTATTCATGCCATGTTTTCATTGTGACCACGGGAGTGGAAAATCAAAAGGCCCATCCATTCCAGTACGGGCATGTAAGTCCCACCACTCCAATGTGGGCAATCTTGGACACCCGTATGAAACGTTCTTCATACGGTATTTGGGTCCCCGAACTTTGTTAAGTACGGGCTTAAGTGAACACCGACGGGTGTATCACCCGTTATACCAGTATAAGCTGTTGAGCAATCCATTCCTTCAATGCATTCTTTCATTCCATTTATTCATGTATGTGTTCCGAGAATTGTTCACAATTCGTATTGAGATTGGCTGGTTCATAACCTTGTATGTTCAATTGTGTATAGTACTTGCTGAGTTTCGACTCATTCTTGCTTTTTTGTTTATTTTAGGTGTTCATTGAGGTTGACGCTGGGCAGGAGTAGTCACACCCACACTATTCACTCTTTTCACATTCCTTCAATTTTATTTATAAGATTTGATTATATCTGTCATTCGTAGAATGTTGAACTGGAATAAGTAATGTTGTTGTAGTTGATAATTCTCCTGATGCCATGGTTGTTTAGTACTGTTTGTGGTCCTTGATCACTTCATTGTTTTAATCGTTTGGATTCAATCTTTATTACTGCCATTAATTTATGAAAGTTCGATTTCTTTATTTCCTCTCATGAGTTATGTTTGAATTCTTCCGCTGGTTGATTACAAGTTAGAACCTTTATGTAACATTTTGGCTTCTGAATAGCCAGGGTGTTACAGTTGGTATCAGAGCGGGCTTTAGGTCCGTGGTAAGCAAAGTATTAAAATGACATACTGTGCACAGTAGGAGGGGTAGGTAATTCATTGCTTCCGCATTTCCATTGATGTGACTCGATTAATGAGCCGTTGTTAAATCGTTTTGTGCTATGTTGTTGTTAATCTATGATATGATGTGATATCCTACATCTATGAATTATTCTATGATTGTCATGAGATGATCCTATATATTCATAATTGATTACATTAATTATGCATATTGGTAGCGGACGTTGAGCAGTTGAGTTCGTGGTTATTGTTCTGGGTTTTACCAGGCCACACCACTGTTCGTGGTATGAAATTAGAGAAGTTCTTACCCCTGTTCCATAAGTTCTGTGTTCAGCATGAGCTCGTTGATGAATTTGTTGTCTTTCTCGAGTTTGTATCTGGTTTCTTGGTTGTAGTTTCTTGCAATTCATGAATTTCTTTTAAAGGGGGGTTATAATGAAGTGGGCAAGCTCCATTGAGTCTTTGATCGTTCCTTAAAACAATTATTGTTCTTTCCATTATTGTGATATTTCTGCTCTACGTGAGCATAGTTAAATTGCAAGATTTATCTTTTCACGGAAGTTCTGCTTTACCCCTGTTGGAAAATTTTAACTCATTTGTTCGCTTGGAATTTCGGGCATTGGAAGGTTTCTTTTGCAAGTTCTTTATTAAGTGTGCATTGACCTTGCATATTTCTTTTGGATTACTTTAGGAAGTCGTTCTCTTCCATGATTTCTGAATTTGACAAATTCTTGTCCGGTGGTGGTTGATGAATTTCTCTTGAGTTCATGATTCATGGTAGATGAGTTTCAATAGGCCTTTAATGGTTCTCTGAAACCATTATTGTTTTTCGACTGTTGAGTTGCTTTTACTACTGGTGATCTTCATCAATTGGCAATATTGAAATTTTCGTGGTTGTTCCTTCTTTCTTATTGGAAAGGAGCGACTCCTTTACTCGTTCGATAGTTTGAATAATGAGAGTTTTCTGTTGCAAGTTCGTTAACATGAGAAAGTATTGGCTCCATGTATTTCTTTTGGATCATTTCGCTTGTTGAAGTCTAATGCATCTCTTTTTGAAGAAAAGTGTTAAAACCCTTTTGTGGTGCTTTGTTGTGATTAAGTCGGAAGTTGTACTCAAACAAAATTGTGGGCTACGGGTTTCTGTTGTCCCTAATTGTTTTTCAAAACAGTTCTTGTCTTTCTGACTGCTGAACTCTCTTTACTACTTGTAAACGTTATTTTTGACAACATCGTTCTCTTTATGATAGTCCTATCTTTCTGGTTGATAAAGGCGACTTGGTCACCCGTTTGACATTTTGGAGAATGGAAATTTTCTTTTACAAAGTTCATTTAAGAAATTTTGACTCTGCTCATTTCTTTTTGAGTAGTTGGAGTGTTGGAGTTTAGAACCTCCCTTTGAAAAAGAAAAGTGTTGAAACCCTTTTGTAAGGTTTTGTGGTGTTATGTGAGGGTAATGTTGATTCTTTTATAGAGAAAGAAATTTGATCATCTTTCGTGATATTTCTAAAATGATCAAATTTCAAATTTTGTGTTCATGATCTTTTGGGGGTTCAAGCTTTATGGGGTAAACGAAGTTTGTTGAGTAAAGCGATATGTTGTAAAGTATAATGGTTCTTGAGTGAGGCGAATGCTTTGGTTTGAATACTCGTTTATACTTATTTGTTAAGGTCTGATATTCTCTTCTTGTGAGGCTTATACTTTCAACTGCAGACTCCACTTATGTCATATGAGTTCAGTGTTTAATTGGTTTTCCCCTTGGTCCTGTGCTCATTGCGAGTGGTAAATGCTTTCTTTTTTGTGGGTGAAAATCGTTTCCATTTGCCTCTTCTTTTGATAAAGATTTAACTCATTCTTTTCGCATGAGTTTTTCAAGGTGTTTTCTAATTGTTGTTGTGATATTGATGTTAATACTTGTAGTAAGTTGATCGCCACGGGCGATATCGCTTAAATGAGAATACTTCAAGTTTAGTTTTCGTGATCTTTTGGGAGCTCATGAATATTATGGTAGCTACAATTATTTTAAATAAAATGGTGTTTGAGAATGTCCTATTACTTTTAATAGTTTCATGTGATTTGGTTTTAAATGCTCTTTGGTTTGAGTTCGCAAAGTGAGGTTACAATCAATGAAAATTTTCGTTGATTTCTTCAAGTGGAAATTAATCCGTTTGCTTTCCGTGAAATCCTGTAACTGAAAAAGTTTCGAGTTTTGTGGCTAAGATCATTTGGATCTCATGTTCCTGAGTAGATGAACTATTCCGAGCAAATTTGGCGTGTCGAAGAATTTTATTGGTTCTTAGGTAGTTATATGGGTTGGACTAAAGAACTTACCTTGTTCGTCGTGGCAAGTGTTGTTAGTTCAAGGATCAATTGTTGTGTTAAAGAAAAGAGTGCAGTAGAAGTATTTGATAATTTGAATCAAGTTTTGTAACCTTTGGTTGTTTGAATCATGCCTAAATTTTCTGCTCTTTCCACTCAAGAGATGTCGTGTTTCAATCGTAATGTTATTTTTCTTATTGGCTGTTATTTGCTATTCTCTTTTGAGGGATGTGTGCCCTCAACTGTGAATTCAACTTTTGTTTTCCAAGATCCTCGTTACCAGATTATTTCTTTTGGTTTCGTGCTCGCAGTGAAGAGCAACGTTTTTCTGTGTGACGAAATGTGTCCTTGTTCGCTGTTTTCTTTTGAGAAGGAATCAACAATTTTTCTTTTGCCAAGTTTTGCAAAGTGTAAATTGGCAACTGTTAGGTAGTGGTTAAGTAGTGGTAGTGGTTTAGTAGTGGTAGTGGTGAGATTTTGCTACCAAACTATTGGAGGAGTAGTAGAAGATGAATTGGTTTTGATCTGTACCTCTTGGAGGAAAATTGATATACATGGAATGTTTGGCTTCGAAGAAGTCTGAATAGTATTACGACTGAGTAGAACCTATGGTATAGACAAATTCCAGAACTTCAATCCATGTTAAAAGGTTGGGGATTATCGAAGGTATGGAGACCTTGATTAATTTTTAAAGAGTAACGCAATTGGATAATATTGCGAGATTATGTGGGTAATTTCTGAGGATGTCAATAAGTGAGTATGTTAGAATTGTGGGAATGTTGGAGATTCAATCCGTTGGTTTTCCTAGCCGTTATAATTGTAATTTGTTGTAGAAGTCTTGGAGGTTAAATCTGGGCTTTGCATTTTTATGCTAGACCTTTGGTCACTCAATGATTGTGTGTAAAGAGAGTGGAATAATAGAGTTTCCTGAGCAGTGGAATGATAATTGATAGAACCCTTCTGATGTAATATATGAACGTGCGTGCTAAGAATTCTGAGTTGTTCTTGAAAATTGGAGGTAATGTGAATGTGTGAGACCTATTCTGTGGTGCCTTGAACGCCTTCTATCAAATCGATTTTGGTTAGTAGAATGAGTTATCTAGAGTATTCGGTGAATTCAATTTAGCCTCTCCACAATGGTGTGGATGATGTACTTCAGTTTGAACATAATTTGAGGATGTTTAACCAAGAGGTTTAAGCTCAAGTGGTATGTGATGAATTCGAATTTCAAGGTTCGAGAGAAATTTTATTCCTAGAAGAGAGAAACTGAGGAAAAGGATGTTTCAACAGATAATGAGGCGTTTTCTTGATTCTCGTTTGAGTTTTGTGTCGTTGACCGGTGTTTTCTGCAATTTGAGTTGGGGCTATGTTAGCATGTTGATTCTTTCCAATTCAGACTAATTGCAAGTATTTGGTTTGGCATTCAAGTGATCATGGCGTTGGCTGTCGTGGTGTTTATTTGTAAACTGCCTATTTAGAAGAAAAAAATTGTTTTCGTGTTGAATTATCAAATTTGGGATTTAACCTTGTGGTGAAGAGTTAGCATTGCGTAGATACGATGAGGACTCTCTATTTCCAATTGGATTCTCTTCGTTTCTGAAAGTGGCAGAAATTAAGAAATTAGTATATGGTTTTGTCCGTATCAGGTACATATGCGAGGTACGCATCGTTTGGTGTGCTCGGATGTTAAGTGAGTAACTGAGCAATTCCAAGCATGGGATGTCGTTAAAGGCGTTGACCCTCGAGTAGGATCTTACCTTCGATTCTTTTCTGATGAATGTACCTGAAATTGCCGGGTTGAGTATTAGGTCAATCGTAGTAGTACGTCCTTTTGTTGTGGTCTCATCAGTCCGAGAGTGAGGCCACCTGGAAATTGAAGTCTCGCATGCGCGGCAAGACCTGAACCTATTTGCTTGATTCGTGTTAATCTGTTGTTTCCAATTCTGAGGTATTCTGTTCTTGAATTCGTTTCGACGGTTAGAATTCGGGGTCGAAATCTGTTAAGGGGGGTAAAGTGTAATATCCCGATTTTCGTTTAGAGAGGATTTTGTACGGAAGTAAGAACTATTTAAAAATTCGGGGTTTCGGGAATTTTTGTTTGAATCCTGGGCCCCGGCCCAGGCTGGGGTAACCCTGGCCGGCCTATGGCCGGCCAAGGATGGGTCAAGGAGGGAGGGGAGGTGCCTAGGCTCAAGGCCCATGCGCCCCACCTCCCCCTCTAACCTAGCCCCCCATCTCCCCTCTCCCTCCCCACTTCTTTCCCCCATAGAGCCGCCACCCCTCACCCCCAAACCAGCGCCTCCCCTGTCCTTGTTGCCGCCTCCTCCCCTTGGTGTTGGCCCCCGGTGATCCCCGGCGCTGCCCCCATAGTTCTCCCCGAAGACGCCCCTCCCGCCGATTCTCCGGGTGCCGCATTCGTGGCCGGCCAAAGAAGAGGAGAAAGAAGGAGAAAGGGGGAGTTCTTTGGGAGGGTGATCTTCGTCGTCCAGCGGGTCTTCAAGGGTAACAAAGGATCCAACTCGCTGTATACTGCTGTTTGGATGCGAAATTGTGCAGTAGAACGAAATCGAATTGCTGTCTTTTGATTTCCAGAACAGATCCAATCTGTTGCACGTCCAGTATCGACCTGTTAGAGACCAATCTGATGGTTCTCCCCTCCTAGAGTTTTGTTCCTGAGGTCTTTAGCTTTCTTTTGGCACCGAGATCACGAGATTCCTCCTTACGGTTTAGGAGATATGAATTTTTAACCACACGATGTTCTGTCTGTCTGAGATCTGGGGACTGTCGGTTTGTTCCTCTGTTTTGATCTAGTTAGAGTCAGATTCGGAACTTCCACCCAACTAGGTTATTGTATCCCTTTAAATAATATTTCCAAGTTGGTAAATATCACCACCATTGGATCAGTAGAATGAAAGTTACATCATTTTCCTTACTGTTGTTCTGTATTCTGGACATATGTCTATCAGTTGTTTTCAACTGCAGTTTAGCCAATTGTTTTGGCCGAATCAAAGAACCCCGTCAACTAGAGTTTTGTAGTTTTTCGCGTTAAGTTTCAATGGGCACTGGTTTCTTGTCGTTTTGAGTTACAGATAATTAATTATGATTTTTCTAATACCGCTTTCCAGTAGGATGGGCAGGAGTCTGAATAGTGTAATACTAGTTGTAACTCCGTTGATTACGTTGAATAGCCGAAGGGTTAATGTAGGCCTCCTATAGCTATGACAACCCTTGTTATCCTTATTCCGAATTTATGTTTGTGTAGACGGTGAGGTGGTGAGTGGAGACGCACGTTCGTTGCCTCCGATCACGTCACAGCGCGGAAGGCAAGTACTTTGTTTGATGTTAATGAATGTGGATGATTGATTGTGGATATAATGCTAGGCTTGCTAGACATATATTCATATGCTTAGTATTATTCTTCATTTGTATGTGATTCAAGTTCATTTCGTGTCATCCATTCTATTCATGCCATGTTTTCATTGTGACCACGGGAGTGGAAAATGAAAAGACCCATCAATTCCAGTATGGGCATGTAAGTCCCACCACTCCGATGTGGGCAATCTTGGACACCCGTATGAAACGTTCGTCATACGGTATTTGGGTCCCCGAACTTTGTAAGTACGGGCTTAAGTGAACACCGACGGGTGTATCACTCGTTATACCGGTATAAGCTGTTGAAGAGTCCTTTCCTTCAATGCATTCTTTTATTCCATTCATTCATGTATGTGTTCCGAGAATTGTTCATAATTCGTATTGAGATTGGCTGGTTCATAACCTTGTATGTTCAATTGTGTATAGTACTTGCTGAGTTTCGACTCATTCTTGCTTTGTTGTTTATTTTAGGTGATCATTGAGGTTGACGCTGGGTAGGAGTAGTCACACCCACACTATTCACTCTTTTCACATATCTTCAGTTTTATTTATAAGATTTGATTATATCTGTCATTCGTAGAATGTTGAACTGTAATAAGAAATCTTGTTGTAGTTGATAATTCTCCCGATGCCATGGTTGTTTAGTACTGTTTGTGGTCCTTGATCACTTCATTGTTTTAATCGTTTGGATTCAAACTTTATTACTGCCATTACTTTATGAAAATTTGATTTCTTTATTTCCTCTCATGAGTTATATTTGAATTCTTCCGCTGGTTGATTACAAGTTAGAACCTTTAGGTAACATTTTGGCTTCTGAATAACCAGGGTGTTACAGGAAAGTCCACTGTGAGTGATAGGTGGGGTCCACCAGGGTTTTTATTTTATTTCTATTTATTTTTAATCGGGACAACCTTGAGAGACTAACAGCTAGAGTCCACGGTCCACTAGACTTGGTCTATGCAGCTGTGCACAGGGGCTAGGGCCTACAATCAGCGGCCAGGGGTCCACGGATGTCGGACCCCAGGTGTGGAATACCCAAAATCCTAGTGTGTGTACCGTACTAGTCACATTATTAGTGGCTAGTACACACATCTACAACATGGGCATACACATCCATTAGTACCCCCGCCGCCGGTAGCTGCGCCACCGTTCGTCGGTGACCATCGATCCCAGAGCCACCGCCGCCTGAGCCGACGTGGCTGCCACACGTGCACCACCTCAACTCCACCGTATGTGTCGCTGCCTACGTGTCACGCTGACGTGGCACCGCCCCATCATCCACACACCCAGTCCACCGTGGACCAGGCGCAAATCTAGTGGACGTGGTCCATAGACCAGGGCCCACCTGTCACTAGATCATTTCTTTTTCTTTAGAAAAACAATTCGGCCAAAATTCATTTCCCCCTCATTGACATCGTGATGAAGCAATAAGTGGATTTTCCATTAGAAAAATAATTCCACCAATTCAAAATTTCCAATTCTGTCATTTCATGTGAATTTGAATCTTCCGAGAGCCCGTTGTCTTTCATTCGAGCTTTGATTCAGGTGATTCAAAATTTTAAAATCATCTAAATTCAAGTTATTTTATTTGGAGTTTATTTATTTATTTATTGAATTTGGCTTATTTTCACATATAGATTTCGACGATTTTGTGGAACTAGATTTAGACGTCATTTCAGAACAACAATTAATTGAGCAAGGCAAGTTACATCTTTGATCATATTTGGTCCCAATGTTTTAAATTATTTAAATTATGTTTAAATTATTATGCATGCTTATTTATATTCAAGGTAATTTAAATTCTTGTTTTAACTTTATAGCTATTCTCAATTCCACTGTATAGCCAATTTTGACATTGAATCAAACATACTTTAACAGCTTATATGAAAATCTTGTTGATGCAATAGTATGAACTAGAACATGTTGGTAAAAATATATGCCTTATCATGCTTAGATAAAAAGTACTCAATTTGGGGAATTTTAGCTAAATATTCAACTATGGTTTAAAATGTGTTTACGACATTGGTGTGCCATAGAAATTTACAAATGATTTGAAATAAAATTTAAAAAACTGGTTTGGACTTGGGTGAAATGGATAGTTGGTGGGGTGCAAGTGTATGCTCGTGCTTAATTCAGTGAATGGTTGAGGCCTAAGGGTTATTTTGGAAGTCGCACAGTCAATTAAGGACGAGTGTACGAGCTGCGGATTATTAAGTCATTTTGTATTACCACAAGTCTAGTATGGGACATACCATGATAATTAATTTGTAATGTTCCAGTGTTTGTTGTGCCACGTGGATGTGTGGGTGTCAGAATGGTCTACTTTTTATGTATTCCCACATGGCACAAGAGGGGGCTTCCAGCGAATGGTTTAATCCAAAAGAAGTAAAACCTTAGTGGACATGACTACCTTGGGATGACGCATTGTAAAGATCTTGTGATAATCACTTAGTCGCACACCTACAGAAGTATGTGAAGTGGATATTATAAGTCAATTATCTCTTGTGGGTAAAGTTTACAACTTCTACAGAGTATAAATCTATTCAAATAGCCGTGTCCACGGCCGTGGACATGCTGAGCAAAGCCTTTCGCGGATTAGACTTTGGTTTTATTTTCAAAATATTTTATGAAACAGTTTTTGACATGGATGGGTGTCCATGAGAAAATTTTGGGTTGAAGCCCCAGGTTGGTACCCATGTTTAAGTCAGTGTTAGGTTGGTGCCTATACCAGCTTTATTAATTTAGTTAAAACTCAAATTTTTTAGATATTGTAAAAACTTGAGCTTTTGAACTTAGCTACTGTATTTAAAAATGCTAAATATTACTTTTGCACAAATAACCTTATAAGACTTCTTTTGATAATATCCATGCATGCATTAACTCTGTTATGAGTGTAACTTGTGGAATACATTTTTTTGTACTCGCCCTTACTTAATAAAATGTTGTTTAGAGGGGGATGACTTTGTAACTGCTGAGGATCTTGATGGCTAGGCCACTACCCCATTCGATTTCATGTGGCAGATTAGCTGGGCTCTACTACCTCTTCTTCGTCTTCTGTTGTATTTTTTATTGTTGGCTTGTAAGCCTTTCTTGTAATAAACTTTGATATTTATTAATAAAATTGTGTGAATTATGGATGTTACCATATTTGTTTACTCTATACACTAGTCACTATTCTAGGGACTAGTGTAGAATACATAGAGAATTTAGGGGTGTTACTCCTGGGTCCAACAATAGTGTATGGAATAGATGGTAACGCGGTTGATTTGAGCCTAAACTCACCAGAACCGCATAGGCGTTGTGACTTGGATCGGGTGCGCACCAGAGTTGGGGACGAAGACGAAAGCGATCAAGCTACGAGGCTCCCGGGGCAACATCAAGCAGAGAAAGGGAATGATTAAGGTAAGGGGCACATGATGATGCAGGTGGCGAGGGTAAGGAATCTCACCCGAGCGGCGGAGCAGCGATGGCGTGCTTACCGGTGTCAAAAATGACACAAGTGTTCCCGCAAAACCAATGAGCATTCAAACTCAGGTTTGCGTGAAATGGAACAGGGGCGAGATGAGGAAGACGATGTTGGCTCCGTTGCTTATGTATCTAGGATATTTTTGTGAGAAAAATGACGAGACGTCGGCGGTTGCACGAGTAACACGCTGGCACTCCGGGTCTCTCCGTCCAGGTGGGAAAAGGGGATGTCAATGGGGTGGCTAGCATGGGCGAGGGCAGGCGGAGGTGACAGGGTGGTTGAGGTGTGAAAATGGTGGGTGCGGCTTTGCAAACCACAGGCGAGCAGCGGAGCGCACGTTGGCGAGCTGACGCGCGGGGGCAAAGTGAGGTGGACGAAGGCTGCTGACAGGTAGGGCCAGCGTGTCAGTGAGCGCGAGGAGTGGGGCACTGGTGTGGGCTAGAGTGGGCATGAAAAGAGCTAGGCTGGGCGCATTTGGCCCATTGGGGCAGTGGGAAAATCAAATTGAGTTTGAAATTTCCAAAAAAGGCTGAGGCTTTGCCAACATTTTAAACCTACCAAACGGGTTCCAAAATTTATGAAAATGTTTGGAGAGGCTCGTGACCCATAATAGTTTCTTGTGTAAATTTTTCAGGATTTGATATGTTCTGTGTTTTTCTCAAAAATTCTTCCAAGCTATTTCTTGCATATAATTCCATTAGTTGATTTGATGAAAAATTTCAAAACATGCTCAAATAAATTTTCCCGCAAATAAAAATGCCTAAATTATTATTTCCTCACTTATTTTATTACACTTACTCAAAAAGGTATTTTTTGGATGTTATAGACCTACACCCTACAAAGAATCTCGATCCCGAGATTTGGTGGACTCGGTAAAGAAATATGGAAATTTAGCTCTAAGACTATCTTCTCGTTCCCATGTGGCCTCGTCTTCAATGTGGTTACTCCACTAAACTCTCAACATCTTGTTGGCACGACTGCGAGTGTGTCACTCGACTTCATCTAACATTCGGATCGGGTGCTCCCGATAAGAAAGATTCGGTTGGAGATCCATGTTCTCCAACTGAGCGAGCTCGTTCGGAGTTCAGAGGCACTTCTTGAGTTGCGATACGTGGAAGACATCGTGCACATTTGAAAGTTGAGGTGGCAATTCCAATTGGTACACCACTTTGCCTTTCCTTTCGAGAATTCGGTATAGCATTTTATTTGATCTGTGTTTTTCTGTATAGCATTTTATTTTTTCTGTATTTTTCTCGAAAATTCTTCCAAGCTACTATTTGAATATAATTGCATTAGTTGATTTGATGAAAAAAAAAATTCAAAACATGCTTAGATAAATTTTTCCGCAAATAAAAATGCCTAAATTTTTATTTCCTCACTTATTTTATTACACTTAACCAAAATGGTATTTTTAGGATGTTACTGACCTTCCCCCCTACAAAGAATCTCGATACCCAGATTTGGTGGGCTTGGTAAATAAATATGGAAATTTGGCTCTAAGACGGTCTTCTCGTTCCCATGTGGCCTCTTCTTGAGTGTGGTTACTCCACTAAACTCTCAACATTACTACTACACAAAGGCACATCACAGACGGTTATAAACAGTTATCACATACGGTTTTCTGAACCGTCTGGATTTATGTGTCTGTGATAGCAGGCGGTCATCACAGACGGTTTTCAAACCGTTTGTGAAAAAAGGTATCATAGATGGTTCTTATCAAGAACCGTCTGTGATAGTGACTATCACAGACGGTTTTTATTCAGAACCGTCTGTGATAGTTTATTTTTACAAATGGTTCTGAACAAGAATCTTCTGTGATAGCTTTTTCTATTGCAAAAAAAATTGAAAACATGTGCTGAAACTTCACAGCGAATGAATTTGATATGGGCTTATGGATTTTTTTATTGAACTTTTCGTTAGCTTTCCAACGAGTCAAAAAATGTCGAGGGAGGCGGTGGGCGACGAGGTCGGGGGAGGCCAACGACGATGAGGCCAGGGACCGGTGGAGGAGGCCGGGGCGACAAAGTGGAGAAGGCCAGGGGCGACGATGTGAGGTGGAGGTCGGGGGCGATGATGTTGAGGGAGGCTGTGGGTGATGAGGTTGGGGGAGGCCAGCGACGACGAGGCCGGGGCGAGGCGGAGGAGACCGAGGACGACGATGTCGGGGGAGACCATGGGCTATGAGGTCGGGGGAGGCCGGCGATGATGAGGCCAGGGCGAGGTGGAGGAGGCCGCGGGCGATGAGCTCGAGGGAGGCCGGGGCGCAAGGTGTGAGGAGGAGAGACAACAGAGGAGGAGATGGAGGTGTGAGCTATGAGGAGACTCGGTTAATATAAAGCGAGTTTCGGCAGCCCGCCCATTAAGTCCAAATTTTTGTTTCCCGCCCAACAAAACAAAAGTATCATATACGGTTCTTATTTGGAACTGTCTGTGATGTATCACTATCACAGACGGTTTGTAAATAAAATCATCTGTGATTGTGGATTTCATGGGGATATGTTCCAGATCTTAGGATGATGTGACAATTGGCAATGGCGTTTACGGTTTGTCGTTTCACGTGTTTTCGACAAAGTTACAGCTTCTCGATGCGGGCGGTCCGACCGGTCCTTGCACGGCGGTCCGACCGGTCCCAAATCGGTCGGATCGGCCATGTGGGGCGGTCGGACCGGCGGTGACCAAAGTGGTCAAAACGAGGTGGGCCAAAAATAGGTGTTGTAGGCAAGTGAGGGGATCCCAATGCACTTGGTCTCATGATTTTTGGAGTCTCCAGTAAAAAGTTCTATTGGTTTAAAGTTTCCGTGAGGTTTCGATTTTCGGGGTTGAAATTGGCTAAGTCCCAAGGGGCGGTCCGACCGGCTCACAGGGAGCGGTCCGACCGGCTCACCTGGAGCGGTCAGACCGGTATTGACTTGAACGTCGGCCAACTTCGTGGCGATGTTGATTGGTTAGGTCAAAGTCATTAGTATCGTGGCATATGGTTTGCATGATACATGTTTTGACTAACATGGGTCAAGTTGTGAAGAACTTGTTCCCGAATTCGTGTTTGCTTGTCTATGGTTGTGCAGGTAGCTTGGTGGTCAACGACGGTCAACGGCGAGAAGGATCGGGACTAGACTTGGAGAGTTAAGGTCCAGAATGATCGACGATGCCGGGTGAGGTCAATGACTCAAGCGTGACACAAGATGGATAAGGGTGACCTATTGGCAAATCCATGGCGCATGGTGAAGCGGTTTAGGTCAAAGGTTAAAGACGGCGCTTTGCGGCGTGCGTGTGTGACCCGCTTGTTAGTGGGCCTTAACGGAGCCCAATGGAGTCAAACCCTAGGAGTCTAGGCCTCCACTATAAATAGGGGAGGTGGTGGTGCACCATCCAAATCTTTTCCTCTCGCCTTTTATGTTTCAAAACCCTAATTGTCTTTAGGGAGTTGAGGTGGAGGCTAGGGCTCTTGATGGTTTGTGGTGAATTTCGTGATCTTTGATTGTCCAGCGATCCATGATGGTGTGGATGTAATCCAAATCAATCACGAAATCAATCTATGCAAGGTTTGCTTGAGATAAGTCTCTTTTCGTTCTTGCTTTCAATTTCGTGTTTTAGGGCTTTCTTTGATCCGCGAGTTTGTGATTGATTCTTTCACGTGAATTAGCTTGCTGTGATATGTGTGAATCTATCTAGCATCATCTTGATCATCAATCACTCACGAACAAGCATTAGGATCAAGTTTTCGTTCTTGCCCGGTTTTAGACCTTCTGTTAATCAATTGGCAATTGCTCAAAGATCGTTCCAAGAATTATCATAATATTCGATTGGAATAGGTCCTCAATAGCATATAGAAGGTGTGTGCAAAGTTTCATAAAAATTGGAGTTGAGAATCAAAAGTTTCAACTAATTGCAACTTCGTCATCGGCCGATTTTCTCATTTGCGATCGGTTCGAGTCGGCCGGTCGGACCGCCGTCATCACCGGTCGACCGATTTTGGAGCGGTCCGACCGCCAGCACAACGCCGGTCAGACCGCCCGGCAATCGGTCCGACCGGTTGGGTCCAGCGGTCAGACCGCCCGTGCTGTGAGTTTGCAATCTTAGTTGATTTTTGTCAAATTGCTTAGGGGTTTAATTGGATTCAATACTAGTCTTCCGCTGTACTGGTATATTGATCTTCATAGCTTCATCATAGCTATTGGAGTGAAATTGTGTTGAATTCATATTTTGTGAAAAAGTGAGCGTGCTCCTATTCACCCCTCTAGTCGCCTTTTCGGTCCAACAAGTTGTATCAGAGCCCGGTTAGTTCAATCTTGATCTTAACCGGTCACTGAACTTTGGCGATGGATAGATTCTCTACAAAACCGCATATGTTCAATGGACAAGACTATGCCTATTGGAAGAATCGTATGCGAGTATTCCTTGAGAGCGAGGGACAAGCTATATGGGACGTTGTTCGATCCCCGCTCATTATTCCTGAGATTGAAACTCCGCTCGTGGTTCTTTTGGCTAACAACAACAAGGCCAAGAATCTTTTATATGGTGCGCTTGGTAGACAAGAATATGATAGGATTTGCAATTTTGCATTGCATCAAGACGAGATTTGGAACACTCTCGAAACATATCATGAGGGTTCGTCCCAAATTAAGAAAGTGCGCCAAACAATCTATAAGCGTGATTATAACAAATTTGAGATGCGTCCTGGAGAGAGCATCGATGACATTTTCAGTCGTTTTAATAAAGTGATTAATCAAATGAAAGCTGTTGATATTGAATATTCTCAATCTGAAAATGCCACCCACCTCTTGGCTGCAATCAACACCAAGGAGTGGGAGATGAAGGCTACTGCTATAGAGGAAAATGTTGATCTTTCAAGTCTTACTTTAGAATTGCTTTATAGTAAACTCAAGACTCATGAAATTAAAAGAGTTGATCATCCCAAGAAAGATAATTTAGCTTTGGTAGCAGATCCTCTCAAAAAGGCTTTTGATGACTCTTTTGAATCTTCTTCTGGATTTTCACTTGCTTGTTTATCTGCTATTCATGAAGAGGAGCTTGAGAATATCCCTGAGGTTGAGTTAGCCCTTTTAGCTAAAAAATTCACACGGGCTTACAACAATGTGAGAAATAAAAAGAGAGGTGGTCCTGTTACTTGCTATGAGTGTCGAGAGCTTTACCACATCCGCCAATTGCCCCAAGCTGAAAGGTAAGGGTAAGCACGGGGAGGAGAAGACGACTTGGAAGAAGCCTCATGAGAACAACTCGAGTATGATCTTTGTCAAGCTCATAAAGGCCGCTCACCGGGTCCTTGCCGCTTTGGAGAGCAATCCGTTAGCGATGTGGACTCGGGAGCGAAGAGGATAAGAAAGGGAAGGCCAAAGACTTCACCGGCATGTACTTCATGGTGACAAGCGACATTGATAATGATGAGGTATCTTTTTCTTATGATGAGCTTTACGCTAAATATAATTCTATAGTTGAGCAAGTGCTTAGTCAAGATGAAGCGCTAGAATTTGTCATGACTAAAAATAAGAAACTAGAGTCAAAAATTGGTAAACTAAAACTAGAACTTACAAATGTTAAGACTCTTGAACTCGATGAATGTTTATCTTGTCATGATATGCACTCGAAATTGGCTAAGCCGCAATCGCTCACAATATTGCTTTACAACAACTTGAAAATGCTAGAACTGAGCTAATTGAAATTAAATCTGCTCCTTGTGAAAAATGTTTAGAGTCTAGCAAGTTGATTGCTTCTGATGTGATTGATTCTAGCCCTTGCACGTCATGCTTAGAAAAGAACGTGAAATCAAAGATATCTTAGAAGTCGCTAGAGTCAAATATGCTAAGCTTAAGGACAATATTGAAAATACTACTTGTGCTTCTTGTTCCACTCTTAAGCTTGAAATTGCTTTATATAAGGAGAAATCTATGGATAAAACTTGTGATGCTTGTGTTAGTTTAAGAAAAGAAAATGCTTACCTTCATGATACATTAGAGAAATTTTCTAAAGGTAAGAAACAATTAAACATGATTCTTGACAAGTCTAAAACTCCTTATAAGAAGCAAGGTTTAGGATTCAATTCTTTTCAAGACAATTCAAAGCCAAAAGTCATTCAAGTCTTGGAAAAGGTTTAATTGAATTCAAAACCCAACTGCAAAAATATCTTTTAAATCTGCGAGTTTTGCCCAACCTTGTATTAATTCAAATGGTGCTTCTTCTAGTGGTACCAAGTACCATTGCACTTATTGTAAGAAAAGTGGGCATTTGATTGAATTCATTGGCGTGAGGTTGAAAAATGATAGGAAAAATCTTGATAGAATCTCATTCGGGCAACCTAGAGCTTTTATGAGACATGGTAACACCGAAGGAATAAACTGGATTAGGATTTTTCTCATGCTAATCATCATGCTTCTACATATCCTAATTCTCATATTCTTCAGGCAGCCGGTCTGACCGCTGGTGGTCACCGGTCTGACCGATTTGGTCATCGGTCGATCGCAAGACAACGCCGGACGCCTCACCGATGCTTTAATTCCCATGTTAACTTAAACATTGCTCATAACAGAATTTTAGATGAAATCAAGGATAACACTTCTGCTTTGCATACTACTCGCAGACGTGTGTCTCAGTACTGGGTTCCCAAGTCTTGTTTAACTAACCCCAGTATCGAGACACATCGTTCTTCTGTGCCTTGATTTTTCAGGATTACCGCGGAAAGAGGAAGGGCACGTGCTTTGTCGACTCCGACTGTTCACATCATATTGCCGGAGACTCAAGATGGTTCACCTCCTTCACGCGGTCGACGGGTTTCAAGCATCTCCGAGAACTTCCCATCGCCAGGCCGTTAAGCTCTTATTCAGGTACTTACACTCTACTCTCTTTGTATGGCATTTGATATTCCTGTTCTTTATCCTTGTCCATTCGGGGGTTTTTCTTATCCTAATTGTGCGGGCTGTCGGCTAGATAGGAAGAGTACCTCAGGCGCTTGTCACCCACTAGATTCTTCTCTTGTATCTTGTTTTTATCCTCACCAAATCTTTAGACCCAACTAGGTTTGCCACCTTGAGAAGCGAGTTAGGGGTTATTTATCCTTATGGGTTGGTTTGAGGGGGAGTTTGATCTTTTCTGATCTTTCCTTGTTCTTTTGATCTTTTATTGTTCTTTTTCTGAACTTAGTGATCTTTTTGAACTTTTTAAGTTTTTAGGCTTTTTATTTGCATCTCATTGTATCATATTGCATTCATATGAAAAATCCAACAAG
The DNA here is from genome assembly GCA_036346395.1 of Hsuehochloa calcarea. Classification (NCBI taxonomy): domain Eukaryota; kingdom Viridiplantae; phylum Streptophyta; class Magnoliopsida; order Poales; family Poaceae; genus Hsuehochloa; species Hsuehochloa calcarea. The sequence goes on along the minus strand of CM070593.1, from coordinate 18,485,736 downwards.
TGGTAACAACAAGTGGTTACAGCAAGTGGTATGAAAAATCCAAAAAGATGCATTGTAATATAAGATTTTACCTTATCTTTTAAAATTGATGAAGCTTTGTCTATTACCCTTTGGAGCTTTTGTATTTCAATTCTTGCTCAATGTCATGTCTAGTTCTTTGACTTGCTAGAATTATCATGCTTTTACATGTGTAGCTAAGTCTTTGCTATATAAGCTAGAACCTTTTAAACAACTCAAACTAAGAAATTGCAATTTGTGGATGTTTTAGCGAGTTGTGCAATTAGTGCTCCTCTTGTGACATTGGCCCTGTCAGAATTGCTTTGTTAGCTCTTTGATCTAAAATTGACCATTACTTGAGCTTTTGTGTTCTTGAGATTCTAAAACTGCTCATGTGAAAAATGAAAATCAAGATTGTCTTATGCTTAAATTGTGCCAAACTATTCTTACGAGGCCGCTTGTCAAATGACATGAACTTGGAGATAGTTTGATGAACGAGACGATCTCATGGGGACCGCTTGTCGAAATGACATGAACCTCAAGATTTGTCGCCTTGTAGAAGCTTAGAAAGAGTTTGTGGATGGCTCCTAGTCCAGATCTTCTTTACTAAGATATACCTTTAATCAACTTTTGGTCGAAGCTTAGGATGAGTTTGTGGATGGCTCCTAGTCCAGGATCTTGTCACTAAGTTAGATCATTAGTCAACTTCAATATTCAATGCAAATGAGAAAAATGTTGACAAATGGGTGTTTACAAAATATTGAGCAAAATGATTCAATACGGGACTTGATTGACTCTTAATGTGGTCTTTGTTAGATTTTGATCTCACTTTGACATTTTGACATGGCCAATTTCACTTTAGGATCCCTGTGATGAACTTGGTTGAATTTGAAGCGTTGCTTAAATTGATCAAATCTACTGCTTTACTTTTGAGCCTTTGTGCTTAGCTTTGATATATATGTCTTACCATGATCTTGCTAGCGCTGTCAGGCTTGATATGTTGTTTGTGCAATATTAGAGATACTAGCTTGTTCTTTTGGGTAATCTCCAAAGCTTCTCGTAATCAAAAATTGAAAAATACAAAAATTGAAGCCACTCCATTGCACTTCATGCATATTCCTCTTTATGCTTCTTTTGTTTCTGTTTCTTCCCTTATTCTATATTTATTATCTCTGGATGAGAGGAAGGCGTGATTCCTTGATGAATCCATTGTCAAAGGGGGAGAAGATGTGTTAAATGAGAAGAGAAGATGTGTTAATAAGAAGATATTTCTTTATTGGGGGAGAAGTTTATACAAAGGGGAAAAAAATTTGAAAATTGAGGATCATAGTGAGGGGAGTTCTTGAGTTGCATTCTTATTGTCTTATTGAATATTCTGAACTTGAATTGCATTCTTTTATACTCACAATGATCATAGGTCAATTGAACAATTGTTCTTTCATATGGACCTCATGTGAGAATTTTGACCCTTTTCTGGAAATCAAAGTTTTTATGCTTTCTTTTGCCTTGTCTCACATGCCTATACTATTCGATGCCACTTGGTCATTTTCATTGCTTTTTCTTGCTTATGGACCAAGTTGTGCCTTTGTATCTAAAACCGCGAGTAAACTCGTTTTCAAACCTCTTACTTACATTTTTCGGATAATTGCCAATGTGTTCATCAAGGGAGATTGTGGATTTCATGGGGATATATTCGGATCTTAGGATGATGTGACAATTGGCAATGGCGCTTACGGTTTGTCGTTTCACGTGTTTTCGACAAAGTTACTGTGCTTCTCGATAAAGCGGTCCGACCGGTCCTTGCACGCGGTCCGATCGGTCCCAAATCGGTCGGACCGGCCATGTGGCGGTCGGACCGGCGGTGACCAAAGTGGTCAAAACGCAGTGGGCCCAAAATAGGTGTTGTAGGCAAGTGAGGATCCCAATGCACTTGGTCTCATGATTTTGGAGTCTCCAGTAAAAGTTCTATTGGTTTAAAGTTTCCGAGAGGTTTGGATTTTCAGGGTTGAAATTCGGCTAAGTCCTATATGGTCCGACCGCTCACGAGGAGCGGTCCGACCGGCCATAAAGCGGTCCGACCGGCTCACCGGAGCGGTCGGACGGTGTTGACTTGAACGTCGGCCAACTTCGTGGCGATGTTGATTGGTTAGGTCAAAGTCATTAGTATCGTGGCATATGGTTTGCATGATGCATGTTTTGACTAACATGGGTCAAGTTGTGAAGAACTTGTTCCCGATTCGTGTTTGCTTGTCTATGGTTGTGCAGTAGCTTGGTGGTCAACGACGGTCAACGCGAGAAGGATCGGGACTAGACTTGGAGAGTTGAGGTCCGAACGATCGACGTCTTGGGTGAGTCAATGACTCAAGCGTGACACAAGATGGACAAGGGTGACCTATTGGCAAATCCATGGCGCATGGTGAAGCGGTTTAGGTCAAAGGTTAAAGACGGCGCTTTGCGGCGCATGTGTGTGACCCGCTTGTTAGTGGGCCTTAACGGAGCCCAATGGAGTCAAACCCTAGGAGTCTAGGCCTCCACTATAAATAGGGGAGGTGGTGGTGCACCATCCACTCTTTTCCCTCTCGCTTTTTATGTTTCAAAACCCTAATTGTCTTTAGGGAGTTGAGGTGGAGGCTAGGGCTCTTGATGGTTTGTGGTGAATTTCGTGATCTTTGATTGTCCACGATCCATGATGGTGTGGATGTAATCCAGCATCAATCACGAAATCAATCTATGCAAGGTTTGTTTAAGATAAGTCTCTTTTCGTTCTTGCTTTCAATTTCGTGTTTTTAGGGCTTTCTTTGATCCGCGAGTTTGTGATTGATTCTTTCACGTGAATTAGCTTGCTGTGATATGTGTGAATCTATCTAGCATCATCTTGATCATCAATCACTCACGAACAAGCATTAGGATCAAGTTTTCGTTCTTGCCCTGTTTTAGACCTTCGTTAATCAATTGGCAATTGCTCAAGATCGTTCCAAGAATTATCATAATATTCGATTGGAATAGGTCCTCAATAGCATATAGAAGGTGTGTGCAAAGTTTCATAAAAATTGGAGTTGAGAATCAAAAGTTTCAACTAATTGCAACTTCGTCATCGGGCTGATTTTATCATTGCAGATCGGTTTCGAGTCGGCGGTCGATCGCCGTCATCACCGGTCGACCGATTTTGGGCGGTCCGACCGCCAAGACAACGCCGGTCGATCCGCTGGCAATCGGTCCGACCGGTTGGGTCCAGCGGTCAGACCGCCCGTGCTGTGAGTTTGCAATCTTAGTTGATTTTTGTCAAATTGCTTAGGGGTTTAATTGGATTCAATACTAGTCTTCCGCTGTACTGGTATATTGGTCTTCATAGCTTCATCATAGCTATTGGAGTGAAATTGTGTTGAATTCATATTTTGCGAAAAAGTGAGCGTGCTCCTATTCACCCCCTCCCCCCCTCTAGTCGCCTTTTCGGTCCAACAGTGATAATGCACAGACGGCTCTTAAGAAGAACCGTCTGTGATGTCCGAGATTATCACAGGCGGTTCTTCTTAAGAACCATCTGTGAATTATCACAAACGGTTCTATTTATAAACCGTCTATGGTAGTTAGGTGTCACACACGGTTCCAAAGGAACCGTCTGTGATGATGCATCTAGTATGGTCTGTTTTATAGTAGTGCATCTTGATGGCACGACTGCGAGTGTGCCACTCGGCTTCATCTAACATTCGGATCGGGTGCTCTCGATAAGAAAGATTTGGTTGAAGATCGATATTCTCCAACTAAGCAAGCTCGTTCGGAGTTCAGAGGCACTTCTTGAGTTGCGATACATGGAAGACATCGTGCACATTTGAAAGCTGAGGTGGCAATTCCAATTGGTACATCACTTCGCCTTTCCTTTCGACGATTCGGTATGGCATTTTATCTATTCTGTGTTTTTCTCGAAAATTCTTCCAAGCTACTGTTTGCATATAATTGCATTAGTTGATTTGATGAAAAATTTCAAAACATGCTCAAATAAATTTTTCCCGCAAATAAAAATGCCTAAATTTTTATTGCCTCACTTATTTTATTACACTTACCCAAAATGGTATTTTTGGGATGTTACAGACCTACCCCCCCCCCTACAAAGAACTTGATCCCGAGATTCAGTGGGCTCGGTAAAGAAATATAGAAATTTATCTAAAACAGTCTTCTCGTTCCCATGTAGCCTCGTCTTCAGTGTGGTAACTCCACTAAACTCTCAACATCTTGATGGCACGACTATGAGTGTGTTACTCAGCTTCATTTAACATTCGGGTCGGGTGCTCCCGATAAGAAAGATTCAGTTGGAGATCGATGTTCTCCAACTGAGCGAGCTCGTTCAGAGTTCAGAGGCACTTCTTGAGTTGCGATACGTGGAAGACATCGTGCACATTTGAAATTTGAGGTGGCAATTCCAATTGGTACACCACTTCGCCTTTCCTTTCGACGATTCGGTATGGCATTTTATATGTTATGTGTTTTTCTCAAAAATTCTTTCAAGCTACTGTTTTCATATAATTGCATTAGTTGATTTGATGAAAATTTTCAAAACATGCTCAAATAAAATTTCACACAAATAAACATGCCTAAATTTTTATTTCCTCACTGATTTTATTACACTTACCCAAAATGGGAGTTTTGGGATGTTACAACGGACTTGGTCCACACACTGAAACACTTAACCCTACGGTTTAATTTAACTCTTAATGGCATTGGGCCCACTGCCATACACTCATTAGCTAACTAATTAATGTTAACTAATTACTCAGTTAATCTAATGATAGTCCATGTGGTGACGTCACGTTAACACCCTCCTCAGAACAGAGGAGTGCTAGCTGCTCTGGTACTCAAACTGGAAGAAGAATGAGAGCATCAGCAAGAGGGGATTGAGGCAAACCCGAGGGACATGACCTTCAAGGTCAAAGCTCACCGGAACATCGAGGAACGGGTGACGATGGTGAGGACAGAGGCAGATCTATGGCGCGATCGTCAAAGTCTTCCTGGTGATTGAGCGAGAGATAGAGAGGGTGGCTGGAGGGGAAATGCAAAGGGGTCGATGGTATTCTCGGTGACACTCACAGAGCGTCATTTAAAGGGGAGAAAAGGGGAGGGGAAAGCGGTGATGTGGCGACCGTCTCGGCGATATCTCGCGAATGTGCAAGCTTTGAAGTCCGGTGAGCTGGTGTTTCCATGCAATGAGGTCATGGTGCGACGGTGCGCTCAAGGTCTGCCACAACAGATTACTCGAGTGCTATGGGCTTAATTGCGCGCAAAGGAAGAGAGAGAGAAGAGAAAGCGCGTGCGGGCAAAGAGGAAGAAGAAAAACATTGCCCTGGGCTCACAAGTGGGGCCAGGGCCACTAGCAGTGAGATTGAGCGAAAGTGGGTGAGTTGGCAGGGGCTGGAGCGGTGCTAGGCTGTGAAGCGAGCGCGGGAACCAGCTAGGTTGGGTCGCGTGTGGGGGAAAGAAAGTGGAAGGGGACGTTGGCGCAGACGTGCGAGCGGGCCGGCTGGTAGGTGGCGTGCGGAGGGAAGGGAGAGGAATAGAATGATTTGAGATTTATTTGAAACATTCTCAGGATTGAATTTGAATTGAATTCAAAGAGGTTTTAGCACTTAACTTTCCTTGCATATTTTTATTAATTTAATTTAAGGCAAGTATTTTGATTTGACTTTTGAAATACAGCCAAAAAATTTTTTGTAAATTCCCAAAATGCGTCATTTTTTTTTTTTTTGAAAATCCAATGAAATTTCTAATGGATAAAAAATGAGCTGTTACAATGTCTCGGCGAAGGGTAGGGTCGTCGTAGGGTCCAAGTGGGCCGGAAGTGGCCCCCCTTCCAAGCCCAAAAAGCTACGAAGAGCAATCCTAGCTAGTTCACTGCACGCCAGATCCTGCGTTTGGATCCCTTTGTATAGCTATGCAATTAAAAGAACCCCTACTAACACAATTGCTATTTTGTACACATACAGCATCAATAAAAGATTCTCCCAAAGAAACTTCCCAATCCAGAGATTAATTGCTCAACTGAACTGAAGGAGAAAAGGTTAAAACATAAGACCTAGAGCATGGAAAATTGTGGTTGCATATCTGTGGATTGGAACCCCATATGACTGATGACTATATGAGACAACCAATACTATCTCGCGCAGTATAATTAACAAGTTTTGAAGTTAATTGGGATTTTAGGTACTTGTCCTGAACATAAGACAAACCGTCCTTGCATTGTGTCCTTGTCCTTAACTCCAGCATCTTACTTTGTCCTCCAACCAACACAAAGTACTCCTCTAGTCATTTCGAGGTGAGCACGCTTGGGTCATTATTTAAACTGTCCTTGCAGCTCTTTTATTATGCATTGATACTTCTTATGCTAGTGGCCTAATTCTCCATTATCTGTTTGATTAGGCCCAATTTGGAACTTCGGAATTCTACTAGTGTCCGGTAGAAATTGGATTGTTTCTTGTGAAATTCCAACCAGGATCTTTTTACCGATAATAGGCAAAACTGGTTTTACCGATGGGGGCCAGCAAATCTACAAACCGGTCCCAAAATTGGCGGTTTGGATGGATTTTGTTCCAAAAAAATTAAATTTGTTTGAATTTGACTTGAATTGGATTTTTTTTAATTCAAAATCGGAAAATTGGCCAAAAAATTTCCGATTTTCGGCCTTACCGACGCCGGTAAAAAAATCCCTGATTCCAACAAAATTCATGTGAAATTCCTTGTTCCAAGCATGCCTTTAGCATTTATGGTTTGGTCGATGAACATGGAGCATCACATATATTCTTGCTCAAACCGGCCTGCCAGACAGTCTATTTATTCTGAAAACACCGATTCGAATGGGTGTTAAGGAAATCAAGCTAATCTAAACGACTACGTATGCCCGATGGACTTGGTTATTTTCCTCACCTGAGCCGGCCATGGAGTAATTAAACCCCTGCTTGTACTTCAATTCTGCTCTCTCTCTCTCTCTCTCTCTCTCTCTCTCTCTACACAAAATGGGGGTAGTAATCAAAGGAGACGATTAATTATGTCCAAGCAAGTCTTGTGATTAATCACTTTTGTTAGAACAAGTGAACAACTCGATTATATATATGCTAGCTAGCTAGTTCATATATATCATCATGCGCGTTAGGTGGTCCTCAGTTGTCTTCACCGATCAAGCTAGAGAGCTAGCCAGCTATAGCTTCGATCAAGTAGTGCTTGACGGACCGTACGTAAGAGCTCCAGGCAGGCCAGCCACTGCATCACCAAGGTTGGTCCCGGCTTTTTTTTGTTTACGAATTGCAAGTATATATATATCCAGCCGGTATATATGCTTAATTTTCTGATCTCCTAATTCTATTATCGTCAAATTACCACCTAGCTAGGTATAGAGCAACGAATATATAACACACTTCCAAGAGATCGTACGTAAGAAATATGCAAATTAATTAAACCCAAAACATGGCTCGGATTACAGTCCGCGTATAATATCAGAAATTCCAAATCTTTTGTTCCAAGAAGGAAGATGCATGCTAGGAACTGAAGGCATATGATATGATGGCATGGCGCCCCCCAAAAAAAAAGCAACATGAGTAGTACAATGGTAATAATTTTGTTGCGAGAAAGAGAAGAAACATCAAATTAATTAATGTACACAGATCGATCGATGGCTGGGCCGCTGGGGCTCCTCAAGAGGTCCAAACAAGCAGACGCAAAAAAAAAAAAAGGAAAAAATAAAAGAAGGAATCTAGCTAGGGCCTATGTAGCTAGCTAGTATATAATATCGATGGTCGGTTAGCATTTACATCCAAATTAATTAACTAGCTAGGACAAAAAGAGAGAGAGAGAGAGAGAGAGAGAGAGAGAGAGAGAGAGAGAGACGAAAAACTCAAAGAAGAAGAACAAGTCAGATACTGAGCTAGAACTTGCAATGCTAGCTAGCTACTGCTAGATTGACGATGAGGAGCTGCATGGAGGTAGTGATGAGCCGGTCAGTCGTGCCAGCAGAGGAGCATGACGACGCACCGGCGGATGATGTAGAGCCTCGCCCTCTGCTCCCTCACCACCTTGCTCAGCCCTCCTCCCCCCTTCTGCTTCTTCATCTCTCTCACTCTCAAACAACCAAGAGAGAGAGAGAGAGAGAGAGAGAGTATGGAGAGAGAGGTAGTTTGTGAGAAACAGACACACGCACAGTGGGAGCTAGAGAAAACCGAGGAAGACGATAGAGGGAGAAGGAGAGGGCACTAGCTTAGTTGCTCGAGATTGATCTTCTTTCGACCACGCCGCACGCTCGGCTTGTTCTAAGCTGGCTAGGCGTCCGTTTATATACAGAAGCAAACAGCCATTGATGCGCGGGACGGGAGAGGGAGGGGAGGGGAGGGGAGAGTAGCCGGTAGCGCGTGGCCCATCCCCGAACGTGGGAGCGGGCCCACCACCCACACGTGCACTCGTGGGCCCCATCACTCGGGCTTTCTTCCTCTTAGTTTCAGCTTTGAAATTGGGAATTGGGATGGATTCCCTCTGCTCCCCCTTGGCCGCCCTTGACCGCTCTCGTACCGCTTCCGTTACCCAAGCGCCGCGTACCCTTACCCACTGATGCGTGGGGTACCGTGCACAAGCTGGCCCGCATGCCAGCGGCAGTGTGTTGGCATAGCGAATTTAGGGGTTGGTTGGGACGTGGGGTTTTAACTTAATTCCCTTCTGCCCGCACGCACCATCGAGGGGTTTTACAAAGGGGGCCTTGAAAAGTGAAGCAATAACAGTACAGTCCCTGAAAGCTAACAAGAAAAGAAGACAATTACACCCAAGTCCCTGAACAGCGCCCGACGAGAACGTTGATGTAGTAGATCGCCGATGCAAGAACCCCACGTCTTGATTGTTACATGTTAATTGAATTAATTAATTAATTGAAAGTCATTCATTCTGGGTAACTTGGACCTTTCGAAAAAGGAATGATTATTGGAACTGTCTATATGCATGATTCACCCTAAATTTCTAGCCAGTACGATTGAAGAAACTAGCCACCAAGAAAAAGAATGGCGGTAGTGCATGTAGCCATTTAGCGGTGGTACGGTGGTAGTGGAGCACCATATTTTCGGTCTAGGTAGGTGCACCGGATGCAGCTGGTTAGAACATCAGTTCAGCTTAAGGTTTATAGCGATGGCTCATCCATCGATCCACATGGCCACGCGTGCAAACCGATTTCCAGCGCCCTCAGCTAGCGGCACCAAAGTTATGATACTACGTACGGTATAAGGAATTGTGTTGATACGTTCGCCTACTAAAAAAGGGTTTAAATTACTGATTTTTTATTCATAGCATCAAGATCCGACGGATGTGCTTCTCCCCCTTCTCTGGTACTACTTCATCCCCTCCTTTCCCAAGATTCGATAGACGCGTCAAAACCTAGCGTTGCCGTCTGCCCAACGCCGCAATCCGCACGTCGCCTGCCACCGGCGCCAGCGGGGACCACCGGAGCTCCACCGCGCCTCCAACACGACGACTCGTCCCCTTTCGTGCTCCCCGATGTCTATGCTCTTCCTCCCACACCCGGGACATAATTTTAGATAGGGCGGAGTCGCAAGTATGGATCAAAGATCTCTGGTTGCCTTGCCTCACCTTGCCTGCCGCCGCTTGCTGCTTGGTTTGTGTTAGGGGAGGAGAGGACTGACGAGGCGTGAGTGAGTGAGGAGCAGAGGAGGCTGAGCCTGTGAGGAAAATGTAGTGCGGCTATGGGTTATGGGCAGTGCCTTATAATGGGTTGGTCGATCGGCCGGCTAGGCTAGGCCCAATTGAACAAAGCCCACGAAGCAGCCTCATCTTCAACCTCCACTTGGCACTAGGTGCTTCGGCAGTCTCCTCCTTGCAGGGCGCAGGCTGCCTATGCCGTGGATGCTAGGGCCTGGGGTCTAGCCGGGGGGAGAGGGGGTCTGACCGGAGGGGAGCTCGGGTGGCCACCCTACCATGCCCAGTGGGAGGATCCGCCCTGTCCCACACCATCCATGCGCTTTCTTCTCCATCTTTGGTCGTGCTTCCCCACACCTTTTCCTCCCACCCTTGACATCGCTTCCGCCGCATCTTGTTAATATAAGGATAAGAAGGGGGTCATTCGTTGGAGGATGCATTTGTCGAGGGGGCCATGCGGCGGAGAGTCATTCGGCGGCGCCAACTCTTGCGTACGGCTTCATCGGTGCCGACGCTCGTCAAAGATAAAGAGGACGCGGCCCTAATGTACAAATCTTTGAACAAATCTGAAGATCAGAAATTCACTGATTAGAAAAGAAAAAAAAAACATTCATGCCGTGTATCCTTAGCATTTCCGAATAGATAATAATCCTCGGTGTGCCCAGGAAAGAGAACGTGTAGGTACGTACGTACATGCAGCACAGCTACGTGAGAAGACTAGGCGTGCACGTAAACATATGCGATCGATCCCGATGGGACGGCGCGCAGGGAGGGCAGCTAGCGATGATGATTCGTGAGACTGACGCGTCGATGCGTATAGTGAGCCTACGAGGGGAGGGTTGCCCTGTAGATGGCAATTATTGCGTTGGCGGTATAGTACAATTGGGCTCGATCCAAGGTTGCAGCATGCATCTTGTTCGTGGTACGTCCAATGGACAGCATGCACGCACACGTGTGCACAAATTGCATATATATATATATATATATATATATATATATAGGCAGTGTTTTCTTGGCTACTGATTGTACATGTAATATGAGTACTCAAACACTCTCTCCTGTCGCAAAAAAATATATTATTTTGGGTATCGGTATAATTAAAAAAAAAATTTGATCGCTGATTTATATTATAATAATTATAAAACTTAATAATATATAATATTATAAACTTACATTTTGAGGGAAATCTACATTTATAATTTTTATGTATCCAATCTAAATATTTTAAATTATATCGATAACAAAAATTTCAAAAGTTTAACTACATGTATCCTAAAACTTCAAGATTTCGAGGGATTGTTTGGAATACATGATTTTTGAAGGAATTTAGCAGGGAATTATATTCCAAACAAGGCCCTATTTGTTCCAACTTGCAGATTCAGTTGAAACAATTAGAGGAAAATGAATAGTGGTTATTTGTTCTGGTTTCTCACCGCATATACTATATATTATGATTCCGACTTCTCAGTTTAACATGCTTATCCTGTGTGTGTGTGTTTTTTTTTGGTCCCCAAAGTTGACATTTAACAACATCCAAAAGAAAGGTTTGCTGCACTTCAAAAGAGCCAGAATATTCCCCTTAATCATTTCATTATATACTCATCTTATCATTGTGTTCGACAAAGTCATCTAGACTTGTAGAGGCAGAGGGTAGAGTAACATGGGGCAACGAGGCCCCAACTCCTTCTTTTATTGCACAAAACATATATACCTAGTTATTGTGTATTTCATAGAAGCACAAAAAATATATCTTATATAGCTTATAGAACACATGGGATGGAACCTACTAGATATATTTGCAAGTAGTCGTTGGGACTTTTCCATTCAATCGTGAAACTGATCTTAAGAGTGTTAAGTTTCAATTCTCTCTCCAAAAGTAAAATTCGCAATTTTTAAAGCTAGTAATGCCACTGTTTTGGACGCCAAAATTTCTCAGAATTATTTTAAGAGCTGTACTATTTCGTGTGAATCTCTTAAGAAATTTATGTCGAACCCCTGCATTCCAAACAAGTTCTTAGGTGCTGATCGATGTTCAACCTAGTACATTACTCCGCCAACTAATTACAGTTTACGATTTGTTCGGTTTAGTTTTATGGGGAACATAGAGGTACCACTCCTGATGTACAAGCAAGCAGATGGCTATAGGTCGACAGAGGAAAATATATAATCAGTAAAATACTTTAAATTGTCCATGTAAATATTAATTGGTCATAGGACAAGTGTCTAGCTGTTTGTGTTGATCAACTAATTAATCAAAACCCATATCCTCTCTCAATATCAAGGCCTCACTGGTCTGAATTTCCAAGTTTTTAACCTCCTCCTCCATCGCCCATAGGAATGTGAACCAAAGAAAACAATTGTGTGCTCGATCTGATCGGTCTGAGCTGCCGAAAGTTGTTGATCATCGTCAGAGATGGCAGTAAGACCATAGACCGGCGAAATTTCACACTCGGATCTGCGTGCATGCAGGGACCAACCAACCAAGCATCAACCGATCTGATCAATGGCAGTAGCAATTTAAAATTCTGCATGCTTGGTCTTCTTGTTTTCTTGTGCATGCAGTGCTAGCTCGGCTATGTTTAAACTTTAAACAAACATTCGTATTACTAGTATCTCATGTTGTTCATCTCGATCTTTGTTTCGGAGAGAGAGAAATTGCACTGTAGGTTTCTGAACTTACGAGGTTGTGTCACTTAGCCCACTAAACTTACATTTTACTTTCTTAGCTATCTGAACCTGTGAGATTGTGACACTTAGTCAACTAAACCTGTATTTTACTTTCTCAGTCCCCTTAACTTGCGTTGAAGCGAAGTTCGTCGAATGCGATGCTAGTGACTTCGTCCTCTCCCAAGTCTGGTGTACTCATCGCCGCCCCGTTCCAGCCGTATTCATCGTCTCTGTCACCTCATGTCGACAAAACGGATTCTTTGAGCCTGCGAATGCACCGTGATCGTGTCTTTGCCGGAACTACACTGTCATAGCTTACCACCGCCTTCGCCCTTGCCTCCTCTGAGTCGGCCGTGAGAGAGAGGTACATTACCAGTACTAGAGTAGGGGCACAATACCTCTCTCTCTCTCTCATGGTGATTCGTCAGCTCAGCCTTGTCTATTAGCAAACGGTCAAATGGTCTTCGTGCAGGGTGAGTAGCTTCTGCTCTGGCACAGGGAATGTACTTCTCCCTCACAGCCGACTCAGAGGAGGCAAGGGCGAGGGCTGGCAAAGTCGCGAGCACGATGCGTTCCCAGGCTTGAAAAATCTGTTTTTGTCGACGCGAGGTAACGGGGACGGTGAACACGGCTCGAACAGGGCGGCGATGAGTCCCACCAGAGTCGGAGGGGACAAAGTTGTCGGTATCGCACCTGATAAACTTCGCTTTAACACGAGTTCAGGGGGATAAGTGGCACAACCTCGCAAGTTGAGAGATTGAGAAAGTAAAATACAAGTTCAGGAAGTTAAACAGTACAACCACACAATTTCAGATAGACTGAAAAGGTAAAATAAAAGTTTCAGAAGTGTCAGTCGTAATATTACAAAGTACTAGTCGTAACTCGTAAGTTACAAAGATACCATTGCATGAAGCACTCTTGACCTGACAGCGCTGCTGTTTCGTGGTACGTTCCTCGCTGCTGCATGAATGCTGCACTGGCTATTGGCAGCACAGCATGGCCACCTGCTCACTCCATCGACCTCATCTCGACCTGGCCACACTATCCATCTCTTTTGAGTGCCTTTTTTTTCTTCTTCTCCAATTGCATGTGTATCTGTTCGTACCATTTCGTACTATTTACTTTCACCACGCGATCTTCCGCACTGTATGTATGTTTGGCAAAGTTGTGCTGCCATGAGTGAATGAATGATGTCTTTTGCAGAGCTAGCTGCTTTAGAAAAAAAAAAAGAGGAAGGGATGGCACACGCATCCCTGAATTTCAAAGCAGCCTCACCCAGAAAGAAAGAGGGGGGAGAGAGGAAACAAAGTTAAAGTAGGTGGGTAAAGTCAAAAGAAAGACTGCCGCGCGCGCTCATAATTGAAGGCCTGCACGTGTGGGTCGGTCCGAGTGCATGAAGCTGCTGAGGTCGACGTGGCAGTGACCGTCGACGGGACCACGGGTGCACCCACTGTACTAGACATCGAGATCGCACAAGAAACAGCTCGGGATTTGGTGGCCACTGTAGCATCACCAGCATGTACAGTACACGCTCCAATCAATTCTTGCCCCCCCTCTCGGTCGGATCAGATCCTCTGCTCTCCGTTGTAACGTAGAGGAGATAGGCAGTGGAGTGAACAATACTTGGCAATAATACTGTAGCAAATGTTGTTGTGTAAACACAGGAAATATTTACTGCACTAATTTTACTGTAGTGGTTGATATAGACCTTCGTTTTCAACGAGACGGTAAAAATCAGCTCCTAATAAGTGAGTCCTATGGAACAGCGTGCTCTCATGTCTAGTACTAGTACCATCCTGGACTTGTACCATGTAGAACTTGAGCTTCCCAAAACACCAGAAAATGGGGTTTCGTATAAGAAGACAATTAGTACGGATTGTAGGATTCATACCTTACAATAGTAAGGTCACTCGGTTACGACTTAGGGTTTGCCTCTTAAGTCATCTTTTATCTATCCACCTCACCAAACTAACAGTGCTAAAGATGACTGTTCCAATAAATTGTCCCTTAGGAATGACCCGCACAATAAATACAAAATATTTTATAATTTTTCCACTACCGAGACCCGCATGTCAGTCTCAATAGCGTATTAAACTCTCTCCCTCTCCTCCCACCTCTTCCCCTCCTCCACTGAGGTTGCCGGCTCGCCGCCACCCTTTACCTCCCCTCCCTTAACCATGCACCATCCAAAATCGCCACCATGGTTGGATCCTTGCCGTCGGACAACACTATTCTCCAATGTAGCCGCCGCCTCTCCTCTCCCTTCCCGTAACTCTTTATCCCGTCGGTGCTTCATCTTTGGATCCAGATGGATCTTGCCGGATCCACCTCGCCAGAACCAAGATTTGGCAGAACCTAGGCGAACGGAATTGAGTCGCCCTCATCTTGATTTGTCCAGATCCACTATCTTCGCCTCACCTTTGTCTTGATATGGCCACAACGAGGCAAAGGGAGGCCGGTGAGGCATGCTACATCGTCTTCGTCAATGCATGGTCGACAAAAATACGTGTGAAAACGACAACCTCGCTCCAACAACAAAACCCATCGTCGCTTCGGTCTTAGTCCGTGTGTTGCGCTCGTCGCATTTGGAAACGATAACTTCAGTTCTCTCTTCATTCTCTCTCCTCCACATAGATTTCTGCTGACGTGGTAAGGCTAACTGAGATGCCGTGACTTATGAGGGTATATGATATCCACAGAAACACAAATAAAATGGTGCCCGTGTATGGTTGAGGGAACACGTGCGGGCGCATGAAAAAGGAACAAAGGAGAGCATCGAAGCACCTCATTGTTTGAGAACAAAATGTACAAAAAGACAACCACATGTGTGCATATGGGTGCATATGCTATCTTAGCCCTCTAAAGTGCCTCAAGATTCACGCAAAAGATACAACAATGAATAGAAGATAAGAGGATGGTTTGAATTTTGAAAGTTTTTATCTGTCTTCAGGTGCATTTCATTGGTGTTGATAATACATGTGCCCACACGCACACGTGAAAAAACCACATTCCAAAATGTAAATGCATATTGGCGGGGGAATTGAAGAACAAGATTAAACACAATTAATTGGAAACGTTTGAATGCGAGTAAGTACGTCCTCTGACAGTCTTACCAGGCTTGCTAGCATGGAAGGAAGATGGAAGGTAGGGCAATCCGAGAAGAAAAAAGAATTCTAAGATCATGTGAGCCAGGTCAGGGATATCACGAGGTCACATGTGCTGTCCCTCTCCGGTTACAACCTACGAACTAGCAACGTACGTGTCCTCTGTTTCATGGGACAAAACACACAGCGCAATAGTGCTTGGGCTAGTTCCAGTAGCCTTCGCTTTGTTTTAAACTTTTTTTACATCTATTGCTGCATTTTTGTACCCACGCTAGTCCAAATATAGATTGGGAAAATGCTCTCCATTATCGAAGTAATACTAATCTGGCGTTCAGACGGGGCCAAATTAAACAGTGTGGACTTCTGCACTGTCACTCCACTAGCAATTGCCACCATGTCCAAAAGTTTAAGCACTCGACTTTTTTCAGTCACCTATCAGCAAAAAATGTGATCGTTGGAAATTATTCATCCTGCTCAGGCCCCATGGTGCTTAGCTTAGATAGACCGGCACTTGGCTGTGAAATGGTGAGACCATTGTTGTGGTGCTAGGAATAAGGAAAGTACTCCTGATTTCGATAAAAGAAGTCCCTGG
This sequence comes from Hsuehochloa calcarea, assembly GCA_036346395.1. Classification (NCBI taxonomy): domain Eukaryota; kingdom Viridiplantae; phylum Streptophyta; class Magnoliopsida; order Poales; family Poaceae; genus Hsuehochloa; species Hsuehochloa calcarea. Next base: position 18,469,704 of record CM070593.1, on the reverse strand, counting down.
CCGATGCTTTCTTCCCTGTCATGAAATTCTTTATCTACATGATGTCTTTGAGCCCGCTCGGTTCAGCTGCGATCTTAATCTAACACAGTAACTGCAAAGAAGAAAAATACTGTTTAGTCAATATTAGGGATTTTTTTATCCCCCCAAGCAGCACCAAGAATGACACATTTAGATACTCATGTAACACATAAGCATAGAAAATAGAAATTTCCAGAGAACTACTTCATGAGGAAAAACTGATAGAGCAATTGAAGTGCTCTAATTTTGAAGAATTCACTATCTTCGTATTCTTGGTATCTTGATATAGAAAGCACCCAACACCTAGATTTTCAAATACTTCATAAGCAAAAAAAAAAGCAAAAACTGCAGTAGCATGAACATTACAGCAGGCTCCCATTTTGATCTGGAATCTTTTTGTTTATTCTTCACTTGTTTCTTGTAGATATTTCTCCATCGGTATTATATAATATACCACATGCAAACACCCATCAAAACTATTCAGTTTTTGCATCTAAGCTATGGTCCAAATCTAAACCAGAGCTATTTATTAAAATTAGCTTCCTAATCTAAAACTTGGCTGTTCAGAAACAATTGGTCAGAAAATTCTATCAGTCCAATATAATTCTGTCCCAAAGAAGATGACCTTTCCACATTAACTAAATTTACTTTCATGATACCCAAAGCAGCTCAGTTTACCAAACAAATTGAGGGATACCCTGAAATGGAAGGTATCCAGTAGGTCAAACAGTGACTAAATGACCTTTTTTGCTGTTTAACTGTAGCTATATTCTTGCAGCAGCGACCAGCCTTTTGGATAAAACGGGTTGACAGAAACAGGTCGAGGTCTTAACAACATACCTCAGTGCAATAAGCGCAGTTCAAAAAGTGTATTGGGAACAAATGGTGGTTTGCTGTCGTGATGTCATACAGGCAATGCTCTCAACAACTGAAGAGCACGATTCCAGTGTGGGCTTTCCGCAAGAACAATCCGCTTCAACAGAGGCACTGCTCCAGCAGCAATTATTGCTGGGTGATTCTCTGGATCCATGCTCAGATTATACAAGACAGCTAGGCTAGCTTCCAATGCATCTCCACCACCCTCTTCAATCATTTTCACCAGTGGAAATATTCCTCCAGCTGCGGCAACTGCTCTTGTGTATTCCATCGCACCTCCAGATATTATCTTCTTCAGCTCTATTACAGCATTTATTTTATTTTCAAAAGAAAATGAGGTCATCATCTGCTCAACTAGCCTGGGAATAGTCTCGTAGACAGTTATCTCCATATCTACACTACTGACACCCTGATCTCCTGATAAGCCAGCCCTTGATCCTAGCTTAACGAGGCATGCTGCGAGCCAGTCCTTTGACTGTAGGGGAATACTGGACTTGAGCATTCTTCTCAGCAGAGCAATAAATTTCTCAGTATTTATGCTGCGAACAAAAAGATCAAAGTTCAGTAATTTTGTGAGCAACCTCACAGTTGCAGACACAGCCTGACTGACTTCTTCAATCACAAGAGTATGAAGCTCATCAAGGTTTTCAGGATCGCCAATTGTCCCTGTTAGATAGCATTAAAAAAAAATCAGTATAGCATGATTTCAAGCGTGCATACTAAAAAAATGTGGCTTACGATAACACTACTCAACAAAAAAAACTTTCAAGTGAAGGCTTTGGTAGAAAAGCTGATTTAGACTTCAGTAGCATCATTCTTAGTTAAATATTATCTATGCCAAGTGTATTAACTACACATCATGTAATTCCATGTTATCTACCACATAGCAGTATAGTACTAATGAATAGAAAGTAAAGGACTACATCACCATGCCAAAGCAATTTGTGCAGGATAACAATGATGTAGGTACAGCCTTGCTGAAAGGCCTTCTTCAGTTACTCCAGTAAAACACAAGAACCCTCAATCAAAAAACAAACTTCACACCGGACGTCCAAGCTTCATATAAGTACTTGATCAATTTGAACAGTTGATTTCCATGGTTCCAAAATGAATTTACCCAAATTTAGCATGGCTTGGTGTGAAAACAAACTTAAGCTGATTTATGTGCATTAGAATTTTCAAATGAACCCATAAAACCTCTTTAAATTTTGATGCTTTCTTGCATGCCATATTCTTTTGTGCTATCTTACTATTTAAACACCATGCCTATGTTAAACTTTATTGACATATATAGAAATTCAAAAATGCCATTATGCTGCAGCTAGCGCATAACTCTTGGGTACATGCTACATTTTATCGAATAGTACTAAAAAACAAAACCATTTCATGATATAGAAATAAGACAAAGAGTCATGTGCGCATCTGTATTTTTTATGGAAAAAATGAACCAAGCCATTTACCATGAATAACCCCCATTTCCAGAACAGCTTCAATTACTGACCCAGTGCAAGCAGCAGTCATCGCAGTGGCATGTTGTTCAGAAGCTGCTAAATGCTCCAGTACAGAAGCGACTTTTGCTTGCAAACTTGGAGATGCTTCCTTCAGAACTTTGGTTAAGCGTGAGATGACATCAAAGTTGATGATTGACTCACTACAAACATTATAAATCTCACATCAGTATGCTGTTCTAAAAGACACATCATGTGCAACAAATGACAGCAGACTCACCACAGATGATAAAATCACTTGTTTCTACATATTTTTTTGGAGAGAATATCCTGTGCTACCCTGTCTTACGGTCCTACCTCCGTATTACCTATGTGTAAAAGTGTTTAAAAATTCCCAAAAAAAAAGATGTAGGGGAGGACATATTCTACAGCCATGTAAAATTTCAACATCAAATCCAATCACATTTGGAAGATATGAAATCGACAAGCAGCGAAAGCAAACATTGATGAACAGTGAAAATCACTATTCATGCATTTGTCTTTTTGATATCTCTCAAATAGAATCGATTTTCATCTTGGAGTTTTACATGGCTGTAGCATATGTCCTCCCTACATGTCCTAATTTTTTTGGAATTTTTGAAAACTTTAATACATAGGTAATACAGAGATAGCACCATAAGAGGAGGTAGTACAGGATATTCTCTCATACTTTTTGGGGGGGAAAATGAATCAATTTGATCCAGTGATCCATATAAATATAATCAGCATGAGGTCACAGCTCACAAACATTTAGATAAAGTGCAGAATTACATTAACTGAAACAAAATATACAGCTATAGAAGCCAATTTTCTGAAACTCCTGTAATTCATGGACTCAATCTATCAATGTATTTGTTCTAAAGTAATCAACTCTGATGAAGACAGAAAGAAGAATGTAACTCTTTCTCCTTAGTCCTTGAAAACAGCGAAAACAGCTTGGTATGATATGAATTCAAGCTTTTCCGTCAAGGGAGGGAACTTCTTCACCAGTAAAAGGTAAGTCATCCGTCCCTAAATTAAGAATTATTTTAGAAAAAATATTTTTGCCCCTAAATAAGAGTTATTTCAGAACTAAGAGATTATTGCCCCAAAATAACTATCATTATAGGATTTCATGGTGAAATTTGCCCAAATCACCCCTATGTATGAGGACTAATGAAATGATTTAAAGTACTAAAATAGTTGTGCGGGTAATTAATAATAGGTCATTAATTAACTGTACCAAAGCATACACAGTTTATTTCCTTTTCAATGCCCCAATGCTTGACCTCAATTATTAGGAGTAATATAGGGACAAATCTAATATGGGTAGGATAGTGATCTTATACCAATTCTGAATATGTATGCATGAAGCTAAAATATCATTTATTTATGGATAGAGAGTAAGAACTGACAGATTTTTTTGTGAACTTCATTGAAGTAAATAATATTCAGACATGTAAGAAGGATGTAACAAACCTAGCCATCTCCTCTTGTTTTGAAAATGCGTGGGAGGTTCCATCGAGTCCACCATCTATGTCACCTTGAGTCCTCTCAGCATTCTCTACAGCCTCAGGCCCATTACTAGCATGGCTATCAGGCTGATAAATTCACAACATTCTAATTCAGGTTTGGAAAAACACAATAAAATACCATTGACACATGTAGAAGCCTAACTCACCGCAGCTATCATGCTGATCCCTGTGTCAAATATTCGAGAAAGTATATTAATTATCTGCATCAAAACTGTCCAGTTAGGACCTGACCATGACAACATTACACTACCAAAGTAAAACGGGTTATGTTAAAGCTCATGACCTTCTCCAGTTGTTCTACTGGGGTATTTGGATCCTTCACTATGTTTACCAACAGTTCTAGACCACTTTCTGCTTTGATCTTCTCACAGACTACAGAACTACAAAAGAGAGAAAATTATGAAGAAAAATTTTAGTCAAAGGAAAAATATATAGAAGTCAACAACGAATTGAGAAACCTTTTAGTATTTTTTTCAGAAAAAAAAATAATCGAGCATGTTGAACCCACTATATGCTATCCGCTATAGAAACACTTTGCCACTTTACGCTATCAGCCATAAAACACTTCGCACTGTACAGTATCTGCTATGAAAATAATTCGCTGTTACAGGATATAAAACATTTATTAGTATAAAATACCACATTAGCAATAACCAGACATAAATATATCCATTTCTTTTCTTTGGGCAAGGAATTATCCATTTCTTTTATGTTATCCTAAACATGGAGTAGCACACATTTATTGAAAAGAGCTTTTATGTTGCAACAATTTGTCAATGTCACATGGAACCCATATGGCTCCACCACAAGTGCTCAACATGGTTCTTTTGTGTTGTTTCAGAGTCATCACTTATGTTCCCCACTGCTCAAAGCCTCCAACCTTAACCAAACAAGTGCTCAACATGGTTCTTTTGTGTTGTTTCAGAGTCATCACTTATGTTCCCCACTGCTCAAAGCCTCCAACCTTAACCAAACGAATAGATGCACCTTGGAACTCAAAAAATTAATTTGACACTGTCAGTAACCTAAACTGTCACGCCCAAGGGAATGTAGCGGGTAGTTGTGGGAGGTAGGCGGCTTTGGCCCCGGCTTGCGCCCAGGTGCCGTGGTCGCGGTTAAAGGAGAAAGTCATAGGGCATGCAGAGGTAGGGAATAGACGAAGGGATGGGAAGATTAGAGATAACTTCTTGCTTGATCTCAATGGTAGCATGCAGCTCCCCTTTTATAGAGGTTTAGCCCCTAACAACTTCTCTAATAAGAAGGGATAAATCCAATTTAAACAACTAGATCCAACTAGATAACTTATAGCTAAAGAAACCTAACTAAGACATAACCCCCAACTAGATGTGCCGGGCTACAGTATTTTATGCATGTAACCACTAACATACTAGTGTTTTTTAAGTCATAGCACTCACAACAGCTATAATTAGCAACAGACTGATTGTTTTCATATCTGGGTTTATTCTAAACAATATTATGTGATATAATTGCTGCAAACATGCTTGACTTTGAAGAAAGGTAAGATAATATACCTGACACATAGTTTTTCCAATGCATAAGCGGCGGCTTCTCTAACAGGTACGTCACTATGCTTCAGCAACTGAAGTAGAGGTTTAACAGCTCCAGCTTCCTTGAATGAGGTGCGCATGTGTTCATTTATTGATGCATCACCGATTGCTTTAGCAGCCTTTGAAATTGCAGAGATATCGTCAAGACCAATGATTAAAACTAGTCGTGCAACACCATCTACCCATGGTAAAATGGTATAGATATTATTCCTTTGAGATCCAGCTTGTTCCTTTCCTTCATCATCCAACTCAATAGCTCCAATGCGTGCAAGAAACTGCTGATTGGAACGCCCTATCATAGCATTAATTTTAGCTTCATCGGGTTCTGTTTTCTTCTCATCGACACTCAGGCCAAGAAGCAATTCAGTAGCACCATATTTTGAAGGGCGAGAACTCCGCTGAATCTCAGAGCCATCAGGAAATGAGGGCCATGAATGAGGAAGAGGTCTAAAGGCTTTATATGCAGCTGATCCAACCAGAGGAACCCGGACTAGACCCTCCTCTATTATAAGGGTGTGGTAATAATTGTCAGTCGACAATTCCAGGAGTGAACTTGTAGCTTCCTTTCTGATAATCCTAAAGTCATCTTCTTTGTTTTGCAAAAGATGAACCTAAAAAACAGCCTTAAAGATTACTGTGAAGGAAGTTCAGGAAGTATATATGAGCATACTGTAATCCAAATAAAAAATCACTCAGGTTTTAGAATGGCAAATAGAAATTGGATACCAGCTGTCAGTCCAATATGATTCCTCATTTCCTTCATACTTTCACAGTTTCTGTTTCCATAAAAATAACTACATATAAAGAAAGCTTTGTGCAGCATTTTTAGAAATCCAACAGTAGCATGCCAGTCTGCTCTCTCCTTCATGTAGTATTTGTGCTGACTAAAGTAGGTAGGATGCTGCATCTGCTTGTTTCCAATTGTCAACAAGTGATAATTACTACTTACTAGACAAAACATGAATCAGAAGTAATCTATTCAAGAATTAGCAAATGTTTTAATTATTTTATGTAAAGTCCAAACAGTTCAATTATGAAGAAGGGCACTCAGAAGAGTTAAATCAATCGAGGAAATAGTCATAGCAAATGAAAATTAAATAAAAGAACAAAGTTATAGTAGTACAGGAAGTTGTCAAATCAGCTAATGGGAAAAGAATATCAAGCAAGAAAAGACATGCATTCTAAGATTTCATATGCACCAAAACCAACGAGACTGTGTTTTCTGTCGTTTTGCCAGGGAAACGATTGATCACCTCCTAGTCGGCTGTGCAATCACTGCACAAATTTGGGCGCGCTTCCTCCCGCACGTTGGCCTACAACAATGTACGCCGGCGGCAACCGTCCTTGGAGAACTATTGGCTTTCCGCTCGCTGGTCGGTCTTGTTGAGCCGCCGTCGAGGAATTGATTCCTGCATCATCCTCATTTCCTGGATGCTCTGGAAGGAGAGGAACAATCGAGTGTTCAACAATGTGACATCTTCTATGGGGCTGCTTCTGCAGAGGATCTTTGAAGAGTTCCGCCTCTGGCGCATGGCGGTAGCTCGGTGTTTTGAGGCGCTTCCTTTCCCTGAGTAGTCCCGTTATAGTTCAGGTCGCCTCTCTGGGTGTTTATCTTCTCTTCTTAATTTCCAAGTTCCCTTCTTGTTTTCGGTTTTCGGTTGATGTTTGTAATTGTGTGTTTTAATCACTACTAATGGAATGACATGAGATAACAACCATGTCTGTCTTGTTACATATTGCAATACCATTGCTAGAATCAACCAAAACCTACCATCCATCGACTCCATAACCAATATCATCACAAAAAACAAAAGTTGCCCACCACAAATACTATCAGATATGTCACCAAATCCATCTCCACCATCTACCAGCTATCCCAACCTCAACCTCATCTTCCTCTACCTTTATGCCCCCAGCCATCCCCGGCCTCCACCACTCTGCTCACACGCCCCCAGTCTCGGCCTCCACCACCTCTACCTCTGTCACAGACCATTACGCCTGACTCCAATCACAATCCTCTTCCGGACATCTCCAGCAAACATTATCTCCGACACCTATACCAACACCACTACACGACACCAATTCCACCATTAGCATAACTACCAAAACACGACCTGAACTATCTTCTCCCCCTGTCTTTCATGCCTTCCGTTGTAACCTCCGATACTGTCACCACCAAGCAACACAACAGCTAGAACTCTCATCAAACAAACCATCCTCTTATTTCTCCAACACAGCAACACCAGATCCTCCACCAATCTGAATCCACACCAGATCCCCCTCAATTACACCAGATCCTGCCATACCAGATCAGATCCTCCATACTGGATCAGATCGTCAGACTTCCACACCGGATCAGAATATCCTCCACCCTCGACGCACCCACCCTAAATCAGATCCTCCATAGCGGGTCCGAGATCCACACCAACACCACACCGGATCCTCCTAAAAAATCCTCCACACCAACACCACATCGGATCCTCCACACTGACACAGCTTCTTCCACCGAAAGCTTCAAATCCTCCAAACCTCTTCTTCCTCCCGAGCCTCCTCCCCACCGGATCATCCTTCTCCCAAGTGCAACCTCAACACTTCCTCTCCCCGAGCCCCTTCCTTCCTCTCGCTGAATCCCATCCCGTCAGATCCTCTGCAGCCTTTCCTCTTCCTCGCCTTCCTGCCTGCGTGACTCACACCGCGACCGCCTCCTCGACGCCGCCTCCTCACCTTCCTCGCCCAGGCTTGGATCTGGCCACCCCTGGCCGGAGCACCGCACCGCCTCCTTACCATGGCCTCCTCACCTTCCTCACCCGCACCTGGATCGGACCACCTCCGGCCGAATCCCATTGATCCCGGCTGCATCTCACCTTCCTCGCCTCCCACCATGTACACGTCCGAATGAAAGTTCTCGTCCTCCTCCTCGATCTCCTCTTCACTCCTCTTCCACCGTCGCCCGCCGCCGCCGCCTCTTGGACAGGCTTCACTCGCCACCGTATCTCCCACACCACACGAGGCCCACACGGAACCCAGCCGGCCGCGGTCCACTCCCGTGCGACGTGGTCGCGAAGGACCACGCGCGACGAGACAACGGCGGCCGGTGGATCGACCGAGGAGCATGGCGGCAGCTGTTTTGAGGTAAGGATTTTGGATTTTGCTCAGGTTAGGGTTTGGGATAGGTTGGCTCTGATACCATGTTGGATTTCGGGAAATAATTGTGTGTGTCCCTTGAGATCCCCACACCCTTTATTTATAGTGCTAAATATTACAACCGACTCGGACTCTTAGACTCGCACGCGACTTAGACTCTTTATCTAAACTCTAATATCTCCAGCAACTCTAATATCTCCATCAACATTACAAAAGACAGATCTAACTATCTAAGTGCAGCACTGGTTGAGACAGCATTACAGGAATTGCTTAGAAGTTACAACATTAGCATGCTACACATGTTACAATTTAGTTCTAAATATTGATATATTACCGAAAGTTCCTCAATTAACAGATTATCAAAAGGTCATAGGGCACATATAATGGTATTGCAATAGCATTAGCTTATTTGATCATCATTCAATAGAAGTTTGTTTAGAAATATTCCACCTAAGTGTATCTCTCCTTCCCTGGCTTTCTACATTGCAGTAACATAATATAATTTGCATTTGTTTGTGTATATGTAATTGCGAACTTCTTTAAGATGGAATGAATCTCTGTGTTGATAGTTTTTGTAGCTGAGGAAGTTTACTCCATACAAGCATGTGTCGACCGGAACTTGTCTGTTTAATAGGAGCTAAATTAAGCTACAACTTACCAATTTTGGAATGACACCTGCTTCAACCAGAGCTCCATGATTAGAACGACTTAAAGCTAAATTTGATATGATACCAGCAGCAGCCTCTTTGACTTTTATACCCTCATCATCCAGGAACCTAACAATATGTGTTAGGATATCACTCCTCAAAATCTTGTATCTCAAATTCTCATCAACAGAAAAGTTCCAAATGGTACACAAACCCTGCTCCTTCATCTGCAAGAGAACAGTATGTTTGGATAAGTCATCAGGTAATTCAAGATTCTTCCTACATACCAGTAATTCTTGCCTGGCTATCCATTGTTAGTTTGTTACCAAGCAAGGTAACAGTTGTATCCTTTGCAGCCAACATGGAGGAAAGGAGAAAACCTTGCATTGCTATTGGTTATGTTTGCAGTTACCTCTGGGGTTATTGTAGATTTACAGAGAAGACTAAAGATTTCTTCCATTGCTCCACTCTCGACAGCCACATCCCTGTATAACTTCACTGAAGTTATATTATGCAAAAGACATGCAGCTGCTTCACAGGCACGGGCAGACTCTGATTTTAGGAGGCTGGTGATGAGGATGATGCAACCAGGGAATTGCATTATCTCATCAATGCATTTCTGCCCGCCAAGGGTGTATTGCCAGAGTGTGCAAACTGCATGTTCCCTATCACGAGCGTCATTGTCCATGCCAAGCATTCGAATAAAGAGGCCAATATATGCAGATCCTGAACTTGTTGTTCTCTCAGAACTATCAACATCCTAACAAAACAAAGCAATGTATTCAGACCACAGCAACTCTAAAAGAAAGTGCATGCAAAGAAAGTTTATGCTAAAAGTTTAACATTGAGATCAATTTAAGTAACTGCTGAAGAAGTACTGGAACATACATTATTTGCCAAAATGATAGACTCCACATGGGTCTAATTTCCTATATAGTTGCATTTCAACCAACACATTTTAAACATTGCTCCAAGACCGCCATTTCTAGCTCAATCAAGCTGCAACTCATCTCACTTATATGAGTACCAAGATGATTGACACTGGGCCTAGTATTGCCATCCGAATTCACCAACTAATAAGTGTGCAGATATTAAATAATTGGATATGAAGCAACCTTCAGAGTTCAGAACAGGCAAACAGCCAGTCACATAGACATAGTACTAACATAAGAACAGCTATGTCCTATGTAACAACTGATTACACTACATCTCAATATTTGATCCACGCACATGCGAGCTAAGAAAACAAAATGAGTCAAGTTTGTGGTTCCAGCTTGAGACAGTCATCTCTAGAACACTTGCAAGAAGCAACTCAAGCAAGTGAGCAACCCAACCCCAGCTTCTTTAGCAAGGCCAGAATGGGGAACTCCGGGTCATATGAGCAAACACCTTGAGGGCAGGAGGGGGAAGGGGACGGGGGAGCTTACCTGTCCCGCGCCACCATCGCCGGAGGCGAAGGCGCCGGCGAGGAGGCGGCGCCCGCGGCCGGCGCCGGCGGGGGCCGCGGTGGAGGCAGCGAGGAGGCGGTGGCGGCGTGGTAAGAAGTGGAGGCGCCGGAGGCGGGAGAGGGCGGGGGTGACGTGCGGCGTCGGCGAGGCGGCGGCGAGAGCCGGCAGCATGGCGAGAGAGTTCGGGAAACCGGAGCAACTGACCGAGTGTCGTGTCGTGACTCGTGACTCGTGAGTGACGATAGGATTGGGAATTTGGGAGGGCTTTCTTTTTTCTTTTTTCTTTTTTCTTTTTTCTTTTGGAGAAGAAATTGGGAGGGCTCTCTGGAAGTAACTATTTTCTTGCTTCAGACACGAAATAAACAGGCCCATTTCGGCCCAACAGTCCAAGGTGCAACGAATCTTTGTATTTTCTGACCAATTAATCCAACAATATATATGTTATGTGATACAAAAGTGATACCACTGGATTCATATTTGAAGTACTTCTCTTGTGATAATGATTATGTAGTTATGAACAATATATTGTAAAAGAAATATACATTCTACAGTGAAAATTTGCCATGATATCACTATTCTAATTGTAATTAGTGGCAAAATATTATGTCGCTATAGGACGCCTTAGCAGCGATGATTCTAGTGTCAAAAGGATATGCTACGCAGTGAATATGCTGCAATCGAGGAAAGGCGCATTTGCCCATGCTCACTCGATTTGAGAACGCGGAGTTAACGTGGATATGATCTTAATTTTAGTGTGTTAAATAATTGATAATAGTGTTGAGGTGTTTGGAGAAATCCTCTTTTTCGGCAAAGTCCTGCTGCTTGTCAGGCATAGACGGTCTGACCGGCCTGGGTGGTGGTTTGACCAGCCGTGGGCAAGTTGAAGTGACAGCGGTTAGACTGGCTTGATGAGCGGTCTGATTGGGCCTGCGAACTGACCCGTGCAGTCAAGTTTTCCCAAAGAAAGTGTAGATTTCCGGGGGTGAAAATTTGGCTAAGTGTGTTGGGCGGTCTAACCGAGCATTTGCTGGCGGTCTGACTGGCCAAGGGGCGGTAAGACCGGCCGAGGGTGGCAGTCTGATCGGCCAGAGAGGTTTCATGCGCGGGGAAGGCGGTGAACTTTGAGGGTTAGATCAGATTCATGAGTTTCATTGCATAGATACTGCATGATGCATGTTTTGCCTAACAAGTGTCAAGTTGTGAAGAACTTGTGTCCAAAAATAGTTGCTTGGTCTATTGTTGTGTATATGGTTTGGAGTCAACTATAGTCAACTACGAGGAGGACTTGGACTTGGTTGGACTCAAGCAAGACGTAAGATAGACAAGAAGAAGGCGATGTTCGAGCAAAGGCTTTTGCGAAGGTATGTGCTCATGCCTTATTAATTGTGTGAATTGATGATTGTGCGTATCGTGTGGTGCTACGTAACTATTTGCTTGTTTGTGATGTTTGTAGGACACCGGGGCAAGGTCATGGTGAGACAGACTAGATCAGGACTAGGTTAGGAGGACCGATGTCCAGAATGATCGAGGTGGCACTAATACAAAACAAGCTATCCTGAACGCTTCATCATAGACGGTTTCTTTGAAACCGTCTATGATACATAATTACCACAAACTGTTTGTAAATAGAACCGTCTGTGATAATTTACAGAAGGTTCTTAACAATAACCGTCTTGTGATAATCATATACGTCACAGACGGTTATTGTTAAAAACCGTCTATGATAATTCACATACGGTTCTAAAAAATAATTGTCTGTGTAGTGGATACTTCACAGACGGTTCTTAAAATATACCATAAATTACAACAATGATACATACACACACACACAATCTTCTCCAGTCACTTGATATGGTCCAGAATGCGCTCTATTTTCAACTCAGCATGCTCCAGACACTTGTAAAATTAGTGGTACTTTTTTAGCGATACTTCTGATACTAGTAGGAGAAAAATAAAATATTTTTTAGATATAGAAGGAACTATCATAGGCGGTTTAGTGGGATCAACCGTCTGTGATATGTATCACAGACGGTTATAAACTACAACAGTCTGTGATATTTAATTATCACAGACGGTTATTAACAAGAACCGTCCGTGATATTTATTTACCACAGACATTTTGTAATTGAAACCACCGTCTGTGATGTTTATCATAGACGGTTTTTAACAAGAACCGTCTCTGATAAGCGCAACTGCTTTGAAGAAGACGGCGAGTACATCTAAGAAAGCAACCAAGTCCACTACAAAGCATGATTTTTTTGGGGGCGTCCACGCAGCATGAGTAGGATGAGACGGTAGCCACAGCTAACCTCATTGAACCTAACACACTCATCATACCAACTAGCTAGAGAATGCCAATGAAGTATATAATTATTCCACGTATGCTAATCCCTTCCAAGCGAAGCACCATCAACAGTCACCTAAAAGCAACAGTAGAGCAAGAGTGAGCTCACGACTCAATGAATACATCAATAGACAATGAACAATGCCAACTCAACAATAGTCAATAACACCATTATCAGCACTTGTTCTCTAATCTTTATTTTCATACTCATTCATGCAATCCTCTTCTCTTAATTATCACACACAATCGTCACATATCTTCTTTTCAATACATCTCTACACTACATGTCCACATGTACTTCTTTCGTGTATACCGGCATAGCATGAGTGAATACTCACGACAATGTTCACTCTCAAGTCTATCCTCCTCAAGGATCAGGGATCCCCTCTACTCCCGTGGAGTTGTGATCAATATGATCACCTTCTCATATGCAATGATGCTTATGAACACACAATTATTCATAGTTTCTTCAATATCATTATCGACTATCATTCTCATATTCAACAATACGAAATAATTCACAACTATTCACTTTACTTGCAATTAAAATAAAAATATAAGCACAATAATAATGGTAATAAATGATAAAGAAATACAATGATCAACCATTGATTGTTGCCTACCATGCATTTGCCTCTTCTAGTAGTGAGGAATAATTTGATGAGAAGATGACAACAAACCCGACGCCACTTCTACAGTAAAGACCCAATCTCAAAACAAGCTCCAAAAATACAACAACATTTAAACAACATCGCTTCTACACGTTTCCCCAAATCCGCTACACTACCGGACAGTCACCTCTTGCTGACTCGGTACTAAAAACAGCATAGCTTTTGACTCCAAAGTTCTATCATGACAAACAACACCAGTTATGGAATCCAAACAAAATTCTCTACAATTTCTTAGTGGGTCACGATTCCTAATTAAATCATTTAAACCCCCTCCCCCGTTTTTAACCCAGAAGACAGTTCTGTCATCTTCTAGACAGCGGGTCTACTATTTTCATAATTTCTGTTCTACCCATCCACAATTTATGTTTTTAGACTCTCTAGAATCTTTATATAGTTATCTACAATTTTCTTTGGAGCACAACTCCTAATTAGTCCATTTACTAATTTTTATCTACAAGTTACCAAGATACTGTCAAAAGACAACAACTCTCTAGACAAAGAAGCTTACAAAATTCGCAACTCGAAATTTAACCATTCGATCGACATCATTAAATATTATATGAAAAGCTAGCAAAATTATATACAATTATCTAGTAGATGATATTATCAAAATACACCCATACGGTACCCTAAATTATAGTAGAACAAAATAGCATATTAACTGATCTACTATTCGATCCCCCTAACGAACACGTGCTACCTCTGTCTCTAATCTAAATTTTATTCTCTAATTAAACTAACAAAATAGAGAGAAAATAACCAAATCGTTACTCGGGACATGTGCCAAGGATGCAACCCTTTCGTCTCATTTCTCCCTTGTTCCTCCCTAGTCGAGCGCTCAAAAATCACGAAATCGACGGCACGCGTCGTGGCTACGAGGTAGCGCACATGCGCTTGCAGCCGAAGGCTTGTGGCGTGGCGCTCGGTGAGACACTGTGCGCTGGCCGAACGGGAGACGCGACAGACGATGGAACTGCAGTGAGAAGGCGCTGGCCGAACGCGCGGTGGCGCGTCTTGGCGAAGATGGCTTCCACGCTGTGCGGGCAGACGGCCGGCAATTCTTCACGCGCGCGACAGAGTAGCAGCGCACAGAATAGCAGCGATGTCTTGGCGACCATAGCACAAGTGCGACGAAGCACCTGCGACGGACGGCGCACGAGGAAGAAAAGAAAACCGGCGGCCTGATTTTGGTTTCCTCCTCCCTCAGATCCATTCTTAACATGGCAAATCCAACTCCCCGCACGATTCATTTCAGAAAACAACTCCTCGAAAACCCAAAATATCATGTTTTCACGTATCCTCTTTAAGTTAATTACGCATAGGTCATCAAAAGAGTTATTTTCAGGGTATTACAATATAAATAGTACACCCCACAGGCTAGAAGTAACTAACTTTTAATATTTTAATTTTTATATAAATGAACCTAGGTGAACGCATCCACTCCTTGTCCATGCTTGGTAATCGGTAGCTACTATTAAGCAATGATGAACATGCAACATTCAAAATTACTGACAAATTGTTCGTTGGGGTCGGGCTAGTTCGATTAGATAAGTCGTGATTAGAATATATATAAAAAAACTCGTGATTAGACCTCAGCCTTGGCCTCACCCGGTCTGAGCCACCACGCATCGCCTACAGATCATGCAAGGTGCCAAAGAATAACCTAAACCTACAAGCAAAAACTGGGATTGTTTCTCTTGAAAAAAAAACTGGGATTCTAGCTTTTCAAGTAGACTATCTCCATTTGGCCGGTAAAACATTAAGGTCTTGCTTAGTTAGGTTAAAATACCTGCTTATCTACGTGGATGGATCAGGATTTTAGTTTAAATTCTCGGTCCATCCATATAAATCCCGACCGAGAATAGGCTTCCAAATAAGCCCTAATAGACTAGGTATTTTATAATCTTCCGCCGGACAATGAACAGTTGAGTAATTACCCGACAAGGTCTGATAGCTGTTCCACATAAATTAAGCATATATTATGTACCACACCTTCCCGTTACATGCTACACTAGGGATGCAGGGGTGGACCCAATAGGCGGCAGCAAGGGTAGAAGTACCCCCTACCGTCGGTCGAACCCTGGTAACCCCGTAGCACCACCATCCATCGACCATTAAGGAGAGAGTGTAGTCTGGAGGTAGAAGAAGAGACTAGGGTCCTGTGAGCACCCCCTTCATTTTATTCCTAGGTCCGCCATTGTTGGGATGGGTTTATGCCGAAACATACTTGTCAAGTCCAGCGCGTACGTGCCCCCGGGGGTCGGATTTAATCCTAACCCCGGGCCGGATCGCGGGGCACGAGCGCGTTTCAACCTTCCGCCGAAAGCATCCCCTGTCCCTTCGATCTTTTTCCCCATCCCATCCATCAACTCCGTCACCTCGCTGCCCATGTCCTCATGCATGCATAATCACAGCGCACAACACACGACATTCTCTCCCGTTGCTTCATGGTCAGCGCGAAACGCCTTCGCGTGGCTATAAAAACTGGCGTCGCTCTCGCTCTCATTCTGGAATTCATTCTCGCTCTTGCGCTCGCCGCTGAGAACACAAAGAAGTGAACTAATTTTTTTTCGGATTACGCTGTGCATTAAATAGTATTTATAGTGGTGCTTAGGACCGTATAAGTACAGTGAGGTCAACATCAACGCAAGATAAAATTATTTCGTATGCATTAGTTGTAATTATTTTAGTCGTAGTTAATTACTACAAATTAATTATGACTAATTATTTTCCACTAATTAATTACAACTAAGTTAATTATGAGTAAATAATTACCACTACGGCTAATTAATTATCACTATATTAATTATGGTGAATTAATTACGACTAATTAATTACCACTTATTAAATACCAGTAAATTATTTATGACTAATTAATTAGGACTTGTTAATTTTGTCGAATTATTTACAACTAAATTAATTACGACTAATTAATTACCACTGATTAAGTCACACTAATTTCTAAAGATTAATTAATTACCGCTGATTATTTAGCACTATATTAATTACCACTAATTAATTACCACTAAATAATTACCAGTAATAAACTACAGCTAGTTAATTACGACTAATTATTTACAACTACATAGTAATGACTAAATTAATTACGACTAATTGATTAAGACTAATTAATAATGACTAAAGTAATTACGACAAATGCATTGGAGACAAAATTACCTTCTCTTGATGGGGACCGTTTTATACTAACATTGTTCAAAAAACTACTCTAAACACTCTTTAATCTTGATTTTTTTTTCTATTCTCTGTGTTCTCAGCGACGAGTGCGAGAATGAGAATGAAATTTTAAATGAGTGAGAGCGAGAGCGACTCCCGTCTTTATAGACGCACGATAACAATTCCCGCAGACAGCGAAACGACGGGTGGGAATCGGAGTCCCTCCTGTGCAATGTTTTTTTTTCATGCGGTGAATCATTCGCATGCATGGGGCATGGACATGATGGATGGGATGGAGGATGGGACGGGCGGGAACCAGGCATGGGTAAATGGCAAAACCGTGCCATGGTGGCACGACAGGTGTGGGAATCTGGGCGAGTGTCGGCGCCCCGGGTATCACACAACCCGGAGACCCTCTGTGCATACCAAGCTAGTCCCATGATCAGTAGCTAGCTCGCACAGTTGCAACAATGATGTTATCATAACCATTCAACAACGAACTAATGAAGCAGACAAAGTAATATTAGTTAACAGCAAAAAATCTTATGGTCAAGTTCTTACAAAAGTCACCTCACAGGGCTTAGCAATAACAGAGTTCTTGCGGCGGAAATTCAAAATACGTGGAGCCCAATCGACATGCCCACAGTCAATCGAGTGGAGGACGTGAGCTAGTTCGCGAAATCTTCAAAGTAGCCTTCCTCGTAGAATTCAATATTTCATGATTCTTCTGCTGAGACTGATCAACAAATGGCATAAAGCCGTGAGTACATAAAGTGCTCAGCAAGTCGTAGAGAAATATATGCACATAGTATTCATGCAAGGCTTAAGCAAGGATGGCTTTATGGTTAATTTACAGAAAATAAGTTTAACAGTAAATACAATAATTAGATTGCAGAGCTGGAGTTTAAAAGAATAATACATAAATAACCAAGTTCTTTGAAACAAATAGTGAACCTCCCGTTCACTTCCCAACCATTCCAACCAAACCTTTCCATCGAACCATAACACATTTTTGAAAATGCTACCCCTTGCGTGAAAGAATCCGGGCATGCCCATAACCGAGGACACGGCTATTCGAATAGATTTTTAACACTCTGCAGAGGTTGTACAGCTTTACCCACAAGACACGAGTTCTCTAGTTTGTATGGCATCCGTCGATACCACCGCCACTTCCTTGGTAAGCGGCCTAGAGCACGTGACAAGGCCTTTACAAAGTTCTATTTTGACTCGGTTCTGCTCGCTAAGGTTTCGTCTTTCCGACCCCCTCTTGCGCCAATAATTAATCAACCCAAAGAGAACCGACTCAAAACTTTTCTAATTAATTGGCCAGATCCAACCCATAATGGACTTGTGGTTGCACGATGTGACCCAGACCAATGGCGTACAAGATTAAGTCCTTAGTTGGCTGCTCAGACAAGACTACCACATCCCAATATGCTTCCTGCACCCACCTTTACCACCGCCACAAGCCCGAGCATAAAACATTTTTGGTTCGCTCCCGACCAATTGGCATTCCCTGCCTTGGTACAACATCTTTTAATAATAGTGGCTTCCCACCACGGTTCTATAGCTCTTTAGTCAAATTCATTCATCCTGAGAGTAAGTGATCGCAAAGCCCAACGGGTAACTAAAGCATGTCTAAGCAATAATACGCGTCCATGTTGGTAATACAAATGTCCAACTAGTAATTAACCATCCTAAGGTGTCCATGGATTTATGTCATTCAAGGAGACATTTCATTCACAATTTACCAAGGAGAAATAATGGCAATCTGGTAATTATCTACTCCCAAAACTATTTTATGTAAAACTAGCTATGCATGATAATTTAAAACAATAAACATTTGTAAAATGAGTACAACATGGTCAAAGGCCTACGACTTGCCTTCGTTGACGAGGAGCGGGTCTTCGGTCGTCGGATCGATGAAACCTTCCGGAACGCCGAAATCTACACGTGCGAAAAGAGCACAAATAAATAAAACAGCACCAAATGAACTCCAAAAATTGCAAAACCAGAACCAAATGAAAGGGCTGATTTCATATGAATATAGAAATTTGGATCACCCAAACGGAGTTCGGATGAGAAAGTTGTGGCCGAATGAAGTTTCAAAGCACATGAAATGAGAGAATTAGGGTTTTTCTGATTTTCTTGAATTTCCGGATTTATCTTTCTACTGAAAAATTTCCAGAATTACGTCAGCCGCCACGCGTGCGCCACGTGGGCAAAAACGCTGACGCGGCGCTGGCGTGGCTCCACGCGGGCGGCCACTTCAGCTCGGGAGAGAGGGAGAGAAAGGGAGAGAGGGAGAGAGAGAGAGAAAACAGAGGAGGGGAGGCGCGCGGCGGCGACCGGAGGGGCGGCCGCGCAAGGGAGGGCGCACTGGGTCGGCGACACTCGGGGAAAGCGATGGTGGGGTCTGCAGACGAGAAGAACCGAGGCGGCGAGTTCGGTGCCGTGGGAAACTCGACCGTACCGAACAGAGGGGAGGAGGAGAGGATACCAAGTAATGGGAGAGAGGAGGAGCTGGTCTTGGTGCGGCTTAAATAGAGCGAGAAGGTCACGGCAGAGCGGCACGGAGGAGGTCACAGGCGGAAGGGAGAGCTGCGTGGCCGTGGCCAGGCGACGCTACTGGCTTCGTGCAGAGGAAAGGGGAGGATAAGGCCGAGGCGCCGACCGGGAGAGTGCGGCTGCCGGCGAACCGAGGAGCGGCGGGATTGCGGCCAGCACAATGAGGGGAGAGAGCTGCGCGCGCGGGGGGAAGAATCATGTGGGGAGAAGAACAGGGGGAAAAGAAGGGGGCGATCGGGGCGGCCGGATTTTGATCCAACGGTGGGCGCATGGGGCAAAGCGAGGCCGACAGATGGAGATCCAAGGCGAGGAAGGCGAAGCCTTGAGCAGCGGCCAGAGAGATGGGCATGAGCGGAGGCGGGCCGAGGAACAAGAGTCGGGCGAAGAGATTCGCCCATGCACGATGAAATGAATTTTAAGGATTTTGAATTCGAAATTCAAACAAATGAAAAGGCAAATTAGAAAATAACAAATAGAGTCCAAAAATTCTAGAAAAATTCACAGAAATTCCTTGAATTATTCTGGACTTAATAAAAATAGTCTAAACTTTAATTTTTTTCTTTAACTTTTGCAAATAAAATATTGTTTAATTTATGGAAAAAGGAAAAAGCATTTTAAAATCCAATAAATCCAAGAAAACACTTAAAATAAAAATTTCGATTTTAAATACTAGAAAACTCAATTAAACCAACTTTAATTTAATTGAAGTTTAATTAATTCATATTAAACCATTTTTTATTCTGAAATTCCCAATTAAGCTTTTGGCAATTAAAAGCAACTGGTTATTTTTTTTTAAAAAAAATAATTTTTTAAAAAAACTCTCAAAAATTGGGATGTTACAGCGAGAAGGGGACCGGTAGGGCTACGTGGCGGCGCCGGGCGAGGGGGGACCGAGAGGGCGCATCTGTCAGGCGCGAGGGATGTGGACGGCGTTGTCCGGGCGCCAGGGGCACGACGCGAGATTGGTCGTGCGATAGGGCAAAGGTAGCGGAGACGTGGTAAGACCAGAAGCGTTCGGCCCCAGGAACAATGCAAATGGAATTCGAGCGAGGAGGGCACGAACATGGACGTGTGTTGGACACCCATACATCCGTTGCGCTAGTTTTGGTATTACGGTGTGTGTGTGTACAGCTGATTTTGTTAATGAAGGCGCCAGTGACATTCATGGAAGAAGAAAAAAAAAGAAAGAAATCCACCATGCTATTGCGTAGCTGGGGCTTTGATGATTAGGTCACTTTGTATAAAGTGACAGGAAGGTCCTGGTGCAGAGCGTCTCTTCAGCCGTCTTAATTAGGCATGCCTTCTCTTGCATGATAGATTATCGTGGACTGTCAATCGATGATCTCTTCTTGCATGATTTGCTAATGTCCAGTACTCCAGTCAGTACATATTGGATTTTTTTTTATCTCTCGTTGATCCAATGGGATGGCGCGCACAAACACATATTGATGCGCTCAACAGGTGATGGGACTTTGGGAGGATACTTTTGTATAACATGGTGCTGTGCATCCCTTCTGTGAGCACGTAGGGGCAGTGGCAGCCATAAGATTAGCCAGCTAATTACTCACGACGAGCATTTCACTGAACATCTTATGTGCATTAAAAAAACCTTTGCTTTAAACCTACGAGCACCGATCTGTTCAAACTTCACAACAACAATACTTACAAGTATCAACTTACTGCAACATTAATACCCTATTATCATGACCAACATATCAAAGAACTCTGTGCATGCTCATCAACAAGACATCAGCATAAACCATCATTTTCTCAACATGGCATAACTAGCAAGCATGGTGACCAAATAACAAGCAAGAATAGAAAGATAGTGCCAAAGAGAGGTTGACACAAAGATTTACGTGAAAATCCTTACGGAAAAAACCACGAGGGTTGGCACGAGCAATCGTCCACTGTAGAGGAGAAGATACAAGGTGGGAGCTAGTAAATAGAGTAGAGGCTCCAAATCCCTTCACAAATCTCACAATAAATCACTCCAAATGTGTAGATCTGTCGGGGAATCAACTCTCATCTTACTACCTCAAGCTTTCTCTAACCCTAACTCTCAAGGTGGCAACGTGGAGGAAACTCCCCAAATTCCTGCTGCTGGTTTTGATGGCTAAACATCCCAATCTACATGATGAAAATACCGAAATACCCCTAGGGAATTACCACACAAGTGGGCCTTCATGTGGCAACGTGGGATGCAGCAATTGAGCCCCTAATGTCCTCCAACATGCCTAACTATACTTACTGCCTATCGACTCTGAGTTTACTGCAACCTAACTCTGAGTTTACTGCAAATCGACTGTAAGTTTACTGGAACCTGACTCTGAGTCAACACTATTGAATTTACAGTTGCAAAATGATAGAAGAAAATAACTTCCAAATAGTAAAATTAGGAGCCGCATATTACCCCACCTTCCTTTCTTTCTTTCTTATGTACCGATTTTTCTGTCCAACAAGATAAAAGAAGATGATCAGCCGAATGCCCCTGTCGACTTGATCCCCGCAACAATCGATTCAAGCCACCCACCCGGCCTGCAGTCGCATAACTCGACGTGTTGGTTTCTCGGCTCACACCGGAGTTTCCGTCCCCAAAGTCACCGGTCAGGGCATAGTTAGAACAATAACTTAAAACCTACCATCAAAATATCATAGAAAATCTCTGAAAAAAATCGTCAAAAAATATAAATTCCACTCAAGAACAGCTGACGAGTCCCGAAGCTAGCTCCGCGCCTGACCACGGTATACATCTCTGGTTCTGCCCCGAGCATCAGATCAGATCTACGCGCCCCGGATCACCGCCTGCAGCATGCCGCCTCATTTCAGCCAACTGAATTGGAAGATAGCCCCTGTGCTTTACCCAACTGAAACATATCTAGAGAAGCACGCAAATCACGATGTTATCTACTACTCCAAAATGAGACAACGGAACCACACCGCAGGAACAAATGACCATGTAATCTCCCAAAACTTGAATGCATTTTAAGCTATCTGAGAATATGAAAATTTTAAAAATATTAATACATTTGTTATGATATTCGAATTTCTTGAATTTTATTTGAAACCCTTGTCGAGTTTTGGAATATCAAGAAATCAATTAACAAAATAGCAATTTAGGTTAAGGTCATGAAATTTGAAAGCAAATTAAAGTCACATCTGAATTCAAATCACCAAACCAAAATTTAAATGGACTTTTGAATTTAAGAATAAAAGAACATAAAAACCTAAAAAATCCGGTTGGGTAAAAATCAAGCCCCACCCTATCTCCTCGTTTCCTTTTCCATTTTGTTTCCCTTTTTCTTTTCTTTTCTTTTCTTTCTTCCCAGGGCGGGCCCACTTGTCCTTTCCCCTCCTCCTGGCCCGATGTCCGGCCTCGCCAAGCCTACCTCTTTCCTTCCTGGCCCAGCCAGTCTCGTCTTCCAGCGTGCAATAAGACTCAGGCTTGGATGCCCGCACGACGCTCGTGGCCATCTTTGCCCCACGTCGACGCCATCGTCACCTCGATACCACGCGTACAGCTCCCGGTCTCCTCGACGTCTCTTTTGCATGCCTCGCGCACTGCCTACACCGTCGTTGTGTCACCACGCACAGCAACAACTCATCCGTCACTCGCCCTTCTCGCCGTCGACTCGAGCCGACTACTCACGTCTATTTGCCCTTCTTAAGTCTAGCCGGATGAGCGCGGGACCACCTCCTCGCTTGAGCACCAGAAGAGAAGAACCGAGCTTCTCTGCTCTGGCCATCGCGCTTCACCGGCCTGAGCCGCCGCACCAGTGAGACCCAACCATCCCCGTCATGCCATTTGGAATCGCCCCATCTTCCTCTTCCTCTCCTCTACCTCCTAACCCCCCCCTCCTCTAATGCGCTGTGCTGCTGGGAATGGCCGCGCCACCATTGCCTTCCCCGAAGTTAGTCTAGTCTCCACCTCCTCTCGCCTTTGTTGCTGGTCCGGTGAGCAAATCCAAACTCTGTTTGCATCACAGCAGGTTCCACCACTCGTTTACTATTTTTCCCTCGCAATGTCAGTGCTATGCTATCGCACTGGCCGAAACGCCTTCTTCCCCAATTCCGAACGAAACCGGCCGCCACTACCGCCATTCCTCACCTAGTGGGCACCAACTCCATTCCTCCCACCTGGAGCATCTCTACATCACCCTCTTCCTTGCCGAAGTCCTAATTCCAGCCTTCCTCCACCCCAGGCCGCTGCCGCCATTGAGCTCGCCGCGCCACACTGGGCTCTCGTTGCTAGCCAACCTCGACTTGTCTCCGCCTCCGTGGACCGCTCCGGTGAGTTCCCCTCGACCTACTATTTCTTATGCTTGCCTCATTTTTGTCCCCTCTTCGCCCTTAGTGTCGTCGCCGCTTTCTTCTCCATCTCGGGCCCTGTACGCCTCCAGCCCACCTCGGCTTGCCTTCATCCTCATGCCCATGCCGGATGAGACCGCCGTCCTCGTGGATGCTAATGCACGCCTCCTTTCTCCCTCCCTCCCCTCTAGTGTCGCGCCGCTTTAGGCTGGTCGACGATGCCGCCGTCGTCTTATTGCCGCCGCCACCGCCTCTGACCACCATGTGTCGCGCCACCGATGAGGAGGCTCGCCAAGTCGTGGGAACCCATTTTGGGGCTCTCGGGTCATCCGTGGATGCTAATGCACACCTCCTTTTCTCCTCTCTCGCGACACTCGCCTTAGGCAAGATCGGCAGCCGCCGCGGCGCAGCCCACGCCACCACTCTAGACCACCATGTGTCGCGCCACGGTCAGAGGCTCTCCAAAGAGCAAATATTGTTGCTCCGCAACCGAAGGCGCAAACAAAAAAGGAAGAAGAATGATTCGTTCAACCGTGTAAAGCCGTCACAGAGGCGATGGCACGCATAGGGATGGCAATCGGCGCGGGGTATGGGTAGTGCTCGCCCATACCCGCACCGCGACCGAATTCCCACGGGTATACCCGAAGGGACGACGGCGAAAAACCTCACCCATACCCGTCGCCGTGGTACCCGTCGCCGTGAGCATACCCACACCGCGAATAATGCATCGCCCGTAGGTACCCATCGCCACAGACATGCTCGTTACCCACGAGCAATGCATACATCAAGTTCATCATAATTCACACATCAATAGTGCATCACACATTCAACAACTAATAAAGTTCATCACAATTCACATATCATGTTCAACAAGACAACTAATCAAGTTTAACAAATAAAATACAAATACAAATTGACATAGTTTCTTACACATGTGGGTAGATTACGGGTAATCGGGTGAAGCGGGTACGGGTGGAGCTTACCCATGCCCATACCCGTTTACCCGATGGGTAAGGAATCGCGCTCGCTTTATACCCGCGGCAAAGAAAGAAACCCATATCCGCCTCCATTAGGGTATTCGCCCGCAGATACGCGGGTAATCGGGCAACTGATACACCGCGGAAGGCCGCTGCTAATTACATTCACATTTGTGAGCCTTCTCCGGGTGTGATTATATGCTAGCACTTGCATCAGTCAGCAAATACTTATTCGCCTGGCGTGCCCTGCCGTGCCCTGCACTCGAGTCATCTATGTTAAATCAATGGGAAGATGACGGACGGACGGACGGACGGCTACACAAAAACAAATCAAGATTCAAGAAAGAACAAGGACGAAATGCTTCTTGTTGTTCATGGAGCTTAATCTGCTGGTGCGCATGCAATCCATGCGCGAGCTAGAGCAGAACCAAGCGAGTGAGTGAGCAAGCAAGATGGTCATTGATGCATCTTCGCCGGGGGCGCTGGGTAGCCGACCGGCACGACGTAGGGCGCGTGCCCCGGCGGGAACATGACCGGCGTGCCGACGGCGGCGGACACCATGTGTCCCGGGACGGGGTGGCCCATGGGCGCCCCCCCGTACATGCCCATCCCGGGCATCGGCGGGGGCCCGGCCCCGGGTGCTTATGGCCCCGGCCCCAGCGCCGCGGCGGGGCCGCCCGTGGCCTGGCCGGTGATCGGGCCCTGCTGCGCGGCAACGTCCTCCGCGGTGACGCTGGTGATGTCGTGAATGCTGGAGCGGCGCCGGTCCCGGTTCATGGAGTGAAGGCGGATGAAGTACTTCTGCGCGTGGCTCGCCACCTGCGTCGGCGTCCGCGAGATGACGAAGTTGCGCGAGATGCTCCGCCAGTCGCCCTTGCCGAACTTGTCCAGCCCCAGCAAAAACAACCTGCACCATCATCGGATTGCCGAGAATGCAGCAATATGATTAGTGTGTGTCGATTATTATTGGATCCTGTGCTAATTGCTCAAAGATGAACACTTAAACACAAAGTTTAATTTGACATGAAAGATGCAAGCTTGAAGGCAAGAACTCGTGGAGATTTGTGTACCTGTGCTCTTCCTCTGTCCATGGGATGCCCTTGCGCCTCTCCTGCTCTGCCTTGGAGCTGCTCTTCCCCACGTCCGAGCCTCTGCCCTTGCGCTCCTCGCGCCGTTGCCCGCCACCGCCGTCTTTCGGCGTGGCAGCGGCGCCGTCGGGCGGCGCCGCGGACTCCTCACCAGCGTAGCGCGGGAGCGGGACGCGGCCGGCCTCGATGGCGCCGACGTCCTCCACCAGCGCCTCGTAGTGGCGCCGTACCTCCTCCGCCGACCGCGCCGGCACGCTCGCGGCGAGCGCCACGAACCAGTCCTCGTCCGGCGGGCCGTCGGGGGGCGGCGGCGCGGCAGCCGCGAGCGCGTTCTCGAACGCCTTGTCCTCCTCCTTGGTCCAAGCCGTCGTGGTCGTCGCCTGAGAGGTCATCGGGGGGCGTTCCCCGCACTCTGCCGGCGGCGACGGCGGCGTACGATAAGTAGTAATTAAGAATGGCGGGACAGAGCCCTATCCACAAGGGTCCTAGCGCGTATACGATATATATATACTGCTGGTTAGTATTGGTTTTTGCGGTTGGGTTTAGACGTAAATATAGCCGTCAAAATGGTTTTGTGTACTCTGGCCGCTCGAGAAAATGTATAAATTTGTGTTTTTTTCCCCCTCTCCAAAAGCACACAGTCTCAAACTTTTGTCTTAAAATTTGACTCGGAAAACCGCCGCATGCTCTCTTTGTAGAAAAATCATTGGTCCAATAATACAAAAGATGAGGTCCCAGGTCTTGGAAGGGACATGTGTTACATAATTAGATCCAAAGTCCAAAGTCAATATCGTAAAAACCCACAGCACCACAAACACAAAACCAAAATGGCTTCAAAACGGTAATAAACAAACAAACAAACAGAAAGAGATTAAAAAAACAGCACGGATGCAAGGATATGAACACAATAGAACGAAGAAAAAGGAGAGAGAAAGAGGTCTCCTCGCAAAAGAAAAAGGAGGAGAGAGAAGAAGATCATTGTCTAAATTAGAAGCCAACGATTGCAAGCCCCGCCAGCTTTGGGATCATCTGTGAAGCGACAGGATTTGGGCCTCGATAGGGTGACAGCGTCACCTTCGTCACGTACTGGCGACCCAGCTGCAGCTTCAACGTCCCATCGATCCACGGGGCTTAGATTATGCAGAAATGGCGAAATTTTCCGAGAAATCTGATTCCGTGGCAATACAATGGTGTATGTGGACAAATGTGACTCTGTCATAGTTATACAAGTTCTGCCATGTCTTTTGCGCTAGCCATGGTGCATACAGATTTTTCCTATGTTCTCTCCTTTGAAATGTCCTAAAGATTTGGTCACTTAGCTAGGGATGCCAAACGATTACCACAATACTTTCTTGTGTTGCCATGCATTGTTTGATGCTGACGCGCGCGTGTGTGTCTCTCTATATATATATATATAGTGTGTGTAGGTTTGCACAAATATACAAGCTCAAAGATCTATGAAATATACATACTATAATTTTTGTAATAAGATTGTCCAAATACCATTAACATAGGGAGAAGATAAACCTAGAAAATATCATAAACCTCAAAATAAAGGATTCAAGACAAAGAAAAGATTTTTCCTAAGAAAATCTGATAATAAGGTTCCTTATTTACATAAAAGAAACGTAAGACGCTATGATCCTAGAAAGAATTATGATAAAACTTGTAGATGTTTTATATGCAATTCATCTGATCATTTAAGTACAACTTGTCTTAATAAAGATCAGAATAGATATTCTAGTAAATATGAAGAACAAGAAAGAGTTCTAATAGCAGATAGTGTAAACGAAAATATATTAGTTTGTGATGATCAAATAAAGATGACGAGTCAATATATTCGATAATAGAAACAGAAGAGATTGAGAATACTATCAATATATCTCACAACGTAGTGAGTATCTTGCTCAACCAAGAGTATGTATGTGTAGTATACGAGTATATAAGATCACCTAGGTAGTATTCACACCTTTTCGTAGGTGGTGCGCATAATTTTTAGATATACTTCTTTTTAGTGCGAATATGAAGGTATTTATAAAATATGCTAAAAACTATGGACTCTCTTACAAATTTTTCATGTGGTTCGCATTGGAGTATCTTATATATTATAATTAGTAGATAAGTATACCCAAAATGATAAAGGAGCATGTCAAGTTCTTTTAGGTGGTATATCAAAGGTGGAAGTAACTACACGTGATAGTAGAAAGTATTATATATATATATATATATATATATATATATATATATATATGAAAATGGTATGGTACTCCTGGGAGTACGTACTCCCCCACTTCTTATATACCACTTAAATTGAATAATGATACCTCTTTATCTATTTGAGTATACTCTTTAACTACAAGAGATGCTTTACCTTCATCATCTGGTTTACCTTTGGCTTATAATAGACATCTCTCTTTTCTTTATCTCTGACTTCCAAAGATTCGAGATGTCATGTCCACTTTTATTGCAATATTTGCACGACTTGTACTTACCTCTGGATTTCTACCGGTTCTTGTAGCCGATCGAACTTTTGCCTCGAGATCCATTGTTTGAGTTCTTCTCCTTTTGCCTGCCACGAATAAGCAAGCCTTTTCCATGCGAGCTTGAGTTTTCAGAAGGTACCATCTGTTTCATCTTCTCTTTAGCATGCAAAGCTTCATAAACTTCATTAAAGATGATGAAGGTAAAGCATCCCTTGTTGCTGATGATAGTACTGATGGAGAAATTCTTGTTGCCTTTGCTGGATGTGTTAAGACCAACGATGAATGGATTCTTGATTCTGTATGTACCTTTCATATGTATCCTAATAGGGACTGGTTTGCCACCTATGAACCTGTTGAAGGTGGTACTGTGTTGATGGGTGATAACTCATCTTGTAAGATTGTAGGAACTGATTCAATTCAGATCAAGATGTTTGATGGCATTATCAGAACTTTGACAGATGTGGGGCACATTCTAGATTTGAAAAGAAATCTCATCTCTTTGAGTACTCTTAATGCTAAAGGGTACAAGTATTCTGGTGAAGGTAGAGTTTTAAAGGTATCAAAATGCTCTCTTATTGTGATGAAAGATGATATTAAAACTACCAATCTGTACCATCTGCGAGGTACCACAATATCAGGTAATGTTACTGTAATTTCAAGTTCATTATCTGATTCTGATGCTACTAATCTTTGGCATATGCGTTTTGGGAATATGAGTGAAATTGGTTTGACAGAATTGAGCAAGAGAGGACTTCTTGATGGACATAGCATCGGCAAACTGAAATTTTATGAGCATTGTATGTTTGGCAAACACAAGATGGTGAGGTTCAATGCTTCAGTTCATACTACAGAAGGTATTTTGGATTATGTGAATTCTGATTTATAGGGGCCATCTACCAAGACATCGCTAGGATGTGCTAGCTATATGTTAACAATTATTGATGATTACTCTAGAAGGGTGTGGCCTTATTTCTTGAAGCATAAATCACAAGCATTTCCAGCATTTAAAAGTGAAAGACTATGATTGAAAGGCAAACTGAAAAGAAGGTAAAGAAACTTCGCACTGATAATGGGATGAAATTCTGTTCTAATGAATTTGAATCATATTGCAAGGTCAAGGTATTGTCGAGCACTACACCGCTCCCATACTCCTCAACAAAACGGTGTAGTGAGCATATGAACATGACCATCATTTCTAAGGCCTGCATTGTGTGTTGTCTAATGCAAGTTTGCATAAGCGTTTTGAAATCAAGCCGCTTCCATTGCTTGCTATCTTATTAACCGCCTCCTCTGTTGTAATTGAAAAAACTCCAATGGAGGTATGGTCCAGTTCCCCAAAGAAATTATTCAGAGTTGAAATTTTTGGTTGTATCTGGTTATGCTCATGTTGATAATAGAAAATTGGAGCCTAGAGCTATTCGTGCATTTTTCTTAGTTATAAATCGTGTCAAAGGATATAAGTTATGGAATCTCAAACACATAAGGTTGTGATTAGCATAAATGTTGTCTTTAACAAATCTATGCTTCATGATAAATTGCCTACTATTGTTCTTCTTTGGGAATGAGTAGAATTCAAGTGTTCAGTAGATCATTTTGTTGGTTCAAATAACACATCGATAAGGATAATATTGTTATTCATGATGCACCCATTGTTGAGAATTCTCCTATTGTTGAGCACCACCACAACGGTCCACCGCAGCTAATGTGACGTAGGAGGAGATTAATCCACCCAAGAGGTTGATTTAAGAAGCTAATATTGTTGCTTATGTTTTAAGTGTGGCGAAGAAATTGAAGGTAATGCAACCTTCATCATACTGAGGCTATTAACTCCACTAATTGTAATAAGTGGATAACGCAATGAATGATGAGATAGAGTCACTTGAAAAGAATGGCACTTGAGAACTAGTGAAATTGCAAAAGGAGAAGAAACATGTTCATTGCAAGTGGATTTTCAAAAGAAAGAAGGTATTTCTCCCATCGAGCCGAGAAGGTATAAAGTAAGTTTGGTTGCCAAAGGTTATAGTCAGATTCCAAGTATTGACTTTAAGGATGTCTTTTTCCCAGTTGTGAAGCATAGTTCTATTCGCACTTTACTCAGTATTGTTGCTATGCGTGATTATAAACTTGAGCAATTAGATATTAAAATTGTATTTCTACATGGGGAGTTAGAAGAAGACATTTATATGGACCAACTTGGGGGTTTTATTATTCCTCTAAAAGAACACCTTGTTTGTAGATTAAATAAATCTCTTTATGGTTTGAAGCAATCTCCTAGGCAATGGTACAAGAGATTTGACTCTTTTATACTCTCTCATGATTTTAAACGGTCTGATTATGATAGCTGTGTCTATTTAAAGATCATTAATGGTTCAAACTATTTATTTGATTCTTTATGTTGATGATATGTTGATTGCTGCAAAAGATAAATAAAAAATAGCAAAATTGAAAACACAATTGAATAATGAATTTGAGATGAAAGACCTAGGTGCAGCAAAAAAAATCTTGGCATAGAGATTATTAGAGAGAGAAAATCTGGCAAATTATACCTTAGTCAACAAGATTATATTGAGAAGGTCCTTCGTCGTTTTAATATGCATGATACAAAACCAGTGAGTACCCCATTAGCTTCGCATTTCAGATTATCTTCAGCTTTATGTGCTGAGTTATATTATGATATTGAGTACATGTCTACAGTTCCATATTCCAGTGCAGTTGGTTCTATTATGTATGCCATGATTTGTTCTCGTCCTGATTTATCTCATGCACTGAGTGTTGTTAGTAGATACATGGCTAATCCTGGAAAAGAGCATTGAAAAACAGTTCAGTGGATTTTCATATATTTACGTGGCACTTCTAATGCTCGTTTGCAGTTTGAAAATTGTAGAGATGAACTTGTTAGTTATGTTGACTCTGATTATGCTAGCGATTTGGATAAGAGGAGGTCTCTCACATGTTATGTTTTTACCATGGGTGGTTGTGCTGTTAGCTGGAAGTCAAGTTTGAAAGCTACTGTAGCCTTATCTACCACTAAAGCAGAATATATGGTTATTTCTGAAGCTTGTAAAGAAGCTATTTGGTTGAGAGGTTTGTACACTGAGCTTTGTGGAGATAATTCTTGCACTACTATATTTTATGATAGTCAAAGTGCTATATGCTTTACAAAGGATCAGATGTTCAATGAGAGAACAAAGCACATTGGCGTGAGATATCACTTTATTCGAGGTGTTATTGCTTAAGGTGATGTTAAGGTGTGCAAGATAAGTACTCATGATAATTCAACTGATATGATGATAAAACCATTTCCTATTACTAAGTTTGTGTTTTGCTCAAGCTTAGTTGGTATTACAGTTTAGTCATATAGACTAATTATCACACGGTGATTTTTATCTTATTGTGGAGATATTTTAGTGATTGATGATTCTTCATCATGCTACAAGAGGAAATTAGTCTCAAGGTGGAGATTGTTGATATTGTGAACCGAATTGTCTAATATAGATCAGTTTGGATTAATTTTCATATTAGCGGATTTGTTTTCAACTTGGACTCTAAGTTCTTTATCACTATATATACCTCTTATATGCGTCGAGAAGAGTTGGCGTCTCATCAGAATCCTCTGCGATTTATAAACATTCATCATATAGTGATTATCGTAGATCGATGTCTGTAATTTTTCTCGTAAAATTTTTTTTACATAAAATTTCATGTCTTCGTTTCTATTTTTCTAACACGTACATTGACATTTGACAAGCATGAGCAACGGGTGGAGATCGAGATGGAGCGGGGGTGGCCGGGCAAAGGAGAAGGCAAACGTGGCCGATTCTCCATTTCTCATTCCCCTGGACGCAATCCGCAGGGTCGGCACATGATTGGCTCCACAAGCCTCCTCTCTTTGGACACTTGCATCCGGTGACGGGTCCTTCGCCCGAGGCTGACACCCGTCGCTGTCGGCCAGTGACCGTGCTGACGTGGGACAGGTAGTTTAATAAGTAGGCAAATTGCACTTTTAAAGCAAACTACTCCCGTTTCAAAGGTAGGCAGGGAGGCTCAACATGATATATCGTAAGAATTTGTCATACTCACGAAATCTCTAGGTCTTGATTAGCAGCGACACCGCACTAAGTGTCAAAATCTATAATTGCGAAAATATCTAAATTTAACATAAATTTAAATGAACTTTAAAAATCATGATTTTTGTATTGTTGCAAACATTTTGATTTTAGATAAATTTTGAAATAAAAAATTACGTTATTTGGATTTAAAACAAGGGAGATCGAGTTCTTCAAAAGTTGACCTGATAGGACATTCTAGAAAATCCAAATTTATGGCAGGGGGACTTCGGTCAGATTTTAATTTCTTTTCTCAACTATTTTTACGAAGAAGAATCCTCTACAGCTGATAGGTAGGTCAGTCGGATTTTAATTTCTTTTCTCAACTATTTTTTTACCAAGAACAATGCTCTGCAGTTGATAGGTGGGATTCAGTCGGATTTTATTCCTTTTCCAATTATTTTTATTAAGGAACTCGAGAGTTTGATAGGTGGGAACGTGGTCCACATGAACTCGGTCCATGCACAGGTCACAAGGCTGTGAACCCACATGTCGGCGACTACGGTCTACGAACTAAGTCTATACATGATGTTTTATGTGGTGGGGCTTCATGCCATAAACTCGACATTAATCAAGCTTATAATTAGATTTTCTAATTATCGTAGGCCCACATGTTATACTAACATTACCTACTAATTAAGCATTAATTAAATCGAATTAACTTAACTGTAATTACGGTCCACCGAGCGCCATCGCATCTTCTTAGTCCAAAACAAAGGAGCGAAAAGGCGAAGCCATGGTCGGCTTGTGCTAAGCTCGGTGATGGCGAGAGAAGTCACGACGACCACCCGCGATCCCCGAAATGGGATACAGCGGTCCCGGTCACTCTAACGGCGATGACGGCATAAAGAGAGAGGCTCTAAGGAGGTGGTGCTATGGTAGAGCTACACACAGGCATTGCAGGGCAACTACCAAATGTGACTAGAAACTACAAATTGATGAGGCCACTATCATCTACTTGCCAACACAAAGCTAAAGGTGTTCCCAGCGCTCTGGAAGAAGCGGTGGGGAGTGCTATCCACGGTGACCTACGGCGGCGCAGCTCGGTGTTATGGGGTGACAATCATCAAGATGCGACATTGACTATGCTACTAGGTTTGCTTCATATTGGAACACATGGGGTCGGAAGGATAACCTGAAACCGAGAGGTAGGAGATCAAGTGCGATGGCGGTGTTCACGCGTGCTGGGCGTGACGGTGGACGAAGGCATCTCTAGTGCACATGAAGGAAGAAAAGAGGAAGCATTAGGAAGAGGGTTCAAGGCAAACACGAAGGATAATAACTAGAGTCAAGCTCACCTGGATCAAGCGGGAGATGATGGTGAGGGTATGCTCCGACCTATTCTGTGGACAACTATGACATTTCGTCTTCCCTGTGGGGAAACAAGTAGGGCAATGTGAGCATCAGGAAGAGGTAGTCAAGGCGACCACCATGCGCAATAAAAATGAAGGTGTAAGCTCACCCAAACGGTTGGAATCGACGGGTGGCCGTGAATGGGTGGAGAAGGTGATGGTGTGGCTTGATTCTCCTCCACCCAAGGCAAAGAGGAGGGGAGAAGTTGGGGAAAAATATAGAGGAGCGGCGAGCAACGTATGCCCTTAGGCATGACTTAAATAGAAAGGAAGAGGAAGAAGGAGTGAAAAACGGTTGGCATGATGTGGGCATGACGCAGCATCGGAGCGGAGCGGTGGGCAACATGCACTGGCACAGATGGTACGATCTCGCGGTGCGGTGTGAGAGGGGAGAGGCTCGAGGTGCAGTGTGTTGTCTCTTGCTATTCTTATGCTTATGTGATCTATGTGAGAGAGAGATCGAAGAGAGAGAGAGAGTGAGCTTTAGGAAGAAGCACAGTGCTACAGATGGCTAGATTGGCCGTGCCAACCGGGCTGGCCGGAAGCATGGCACTGTTGGCCTGACCCAGACACAGCACGACCCACACTATAGCTGGGCTGGGTCGGCACGACATGAATGCTTGGGCCGTGCTCTGGTCCGTACTTGGAGACAATGGTTGGCCCGACACAAACAAGACTCTGGCTCGTGATGGGCAAAGAACGGAGGAGGCTAGCGCGAAGGAGGATAGGTGGGCCAACATGGAGGAGGAGGAGGTGGCACGACGGCGCGCCGCGACGGAGATGAGGTGGCGGCGCTTGGCCGTCATGGCGAGGGCGCAGAGGAGGTGACGATGGTGGCTGCCTCGAGGACAGAGGAGGAGGAGGAGGAGGCGGCGGCGCCACGGCAGAGAAGGAGGTTGCGGCGCACGGGCGCGAGACGGAGGAGAGGAGGCGGGAGGCTGCGTTGGGCTCAGGGGAGGAGATGGCGACCAAGCGCAGAGATGAAGGTGGAGGAGGCGGCGAAAGTGGCCCAGGCTGGGCATGACGGAGGTGGCGGGGCAAGGCCGCACTGAGTAGTGGAGGTAGGGCGGTGGACACGGCCGCGTTGGGGGAGAAAAGGGCGGCGGGAGAACTAGGCGTGGGAGGAGGTGAAAATGATGAGAAAGAGGAAGAAAGAAGAAGGGCACGTGCGTTCGGTCGGGAGAAAAGAAAAAAGAGAAAAGGGAGGAAAATGAAAAGAAGGAAAGAAAAAGAGAAAGAAAAGAAAATAGGAAAAAGGGATGGATTTTTGAATTCTACATATTTTTTCTGATTTTTTATTTTTTCTCTCTAAATTTTAATTTTGTGGTCTAAACGAGCCACGGCACCACGCCAATCGTGCCTGGGTTGGAATCCCGACTTATGGGCCGGCACGACACGACCCAATTAGCGGGCATGCCTATTCGGGTAGTGTCAGCACGTGCCCGTGCCGTGTTGGGACAGGCCGCCCATTTGAACACCACTACACAATGCTTCTCCTCTCTACGACAGTGGTGCATGGCCTGCCGTCGAATGAGGTTGAGAGAGGAAGGAGCTGCGGGCGGTTGCTTGTGGCTCTCAAGGGAAGTGGGAAAGAGAGAAGAGGCATGGGCCAACGACTGGGTTTCACCCAAGGAAGACCAGGAAGGAGAAATAATTTGGGATTTTAGTTTTCGTTGCAAAATTTCATTTGTGTTTGAATTTGAATTTTGAGGAGGTTTTTGCAATAACCATGTTTTAATTATTTTTAGGTTTCACACAATTATATTTTAATTTTTTTGCAAATTCGATGCTTGAGCCAGGAAATTGCTTTTAATTTTAAATTACAAGGCAAAAGTTTTTAGAAATTTTTGATACACAACAAAAGTTTTTGAAACTTATGAAAATCTGCTTTAAATTAGAATAATTTGGGATGTTATAGACCGCCGCCTAACAAAATGTAAGGTCAGGCAGCTAGTCGAGCTGATTTTTTGTTGGGAAACAAGCCTCATATGTTTCGCAAATCTGTCTCATTAAATTGTTACTTCCTTCATTTTTTTACTTGACGCTTTTTGTTTTTTTTCACGGTCTCGAGATACGACTTTGCCCCTTACTTTTTATAATTTACATTAAGACGTACCGATAAAATTTATAATATTAGAAAAAATATTTTTAGCAGCAAATCTAAAGATATAATTTTTATATAGACAGTCTAGATAGATAGTTTCAAAGATATTGACCTAAGGACGGAGGCGATATTACGGAAGTTTATTTCGGCTCCAGATGGGTTAGTAGTTGGGCATGGCTCAAGTTCGAAAGTAAGCGGAGAACACCAATGCGGCCTGGCCGGCTTTACTTGGAGCTTCCGACCCACTTCGGACACAACGACCCACATGTGGGAGTTACAAGTACGAGATAGGCAAAAACTAGATGATCACAGACAAGAAACAACGATTTCAGAACCTGGTTGGCATTTTGTTGTCTTGCTCCCAGAAAGAAGAACAAAAGTAAATATGTCCTTGGTATTAATGTTGTTTCAAAACAAACACATCCCACAATCCACATTCTGAAGCACTTCAAGGAAATGGTTGACAAAGATAAACAATCTCGGTAGCTGTCTTTCTGCTGATACAGACTGCAGACAACCAAGTCATGTCAGACAGTGTGCCAAGACTTGCAAGAGATTGACATAGTGCACACGAGCTTCACAATTTGTTAGCAACTACTTATTTGAAGTTAAATATTAGACAGTGTACCAAGTTTTCTTCAAAGAAATTTTGCAACTTGACTGCACTGAACTCTTGCCTTCCTCCTGCTTCAACATTTTGGCACTCTTGAGCGCATCAGCGAAATGATCATCCGCTCGCATGAATGTGCAGATCTGAACACTGTGGCCGACGAAGCTCTATAGCAGTTTGCCCTGCTTGGTCCTTGACTCTTCCAAATTCTACATTGGCTACCTAAACTCTACAGCGCAGAGGATCGGTCGCCAAACCCTACCACGGCAGAGTATCCACCGCCAAACCCTACCACTAGTATCGGCTACCAAACCCTATCACGCAGAGTATCGGTACGCCAAACCCTACCGCGCGAGTATTGGTTGCCATGGTAAAATCAGAGTAAGGAAAATCCAAGCTATGGTAAATTCAAGAGTAAGGAAAAATTCAAACCATGGTAAAACCTCATCACAGCACTTCGTGGTTAGAACCGTCGTGATGAGACACTTATCACATCCGTCAGGTGATATGTCATCACTGCACGGTTTTTGTATAAAACCGTCTGTGATACTTTGGTTTCAAGTAAGGAAAACTAAAATTTACACATAATAAGCGGGCTCCAAAATCTCTCTATATTAACAGAGTCATTCATCTCCCCTTTGCCATCTCCATCTCTTCCTTTGCCATTCTCCCCTCTGTCATTTCTCCTCCGCCTCCTCCCGCGCCTCCTCCTCCTCCTCTACCTTGCCCTCACCTCGCCGCCTCGGCCCCCACGACCTCGCCGCCCCTGCCTCCTCTACTTGCGCCCGGCCTCCTCTACTGGCCGGCCCGCCCCTCCTCGAGGTCTGCCGCTGCGGCCTCCACCTTGCCCCGGCCTCATCGTCGCCGGCCCCATGACCTCGCTACCCCACCTCCTACTCCCCCCTTTGCTCGTGATGTAGATTACTACCGTGATGTGTTAGTACTCGTGGAATTGTTTGAGTTGATGCTACCGTGATGTGGGTGATGCGTAGTGTTGTTTTTAGTGCTCTGTGAATGGATTGAGTTGATGCTATTGTGATGCTGCAGCTATTATGGGAAAGCTAGCGAACCGAAAATCAATATCGATTCATTCGTTGAGGCTCCATACACGGTGAAAATCCATTTTATTTTTTTGCTCGGAAAAACTATCACGAGACGGTTCTAAAGAACCGCTCGTGATAGTTACTATCGCGATTAGAACTGTCAGATAATCGCTTTACGCATGAGCGATTCGTGAATAGAACCGC
The DNA here is from genome assembly GCA_036346395.1 of Hsuehochloa calcarea. Taxonomy (NCBI): domain Eukaryota; kingdom Viridiplantae; phylum Streptophyta; class Magnoliopsida; order Poales; family Poaceae; genus Hsuehochloa; species Hsuehochloa calcarea. Next base: position 18,431,970 of record CM070593.1, on the reverse strand, counting down.
TGCGGAAAATGATATCACGCACGGTTCTATTCACGAACCGCTGTGATGTGTGCTATCACGCACGGTTCGTGAATAAGAACCGTCTGTGATATCATTTTCACGCGACGGTTAAAAACCGTGCTGCGGATGACCTCGTATCATCACGAGACATTAAAATTGAGACGGTTCAAAACCGTCTCGTGATGATGGTTTAGAACCAAATGCGTGATGAGCTTTTCAGTAGTAGTGTATCCACTGTACAAGTATTTGTTAGTTGTAACCCGATCAAAATTAGGGCATAATGATTAAACACAATTACATTGGAGGAAAGTCAAAGGTAAGGTTGTCGTGGTTACGATACGGATTGTAGAATCAGTCACAGGACCCAAATATAAATATCAGAACCTCTCGTGTATATCGCACTAGTCTAGGATCACGCTAGTACACACAATGACAACATCGATGAAATATTAATATTCCACATGCAAAGATAACTAAGAATTTGGCACTTAATAATAATTATTAGAGTAATAACCTTGAGGTCAAAGCTTACGATTAATACATCGGAAAGAGAATATCTCCACGATACCCGAAGTTGACTTTAGTGAAACCTATCCATATGCAAAGAGAATAAGCTGTAGCGGATGAAAACAGAATAACTTTAGTGAAGCCTATCCATATGCTCACAGGCAATCGACGGGGCAGTGTGACACAGTTCTCCATGATCCTTGAAGTTGACCTTGTTAACCAATGATGAACTGATGTAGGCTTCCTCCAAGCTGCCTTCTCCTACTTGTGGTTACCCTTCCCTTTTAGCTTGAGGCAGTTCGCCCAGATATGGAAAGCTCTCCACACTCATAGCATGTCATAGGGCCGACTCTATTCTTATTTCTCACATTGTTATAGGCCTATGTGATTTTTTTGGCTAGGAGGGCTAACTTGGCCAAAGGGATACTATCAAATTCCTCTTCATAGATTGTAGATAAACAGGCAAGTGAAAATCCAGAGGAAGGTTCAAAAGAGTCATCAGAAGTTCTCTTGAGAGGGACTGCTACCAAGGCCATGTTCTCCTTCTTAGGATGATCAACTCTTAAGATCTCATGAGTCTGGAGCTTACTATATAGCAACACCAAAGTGAGATTAGAGATATTGACATTCTCCTCAATAGTGGTAGCCTTCATCTCCCACTCATTGGTGTTGATTGCAGCAAAGAGATGGGTAGCATTCTCAGGCTGAGAATACTCAATGTCGACTGCTCTCAACTGATTGAACACCTTGTTGAAGGTGAGTGAATACGCTATCGCTGTTCTCTCTAGGATGCATCTCGAATTTGTTGTATTCTCGCTTGAAGACCGCTTGACCTTGCTTGTTTGATTTGGGCCAACCCTCATGGTAGGTTTTGAGGTGTGCCAAATCTACGGCTTGTGATGTCAAGGTGACAGATCTGTCATACTCCTCGCTACCAAGTCCGAGCATATAGGATGTTTTTTGCCTTATGGTTGTTAGCCAAAAGGGATGCTTGAGCGCCTGTGAGCAACCTTAAGGCAAAACAGAGCGGGCTCAAACAACGCCTCATATGACTTGACCTTCGCTTCTAAGCGAGACGCATGCGATTCTTCCAATAGACATAGTCGAGTCCATCGAAGACATGCGGCTTAGTAGAGTATTTCTCCATCGCCAAGTTTAGTGACCGTTAAGATCAAGAGTGAACTAACTAGGCTCGATAGCACTTGTTGGACCGAAAAGGCGACTAAGGGGGTGAATAGGAGCACTGTCTCTTTTTCACCTTGATCGGATTCAACACGATTTTCACTCCAATAGCTATGAGATCTATGAAGATCAATATACAAGTATAGCATAAGACTTGTATTAAATCCAATCAAAACCCCAGAAGAAAATAGAACGCAATCACCAAACACTAAAAACCAAAAGAGTTGGTCGGTGAGATCTCTCAAATAGGTGGTCTAACCTTTGGCCTAGCTGCATTCGACCTCTCACCAAGCGCTCGACCTCTAGCACGATGAACAAGGAAATCAACTTCGAACTCAAAATCACAAATTGGTCTAACTTTTTGATCCACAACTCCAAACTTCACGAAACTTGAAACATACATTCTCTAGGATGTCAAACTGCTCCAATCAAGGATCGTGAAGTTTATTGTCAAAGATTATGATATTTACGCTTGAGTGAAGGTTGCTTCAAAACCGAGAGTTAAAACCAAAATATAATCCAAAAATTTGATCGTGGGTAAAAGATGATCAAGATGATTTTAGATGCATTCCCACATGTCACAAGAAGCTAGATTCAGGCCAGAAACCAAAGAAAAAAAACCAAAGGACAAAGACTTATCTTCATCTTCTCTTGACTTATCTTGAGGATTTTCGATTGGATTGATTTGAGATTGATGTTGGTTTCTGACCACTCCATCCTCGAGGACAAAGACTCAACACTTGAGCACACAATCAATCCAACTCTCTAGAACCCTAACCTCTCCACTTTCCTCTCCCTAATCACAAACTAGGGTTTTTACAATGTAAGGGTTGAGAGGTGCACAACTAGCATCCTTCCCTATTTATAGTGGAGGCTAGCTTCTAGAAGGACATCCCAATGGGTACAGTTAAGCCAACACACAAACGGGTTTCACTCACGCACACATTTCAAAGCACTATCTTCATCTTCTCTTGACCTAAATCACTTCTCCTTGCTCTGCCTTGCACCGCGGTTTAGCCAAAAGCCATCAAAGCGGTATTTTAGTGAAGTTATCAAAATACTCATCGATCCTTCTCCAAAGACCGAGTCTAATCTTCATGAAGCAATCCCATGTTTCACCACGTGTAGGTTGATCAACGGCTCTCTTCATGTCGACAAGTCTCTCCCATCCACCTCCCATCGAAACCACTATAACACTTGCACCGACCCCATCTTTGCTTGATGCAACCCGTCGCGACCGAACTTTCGCTCGGTCATCCTTGTCTATTTTGCGCCATGCTCTTCTCGACTTCACTTTGAGCATCCTCGATCGTTTCGAACCTTGGCTCTCCAAGCCTAGTCTCAATCATCCTCGCCGCTGACCGTCGTTGACTCCCAAGCCTCCTGGACAACAATATACCAAGAAATTGATTCCGGAAATAAGTTCTTCATAACTTGACTCATGTTATTCAAAACAAGCATGATATAACATATATGCACTGAAACCCATGAACTTGACCTAACCAACAAACATTGTAGCCAATTCGTTAATGAACAAGTCAAAAGCCGGCGTAACGCTATCGATGGCTTCTGCCTAACTTCCACGGCCTGATCATTGCTAAGCAAAGGACTTAAACAAATTTTCTCCTTTGGAAATTTGAAACCTCTCTGAAAATTTCAAACGAATATAACTTTTAACTTGAAGCCCCAAAAATTATGAGGCCAAGTGTAGGAGAATCAGAATCCCCTCTCTTGCCTACACCCTCCATTTTTTGCCCAACTCCAAAATACAATAACACCTATCTGGCCGGGTCGACCAGCCGCCTCTGGTAGGTGTGACTCGACTTCTTAGACAAAGTCCCGCCGGCCTGACCACAGAGGCTAATGGAGACCGCCTGCAATGGTGTGCCCTCGCCACGCTTATGCTTGGCCTCGCCTACTACATGATAGAACTTGAATTTCGCCCAAAATGAGTGTTTCGATAAACCTTTAACGTCATTGCCAATTGTATCATCATCCTAAGATCATGAGCATGTCCCCATGATATCCACAATCCCAAACTCAACTCAGCATCAGGGCAATGCCGATTCATCTTCAACATTAGCCTCAATTAAATGCGCATTCGCTTTCTCCTTCCTCGGCTTATGACATTCGGAAGCGAAGTGCCCGTAGTCTTAACAATTGTAGCATCACACCTTTGCCTTATCGAATTTCTGATTCTTGTGGCCTCGCCACCACCGCTGTTAGAGCCGCCGGAGGAGACCTCGCTTTCGCCTTTCGACGATCGAGCCTCCATTCAAAGACAGATTGGCAACAAGTGCTCATCTTCGTGCCGCTAGATTCTCTAATATGTTCCTCGTGCTCCTTCAAGCGGGCGATCACTTCCTCAACTGTCATGACCTTGAGGTCGCTGAACTGCTCAATTGTGGAGATGATTTGCAAAAACTTTTCGGGGATTGCCTGAAATAACTTTCTCACGACATAACTTTATTCCATCTTATTCCCCTAAGGCTCGAATATGGTTGACAATGGTCATCAACCTCATGGTGAAGTCGTCAATGCGACTCATCTCTTTAATGCACATCCCCTCGAACTAGTCTTGAGGGTTTGCATCACACTTCCTTGATAAGATTGGCGCTAAGATGCGTCATCTTCAATACCTCCTACACAGCTTTAGCTGTCTCCTTTTCAGCTAGTAGGAAGAGTGTTTTCTTCAAAATGCCTCCATAGATGGCCGCCAAGGCCATTTGATCCTTACGCACATCGACGTTGCCGTCCTCGACCACGTCCCACACTCCTTGAGCGCACATATACACCTTCATCTTGATTTTTCATTTTGCATAATTACTCTTTGTAAGCATTGGATAATGCATCGAGACGACGTAACTCTCCTTCACTATCGCACCCGACGTCGCCTTGTCACTAGTGACACCACTTCCCGGAGAGCGCGACATGATTTTAGGCATACACAGATCAAGAATTCAGGCTCTGATACTAATTGTTGGCCTGACCGGAGATGAAGAGACGCACTGTAGGAGAGCAATTCACAGAGATAGAGAACGCCAAGACCGATCGACTGGAAGCACACGCGGAGACCCACGGGAACACACACACTGCAGGCCATGGAAAAGGACAGAAGCACACGCGCAAGCAAAGGATAGAAGCGCGCGCACACACACACACGAATAGAACGAGAAGAATTTTGTGCTACCGAAACCAATGCAGCTTTTCTGATATTATCTTCTATTGCTTAAAACTGATCTAGGGGTGCTCTTTTATTGAGAGCAAGCGACTATTCAGTATCAGAAAAAATTCTAATGATCCCGAATGGAGCATAGTAAACAAACTCTAGTATCCATAATGAGTATCGCCTAAATACTATAGAACTACGTAAACAAACTTTTCGGTCAAGCGGTGGGCGGTGGGACAGCGTCAGCGTCCGGAGAATGCGGCTTAGGTGTCCTCGATGGCTTCGGCGTGATGGGAAGGCCGGCGACATCAGCAAGACGGCGCAGCAAGCAATCTCTCGACCACTGGTATGGGTGTGTTAATGATGTGGGCTCTATAAACTGTGTATGTAGACACAACCCTCTATAAACTCAGTTTTCCTTTTTTAAAATTTATTTAAGTATATTTTTTTGCATGAATTTTTAAATATAGCAAATGAGGTCCAAAATTATAATTTTTTTTTGTAGAGCCTCCTTACATTTACTTGTGTAATTTTTAAAATTTTTTTATCTGTCCTGATTTTGTCTCGAAAATTACTACAAGCAGTATACTTAAATGAATTTACTAGACAAAATATCAGAACGGATAAAATTTTGACAAAATTACACAAATAAGTACACTATGTCGGAAGGCTCCTTAAAAAATTACATAATTTTTTGATGTCATTTGTTATATTTTAAAATTCATACAAAAGTATACTTAAATGAATTTTAAAAAAAGAATAAAAGAAAAAAAAATGCTACATCATATCTGACCATCCATTAGTGAATCAGAGTTTTGACACGTCCTTTTGCAAAGGCGGCAAAGCCCATCTTCATGGCATTGCACGTATTCTCATTGACACACTTCAAATAATTTTCCTACATATAACGAGCAACTGTTCGCATACCCCAAATGCCTAGTTTCTGTCTCAAGGTCGGCAAACCGTTTTAACCAAGTTAAACTGGTTTAGCACCATAGAAGTGATATCTTGAATGAGCACAAACTCATAAAAAAAAAATTCAAGAACCAGCTGATGTTCTTACGGTCACTATGCCGATATATCGGTTCAATATCTGCTTTATCAACATTACTATGGTAAAAACAAAGAAAAAAAAGGTATCGTGCACGTTTTCTTTTCATATCATCATACAACTAAGCCTTGTCATACCTTGTGGCTACTTCTTCCCGAGCAGGTGCGGACCCAGGACAAAAACTGAGTAGTGGCACTGTATATAAACAAGTTAAGATCGATAGCGGCGTCAATGGTGAAAATTAATCTAATATCATTGCGTGCAAGGCCAACGGTGAAAATTAATCTAATATCATTGCGGGCCAAGATTGAGTGGGATCCGCTCCTGCTTAGGACCTTGTCAACGGCTTGTATGTTTGTCTAATTGCTTTAGGTGTGTAAATCCTTTCATGTGATCTTCACAAATTGCACCATGTAAGTAGTTGGAACAACTAAGTTGCAAAGCGACCAATTTTAATTGTTAGTGACCCTAACCACAGTGGTATATATCCTGTGAGCTAGTTATTATACAAATCTATGTGTGTCAAGTTTGTCAGGAGTTGTATCCAATTCAGCAGTCCGCCATAAAAGTTGTTGTGCGACAAATCCAACCGTACGTTCCAGCTTGGACCATGAACAATCTTGGCAACCACTCCTCATTA